>WWNC01000060.1:4492500-5190000 GCA_011125475.1 Melanerpes aurifrons
ATGTGCTGCCCAGGGAGGTGGTGGAGTCCCCATCCCTGGTGGTGTTCAGAAAAGGATTGGAAGTGGCACTTGGAGCCATGGTTTAGTTGTCAGGAGGTATTAGGTATTGGGTATTAGATTGGACTTGATGATCTCTGAGGTCTGTTCCAACCTGGTTGATTCTATGATTCTATGACTGAAATAAGACAGGAGGTTTAGCCAACCTGGCTCAGAGTGGTTAAAAGTCCATGCCAATGTGGTGAACTCTGGTTGCCCTGACAAATCTTGCCAACAAAGATACATGTAGGTTGTGCTAAATCTGCTTACCAGCACACAAAGAAACGGTGGGAAAGATTTGTGTAGGAACACACAGGGTCCCTGTTTCACATCAGCCTTCAAAAGTCAACAGATATCCAATGCTCTTAAATCACTCAGATGGTTTAGAAAAATCCCACCTGTTTTATTACCCTCCACAGCTTGAGCTCAGGAATGGTTGGAAGGATCTGCAATCATCTGACTAGTTTCACACCAGCCAACTTAGAGAAATAGAGAAAGGGATAAATCAGTGCTTGGCCTAACGGAGGAAGAGGTAGTGGTGCTGACTTTACAGAATCACAGAAACACTCAGGTTGGAAAAGACCCTCAGGAGCACCAAGTCCAACCCAGAACCCTACTCTGCAAGGGTCACCCCTAAACCATAACCCCAAGCACCACATCCAAACCACCTGGAAACACAGCCAGGCTTGGGGACTCCACCAACTCCCTGGGCAGCACATTCCAAGGCCTGACCACTGTTGCTGTGAAGAAAGGTTCCTAATGTCCAGCCTAAACCTACCCAGTCGTAGTTTGAGGCCATTCCCTCTTGTTCTATCTCTAATTCCCTGGGAGGAGAGACCAACAGCAGCTTCTCCACAACCTCCTTTCAGGTAGTTGTAGACAGCAATGAGGTCTCCTCTCAGGTTCCTCTTTTCCAAACTAACCATCCCCAGCTCCTTCAGTTGTTCTTCATCAGATTTATTCTCCAGGCCCTTCCCCAGCTTCCTTGCCCTCCTCTGCCCTGGCTCCAGCACCTCCACATCTCTCTTGCACTGAGGTGCCCAAAACTGAGCACAATATTCAAGGTGTGGCCTTCCCAGAGCTGAGTCCCAGGGGACAGTCGTCTCCTGCTCCTGCTGGACACAGCATTTCTAATCCCAGCCAGGATGTCTTTGGCTTTTTTGGCCACCTGGGCACACTGCTGGCTCCTCTTCAGCTGCTTGTCCATTAGCACCCCCAGGCCCCTTTCTGCCATTCTTGACTGTTCCCCCAACAGCCAAGAAAAAGGAAATCTCTTAAGTTTGTGTCGTAGTTTGGGCTGGGTGCCCTCTGCTACAGGGGTGTTTCCTGTGTCCAGAAGTCCAGCCCAGTGGGTGGACACAGGAAATTAGGTTATTTCCTACCATGATCCCTTGCACCACTATAAGTCTCACGGCGGGGTCTGGCACTTCCTCTTTCCTTCCTCCTCGCCGCCTGGTAACTGGGGAGAAGATCTCCCGGCCATGGGCCTGGTTAGGCCCAAGGCCACGGGGGGATGGGCAGTCTCAGGTCTGGCCAGCTGAGACTAGCCTAGCAGTGGGGGGGGAAGGAGGAGCCCTGGGGGTTTGGGTGTACCCTCAGGTGGGGGATGGGATTTCTCTGGGTCTGTTTTGGGTTCTCTCTCTTGTTACTGTGTTTCTAGTTTCTCTGCACGCACTCACTGTTCTATTTAAACTTTTCATCACTTTTGCAATCCGTTTGTCTGAGTCGTCATTTTTTGCGCGTGGTGGGCAGGGGGTCTGCCCCAACCCATTACATTTTTGGCGCACCAACGTGGGGCTGGCTGTTGTGCCCACTCTGCAGATCGATTGCAAAGGATGGAGAGTTTAAATTTAGTTCTGGGCGTCGGTTTGGGTTTGGTAGTTGGGGGCTCAAGTGATGTTGCCGGGGCGACCGTGTAAGCTCTTGTGGATTGTGGGGGGATAACTGGTGCGCTGCCGGTGGCGCGGACCTTGTCCTGCTATTTCAGGCAGGGGCGGTTCTCGACCATCGGCATCGGGGTACCGCTTGAGAACGCGGAACCTGCCCCTCCTCCGCGGCGGGAAGCGAAGTGGGGGAGGGGCAGCGGCGAGCAGATCAGAGTCAGGTCCGTTTTCGCCGCGGGGATAGAGCCAGCCGCTGCGAGCGGGCGAGCCAGCTCCCGAAGCCCCGGGGGGCCGACGGGGACTCCCGCTGGAAAGCCGTTTTCAAGGGCTCTGAGAACGCGCGTATGGCTTTCGCTGGAGAAGCCGTTTGAGTGTCCGAGGGGTGGAGGTGACTTTGATTCTGTGCCGCGGCGGCAGAGGTGGGCGGAGCCCTGCTGTGCGGCGAGCGGCGGCGGCGGACCCGGCCGTGCGCTCGGGCCGCGGCAGGGGCCGGCCCTAGTCTCTTCCCCGACTTTTTCGGACGAGTTCCGAAAATGGCGCCGAGCACCTGGCTCCACCTCCCTTCTTCTCAGTGAGCTGTGGTGCAGCCCCGCCCTTTTTCGGAGGGGGGGGTGTGCAGCCGGATGCTGTCTTGGCTTGGTACGGGTGCGCCTAGTGGGGGGGCGGAGTACCTTGGACGGGCATCTGTAGTTTTGGACCGCAGTTGAAAGCGGTTGATTGCGGCACCCTGGATGGATTGAAAAAGGCAGTCGTGGGTTGGATTGTTTCGACTGGCCTGCCCCAGGGGTGGAGAATATGCCGCCGAGTGAACGTATGTGAAAAGTAGAGGCTTGGCTGAGAAGTCGTGAGGCTTTTCCAGGTGACCAGGATGCCCAACAGATCCATGGAGAACTTGCACCGCAGGAGAATGAGCTGTGCATCGCCGGGAGGTTCCACCGGATGAAGGAGAACTGGAATGGACAGACACTTGAGCATGACTGAGAGATTGAGTGGACGCCCAGATGAAGACACGGACTTCGCCGGACATGTCATCAGTTTTCTGATTTGATGATGTGTTTGGGTGCAGGGACCATGATAGGAAATAAAGGGGTGGCCTTTGTCGTAGTTTGGGCTGGGTGCCCTCTGCTACAGGGGTGTTTCCTGTGTCCAGAAGTCCAGCCCAGTGGGTGGACACAGGAAATTAGGTTATTTCCTACCATGATCCCTTGCACCACTATAAGTCTCACGGCGGGGTCTGGCACTTCCTCTTTCCTTCCTCCTCGCCGCCTGGTAACTGGGGAGAAGATCTCCCGGCCATGGGCCTGGTTAGGCCCAAGGCCACGGGGGGATGGGCAGTCTCAGGTCTGGCCAGCTGAGACTAGCCTAGCAGTGGGGGGGGAAGGAGGAGCCCTGGGGGTTTGGGTGTACCCTCAGGTGGGGGATGGGATTTCTCTGGGTCTGTTTTGGGTTCTCTCTCTTGTTACTGTGTTTCTAGTTTCTCTGCACGCACTCACTGTTCTATTTAAACTTTTCATCACTTTTGCAATCCGTTTGTCTGAGTCGTCATTTTTTGCGCGTGGTGGGCAGGGGGTCTGCCCCAACCCATTACAGTTTGAAGGAAATGTTTCACCACATTGCTGAATTGAGGAGAAAAGGTGTGTGGAATAATTCCAAGGACCCTCTCTTAAAAGTCTGAGATGTTCTTACAGTGTTATAGAGCTGACTACATTTTCCAAGTTAAATTCCATCTCTTGCTCACTTCACTGGCTCACAGATATGCAGGTTTTGCTGCATGGAATTATTGTCTTTATGTGTGGCTGAAGTATTTGGGGTCATTAAGGAATAGAATAGAATAGAATAGAATAGAATAGAATAGAATAGAATAGAATAGAATAGAATAGAATAGAATAGAATAGAATAGAATAGAATAGAATAGAATTAACCAGGTTGGAAGAGATCTTTGAGATCATCAAGTCCAACCTATCAGCCAACACCATCCAGTCAACTAAACCATGGCACCAAGTGCCTCAGCCAGGCTCTTCTTAAACACCTCCAGGGATGGTGACTCCAACACCTCCCTGGGCAGCACATTCCCATGGCCAATCTCTCTTGCTGGGAAGAACTTCCTTCTAACATCCAGCCTAAACCTCCCCTGGTGCAGCTTGAGACTGTGTCCTCTTGTTCTGGTGCTGGTTGCTGGGAGAAGAGGCCAACCCCCACCTGGCTACAACCTCCCTTCAGGGAGTTGTAGACAGCAAGAAGGTCTCCCCTGAGCCTCCTCTTCTCCAGGCTAAGCATCACCAGCTCCCTCAGCTTCTCTTTACATAGTGTTGAGTGAGCTATGACAGCTCACAACAACCTGATGCTACCCAGGTATATACATTCTGCTCACATCTCTCTGTGAACACTTCCATTAAATTCTAATTGTAGGGTTGTTCAAGTATTATATTAGAGATAATGACTTTGTGTGAATTGCAGTGTGATCACCTTTAAGGTAAATTGCACCTCCATGTAATGGCAATGCTTTTTCAAGATGTTCATGTTAGAGGTTGGAAGGGACCTCCAGAGATCATCAGGTCTAACCTCCCTGCCAGAGCCAGGGTAGTCTGCAAAGGAATTCAGCCAGGTTTTCAATGTCTCCAGAGAAGGAGACTCCACAACCTCTCTGGGCAGCCTGTTCCAGTGCTCTGTCACCCTCACTGGAAAGAAGTTTCTCCTCACGTTGAGCTGAAACCTTCTGTGTTCAAGTTTGTCTCCATTGTTCCTTGTCATATTAGTGTGCACCACAGAAAACAGATTGACCTCTTCCACTTGACAGCCACCCCTCAGATGTTTAGGGACATTGATCAGATCCCCTCTCAGCCTTCTCCAGACTAAACAGCCCCAGGGCTCTCAGCCTCTCTTCACAGGGAAGATGCTCAAGTCCCCTAAGCATCCTTGTGGTTCTCCATTGGATTCTCTCCAGCAGGTCTCTGTCTCTCTTGAACTGGGGAGCCCCAAACTGGACACAGGATTGCAGCTGTGATCTCAGCAGGGCAGAGCAGAGGGGGAGTAGAACCTTCCTATCCCTGCTGACCACACTTTTCTTGCTGTACCCCAGGATCTCATTGGCTCTCTTGGCCTCAATGGCGCATTGCTGTCCCATGCAGATCTTGCTGCCCATCAGCACTCCATGATTTTTCTCTTTCAGAAAATGGCATTGATTATTTAACATCTCTTTTATTTTCTTTTTCCTTTCCTTTCCTTTCCTTTCCTTTCCTTTCCTTTCCTTTCCTTTCCTTTCTCCTTTCCTTTCCTTTCCTTTCCTTTCCTTTCCTTTCCTTTCCTTTCCTTTCCTTTCCTTTCCTTTCCTTTCCTTTCCTTTCCTTTTTCCTTTCCTTTCCTTTCCTTTCCTTTCCTTTCCTTTCCTTTCCTTTCCTTTCCTTTCCTTTCCTTTCCTTTCCTTTCCTTTCCTTTCCTTTCCTTTCCTTTCCTTTCCTTTCCTTTCCTTTCCTTTCCTTTCCTTTCCTTTCCTTTCCTTTCCTTTCCTTTCCTTTCCTTTCCTTTCCTTTCCTTTCCTTTCCTTTCCTTTCCTTTCCTTTCCTTCCCTTTCCTTTCCTCTCCTTTCCCTCCTTTCCTCTCCTTTCCTCTCCTCCCTCCTTTCCTCTCCTTTCCCCTCCTTTCCCTCTCCCTCCTTTCCTTTCCTCCCTTTCCTTTCCTCCTTTCCTTTCCTCTCCTTTCCCTTCCCTTCCCTTCCCTTCCTTCCCTTCCCTTCCCTTCCCTTCCCTTCCCTTCCCTTCCCCTCCCTTCCCTCTCCCTCTCCTCTCCTCCCTCTCCCTCTCCTCTCCCTCCTCCCTCTCTCTCCTCTCCCTCTCCTCTCCTCTCTCCCTTCTCTCCTCTCCCTTCTCTCCTCTCTCTCCTCTCTCTCCTCTCCTCTCCTCTCCTCTCTCCCTCTCTCTTCTCTCTCCTCTCCTCTCCTCTCCTCTCCTCTCTCTCCTCTTCTCTTCTCTTTCCTCTTCTCTTTCCTCTTTTCTTTTCCTTCTTTTCTTCTGATTTATTGCTGTTGCTCTTGCAAACCAAAAATTGCATTTCCCAGGCATTCCTCCTGCCGTTTCCACCCTCACTTTCCAGAGGTTTAGGAAAACTTGGTTATTTGATTTAATTTCCAGCAGACCAGACTTCCTAAATCCATTGTTAGATGGAATTTCTAACCCCTATATGGATTCTGCATTTCTCTGTGTGCATAAATCAAATGCATAGACAAAGCAATAAGTGCACCATTAATCACCCTCTTTGTAGCAATGGAAAGCTGTTAAATACTGTGTCATATTACTCTTCCACTTGACCCTTCCTGCTATTCTACTCTGTTGTAGTAGCGCTCCTGTGAGTTTTATTGCGCTTCTGCTAAGCCTTCCAAACCAAGGAATAAATTCCCCCTAGCTGTCTCAAGCAGTCTGACATTTTAAAGTGCTAACATATTTGACATAGTTTCCTATATCCTGTGCCCCTCTGCATTTTATTTCATGTCTATGTCTGCTGCTAATGAGGACCATCTTTTGTCTCTTCTTTTTTTTGGTCATTTGCAGTTTTTTGCACTTAAACTTCACATATTGCCTTTCTCCAACAGCCTTCTGCTGCAAAATAATTTGGTTTATAGCGATTTGGGTTAATTTGGCTGCATGTGTTTGGTTTGTTTCGTTGGGTTTTCTTGCCTGCTAGCAGAGGTTTGGGGTTTTTCCTGACTGAGGCTATGAAGGAAGGCTGGTTTAAATTTAGAGTGAGGTAACAGACGTTGCCTTGATTTGGTTGGCCCATAAATGCTGCCCAAAGATTCATTCCAATTAAGGTTTCCCTTTCAGAGCATGCTTTTTGCTAACTCTGTGCACAGAAGTTGAAGAACCAACCTCTTTCAAAGACTTTGATATGATTGGCATTGTGGAAATAAAATCGTTGATATGTTAGGCCAATGCAAGTGAAATCATTGAATCACAGAACTGTTAGAAGGGTTGGAAGGGACCTCAAGGATCAGCCAGTTTCAACCCCCCTGCCAAGGGCAGGGACACCTCACACTAAGATCAGGTTGCTCACAGCCACATCCAGCCTGGCTGCAAAAACCTCCAGGGATGAGGCTTCCACCACCTCCCTGGGCAACCTGTGCCAGTCTCTCACCACCCTCATGGGGAACAACTTCTTCCTAACATTTAATCTGAATCTACCCATTGCTAGTTTTGTTCCTTTCCCCCTAGTCCTATCACTCCCTGAAACCCTCAAAAGTCCCTCCCCAGCTTTCTTGTAGCCCCCTTCAGATACTGGAAGGACAAAGCAAGGTCTCCTCGGAGCCTTCTCTTGTCCAGACTGAACAGCCCCAACTGTCTGTCCTCATCGCAAAGCAGCTCCAGCCCTCTGATCATCCTTGTGGCCCTTCTCTGGACACCTTCCAGCCCCTCCAGATCCTTCCTGTAATAGAGGCTCCAGCCCTGGACACAGTACTCTGGGTGGGGTCTCACCAGAGTGGAGTAGAGGGGGGAGAAAAATTAGTGAAATATTGCTAGTGATGTATTATGCCACTTGGTATTGAAAATAGAACTTAGAAAGGCTCTAACTGAAGAAAAAGAGGACACTGCCTCAAGCTGCACCAGAGGAAGTTTAGGCTGGAGGTGAGGAGAAAGCTCTTCACTGAGAGAGTTGTTAGCCATTGGAATGTGCTGCCCAGGGAGGTGGTGGAGTCACCATCCCTGGAGGGGTTCAAGAGGGGATTGGAGGTGGCACTTGGTGCTATGGTTTTGTCATGATGTCTTGGGTGACAGGTTGGACTCAATGATCTTTGAGGTCCCTTCCAAACTTGATTCTGTGAAAAAAAAAGGTGGAAATGATGAAAAATGAGGAATGAATAAAATAGCCTATGCAAAAAGCTACACATTTAGAGAACAGGAAAAGAAAGGCATCTTAGGTTAAGTTCAATGATTTCTAGCATGAGGTATCCCTGCTCATGGCAGGGAGCTTGGAACTAGCTGATCCTTGAGGTGCCTTCCAGCTCTAACAATCCTATGAATCTATGATTTATTTAAGAATACAAGAAATGCAATTAAATTCCTCTCTCTTGAGCTTGCAGATCTCTCTGGCTATTTGTCTTGCTTCACTTGCCTCTTTACACTCTCAGGTATCAATCTAGCTGTGTCAGTGCCCGTAGCTCTGCCCTTCACAAGAGCTGCACTATTCAGCTTGGAGCAGTGGAAAGATGCTGAGGAATGTTTTCAGTTTGAAAGCATCATTCAGCCCTTCTCTCAATCTGCTTATGCAACTCCTGTTTATTTTTAGTGCCTGGGAGTTCAAAGCTGCTAATGGGTTGTGTTTCTGAATGACAAACAGGAGGCACCAACAGCAGCCTTACACTGTTTGCCTAAGAAAGTTGCAGGGAAATTCAGGCAGCTCTGAGTGAAACTCTACCCTGCCTTCAGCCATCCAAATATTTCCTTCCTTGTCCAGAGGGCTGAATGATTCATTGTACCCAGGTTCTCAGTTCCCCAGTAGGTATGAAGCTGACGTGACTACATAACTCAGCCAGAGAACAGAAGCTCTTCTCAGGCTGAGAATCTGAGACACCCAGCAGCAACCACGGAAAGGAAACGTTTTTCCTCCTCAGGATTTATTCATGATACAAGGTCTTGACAGCTGACAGGAATGGCACCCATTTATTCTTTTTTACCTTAGCAAGGCAAGTTTGAATGGCATTGTTCTCGTCTGTGGCAACAGCCAAGGAAGGTTTCAGCAAGAGATAAGCAATGAAACCAGACCTGCAGACTGGTTGAATAAGTAAATCATTTCATCTAGCTGAAGCATCCATGTGACCCACTTGAAAAGAGCTGTGTCTGCTGAAAATCAAGAGACTCAGCAGAAAAGCTTGCATCACCTGCACCAAAAGATTGGTCTAGGTGATCCTGCTCTGGCAGGGGAGTTTGAATGGATGATGTCACAGAATCACAGAATCACCAAGGTTGGAAGACACCTCAAAGATCACCAAGCCCAACCTCTCACCACAGACCTCATGACTAAACCATGGCACCAAGTGCCATGTCCAATCCCCTCTTGAACACCTCCAGGGATGGTGACTCCACCACCTCCCTGGGCAGCACATCCCAATGGCTAACGACTCTCTCAGTGAAGAACTTTCTCCTCACCTCCAGCCTAAACTTCCCCTGGCACAGCTTGAGACTGTGTCCTCTTGTTCTGGTGCTGGTTGCCTGGGAGAAGAAACCAACCCCTTCCTGGCTACAACCCCCTTTCAGGTAGTTGTAGAGGGCAATGAGGTCACCCCTGAGCCTCCTCTTCTCCAGGCTAAACAATCCCAGCTCCCTCAGCCTCTCCTCACAGGGCTGTGCTCAAGGCCTCTCCCCAGCCTTGTTGCCCTTCTCTGGACACCTTCAAGTGTCTCAATGTCCTTCTTAAACTGAGAGGCCCAGAACTGGACACAGGACTCAAATTGTGGCCTAACCAATGCAGAGTACAGGGGCAAAATGACTTTCCTTCTCCTGCTGGCCACATTATTCTTGATGCAGGCCAGAATGCCATTGGCCTTCTTGGCCACCTGGGCACACTGCTGGCTCATGTTTAGGCAGCTGTGAATTAGCACCCCCAGGTCTCTCTCTGTTTGGCAGCTCTCAGCCACTCTGACCCCAGCCTGTAGCTCTGCATGGGGTTGTTGTGGCCAAAGTGCAGCACCTGGCACTTGGACTTGTTGAATGGAATCCAGTTGGACTCTGCCCATCTGTCCAGTTGGTCAAGGTCCCTCTGCAGAGTCCTTCTGCCTTCTAACAGATCAACATCTGCTCCCAGCTTGGTGTCATCTGCAAATTTGCTGATGACTGACTCAATCCCCTCATCCAGAACATCAGTGAAGATATTAAAGAGGATGGGGCCCAGCACTGATCCCTAGGGGTCACCACCAGTGACTGGCAGCCAGCTGGATGTGGCACTGGGTCTTGAGGTCCTTTTCATTCCCTAACACTCTGTGATTCTCTGATTCCCTGATTCTGTGATTCCCACTCCACAACATTACCTAAGCCAATGAAAATCACATGTTCAGCTGATTCTTCAGCATGAATTAATGCAAGGACACAAAGAAGGAAGTGGGTGACATTTGTGGCTCCACATCTCACCTAACTTCAACAAACCAGTTGCTAAGTCCAAATTTCAACTCTCTCTCTCTTTACTTTATGAGGAGACCTCCTTTTCTGGGTGAGAAGGTGTGATGGATTGAATCCTAAAACTGCCACAGAAGGACCACTTCTGGAGATAATTTTCTCTCTGCCATGGCTATAAAGAAAGGCTACATGACAAAGAAGGGAAGTCATTCTGTCCCTGTACTGAGCACTGATTAGGCCACACCTTGAGTCCTGTGTCCAGTTTTGGGCCCCTCAGTCTAGAAAAGATGTTGAGGTGCTGGAAAGTGTCCAGAGAAGGACAACAAAGCTGGGGGGGGGGTCTGGAGCACAGCCCTGTGAGGAGAGGCTGAGGGAGCTGGGGTTTCTTAGCCTGGAGAAGAGGTGGTTCAGGGGAGACCTTCTTGCTGTCTACAACTACCTGAAAGGTCTCTTCTCCCAGGCAACCAGCACCAGAACAAGAGGACACAGTCTTAAACTGCACCAGGGGAAGTTTAGGCTTGAGATGAGGAGAAAGTTCTTCCCAGAAAGAGAGATTGACCATGGGAATGTGCTCCCCAGGGAGATGATGGAGTCACTGTCGCTGCCCTTCTCTGGACACATTCAAGTGTCTCAATGTCCTTCTTAAACTGAGGAGCCCAGAATTTGACACAGGACTCAAGGTGTGGCCTAAACAATGCTGAGCACAGGGCAGAATGACTTCCCTGCTCCTGCTGGCCACACTGTTCCTGATGCAGGCCAGGATGCCATTGGCCTTCTTGGCCACCTGGGCACACTGCTGGCTCAGTCCTAATGCAAATGAAAAGAGAGGGTCCTAGCAAACATCTGAGAGACACAAATGAGTTTGTGCAACAAGTGTGTAAAGGAAGGGAAAAAGTCTCTATCTGCAGCTATGCACTAGAGCTCGTTTGCTCTCTTTGTTGGAAGGTTTCATGTGGTATTTGGTGTTTTGCTTTGCTTCAACAGATTTCCAGATGAACCTCTATCCCTGCCCGTGGCAAGGGGGTTGGAACTAGATGACTTTTCAGCGCTCTTCCAAGCCCAAATTTGATTATGATTTTATGGCTGCAGACAGCTAAATGACCATCTTTCTTTGCTAAGGTTGCAGGTATCCATTTTGTTTTGCATGTAGGTGGAATGACATATTGCATGTATTCTATTCAAAATAGGACAATTGCTTTACCAAATGTTAAGAAATGACCTGATGCTTGAAAGGGCTGTTAACAGATGCAAATAGGCCTTTATTTTTGTCATCAAGTTACACAGTTTGTTGAATTTCCATGGTTTTTAGGGCCAAAAATGGTCCTCCTGAACATATCATATGACATAGACAGGCCAGCAGAGGCTGAAGCAGTGCCTACAGTTTTGGTTTCATCTTGTGTCTTACAATTACATCTATCTGAGTTCAAATTTTCTGTCCCTAAGGGGAGGAATCTTTACTACAGGTGTGTCTGGGAGAATAGAATAGAATAGAATAGAATAGAATAGAATAGAATAGAATAGAATAGAATAGAATAGAATAGAATAGAATAGAATAGAATAGAATAGACCAGGTCAGAAGAGACCTTCTAGATCTTTATGTCCAACCTATCCAACACCACCTAATCAACTAAACCATGGCACCAAGCACCCTATCAAGTCTCCTTCTAAACACCTCCAATGATGGTGACTCCACCACCTTCCCAGGCAGCACATTCCAATGGCCAATGACTCTCTCTCTGTGTAGAATTTCTTCCTAACATCCAGCCTAAACCTCCTCTGGTGCAGCTGAAGGCTGTCCTCTTGTTCTGTCACAGGTTGCCTGGGAGAAGTGACCAACCCCCACCTGGCTACAACCTCCCTTCAGGTAGCTGTAGAGAGCAATAAGGTCCTCCCTGAGCCTCCTCTTCTCTGAACACCCCCAACTCCCTCAGCTTCTCCTCACAGGGCTGTGTTCCAAACCCCTCCCCAGCTTTGTTGCCCTTCTCTGGACACCTTCCAGCACCTCAACATCGTTCCTAAACTGAGGGGCCCAGAACTGGACACAGAACTCAAGGTGTGGCCTATCCAGTGCTGAGTACAGGGCAGAATGACTTCCCTGCTCCTGATGGCCACACTGCTCCTGATGGAGGCTAGGATGCCATTGGCCTTCTTGGCCACCTGGGCACACTGCTGGCTCATGTTCAGCCTACTGACAGCCAGCACCCCCAGGTCTCTCTGTGCCTGGCCACTCTCCAGTCACTCTGACCCCAGCCTGTAACACTGCATGGGGTTGTTGTGGTCAATGTGCAGAACCTGGCACTTGGATGTGTTCAATCTCCTGCCCTTGGACTCTGCCCATCTGTCCAGCCTGTCCAGGTCCCTCTGCAGAGCCTCTCTACCCTCCAGGGTGCTTTGTTCTTCCATCTTCTTCCTCAGAGTTTTCCTTTCCTTTTCTTTGTTGTTCTTATGTTTGTTCCTTCCTACTTGTCCTGATTCCTCAGCTTTGATTTTCTCAGCTCTGGTTTTCTCAGTTTTTTCTCAGCAAGTCCCCTCATGTCCTAGGACACTCTGAGCTTCACCCATTTCTGCAGCTTTGGGTTCAGTTTTGGACTGTTCTCACAACATTGTCTCCAATCCTTTCCCCAAATTCTCTTCCTATTTCCTCAGAGGGTCACCTCCTCTTTTCTGTTTTCCTTATCTTCCTAATCCTGTTCCTATTTTTCCATCTGCTGTGGAGTCTGTGGTGTGGGTAACACTTTGCAGCTGTTTGTTCACATCCATGTTTCTTAAGTCATACCATTCACAGTTTCTCCCTTTCCCTATTCTCTTTAAGATATTTATCACTTAAGACTTTTCATTTGGGAAGTTGCTTTGGTTTTTTTTTTTTTCCCTCAAATCCTTTCAGCAGTTTTCTTCATCTTCTCTTTTTTTTTTTTTTTTTTGAGCTGTAAAGTTTTTAAGAGGTCTTGGTAATAGATTTGCTCATAAAGCATGGGCTGTCCGTGGTGAGGTGCTGGCAGCAAGGACTACACAGCAAGCTCTGTGAGGAGTGGCTGAGGTTGCTCAGTGCTGGACATGCCTGGTTCCAATCACAGAATCACAAAATCACCAAGGTTGGAAGAGACCTCAAAGATCATCAAGTCCAACCTGTCACCACAGACCTGCTGTGTGGTGCAGATCAAGCTGTGTGGTGCAGCAGACACACTGGAGGGAAGGGAGGCCATCCAGAGGGACCTTGACAGGCTGGAGAGGTGGGCACAAGCCAATCTCATGAGGTTCAACAAGACCAAGGGCAGGGTCCTGCATCTGGGTCGAGGCAATCCCAGGCACAAATCCAAGCTGGGCAGGGACTGGCTGGAAAGCAGCCCTGAGGAGAGAGACTTGGGGGTGCTGGGGGAGGAGAAGCTCACCAGGAGCTCTCAGTGTGCATTTGCAGCCCGCAAAGCCAATCAGATCCTGGGCTGCATCAGGAGAAGTGTGGCTAGCAGGGTAAGGGAGGTGATTCTCCCTTTCTGCTCAGCTCTGGGGAGACCCCACCTGGAGTACTGTGTCCAGTCCTGGAACCCCTATTCCAAGAGGGACGTGGAGGTGCTGGAAGGTGTCCAGAGAAGGGCCACGAGGATGAGCAAAGGGCTGGAGCACCTCTCCTGTGAGGACAGACTGAAGGAGTTGGGGCTGTTCACTCTGGAGAAGAGAAGGCTCCCAGGTGACCTCATTAAGGCCTTCCAGTATCTGAAGGGGGCTACAGGAAGGCTGGGGAGGGACTTCTCAGGATCTCAGGTAGTGATAGGACTAGGGGGAATGGAATGAAGCTGGAGGTGGGGAGATTCAGGCTGGAGGTGAGGAGGAAGTTCTTCCCCATGAGAGTGGTGAAGCCCTGGAATGGGTTGTCCAGGGAGGTGGTTGAGGCCCCATCCCTGAAGCCCAGGCTGGCTGAGGCTCTGGCCAGGCTGATGTAGTGTGGGGTGTCCCTGCCCATGACCTCGTGGTCCCTTCCAACCCTGACTAATTCCATGATTCTATGATTCTGACATCCAATCTGAATCTACCCATTTCTATTTGCTTTTCCATTCCCCCCAGTCCTAAAAAGTCCCTCCCCAGCTTTCTTGTAAGCCCCCTTCAGATACTGGAAGGCCACTATTAGGTCTCCTCAGAGCCATCTCCTGGAGTCATGCCTTGTTTTACTCAAATATATACTGTTCTGTCAAAAAAAAACCCCATGTGGATTACAGACTCAGCTACCAACTGAGGTGATGACTTCCACTTCTGTCACAAAGCCTGCGAGAGGTGTTTAGATCTGAGTGACAAACTGTCTAAGGTTGGAATTTCTCTTTCTCACATTGTTGCCTGTTTGAAGCCTGACTGATTAAGGGTTGTCTGCACCTAAAATGGAGGCTGAAGCTACAAAGAAGTCATGTAACTACCACAGTGGGGAAGTAGAGAGTCATAGAATCACAGAATCACCAAGGTTGGAAGAGACCTCAAAGATCACCAAGTCCAACCTGCCACCACAGACCTCATGACTAAACCATGGCACCAAGTGCCATGTCCAATCCCCTCCTGAACACCTTATGCTAATGTTTTCATGGAATCAACAAGGTTGGAAAAGATGTCAGAGACCATCAAGTCCAACCTGTCACCCAACATTTCATGACTACTAAACCATGGCTTGAAGTGCCACATCTAATCCCCTCTTCAACACCTCCAGGTGACTCCACCACCTCCCTGGGTAGAACATTCTGATGGTGAACAACTCTCTCAGTGAAGAACTTTCTCCTCACCTCAAGCCTAAACTTCCCCTGGCACAGCTTGAGACTGTCCCCCCTTGTTCTGGTGCTGGTTGCTTGAGAGAAGAGAACAACTCCCTCCTTGGTACAACCTCCCTTCAGGTAGTTGTAGACAGCAATAAGGTCTCCCTGAGCCTCCTCTTCTCCATCCTCTGAGGACTATTATTAAGCTAAAGATCATTGAAACCAGCACTGAAATCTGAGCTGTGAAAGTGTCAGAAGCAGCAGATTAGATTTAGGGCTGGTGTGAGGTATTTATCAGATGGTTTTGTTCACCTCAAAGAAATCACATTTTAGCAGGGGGGAAAGAAAGCTAATTTGAGAAGCCGAACTGCTACTTCAAACCCTCCATTTACCTCGGAGTAAATCACAGATTAGCAGGGAAAAAATTATGTGTAAAGCAGATCTACTATACTTCAGCAGCAGCAGCTGGGAGAAATGCTATTTTAAGTTGCTCCAAGGGTGAGAGGGAACTACAATACAGCCCCAAAGCTGCGTGTTAGCCTTGGAAGATTTGAGGAGCTCATTCACTCATTCATTCATACCACTCGTGTTTTGCTTTTCTCAACAGAAGGAAATGATATAAAATCATGGGACTATTTATTTGTTTTATTGTATTTCATAATAATTTATTTTATTTAATAATAATTTATTTTATTTGACTTTCATTTCCTTTATTTTTCTTTCATTTTCCCTTTTGTCTTCTTTCCTTTTCCTTTTTTGTCTTTCTCTTCTTTTCTTTTTCTTTTCTTTTCTTTTTCTTTTCTTTTCTTTTCTTTTCTTTTCTTTTCTTTTCTTTTCTTTTCTTTTCTTTTCTTTTCTTTTCTTTTCTTTTTCTTCTTTTCTTTTCTTTTCTTTTCTTTTCTTTTCTTTACTTTTCTTTTTTCTTTTCTTTTCTTTTCTTTTCTTTTTTTTCTTTTCTTTCTTTTCTTTTTTTTTCTTTTTTTTTTTTTTTTCCTCTCCTCTTCTCTTTTCCGAACCTTCTTCTCCAAACCTCTCCTCTCCAAACTTCTCCTCTCTGAACCTCCTCCCCTCCCATATCTCTCCTCTCTGAACCTCTCCGAACCTCTCCTCTCCTCTCCCTCCCTCCCTCCCCTCTCCCTCCCTCTCCCTCTCCCTCTCCTCTCCTCTCCTCTCCTCTCCTCTCCTCTCCTCTCCTCTCCTCTCCTCTCCTGAGAAAGTTCTTCACCGAGCGAGTCATTGGTCATTGGAATGTGCTGCCCAGGGAGGTGGTGGAGTCACCACCCCTGGAGCTGTTCAAGAGGGTATTGGACGTGGCACTTGGTGCCATGGTCTTGTCATGAGGTCTGTGGTGACAGGTTGGACTCAATTATCCTTGAGGTCTCTTCCAACCTTAGTGATACTCTGATACTGTGATACTGTTTAGGACTAAGTTGTCCTTCCACAGAGATAAAAAATCTCCAGGGGCTAGACAGTCCAGGGGGAGACACAGGATCACATAGGATCAGAGGATGTTAGGGGTTGGAAACAACCTCTGAAGGTCATTGATTCCACTCCCCCTGCCAGAGCAAGAGCAGAGAATCCAGCAAAGCTCACACAGGAACACATCCAGATGGGGCTTGAAAGCCTCCAGAGAAGGAGACTCCACAACCTCTCTGGGCAGCCTGTGCCAGTGCTCCATGAGCCTCAGAGTATCTTTTGAGGAATATGTAGTATTTTGTATCTTTTTTTGTAAAGATATTTGTGGCTGATTCCTCAATGTTACTCTATTTCTGAAGAAATGTAGTACAGGAAATAAAGTCCTTCCAAAGCCTAGAAAATCCTTCCAAATCCTATATAACAGGAGGATTAGTGCCATGATGAATAATGAATATTGACAATGCATAAGAACAGGAACCAGCCCAGACATTCATTGAGCTTTCTCTCATGGAAGGCCTGAGAAGTTGTGAGATTTTGTAGTGAAATATAGGCAACCATTTTCAACTCTCCTCTTTCCCTTCAGTTGCTAACTGTGGGCAAGCCTAGCATGAGTGTATGATCTAGTGTGGGGTGCCCCTGCCCATGGCAGGGGGGTTGGAACTAGATGATCCTTGTGGTCCCTTCCAACCCTGACTGATTCTATGATACTATGATAATATGTTGAGGGAGGCGATTCTCCCCTTCTACTCCATTCTGGTCAGACCCCACCTGGAATACTGCATCCAGTTCTGGAGCCCCTGTTACAAGGAGGATCTGGGCACACTGGAATGTGTCCAAAGAAGAGCCATGAGGATGATCAGAGGGCCGGAACACTTCAGCTATGGAGACAGACTGAAAAGAGTTGGGGCTGTTCAGTCTGAAGAAGAGAGGGCTCTGAGGAAACCTTTTTGTGGCCTTGCAGCATCTGAAGGGGGCTACAAGGAAGCTGGGGAGGGACTTTTGAGGGTGTCAGGGAGTGATAGGACTGGGGGGAATGGAGTAAAACTAGAAATGGGTAGATTCAGATTGGATGTCAGGAATAATGTGGAATAATAATGAAATTTGCACCCTTACCTAAAATTTGCAAACAGATTTGGCTGACAACTGTTGCCAAACTTGAGCTTCCACCAAAAGTTTTGGTTTTCCCAGATGTCTCATTTTTACAGGAGGTTCAGATAAAGTCAGGAAGTACAGCCAGTGACTCTTCATCTAGTCATAAAGAGGCAGAGACAAAAGGAAACAAAGTTAACTTGATCCTTATTAGAACGACTTCAGGGTAAAGCTAAGCCAGAGGATGAAAAATGAATGTTGACAAAAATGGAAAAGGAACTAAAAAGAAAATATAAAACCATAGAATGTCATCCTGTTCAATACCTTTATTGATGATCTGGAGGAGGGGATTGAGTCCATCATCAGTAAGTTTGCAGATGACACCAAGCTGGGGGCAGGAGTTGATTTTTGGAGGTTAGGAGAGCTCCGCAGAGGGACCTTGCCAGGCTGGACAGATAGGCAGAGTCCAAGGGCAGGAGATTGAACACATCCAAGTGCTGGGTTCTACACATTGCTACAGGCTGGGGTCAGAGTGGCTGGAGAGCAGCCAGGCAGAAAGGGACCTGGGGGTGATGGTTGACAGTAGGCTCAACATGAGCCAATGAGCCAATGGCATCCTGGCCTGCATCAGGAATAGTTTGGCCAGCAGGAGCAGGGAGGTCATTCTGCCCTGTGCTCAGCACTGCTTAGGCCACACCTTGAGTCCTGTGTCCAGTTCTGGGCTTCTCAGTTTAGGGAAGATGTTGAGATGCTGGAGGTGTCCAGAGAAGGGCAACAAAGCTGGGGAGGGGTCTGGAGCCCCACCCTGTGAGGAGAGGCTGAGGGAGCTGGGGTTGCTTAGCCTGGAGAAGAGGAGGCTCAGGGGAGACCTTAGTGCTCTCTACAACTCCCTGAAGGGAGGTTGTAGCCAGGTGGAGGTTGGTCTCTTCTCCCAGGCAAGCAGCACCAGAACAAGAGGACACAGACCCAAGCTGTGCCAGGGGAGGTTCAGGCTGGATGTAAGGAAGAAGTTCCTCCCAGCAAGAGAGATTGGCCATTGGAATGTGCTGCCCAGGGAGGTGGTGGAGTCAGCATCACTGGAGGTGTTTAGGAAGAGACTTGATGGGATGCTTAGTGCTATGGTTTAGTTGATTAGATGGTGTTGGGTGATAGGTTGGACTCAATGATCTCAAAGGTCTCTTCCAACTATTCTATTCTATTCTATTCTATTCTATTCTATTCTATTCTATTCTATTCTATTCTATTCTATTCTATTCCATTCCATTCCATTTCATTCCATTCTATTCTAATTTTGGGGCATAATAAAGCTTCATTATACCTTCCAAACCCACACTTTTTGCTTACATTGTACAATGCACAAGACAAATGTAAGACATTTTTCCCCCTTGTAGAAGCAGTACATTTTTACAACACAGATTAAAATAGGATGTTCATTACACTAGGCCTTCATCCAGCCTTAATTGGTTATTACAGTGGTGACATGAATTGCTAACGCTTCTGCTAGAAATTGGAGCTTGGAGCTGGCAGTAAAGGCATTCAATGAGAAAACCCAAAAATCATATTAATAATATTCATAACAAATTACCAGTGGTTACAAAGAAGAAAGCTGTAGAAGGATTGTATCTCTCCCCTGGTTTTCAAGTATCACAGTACCACAGAACATTAGAGGCTGGAAGGGACCTCCAGAGATCATAGAGTCCAATCCCTCCTGCCCAAACCAACATCACCCAGGGTAGTCTGCACAGGAATGCAGCCAGGTGGGTTTTGAGAGTCTCCAGAGAAGGAATGTTTGGGTTTAGGTTTGGAATGTCTCCAGAGAAGGAGACTCCACAACCTCTCTGGGCAGCCTGCTCCAGGGTTCTGTCACCCTCACTGCAAAGAAGTTTCTCCTCATGTTGAGCTGAAACCTTCTATGTTCAAGTTTGTCTCTGTTGTTCCTTGTCTTATTACTGTGCACACCCAAAAGAGCTTGGCTCCCTCCCCTTGACCCCCACCCCTCAGCTATTGATAGATACTGATCAGATCCCCTCTCAGTCTTCTCTTCTCCAGACTAAACAGCCCAGGGCTCTCAGTCTCTCTCTGTAAGGGAGATGCTCAAGTCCCTTAAGTGCTGGAGTCTTGTGGGATGGAGTGTTGTGTTCAGGCATGATTTATAGCAAATGTGGACAAACATGAGAGTATGAAACCTTGAGTCTATGCTACCATTTGGCATGCATGTCCATGGGGATTGCAGGAGATGCTCATCTTAGCCAACATAAACCTCACCTGATCTTGGAGCAAGAATTCAAGAGACAGGGATCTGCTGCAGAGAGTCCAGTGGAGAGCTACGAGGATGACTGTGGGACTTGAACACCTCTCCTATGAAGAAAGACTGAGAGACCTGGGGCTATTTAGTCTGGAGAAGAGAAGAGTGAGAGGGGATCTGATCAATATCTATCAATAGCTGAGGGGTGGGTGTCAAGTGGAGGGGGCCAAGCTCTTCTGGGTGGTGCACAGCAATAAGACAAGGAGCAACAGGCACAAGCTTGAACATAGAAGGTTTCAGCTCAACATGAGGAGAAACTTCTTTCCAGTGAGGGTGAGAGAGCCCTGAAACAGGCTGCCCAGAGAGGTTGAGAGGGATTCTTATTGATGTTTATAACTATATGAGGGGTGGGTGTCAAGAAGCAGGTGCCAATCTCTTTACAGCAGTGCCCAGTGATACGACAAGGCACAATGAGTACAAGTTAGAACATCCAGATGGGCCTTGAAAGCTCCAGAGAAGGAGACTCCACAACCTCTCTGGGCAGCCTGTTCCAGTGCTCTGTCACCCTTACAAGAAAGAAGTTCCCCCTTATGTTGAGGTGGAACCTCCTGTGCTGCAGCTTACACCCATTGCTCCTTGTCCTATCCCAGGGAGCAAGTGAGCAGAGCCTGTCCCCTCCCTCCTGACCCCCAGCCCTCAGGTATTTATAAACATTTAGTAAATCTCCTCTAAGTCTTCTCTTTTCCAGATTAAAAAGCCCCAGGTCCCTCAGCCTCTCCTCACAGGGCAGTGCTGCAGTCCCCTAATCATCCTCATAGCCCTCTGCTGGACTCTCTCCAGCAGATCCCTGTCCCTCTTGAACTGGGGAGCCCAGAACTGAAAGCAGAGGAGTGTGAACAATTCTTTTCCTGGTCTTTTAGCTGTCTCCAAGATCCTTGCCATATTTCCCACAATGAAAATTTTGTTGACAAAAATGAATCCAAAAAACTATGGAGAGAAAACACAGTTTGAACCACTTATCCTGAGACTTTATGTGGAAGACAGTAATCAGAGAGATACCTGTCATCCCAATTCATCATTACACTTGGCTTACCATTTTCTGTTGGAGTAGTTTCTTTTGTCATTTATACCTTCAGGATGCAGACTCAGTGCATTGTGCTGCAGCGCATTCCAGGGTCAGGGCACAGCAGCATGGCTTACAGCAAAGACACTTTTTACTTGTCTTCAATCACAGAATTGTCAGGGTTGGAAGGGAACTCAAGGATCAGCCAGTTCCAACCCCCCTGCCATGGCCATGGGCAAGGACACCTCACACTACAGCAGGTTGCTCACAGCCACATCCAGCCTGGTTGCAAAAGCCTCCAGGGATGAGGCTTCCACCACCTTCCTGGGCAACCTGTGCCAGTCTCTCACCACCCTCCTGGGGAAGAACTTCTTCCTAATATCCAATCTTAACCATAGAATCATAGAATCAGTAAGGTTGGAAAAGATCTCAAAGATCATCAAGTCCAACCTGTCTCCCAAGACCTCATGACTACTAAACCATGGCTTCAATGTCACATCCAATCCCTTTTTGAGCACCTCCAGGGACAGTGACTCCACCACCTCCCTGGGCAGCACATTCCAATGGCTTATCCAGCTCTGTTCTCCACTACAAGCAATAGCTTGGTTGCCACTAGAAATCATGGAGATTTGTCTACAGTAGGCAACACTGATTCTCAGAGGTGGCCTAAAAAACACCAGCTGTAAACCAAGGCAGTGTACTGCTCTGTTCTGTGACATAAGAGGAGGAGAGGAGGAGGCTCAGGGGAGACCTTATTGCTGTCTGCAATTACCTGAAGGGTGGTTGTAGCCAGAAAGGGGTTGGTCTCTTCTCCCAGGCAACCAGCACCAGAACAAGAGGACACAGTCTCAAGATGTGCCAGGGAAAGTTTAGGCTGGAAGTGAGGAGAAAGTTCTTCACTCAGAGTTGTTAGCCATTGCAATGTACTGCCCAGGGAGGTGGTGGAGTCACCACCCCTGGAGGTGTTCAAGAGGGGATTGGATGTGGCACTTGGTGCCATGGTTTAGTCATTAGGTCTGTGGTGACAGGTTGGACTCCATGATCCTTGAGGTCTCTTCCAACCTTGGTAATTCTGTGATAAGCCCAGACTAGAGAAGCTAAGTGTTTTGTGTCTTCAGTGTTTCTGGGTGTGTCCTTGCCATTATTAGATTGTCAACTGAGGGATGATGTACAACCAGCACAGCATCAAGATCCTTTTTTTGCTGGAGCAGATGCTTGCCTCACAGTATCTTGTGATTCATAGCTGCTGTCCCATATCTGCCACCCATGAGAAATAGGAGTCCTGCTAAGGACTTCTGGGTTATTTGCTGGGAAATTTTGAGAGGAGTTGTGGACATCTGAGGTACGAAGATGGTGATCTAATGAGGAGGACATCCAGGACATTCTAAACACAGTAGACATGTTACACATATCAACTTCAAAGCACACACCCAGTGGCCACTTGTATAAATGTCTGGTACCCTGCAGATGAGACATTGCACACGTGCTAGGATGCCCCACAAAGGCACAGATTTGTTGTTTCATCACTGTCAGGTTGAAAAGAGCTATGGAATACTGTTGAGATGCAGGAATATCCCCAGAGAAGGGCAATAAAGCTGGGGAGGGGTTTGGAGCAGGAGAGGCTGAGGGAGCTGGGGTTGCTTAGCCTGGAGAAGAGGAGGCTCAGGAGAGACCTTTTTGCTGTCTACAACTCCCTGAAGGGAGGTTGTAGCCAGGCAGGGGTTGGTCTCTTCTCCCAGGCAACCAGCACCAGAACAAGGGGACACAGTCTCAAGCTGTGTCAGGGGAGGTTTAGGCTAGATGTTAGGAAGAAGTCCTTCCCAGCAAGAGGGATTGGCCATTGGAATGTGCTGCCCAGGGAGGTGATGGATTCACCATCTCTGGAAGTGTTTAGAAAGAGCCTGTAATGGGTTGGGGCAAATCCCCTCCCCACCACGGGCAGAAATAACGACTCGGACAAACGGACTGCAAAAGAATGGTGGACAGTTTAAATGAGAAACCAAAAACAACAATGAAAGTTTTACAGAGAACCACAAGCACCATTGTAATGGGTTGGGGCAAGCCCTCTCCCCACCACGAGCAGAAATAACGACTCAAACAAACAGATTGCAGAAGTGATGGAAAGTCACAGCTGGTTCTCAGACTGTGCATCACAGACAACCGTGACAAAAGAGAGAGATCCCAGAACATACCCAAGAACGGCCCATTGCCACCTGGGGGTACACCCAACCCCCCCAGGGCTCTTTCCTGCCCTCCCCCCAACCCAGCCTTGGGCCTGGGCAGGCCCAAGGGAGGTGGCTCACGCCATTTTACCTAGGCAGCAGCAGGGGATGAAAGAGGAAGTGAAGACCCCGCATGGATGTTTCATAGGGGAGCAGAGGATTGTGGGTGAAATAACCTGGTTTGCTGTGACCAGCTGTGAGAGACTAATAAGTTTGTCTCTCTTGGTGTACTCAACAAAGATAAAATCACTTGCTGTTTGCCCAGATAATATGTATTGGGCAGAGCCACTAAGGACTCTTGGAAGGTGCAAAGATAACATTGCTCACTGGGCCACAGCTGGCCTTCAACAGTGACCCAGCCATTCACGCCTTCAGGGCAAGACAATCTCCACCCATCAAGTACCCTGGGCAGGGTGACACAATGGTTTTTACCACCTGTTTCCTGATGTGTAAGGAATGTGGGGGGATTGTCTGAATGGAGACGGGGGAGACGGAGATTCCCCCCCGCCTCCATCCAAAATCTTGCCCAAACACACAGCAATACACAGAAAGATTTCCAGGGAAACGACCTAAGGATTATTTCCTGCCCCTGGAATTCCTGAGGGACAATATTTGAATACATACCTAAGGACTAAAAATGGTATAAAAGACTGGAGCAACTACTGGTTTGAAGAGAGAAACAGGAGAGAGAAACAGAGGAGAAAAGTGGGGAGAAAAATGGAGATGAAGGAAAACACAGGAGACGGGCCAGGCCGCTGAGAAGGGAAAGCCTGGGACAATGCTGCTCTGGTGAAAAGAGGCTGCCCAGTGGACCACAGCTCCAGCCAAAGCCTCAGCACCCTTTCTCTACAGACCCAGGCTGCCCAGAGGACCACAGCTCCAGCCAAAGCCTCAGCACCCTTTCTCTACAGACCCAGGCTGCCCAGAGAAGCCTCACCACGGTTTCTCTACAAACCCAACATCTCCTGCAGCACCTTTCCTCCACAGACTCAAACTGTCTTGGGGGGGATGAGGGGTGTGGTAATATAATTCCTTTCCTCTTCTCTCTCTCTTCTCTCTCTCCCTCTCTCTTTTCTCCCTCTCCCCTTCTTATGTCCACTTTATTTATGTAATAAATAGTCTAGCTGTTGATACTTTGGCCTCGTTTGTGCCTCTAATTTCACAACACGGGAATATTTAAAAGAACTGTGTCTCCGGACCGAGACATCTAATGTCTCCGGACCTTGACACCACCCAGTGGGCTGGACCCTTTGGGGACCTCCTAGGTGTGGTCTGTGCAGCTGCATCCGGGCCAGCACCCAGCCTAAACCACCACAGAGCCTGGATGAGGCACTTAGTGCCATGGTTTAGTTGATTAGCTGGTGTTGGGTGATAGGTTGGACTCCATGATCTCAGAAGTCCTTTCCAATCTGGTTAATTCTGTGATTCTGGCTCCAGCACCTCCACACCTCCCTTGTATTGGGGTGCCCAAAACTGAACACAACACTCAAGGTGTGGCCTCACCAGAGCTGAGTACAAGGGGACAATCACCTCCCTACACCTGCTGGAGTAGCTTCTACCTCACTGTTGCTCATAGATATTATTTCTTTTCAGAATGGCTTTAAATTCAATATGCTGTATAGATGACATCATGTGTCATTTTTAGCAGTACTAGGTAGGCTTAAAATTCTGAGCAAGTGGCTGTTCTGTGGGGTTTCATTAGAGCTTACCTTGTTAGCACTTGTTAAAAACTCAAGCTGATGTCATTTCTGGAAAGAATTACAAACCTGTCAAAACCAATTAGCAGTTTCTGAAATTATTCCAAAATGAGATATCAGCAGGAGGATCCTAGTTGTATAGACAGTAGAGAGAAGTTTCCTTATTAAAAACAGTGATATGCAGATAGTTGAGGTTTTTTCTGCCACATTCAACACATCAGTAAATTTGTTACTTAGAATCACAGAGACTAGAATAGAATAGAATAGAATAGACTAGACTAGAATAGAATAGAGTAGAATGGATTTAACCAGGCTGGAAGAGACCTTTGAGATCATCGAGTCCAACCTATCACCCAACACCATCTGATCAACTAAACTATGGCACCAAATGCCTCATCCAGGCTCTTCCTAAACACCTCCAGGGAGGGTGACTCCACCACCTCCCTGGGCAGCACATTCCAATGGCCAGTCTCTCTTTCTGGAAAGAATTTCTTCCTTACATCCAGCCTAAACCTCCCCTGGCACAGCTTGCGACTGTGTCCTCTTGTTCTGGTGCTGCTTGCCTGTGAGAAGAGACCACCTGGCTACAACCTCCTTTCAGAGAGTTGTAGACAGCAATAAGGTCTCCTCTGAGACTCCTCTTCTCCAGGCTAAGCAACCACAGTTCCCTCAGCCTCTCCTCATAGGGCTGTTCTCCAAACCCCTCCCCAGCCTTGTGGCCCTTCTCTGGAGACATTCCAGCATTCCAGCAATCCCTTCAGGTAGTTGTAGGAAGTAATAAGGTCTCCCCTGAGCCTCATGTTTTAACCTTTAATCTTTTCATTCATTATATGCAAGCCCAGTGTTATTTAGTCTAAATTGAGTCCAAACATTTCCTTTCTGGACTCTCCACACAAACAGCAAAGCAATGCAAGAACCTGTGGACCTGGGGGGCTCACAACAGATTACTTACAATGGGGATAGGCACCGTACTTACGCCATACCTTGAGTCCTGTGTTCAGTTCTGGGCCTCCTCAGTTTAGGAAAGATGTTGAGTTGCTGGAAGGTGTCCAGAGAAGGGCAACAAAGCTGGGGAGGGGGTTGGAGCACAGCCCTGTGAGGAGTGGCTGAGGGAGCTGGGGTTGCTTAGCCTGGAGAAGAGGAGGCTCAGTTGAGACCTTCTTGCTGTCTACAACTCCCTGAAGGGAGGTTGTAGCCAGGTGGGGGCTGGTCTCTTCTCCCAGGCAACCAGAACAAGAGGACACAACCTCAAGCTGTGCCACGGGAGGCTTAGGCGGGATGTTAGGAAGAAATTCTTTCCAGCAAGAGAGATTGGCCATTGGAATGTGCTGCCCAGGGAGGTGGTGGAGTTATCATCAGTGGAGGTATTTAGGAAGAGACTGCATGAGGCACTTGGTGCCATGGTTTATTTGATTAGATGGTGTTGGGCAATAGGTTGGACTTGATGATCTTGAAGGTCTTTTCTGACCTTATTGATTCTCTTCTTCTCTTCTCTTCTCTTCTCTTCTCTTCTCTTCTCTTCTCTTCTCTTCTCTTCTCTTCTCTTCTCTTCTCTTCTCTTCTCTTCTCTTCTCTTCTCTTCTCTTCTCTTCTCTTCTCTTCTCTTCTCTTCTCTTCTCTTCTCTTCTCTTCCCTTCCCTTCCCTTCCCTTCCCTTCCCTTCCCTTCCCTTCCCTTCCCTTCCCTTAATCGTAAAGAAAAATAACAAGGGGACTGATGAACAAACTTAGGACTACCCTTGTTATATTTTTCCAATCCTAATAGAATTCAACTCTGAAGCTTCTCTGGTGGTTTTGCACATGAGAACAAATCTCATCTTTATCTGATGTAGACATAGAGACTCTAGCTTTTCATGAGAAACAAAATGAACATTTCCACTCTGACATTCAAACAGACATCACTCTTGAGACTACTCCACGAGCACAGAATCATAGCTTGATTAAAACAAGAAGAGAATGGTACTTGGAAAGCAACCATAGAAAATCTGTACTATTTGCCAAATTCCATTTCCCCCCTCCCCAGTTTATCATAAAACCATCAAGATACCAAGCCAGACCTTCTGAGTGGCTTGATAAACTTCCTGGTATTGTTCTCTACAGCCATAAAGTAAGCGGGAGTCCAGTTCCTGAGCAAAGGTTGTGATGCTCTGTCTGAAAGAGATCTGAACCCAACTGATTCCTGTGGCTGGCTAAAAATTGTTACTGCTCAGCCCCTACAAGAGCTTCAGCCAAACACAGCCCATCCCATGCTTGATTCTGCGACCTGAACTAAAATAGGCCTGAAAAATAATCTAAGAATTGGAATGGAATGGAATGGAATGGAATGGAATGGAATGGAATGGAATGGTGGTGGAACCCAGATGAAATGACTGCCAGTGAAAAGGTCTTCAGCTGATGATGCAAGTTGAGCACAAAAATAGATAGAGTTGTTTTCAAGTGGGTGGCTGCAGGGCAGCCCCTCTGTTACTCTAAGGTCCATGGGGTGCAGTGTGGGATGGCTGCAAAAGTGAAGACACCCTCTCTACAACAGCCTCCTCTGGACCTAGTAGTGTGCTTCACTGGTCTACATATGCAGTTTACAGAATAGATTCCAAAATCCTGGAGAAATTTTGGCTAAAGTGAGTAAGATTTTGTAGAATAGAATAGAATAGAATAGAATAGAGTAGAATAGAATAGAGTGAGTAGAATATAATAGAATGGAGTAGAGTAGAGTAGAGTAGAGAGTAGAGTAGAATAGAATAGAATAGAATAGAATAGAATAGAATAGAATAGACCTTTGAGATCATCAACTCCAACCTATCACCCAACACCATCTAATCAACTAAACCGTGGCACCAAGCACCCCATCCAGGCTCTTTTTAAACACCTCCAGTGATGGTGACTCCACCACCTCCCTGGGCAGCACATTCCAATGGCCACTCACTCTGTCTATGAAGAACTTCTTTGTCACCTCCCCTGGTGCAGCTTGAGACTGTGTCCTCTTGTTCTGGTGCTGGTTGCCTGGAACAAGAAGCATCTAGTCTTTAATGGAGTCTTCAGCTCCTGCTTTCTAAAGGAGCACAGATAAAGGTGAAGATGTGTGAAACTGAACTTCAGATTTTCATTCAGTTTATTGTAGGTCTATCTCTGACAGAGCTATGGCTGAGGTGATTGTCCCCTTGTAATCATCTGGGGGGACCTGGGGGTTCTAATGGACAAGCAGCTGAAGAGAAGCCATCAGTGTGCCCAGGGGGCCAAGAAAGCCAATGGCATCCTGGCTGGGATCAGCAATGCTGTGTCCAGCAGGGGCAGGGAGGGGATTGTGCCCTGGGACTCAGCTCTGGGGAGGCCTCACCTTGAGTATTATGTCCAGTTTTGGGCACCTCAATACAAGAGGGATGTGGAGGTGCTGGAGCCAGGGCAGAGGAGGGCAGGGAGATGGGGAAGGGCCTGGAGAATAAATATCATGAGGAGTAACTGAAGGAGCTGGGGATGGTTATTTTGGAAAAGAGGAGGCTGAGGGGAGACCTCATTGCTGTCTACAACGATCTGAAAGGAGGATGCAAAGAGGCTGGTGCTCCTCTCTTCTCCCAGTGATAGAACAAGAGGGAATGGCCTCAAGCTGCCCCTGGGTAGGTTTAGAATGTGCATTATGAAAAAAAAAAAATCACAGCAAGAGTGTTTAGGCATTGGAAAGTGCTCCCCAGGGAGGTGGGCACAGATATGCAAAACCTGCATATCTGTGAGCCAGTGAAGTGAGCAAGAGATGGAATTTAACTTGGAAAATGTAGTCAGCTCTATAACACTGTAAGAACATCTCAGACTTTTAAGAAAGAGGGTCCTTGGAATTATTCCATTTACATTTTTTTCTCCTCAACTCAGCAATGTGGTGAAACATTTCCTTCAAACTTATGAGATTTCCTATTTCTTGGCTGTTGGGAGAACAGTCAAGTCTGGCAGAAAGGGACCTGGGGGTGCTAATGGACAAGCAGCTGAAGAGGAGCCAGCAGTGTGCCCAGGTGGCCCAGAAAGCCAAAGGCAACCTGGCTGGAATTAGAAATGCTGTGTCCAGCAGGAGCAGGAGACAACTGTCCCCTGGGACTCAGGTCTGGGGAGGCCACACCTTGAGTATTTTGTCCAGTTGTGAGCAGCTCACTACAAGAGAGATGTGGAGGTGATGGAGCCAGGGCAGAGGAGAGAAACAAAGCTGGGGAAGGGCCTGGAGAATAAATCTAATGAGCTGTAACTGAAGGAGCTGGCGATGGTTAGTTTGGAAAAGAGGAGGCTGAGGAGAGACCTCATTGTGTCTACAACTACCTGAAAGGAGGCTGTGGAGAGGCTGCTGCTGGTCACTTCTCACAGGAAATTAGTGACAGAACAAGAGGGAATGGCCTCAAGCTGCCACTGGGTAGGTTTAGACTGGACATTAGGAAACATTTTTTTCCAGCAAGATTGGTCAAGTCTTGGAATGTGCTGCCCAGGGAGGTGGCTGAGTCCCCAAGCCTGGTTGTGTTTCAAGGTGGTTTGGATGTGGTGCTTGGGGCTATGGTTTAGGGGTGACCACTGTAGAACAGAGTTTTGGGTTGGACTTGGTGACCCTGAGGGTCTTTTCCAACCTGAATGTTTCTGTGATTCTGTGACTATATTTTTTTCAAAGAAAAGCTCAAGTGGGGCTTCAAGGCAGCAGGAAACCTGAGATGTCTTGCAACACATGAAAGACTGCAATGAGAAACACTCCAGAGTCTATTACCTTGCAAGTGAGGTCAAATAGACTGCAATGACATGGTGGATTTAAGCACTCACCTGTCAAACACAGCAGCTGAAGTACTAGCTACCACTAGTGCTTTGCATGACTTTCAGAAGAGGAAAATCTTCCAAAGCTTTGTTACCTCCTGAATGTCACTGCTGACTCCACATGGAATAAAACAGAGCTGGGAGCATTAGGCTCAGTATTGGAAAGAAATACATTAATGGTCTCAGCACCATTCATCCAGAGAATCTACAATTGTTAGGGTTGGAAGGGACCTCAAGGATCATCCAGTTCCAACTTCCCCCCCCTATTCTATTCTATTCTATTCTATTCTATTCTATTCTATTCTATTCTATTCTATTCTATTCTATTCTTCCATGAAGTGAAGAGGCAGTGCTGATTTCCCACTGCCAAAATGCAGCTGGATCACATTAACTCCAGAAAACTACACTGCTCCTGGTGTTATCAGATCAAAGTGGGAAAGAAGTGGTGGAAATTGCAGAGAGAAAAGTGATGAAATACACAATCAAAATGTTGTCTGACCAGGGAACAGCTTTCAGAGAGAGGTGAACAGCAGTTCTGGATCAAACTCACTTTATAATCACACAGAGTCACAGAGCATTAGGAGTTGGAAGGGACCTCAAAAGATCATCCAACACCCCTGCCAGGTCAGGGTGACCTAGAGGAGGCCACAGCAGAAAGAATCCAGGTAGGGTTTTAATGTCTCCAGAGAAGGAGACATTCTATAAATTAATTACAACAATGTCTCCAATCTATAAATTAATTAGTCTCATTAGATGTTTTTTCCCAAGTAATAGCTGTCTTGAAAACAAAGGACCCAAATCAATCCCATCACTTTCTTCCCATTAATATCTTTTTAACTTCTGTACCATTTATTAATCAAGTGTTGTTCCTTTATAGGAGGCAATATCATAGAAATATAGAACCAGCCAGGTTGGAAAAGGCCTCAGAGATCACCAAGTCCAACCTATTACCTAACACCTAACACCTCCTGACAACTAAACCATGGCTCCAAGTGCCACATCCAGGCCTTTTTTGAACACCTCCAGGGATGGTGACTCCACCACCTCCCTGGGCAGCACATTCCAATGGCCAACTACTCCTTCTGGGGAGAACTTTCACCTCACCTCCAGCCTAAACTTCCCCTGCCACATTTTAGCTGATGTGGTGGTGTTAGGTCATAGGCTGGACATGATGATCTCAGAGGTCTCAATCATTCTGTGATTCTGGGACACTCTCTTAGAGACTTTAAAGGGTACATGTGTCTATTTATGCGTATGTGACATAAGATGATCATAAATACATTCACTTAACTGCTGCCTCTTCCTCCATTCTCCTAAGCAGTAAATTACATGGTGTCCATAGCCTTCTGAAGTCTAAGTCAGCTTCCACACAATAAAATTAATGAGCTGTGTTGCTAAGAGCCACATGTGGCAGCCTAAATGAAATGCCTCTTGGAAGCTTGGACTTTGGACCATTAACCATGGCTAATCATCCTGCCTATTTTATACAGGGAAACAGATGTCCCTTCCAAATTGGCTTAATTTTTCTTTCTTTCAGCATGCAGGTACCAGGAATTGCATGAATCCTTGGGGATGCTGGTGGATGAGAAGCTCAACATAAGCCACCAGTGTGCACTTGCAGCCCAGAGAGCCAACCAGAGCCTGGGCTGCACCAAGAGAAGCATAGCCAGCAGGTCGAGGGAGGTGGTTCTCCCCCTCTACTCCACTCTGGTGAGACCCCACCTGGAGTACTGTGTCCAGTTCTGGAGGCTCTATTGCAGGAAGGATCTGGAGGTGCTGGAAGGTGTCCAGAGAAGGGCCATGAAGATGAGCAGAAGGCTGGAGCTGCTCTCCTGTGAGGACAGACTAAGCAAGCTGGGGTTGTTCACTCTGGAGAAGAGAAGGCTTTGAGCAGACCTATTTGTGGTCTTCTAGTATCTGAAGGGGGCTACAGGAAAGCTGGGGAGGGACTTTTGAGGGAGTCAGGGAGTGATAGGACTGGGGGGAATGGAACAAAACTAGAGATGGGTAGATTCAGATTGGATGTTAGGAAGAAGGTCTTCCCCATGAGGGTGGTGAGAGACTGGAACAGGATGTCCAGGGAGGTGGTGGAAGCCTCATGCCTGGAGGTTTTTGCAGCCAGGCTGGATGTGGCTGTGAGCAACCTGCTGTAGTGTGAGGTGTCCCTGCCTACAGCAGAGGGATTGGAACTGGCTGATCATTGAGGTCCCTTCCAATCCTAACAATTCTGTGATTCTATGCAAGTCTATACATTGCCCTGAATGCTGTTGGACAACAGGATTAGTGACTTTGACTCTTTCACCTTTTATTCTGATTTGATTCAGTCATGCTGCTACTCCCCATGGTGTAGCTGAAGAAAGAGGATCTATTTTCTTCTGTTGCAATAGGCTAAATGTGGAAGAGCTGCCCACACAGTGTCTGGCTAAATGCAGAGTGTAAATAAGCACTTTTGACATGGAGTCCCTTCCTTCATGACCTTGTGTTGGATGGGCTGCTGCTATGTGCCCCTGAAGCCACCATTCCTTTGAGAACAACAAGTCCACTTCCCTCACTGTCTCCACACAGTAGCTACTCCATGGACCTGTGTAGGCTGGCGAAGAGAAGACAGAGTGGATCTGATCAATGTCTATCAATATCTGAGGGGTGGGGGGCAAGTGGAGGGAGCCAAGCTCTTTTGGGTGGTGCACAGGAATAAGTCAAGGAACAACAGAGACAAACTTGAACATAGAAGGTTTCAGCTCAATATGAGGAGAAACTTCTTTGCAGTAAGGGTGAGAGAGCCCTGGAGCAGGCTGCCCAGAGAGGTTGTGGAGTCTCCTCTGGAGACTTTCCAACCCCAGCTGGATGCATTCCTGTGCAGACTCCCCTGGGTGATGCTGCTCTGGCAGGGGGGTTGCACTGGATGATCTCTGGAGGCCCTTTCCGACCTCTAACTGTCTTTGATTCAGTAATTCTGGAAGTACACAGAATATGTTGAGGTATAATTTAATTTAATTTAATTTAATTTTATTTTATTTATTTTATTTTATTTTTTAAATTTTACTCTGTTTTATTTGATTTGATTTTTTTGGTTTTAATTGGTTTTATTTTCCTTATATTTTTTGTTTTATTTTATTTTATTTATCTTATTTTATTTCATTGTATTTGGTTTTATTTAAATTTTTTTGTTTTATTTAGTTTTATTTATTTATTTTCATTTTGTTTTATTTTAAAATCATTGTATTTGGCTTTATTTGATTTTATTTTTGTTGTATTTTATTCTTTTTATTTCATTTCAGTTTATTTTACTTTTTTATTTAATTTAATTTTTGTTTTATTTAATTTTGTTTTGTTTTATTTTGTTTTATTTTTCTTATATTTTTGTTTTGTTTCATTTAATGTAATTTAACTTAATTTAATTTTATTTAATTTTATTTTATGTTTTTATTTCATTTTATTTTTGTTTTATTTAATTTTGGTTTTATTTTGTTTTATTGTTCTTATATTTTTTGTTTGTTTAATTTAATTTAATTTAATTTAATTTTATTTTATTTTATTTTATTATTATTAACAAATTAATATTATTATTAATGAATTATTATTAATACATTATTATTTTATTTTATTTTATTTTATTTTATTTTGTTTTGTTTTGTTTTATTTTATTTTATTTTATATTATTTTATTTTATTTTATTTCAGTTTATTTCAGTTTATTACATTTTATTTTCATTAACAAATTAGTATTAGTTATCCATTAATTATTAATAAATTATTAATTCATTATATTTTATTTGTTGTCTTATTTATTTCATTTTATTTTATTTAATTTCCTTTTTAATTTAATTTAATTTAATTTAATTTTAGTTTAGTTTAGTTTAGTTTAGTTTAACTAATACATTAATATTAATTATTAATAAATTATTATTAATACATTATTATTTTATTATATTTTTATTTTTATTTTGGTTTTTTATTTCATTTTATTTTATTTAATTTCCTTTTTTTATTTTGCTTTATTTTAGTTTATTTTGGTATGGTTGGGTTTGGTTTGGTTTGGTTTTTCTTCTATTTTTTGTTTCATTTAATTGAATAGTATTTTATTGTATTATTTTATGTATTTATTTATTTGCCTCTAAACAGGATGTGGCCTTTTTTTTAAAGTGCTCTAGAAAAAGAACTGAAAGATGCCAGATGACAAATGCTGAGGGCTGACTGCTCAGCAAACATGCTGAGCAAATATCACAAACCTGCAAAGCCATTAAGTGCAGGAACTCATTCTGCTCAAGCCCACAGCAGAAAGACAAATAGAGAGCTAGCACTGCACTCATGATCATGCAGTTAAAAGCAGCCTACCTCTGCCTGAATTGCAAGGGAAGAGACATTTCTTTGGGTGAAATGGTTGCTGCTGATCGTTTTGTATTGCACTCAAGTATTTAAGATGAAAATAGTGACCAGGAGTCAGGACAAAAGTCACAGAATCACAGAATCACCAAGTTGGAAGAGACCTGTCACCACAGACCTCATGACTAGACCATGGCACCAAGCACCACGTCCAATCCCCTCTTGAACACCTCCAGAGATGGTGACTCCACCACCTCCCTGGGCAGCACATTCCAATGGCTAACAACTCTCTCTTCTCTCTCTTCTCCCTGTGAAGAACTTTCTCCTCACCTCCAGCCTAAACTTCCCCTGGCACAGTTGAGACTGTGTCCTCTTATTCTCGTGCTGGTTGCTTGGGAGAAGAGACCAACCACCTCCTGGCTACAACCTCCTTTCAGGTAGTTGTAGAGAGCAAGAAGGTCTCCCCTGAGCCACCTCTTCTCCAGGCTAACCAGTTAGCATGTTGTAACAAAAGGAACTCTTCTTGTGTGAAACTTTCACCTGCTGCTTTTACTTTCCTCTCAGAAGGGATCTCCAAAACTCATCCAGTCTGACCTCCCTGCAGTCAGGAGGGACATCTCCAGCTAGATCAGGCTGCTCAGGGCATCGTTGATCCTCACCTTGATTATCTCCAGGGATGAAGCCTCAACCACTTCCCTGAGCAACCTGTTCCAGTGTTCCACCACTCTCATGGTAAAGAACTTGTTCCTAACATCCAATCTAAACCTGCTGATCTCTAGTTTGCAGCCATTGCTTCTCATCCTGTCGCTGCAAGCCCTTGGAAACAGTTTCTCTCTTTATCCTTTCTCTAGCCCCCTTCAGGTACTGGCAGGCTGCTATTAGGTCTTCCTGGAACCTCCTCTTCTCCAGGCTGAACACCCCCAGCTCCCATCAGCCCGTCTTTGTATCAGAGGTGCTCCAACCCCTGATCATTTTCGTGGCCCTCCTCTGGACCCTCTCCATCAAGTCCATGTCCTTCCTATGTTGAAGGCTCCAAACCCTCCAGACCTTCCAGATCATGCATTTGGGTTAATTTATTGCCATTCATTTATTTCACTAATATATAGCATCTTTATCTCTTACACCATGAGACACTTTACAATGTTGCACTGCAGGATGACTTGCACCATCTGCTTTACCATTGCTTACATTCAATGTTACTGCATTTGAGAGCAAAACAGAAAGTGAGAGAGAGTTGTCACAAGCATGTAGGAGGCTGCAAGCAGGGAGAATCACAGAACCACAGAATGTGAGGGGCTGAAAGGGACCTCCAAATACCATCCAATCCAACCCCCCTGCCAGAGCAGGATCACCTAGAGCAGGTCACACAGGAACACAACCAGGCAGCTCTGGCTTTCTGCCAAAGGCAAACTACATAGAATAAAAGGAGCCAGCCAAGATCATTAATCACTGATTTGCAGGATCAGTTATAATGAACAACTTTGGCATAAACCAAAAGCTCTTGTCTGCAAGCAGCAATTGTTTACTTTTCCAGCAGCAAAACAGTCTCAGGTCCTCAACAGAGAAGGATTAGGTTCCCAGGCTGCCCAGGGAAGTTGTGGAAGCCTCATCCCTGGAGGTTTTGAAGGCCAGGCTGGATGTGGCCGTGAGCAACCTGCTGCAGTGTGAGGTGTCCCTGCCCATGGCAGGGGGGTTGGAACTGGATGACCCTTGAGGTCCCTTCCAACCCTAACAATTCTATGATTCTAAGATAAGCATATTTAGAAGGCATAGTAAATTTATTTCAGCAGCTCCATCCATTCTAATGATATGTTTTGTCAGAGTCAGTCTGTAGCTTTATTATGACTCAATAGATGGATGATTTGCAACAGGAAATCCAGCCACCTAACCTTTCCAAAATCTGAATCCTTCTGGACACTCTATCAGTACTTAAAATGCCATTTAATATGCTTCAAGGAAAGCTCTCTGAGGTTTTGGGAGCTTGATAATTCCCAGGGAGGTGGTTGGGGCACCATCCCTGGAGATATTCAAAGTGAGGCTGAACAGGGCTCTGAGTAACCTGATATATTTGAGGATGTCTCTGATGACTGCAGAGGGGCTGGATTAGATGAACTTTGGAGGTCCCTTCCAACCCAAACTGTTCTATGATTCTATGACAATGCATTATTCTGACTCACTCTCTTTGTAGACTTTTCTTTTACACTGCCATAGGTGAAGCACCAAATGCAATTCACCCTATTCTTGATGCTTAAGTCAATGTGAACTGTTTGCTTCCAGCATACCAGAAACAAAAGGATGTGCAAGGTCACCTGGAGGTCTGCAAGTCACAGTTAGAACTGCACTAAATCATGTCCATAATCGTCCATAACTGCTACTGCTGCCAGTAGGAGCAAATGCAAATCACAAAGTTAGAGAATAGGATCTGGCAGAACATAGAATACAGAATTAACCAGGTTGGAGAAGACCTTTGAGATCATCAAGTCCAACCTATCACCCAATACCATCTAGTCAACTAAACCATGGCACCAAGTGCCTCATCCAGGCTCTTCCTAAACACCTCCAGAGATGGTGACTCCACCACCTCCCTGGGCAGCACATTCCAATGGCCAATCTCTCTTGCTGGGAAGAATTTGTTCCTAACACCCAGCCTAAACCTCCCCTGGGACAGTTTGGGACTGTGTCTTCTAGTTCTGGTGCTGGTTGTCTGGGAGAAGAGACCAACCCCCACCTGGCTACAACCTCCCTTCAGAGAGTTGTAGACAGCAAGAAGGTTTCCCCTGAGACTCCTCTTCTCCAGGCTAAGCAACCCCAGCTCCCTCAGCTCTTCTCACAGGGCTGTGCTCCAAACCCCTCCCCAACTTTGTTGCCCTTCTCTGGACACCTTCCAGCATCTCAACATCTTTCTTAAACTGAGGAGCCCAGAACTGGACACAGGACTCAAGGTATGGCCTAACCAGATTGGAGTCCAGGGCAGAATGACCTCCCTGCTCCTGCTGGCCACACTGTTCCTGATGCAGGCCAGGATGCCATTGGCCTTCTTGGTCACCTGGGCACATTGCTGGCTCCTGTTCAGACTACTGTCAACCAGCACCCGCAGGTCCCTCTCTACCTGGCTGCTCTCCAGCCACTCTGACCCCAGCCTGTAGCACTGCCTGGGGTTGTTGCGGCCAGTGTGCAGAACCCGGCACTTAGTTGTGTTAAACCTCATCTCAACGCAGCTTAAGAAGATTTTGGATCCTGCTTGTGAAAAGAAGAAAACCAAAAAAAAAAAAAGGCAAAAAAAAAGAAAGAATAATGTAAAATAAAAAGAGTATTAAATCTGTGTAGCTCTCTGGCAGAGTCAAATGCAAAACTGTCTGTGGCTGTCAGTGGTCAAGTGAGGTTCAGAAAATCAGCGCAGATTCCTGCTGTATGGATAAATGACAAGATATGGATGTGCTCCCCTCACACCCAGGTCCCTCTTGCCAAGAGGTCTGGAAAGTGGTGCACTCACACACCCAGATGAAAGCCAGTGTTTACTGGAATCTGCTGTGAATTGCAAGAGGATACGTATATTATTAGGCTGAAGAACATTCATTGGCTCCATCTGGGGAAATAGTTTCCATACTCTCAATGCAGGCTGCAGTCCCTGACAGAAAGGCTGCAAGGGACACAAAAAATAAGCACTGAAAGGAGCAGGAGCAGCCCTCACCACAAAACCAGCCCATGAAGCTAGAAACTTGACAGCAAAACTACAAGAAAGTGGGCTCTCCTTCAGCCCAGAGGGCTTCCAACTCACAACTGCTCTCAGATAACTTCCTGAGGAAGATTGTGTCTTGAAGTCCATCTTAGAAGTGCAAAGGAATTCAGATTTCCTTAGGAAAAAGAAAAAAACAAGAAGAAGAAGGAAAAAAAGACACACACACACACAAAAAGAAAGTTAAAAAGAGGGGAGTGGGGGAAAGCTCCCAACCAAATCAAAAGGAGATCAGGGTTGTAAGTCCACATTCCTTCCTAGTGCTTCTGTTTTGGCCTGCAGGATAGGCCCTTGTTCTGTCACATAAGGTGGTACCACTGCCTAATGCAGGTAGCTCCTATCTGGGGGTGTTGAGCCTGGAGAAGAGGAGGCTCTGGGGAGATCTCATTGTTCTCTACAACTACCTGAAAGCTGGTTGTAGCCAGAAAGTGGTTGGTCTCTTCTCCCAGGCAACCAGCACCAGAACAAGAGGACACAGTCTCAAGCTGCACCAGGGGAAGTTTAGGCTGGAGGTGAGGAGAAAGTTCTTCACTGAGAGAGTCATTCGTCATTGGAATGTGCTGCCCAGGGAGGTGGTGGAGTCACCACCCCTGGAGGTGTTCAAGAGGGGATTGGATGTGGCACTTGGTGCCATGGTCTAGTCATGAGGTCTATAGTGACAGGTTGCACTCGATGTTCTTTGGGGTCTCTTCCAATCTTGGTGATACTGTGATAGTGTGAGACTAATAGCAGTCTCTCAGTACCTGAAGGAGGCTACAGGAAGGATGGAGAGAGACTGTTTCCAAGGGCTTGCGGTGACAGGATGCAAAGCAATGGCTGCAAACTAGAGATCAGCAGGTTTAGATGGGATGTTAGGAACATGTTCTTTACTATGAGGTTGGTGGAACACTGGAACAGGTTGCCCTGGGAGATGGTTGAGGTCCCATCCCTGGAGATATTCAAGGTGAGGCTCAACGAGGCCCTGGGCAGCCTGATCTAGTTGAGGATGTCACTCCTGATTGCAGGGAGGTCAGACTGGATAAGCTTTGGAGGTCCCTTTCAGCCCAGACCATTCTGTGATTCAGTGCTTCTATGATTCTCTGATTCTATGATTCCATAATTCTATGATTCTATGAATCCATAATTGTCTGATTCTGTGATTCAACCTAACCAACCTGTGGGCCAGGTAGGGAGTCACACTGAATGACACTGAAACACCTGTTAACAACTGGCAAACTTGAGAGTCCTGTTTGGAAAAGTAGCTTTTTCTTCACATTTCTGTATCTTTTTAGTCATGTGATACATTCTGAACCAGGATTAGGGGGAGTGGAACAAAACTAGAAATGGGTAGATTCAGATTGGATGTTAGGAAGAAGTTCTTCACCATGAGGGTGGTGAGAGACTGACACAGGTTGCCCAGGGAGGTGGTGGAAGCCTTATGCCTGGAGGTGTTTGCAGCCAGGCTGGATGTGGCTGTGAGCAACCTGCTGTAGTGTGAGGTGTCCCTGCCCATGGCAGGGGGGTTGGAACTGGCTGATCCTTGAGGTCCCTTCCAACCCTAATAATTCTATGATTCTGACAATAAAAGTTGGACTGGGTGATCTTGGAGGTCCCTTCCCACCAGATATATATTCTGTGATTCTGTGACAATGGAAGTTTTGAGAACTAAGTAGCCTTTATCCAATCTGTGAAACTGCAAACATGGTTAGACAAAGCTGTAAAAAAATAATCAATAAAAATATAAGTCCCTCCCCAGCTTTCTTGTAGTCCCCTGCAGATACTGGAAGGCCACAATTAGGTCTCCTTGGAGCCTTCTCTTCTCCAGACTGAACAGCCCCAACTCCCTCAGTCTGTCCTCATAGGAGAGCAGCTCCAGCCCTCTCCTCATCCTCGTGGTCCTTCTCTGGACACCTTCCAGCACCTCCAGATCCTTCCTGGAACAGAGGGTCCAGAACTGGATGCAGTACTCCAGGTGGGGTCTCACCAGAGTGGAGTAGCAAGGGAGAATCACCTCCCTGGCCCTGCTGGCTATGCTTCTCTTGATGCAGCCCAGGTTCTGGTTGGCTTTGTGGGCTGCAAGTGCTCACTGCTGGCTCATGTTGAGCTTCTTGTCCACCAGCATGCCCAAGGCCTTATCTTCTGGGCTGCTCTCAAGCCAGTCCCTGCCCAGCCTGTATCAGTGCTTGGGTTTGCCCGACCCAGCTGCAGGACCTTGCACTTGGTCTTGTTGAACCTCATGACGTTGTCATGGGCTCACTTCTGCAGGCTATCAAGGTTCCTCTGGATGGATCCCATCCTTCCAATGTGTGTTCTGCACCACACAGCTTGGTGTCACCAGCAAACCTGCTGAGGGTGCTCTCAATGCCTCTGTCCATGTTGCCAGCAAAGATATTAAACCAGACTGGTCCCAGGACTGATCCCTGAGGGACTCCACTCATCACTGGCCTCCACTTGGCCATGGACCCATTGACAGCCCCCCTTTGGGTGGGGCCCTCAAGCCAGTTCTTTATCCACTGAATGGCCCATAAACATTTGGCTTTGCTTTATTTGTTAAATTAGTTACACACACACGCACACACACAACCCCCAAAACAACACAATAAAAACTCACTCTGAGACATTACATAAAGCAATAGAAGGTGCCAGAGTGTGACAAGCCTTTTGGAACTGCAAGTTGTTTAAATAGTTTTGAAGTACCATTACATTTTTTGTCATATAGAAAGCAGTTTCTGCAGTAATTTTCTTTTCTTCCACTTAACAGCACTTAGAAGTGTTTCTTGGATCTGAATTCTTCCTTTCTTTTCCTAGCTCAGTGAAAGCAAGCTTAATATCCTTTGAAGGCTAGATGGCTCAGTTAACAACACCACTCAATCATACATGTCAGCTGGGGACTGACCTGTTGGAGAGCAGTGATGGGGAAAGGGATGTGTGGGTCCTAGATGATGGAAGGTTGACCATGAGCCAGCAATGTGCTCTTGTGGCCAAGAAGGCCAAAGTCATTCTGGGGTGGATCAGAAGGGCTGTGGTTAGTAGGTTGAGAGAGGTTCTCCTTCCCCTCTTTGCCCTGGTGAGGCTGCATCTGGAATATTGTGTCCAGTTCTGGGCTCCTCAGTTCAAGAAGGAGCTCAGGAAACTGCTTGAAAGAGTGCAGCACAGAGCCACAAAAATGCTGAAGGGAGTGGAACATCTTCCTTATGAGGAGAGACTGAGGGAGCTGAGGGATCTGGAGCTTGGAAAGGGGGAGACTGGAGAAGTGACCTCATTGCTGTTGATAAAGATGTGCAGGGTGAGTGCCCAAAGGCTGCAGCCAGGCTCTACTGGGTAGTGCCCAATGCCAGCACAAGGGGCAGTGGTGGAAGCTGAGGCATAGGAAGTTCCATGGAAACAGGAGGAAGAATTATTTCCCTGTGAGGGTCACAGAATGCTGGAAGAGGCTGCCCAGGGGGGCTGTGGAGTCTCCCTCTCTGGAGATATTCAAAGCCTGCCTGGGTGTGTTCCTGTGTGACCTGCTCTAGGTGACCCTGCTCTGGCAGGGGGCGTTGGACTGGATGAGCTTTGGAGGTCCCTTCCAACCCCTAACCTTCTGTGAGTCTGTGATACAAGACCTGGAAGAATCTCCTCATGAATTCTACCTTTCTGCTGACTTACCAATAATGTGTTGGGGGGAAAGAGTTGCCCCTGTCACAGTTTACACTAGAAAAGGCAGGTACATTAACTTCTCTAGCAAGCCACAGTATATGAAGCTGATTTGAATATGCAGTGAATAAAGGAGCAGCTAGGCACATTTCATGGAACAAAAGTGTTAACAAGGGCATATCAGCCAAGAAATACTTATATTCTTTCCTTCTCCTCCCTCCTCCTCCTCCTCCTGCACCCCAGACGTTCTCTTGCCTTTGGAGTTGCTATTTGTTTATTTCAGTTTGTTCCTTAGGACCCAGATAAGTCCTCTAATGAAATCCATCTGCTCCATAAACGTTGCTCATTCTCACACATCAATGTATGTCAGCTAGGTCCAGCACTCCTTCTCCACATTAGCTCAGGACATGGGATGAGAAAGCTGACTACAAAAGTCAAAGGGCAAAAAATTAGAAAGCTTAGGTTTTCCCAACCCATTGCTTATTCCCTTCACTGGATGCATTAGATAATGATTGGGAATGATATCATCTGGCCCAGGTTCTAGAGTGTGGGGGCCAAATATCAGTGGCCTGATTTTCAGAAGGAAGAAACTCTCTCCAAGACACACAGACAAGTTTGAAGGAAATGCAGCAATTTTTTGTTTGCAATGGGTTTGTGATGTCTGGATCTCCATTTAGACCTCACCAAAGTTGGAATCCACTTTGGGTTGTACCCAGGTATTGGCAGCTCTTTGGAAATGAGCTCCCATCAGATAAGGAAACATCATCAGGAAAAGAAAACAACACAACAAAACCCCCCCACCCCAGCCTGCTCTTACAAATACTAAGTGTTTGCTTTGCCATATCACAGAAGCACATATCACAGAACCCCCAAGGTTGGAAGAGGCCTCAAAGATCATCGAGTCCAACGTGTCACCACAGACCTCATGACTAAACCATGGCACCAAATGCCACATGCAATCCCCTTTTGAACACCTCCAGGGACAGTGACTCCACCAGCTCCCTGGGCAGCACATTCCAATGGCTAACGACTCTCTCAGTGAAGAACTGACTGAAGAATCATAGAATCATAGAATAGAATCACAGAATCAATAAGGTCGGAGAACACCTCAAAGATCATCAAGTCCAACCTGTCACCCAGCACCTCATGACTAACTAAACCATGGCTTCAAGTGCCATATCCAATCCCTTTTGAACACCTCCAGGGATGGAGACTCCACCACCTCCCTGGACAGCACATTCCAACAGCTAACAACTCTCTCTGTGAAGAAATTTCTCCTCATCTCAAGCCTAAACTTCCCCTGATGCAGTTTGAGACTCTTTGAAGAATCTATTCAGTGTCTGTGTTCTGTAGAATAACTTTGTATAGTTCATGAATTTCTAAAGGAAACTCACAGAAATGACACAGAAACATTCAGATTGGAAAAGACCCTCAGGATCACCAAGTCCAACCCAGAGCCCTACTCTACAAGGGTCACCCCTAAACCATAGCCCCAAGCACCACATCCAAATCACCTTGAAACACAGCCAAGCTTGGGGACTCACCCACCTCTCTGGGCAGCACATTCCAAGGCCTGACCACTCTTGCTGTGAAGAAAGTTTCCTAATGTCCAGTCTAAACCTACCCAGTCGTAGTTTGAGGCCATTCCCTCTTGTTCTGTCACTAATTGCCTGTGAGAAGAGACCAGCAGCAGTCTCTCCACAACCTCCTTTCAGGGACTTGTAGACAGCAATGAGGTCTCAGAATCATAGAATCACAGAATCACCAAGGTTGGAAGAGACCTCAAAGATCACCAAGTCCAACCTGTCACCACAGACCTCATGACTAGTAAACCATGGCACCAAGTGCCACATCCAATCCCCTCTTGAACACCTCCAGGGGTGATGACTCCACCACCTCCCTGGGCAGCACATTCCAAGGGCTAACAACTCTCTCTGTGAAAAACTTTGTCCTCATCTCCAGCCTAAACCTCCCCTGGCACAGCTTGAGACTGTGTCCTCTTATTCTGGTGCTGGTTACCTGAGAGAAGAGACCAACCCCTTCCTGGCTACAACCTCCCTCCAGGGAGTTGTAGACAGCAGTAAGGTCTCTCCTGAGCCTCCTCTTCTCCAGCTTAAGCAACCCCAGCTCCCTCAGCCTCTCCTCACAGGGCTGTGCTCCAGACCTCTCCCAAGCCTTGTTTCCCTTCTCTGGACACGTTCAAGAGTCTCCCTGTCCTTCGTAAACTGAGGGGCCCAAAACTGGACACAGTACTCAAGGTGTGGCCTAACTAGTGCTGACTAACCATCCCCAGCTCCTTCAGTTGCTCTTCATCAGATTTATTCTCCAGTTGCACAGAGTTTTCTTCACATGAGAAAGCTGCCTCTACATACATGTTTTTAAGATTAACATGAGCCGAGGTCTGTGCTGCCACAGTCCTACACTGATTGCTCCCCAGGCTGCAGAGCTTAAACCCTATAAACTCAGCGGTTAAACATTTGGCAGCGGCCTGAACATCTCCTCAGGGGCAGATTCTCACCATATGGATGCACAAAAGTCAACAGGAATGTATCAGTAATGCTAATACAGATCAGATTTGTCCATAGGATTCTGGCCAGATTGTGATCCTTAATAGAATGGATAAAAAAGTAACAATTATCTTATCTATATCTATGTGTATATGTATATATCTATGTATATATACATAAAGTAGATATTTATGGCTGATTCTTTCATGATGCTTGTGTTTTGTTTTGCAAAACACCAAATGGATGGGGCCATATGGACTTAATAAACAGGACTTTGAAATTGGACTCACTTTGAGGTATTCAAAAGTAACCAAAAGTGTCTCAAACAATAAGCTTTGGGCCTTGTACGTAAAAAGCAATTCCAGCACCAGAAAAGTTTTCCACTGAGGAATCCACTCCTAAAAGTCCCTTTTTTTCCCCCTAGCATTTAGAAATAGTCTAATTTACTCTTACTATTGAGAAGCAGCCTAATCTACTCGAGTGAATTTATGGGGCAAAGGACATGCACATGGAAAATACACTTGGGATCCTGGGGTGTGTTAAGAGGAGTGTGTCCCGCAGATCCAGGGAGGTTCTCCTCCCCCTCTATTCTGCCCCAGTGAAGCCACACCTGGAATACTGCATCCAGTTCTGGGCTCCCCAGTTCAAGAGGGGCAGGGATCTGCTGGAGAGAGTCCAACAGCGAGCTACCAGGGTGATTGAGGGAGTGGAGCACTGCCTGAGGAGGAGAGGCTGAGAGCCCTGGGGCTGTTTAGTCTGGAGCAGAGAACTGAGGGGGGATTTGATGTCCTGCCTGCACCTCCCCTGGTGAATCTTGAGTCCATTCCTTCTTGTTTCGTGACTAGTTTGATAGATAAATGTTGATAAATATCTGAGGGCTGGGGGTCAAGAGGGAGGGGCCAGGCTCTGCTCACTTGCACCCTGGGATAGGACAACGGGCAATGGGCAATGGATATAAACTACAGCACAGGAGGCTCCACCTCAACATGAGGAGGAACTTCTTCACTGTGAGGGTCCCAGAGCACTTGAATAGGCTGCCCAGAGAGGTTGTGGAGTCTCCTTCTCTGGAGACTTTCTGGGTTTGTTCCTGTGTGTACCTGTGCAAGATTGGACAGCCCAGCTCTGGCAGGGGGTTTGGACTTGATGATCTCTGGAGATCCCTTCCGGCCCTATCATCCTGTGGACCTTTAATTCACGATGGAAACACTGAGTCAGTCTAGCTATAACACAGCCTGGGACACCATTATAATCATGAAAACATCACTTGAGATGCCCTGTGTGCATGCACATACTGATTTTTAAGCAGCAAGTCACAGTCACCCAGATGACAGGTTCAAACGGCTCTATCCCAAATCCCAAGCAGCCCACAGAATTAATTCACTTATCAGGAAGGCTTTAATCCTGTTGGCAGTGCTTATGAATCATCATAAAATCCATGATTTATGACATTAATTGTATAATTTGCAGTACAGCTTCTGTACTGTAAAAACAAAACTGGAGGGTTGGAGGCAATATGGTTTGACTCATTCAATTTAGTCAAGCTGTAAATCTCTGGGGCTCTCTAGAGTCAGATGCAGCTCAGATCTCTTAGAGGACCTCTTTGGTTAAGGACTCAAGGTGAAGGCCACATTTACCTCCCATCCAGGTTTATTTCTTCAAACACAGTATGCTTTCAAAATGGAATGGAATGGAATGGAATGGAATGGAATGGAATGGAATGGAATGGAATGGAATGGAATGGAACAGAATAGAATAGACCAGACCAGGTTGGAAGAGACCTTCAAGATCAACACCATGGAACACCATGGATCAACACCATGGAACAACATTACTTTACCAAGCAGAGAAATGTCCATGATTAACCCTGTCCTCAATCTATGTTAACTTTAGGAACAGCATTCAGGGTGCTCAGACTCCTGCTCTTCTGTTCCAGTCCCTCTCTAGAATGCTCCACAGAACATTTGTCTCTGTTTCAAGAGATAGGAGGAAGAAGTTTAGAGAAGAGCCACGAGGATGATCAGAGGGCTGGAGCACCTCTCCTATGAGGACAGACTGAAGGAGTTGGGGCTGTTCAATCTGCAGAAGAGAAGGCTCCCAGGTGACCTCATTGTGGCCTTCCAATATCTGAAGGGGGCTACAAGAAAGCTGGGGAGGGACTGCTCAGGATCTCAGGTAGTGATAGGACTAGGGGGAATGGAATGGAGCTGGAGGTGGGGAGATTCAGGCTGGAGGTGAGGAGGAAGTTCTTCCCCATGAGAGTGGTGAAGCCCTGGAATGGGTTGTCCAGGGAGGTGGTTGAGGCCCCATCCCTGGAGATGTTTAAGAGCAGGCTGGCTGAGGCTCTGGCCAGGCTGATCTAGTGTGGGGTGTCCCTGCCCATGGCAGGGGGGTTGGATCTGGATGATCCTTGAGGTCCCTTCGAACCCTGACTGATTCTATAAGTTAGGAAGAAGTTCTTTACCATGAGGGTGGTGAGACATTGGAACAGGTTGTGCAGGGAGGTGGTGGAAGCAAATGGTACCATAAAAGAAAGATTCCTTCTGAAATTATTGTCTTCAGCAGCATTGCTTGGAGTAGAGAGTTGAAGAAACCTGGTATGGAACTGAAATACATGGGGCTTGTATCTGTGTCCAGAGAAGGGCCAGGAGGATGAGCAGAGGGCTGGAGCTCCTCTCCAATGGAGACACACTGAGGGAGTTGGGGTTATTCAGGTTGGAGAAGAGAAGGCTCCGAGGAGACCTTATTGTGGTCTTCCAGTATGTTAAGAGGGTCTATAAGTAAGCTGGTAAGGAACATTTTAGGATGTTGGGTAGTGATAGGACTAGCAGGGTTGGATCCAAGCTAGGGGAGGGGAGATTTAGATCAGACATTAGGAAGAAGTTCTTCCTCATAAGGGTGGTGAGACACTGGCACAGGTTACCCAGGGAGGTGTTGGAAGCTTAGAGGTTTTTAATACCAGATTGTATGTGGCTCAAGGCAACCTGATCTGATGTGAGGTGTCCCTGCCCATGGTAGAGGTGTTGGGATTAGGTGATCCTTGAGGTCCCTTCCAACCCTGATAATTTTGTGATCCTTAGGTTTCTTTCATGCAGTGGGGCTATGATAGACAATGAAAAGAGGATGTTTATAGCATGTCTTTGAAAAACATGTCTTCAAGCAGACAGATTTGCCAGGGGAGTAAGAACAAGAGGACACAGTCTCAAGCTGCACCAGGGGAGGTTTAGGCTGGAGGTGAGGAGAAAGTTCTTCCCAGCAAGAGAGATTGGCCATTGGAATGTGCTGCCCAGGGAGGTGGTGGAGTCACCATCACTGGAGGTGTTTAGGAAGAGACTGGATGAGGCACCTGATGCCATGGTTTTGTTGATGGGATGGTGTTGTCACCATCCCTGGAGGTGTTCAAAAAAGGATTAGATGTGGCACTTGGAGCCATGGTTTAGTTGTCAGGAGGTGTTGGGTGATAGGTTGGGCTTGATCATATCTGAGGTCTTTTCAAACCTTATTGATTCTATGATTCTAAAACAGAATCCCCCAGTTCTGCAGCCTCCCACAGCAGCCTCAGCTACCCTGGCTGTCGAGCCTATTCTTCTGGTCATGGTGAAAGGAAATGTTGTACTGTTTGGCTATAGCCTGCTCACTGCTGACAAGCTAATCCTCCGTGGCAGGCTGCCTCTCCCTCTAACAAACACACTCAGGCTGTTTGCTGTCAGCTGAACAAACCCTGCAGATCTCACAGGTACTGTAGTTTGAACCCTGGTATTAACGACGCTCTAATGATTTTCTTCGCTCAGGCACCGGTGGAGCTGAGGTGAGGACAGGGCCTTTTGGTTACTATGCTGCTAATCATCTCCACAAACTCCAAAGGCTTTTCTTTTATTAAAAAATTATTAATGAGTGCAGAAAAAACCCTCCACAAAACCAACTAAAAACCCCTCCACCAGATTTATATAATCCTCACAGCTGCATATAAGGAAATTAAACTGTCACAAAAGAGAATCACAGAATCAATCAGGTTGGAACAGACCTTCCAGATCAAGTCCAACCAATCACCCAGCCCCACCTAGACCATGGCACTAAGTGCCTCATGCAGCCTTATCTTAAACACCCCCAGGGATGTTGACCCCACCACCTCCCTGGGCAGCCTACATTCTGGTTGGGGAAAAAAATCTACTCCTAAGGGCAGTGCCAGACAATTCCTGGCTTGCCTACAGGTGCTTGAGATTACTAACATCACTTTCCCCTGCACAATTTGGCTGTGGGCATCTCCTGTCATGGTGTAAAGCCCCCTCAGGGAAGCAGCGAAGCTGTCAAGCTCCTTTCTAGTTGTGCTAATCACATCTGACTCATATCAGGTGAAAACAGGGGAGCCCTGCACAGACACACTGCAGCAATGCCATCAGTAGTATGATGGTTGATGTTCCATGACAATGACAGACTGTGAGGGGGGAGTGGCAGGCAGAGAAATGTTGGTTAGAAGTATGAATTAGAAGCTTTCAGAAGAGACCTTCTTACTCTCTACAACTGCCTGAAGGGAGACTGAAGCCAGGTGGGAGTTGGTCTTTTCTCCCAGGCAACCAGCAACAGAACAGGAGGACAGTGTCTCTTTTGCAGGGGGAAGTTTAGGCTTGATCTTAGCAAGAAGTTCTTCCCAGAAAGAGAGGCTGGCCATTGGAATGAGCTGCCCAGGGAGGTGGTGGAGTCGAGGGCCCTGGAGGTGTTCAAGACAAGCCTGGACGAGGCACTTAATAGAGTAGAGTAAGAATGGAATGGAATGGAATGGAATGGAATGGAATGGAATGGAATGGAATGGAATAGAACATAACAGAATAGAATAGAATAGAATAGAATAGAATAGAATAGAATAGAATAGAATAGAATAGAATAGACCAGACTAGGCTGGAAAAGGTCATTGAGTCCAACCTATCACCCAACACCATCTAATCAACTAAATCATGGCACCAAGTGCCTCATCCAGGATCTTAAACACTTCCAGTGATGGTGACTCCACCACCTCCACTTTGTGCCATGGTTGAGTTGATTAGCTAGGACTGGGTGATCAGATTTTTGATATTGATAAATTTTGGTATTGATAAATTAGATAAGAAAAGATTGATAAATTAGATGTGGTAGCTGACAATGTTCAGTACCATGGATGTTAGGAAGCAGTTCTTTCCCCATGAGGGTGGTAAGACACTGGCACAGGTTGCCCAGGGAGGTGGTGGAAGCCTCATACCTGCAGGTGTTGAAGGCCAACACCTGGATGTGGCTGTGAGCAACCTGCTGTAGTGTGAGGTGTCCATGCCCATGGCAGGGGGGTTGGAACTGGCTGATCCTTGAGGTCCCTTCCAGCCCTAACAGTTCTATGATTATCTCTCACCAATAGCTTTGGCTTAAGCAGTACAGGTTGTTGCTTCTCCTGTCAGATCATTTAAATGAGAAGAGTTTTGTCTCTTTGCTGAATTTTGCCTTCTGTGCAAAGATATTTGCAAGTCAGAATAAACATCCTGTTTAATATCTTCATTGATGATCTAGATGAGGGGATTGAGCCAGCAGTGTGCCCAGGTGGCCAAGAAGGCCAATGGCATCCTGGCCTGCATCAGGAATAGTGTGGCCAGCAGGAGCAGGGAAGTCATTGTGCCCCTGGACTCTGCATTGGTTAGGCCACACCTTGAGACTTGTGTCCAGTTCTGGGGCCCTCAGTTTAAGAAGGACATTGAGACTCCTGAACGTGTCCAGAGAAGGGCAACAAGGCTGGGGAGAGGCTTTGAGCACAGCCCTGTGAGGAGAGGCTGAGGGAGCTGGGGTTGCTTAGCCTGGAGAAGAGGAGGCTCAGGGGAGACCTTCTTGCTGTCCACAACTCCCTGAAGGTGGTTGTAGCCAGGTGGGGTTTTTCTCTTCTCCTGGGCAACCAGCACCAGAACAAGAGGACACAGTCTCAAGCTGTGCCAGGGGAGGTTTAGGCTGGAGGTGAGGACAAAGTTCTTCACTCAGAGAATTGTTGGCCATTGGAATGTGCTGCCCAGGGAGGTGGTGGACTCACCATCCCTGGAGGTGTTCAAGAGGAGATTGGATGTGGCACTTGGTGCCATGCTTTAGTAGTCAGGAGGTGTTGGGTGACAGGTTGGACTTGATGATCTTTGAGGCCTTTTCCATCTTTATTGATTCTATGATTTTTTTATATACATATATATACAGACACATATATATATATATATACTCTGAAATTCTTGAGCACCTTGGGCAACAATAAGAACAGATACCTCATCACTATTCCTTAAACCCAGATTTTTTACCTCTAATATGGAATCTGTCACTTTGAGCAAGGAAGACATGAGAGTTCAGGGGGAAATAAAAATATAACAGAAATTGGTGGTTCTTTGTCAGTAATTATGTTTTCAGAGGTCCAGAGTCTGGATTGTCAGAGGAAGACATGAAATAGTCTACCTGATATTCACTTGGGAAGATTGATGTCTATTAGGGTTTAATACTCCCTCCAAGTGAAAAACTAGCATTTAATGGGGTGATTGAGTTGACAGTGAATGGCAGGTCCTTGGCAGGGTCCCTCTCACTTCCCCCTGGCAGGTTTAGCAGGCACCTCTCTTTTATGTTGAAAAGGAACTAGTACTGTAGACTGTTGGTTTTCCTTGTAGTATGGGGTGTTCATGTAAACCAGGAAAATCTAGGTTTACTGGTTGAAAGCATTTGATAAATGTAAGTTAGACATCAAAAGAATCTCTTTGTGACAAACTTGAAGGCAGAGTTGGGGCTATTCACTCTGGAGGGGGGAAGGGAAGGGAAGGGAAGGGAAGGGAAGGGAAGGGAAGGGAAGGGAAGGGAAGGGAAGGGAAGGGAAGGGAAGGGAAGGGAAGGGAAGGAAGGGAAGGGAAGGGAAGGAAGGGAAGGGAAGGGAAGGGAAGGGAAGGGAAGGGAAGGGAAGGGAAGGGAAGGGAAGGGAAGGGAAGGGAAGGGAAGGGAAGGGAAGGGAAGGGAAGGGAAGGGAAGGGAAGGGAAGGGAAGGAAGGGAAGGGAAGGGAAGGGACTTAACCAGATTGGAAGAGACCTTTGAGATCATCAAGTCCAACCTATCACCCAACACCATCTGATCAACTAAACCATGGCATGAATCACAGAATCATGAATCAATAAGGTTGGAAAAGACTTCAAAGACCATCAAGTCCAACCTGTCACCCAAGACCTCATGACTACTAAACCATGGCACCAAGTGTCACATCCAATCCCCTCTTGAACACCTCCAGTGATGAATCACACCATCAAGTCTCCTCCTGAACACCTCCAGCGATGGTGACTCCACCATCCTCCCTGGGCAGCACATTCCAATGGCCAGTCTCTCTGGAAAGAATTTCTTCCTAACATCCAGCCTAAACATCCCTTGGTGCAGCTTGAGACTATGTCATCTTGTTCTGGTGCTGGTTGCCTGGGAGAGGAGAGAGGGGTGATTCTCCCTCTACTCTGGTGAGACTCCACCTGGTGTACTGCATCCAGTTCTGGAACTCCTATTACAAGAAAGATCTGGAGGTGCTGGAAGGTATCCAGAGAAGGGCCACGAGGATGAGCAGAGGGCTGGAGCTCCTCTCCTATGAGGACAGACTGAAGGAGTTGGGGCTGTTCAGTCTGCAGAAGAGAAGGCTCCGAGGTGACCTCATTGTGGCCTTCCAGTATGTGAAAGTGGCTACAAGAAAGCTGGGGAGGGACTTTTGAGGGATAGGATGGGATAGGATAGGATAGGATAGGATAGGATAGGATAGGATAGGGTAGGATAGGACAGAATAGAACAAAACAGAATAGAATAGAATAGAATAGAATAGAATAGAATAGAATAGAATAGAATAGAATAGAATAGAATAGAATAGAATAGAATAGAATAGAAGTAGAGTAGAGTAGAATTAACCAGGTTGGAAGAGACCTTTGAGATCATTGAGTCCAACCTATCACCCAACACCATCTAATCAACCAAACCATGGCACTTATCTTACCACTCAAGCCACCAGCTTGGCCTGTCAGACTGAAAACACTGTTTCCTTCTGCCAGTCCTTTGGAAACCAAGCCACTTCCCTTTTCTTTTGCACCAGGCAATTATTCTGCTTTGCTTTACACATACCCATATTTATAGAGGCCCACCAACACTGAAATGAGCTTCTAAATAGAGCAGCTTCTGTTGTTTTGCTTTGTTTCCTTTTTGTTTCCTATTGAACCAGATTTCATCAAGCAACATTTCATTTACCCTGTGCTAAATACAGATTGCTCTGAATCTGCATTCTTTCTGGTCAATGCTTGACTATTTTGGGAGCATTTATTCTCTTTTTTTTTGTTTTCAGTAGCTCATTGCATCAGGGATAGCAACAACTTGTAAGGGCACCTCTAAAACTAAACTTGACTGTACACTCATGCTCATTATCCTCCTTGGAGATAGGCATGCTTGCCTTTTTCCTTCTGGTACCCTCCAATAAGACTAACTTGGGGAAGGTAGAAAAAAAATAGCCTAGACAAGTCTGTAGCTGTAAGCTTTCTGGAGTTTCTGCAGACAGCATAAACAAGTTCTATTCATAGAATCATAGAATTGTCAGGGTTGGAAGGGACCTCAAGGATCAGCCAGATCCAACCCACCTGCCATGGGCAGGGACACCTCACACCACAGTAGGTTGCTCACAGCCACATCCAGCCTGGCCTTCAACACCTGCAGCAATGAGGCTTCCACCACCTCCCTGAGCAACCTGTGCCAGTGTCTCACCACCCTCCTGGGGAAGAACTTCTTCTTAACATCCGATCTGAATCTACCTATTTCTAGTTTTGGCCAAGAAGGCCAATGGCATCCTGGCCTGCATCAGGAACAGTGTGGCCAGCAGGAGCAGGGAGGTCATTCTGCCTGTACTCAGCACTGGTTAGGCCAAACCTTGAGTCCTGTGTCCAGTCCTGGGCTCCTCAGTTGATGCTGGAAGGTGTCCAGAGAAGGGTAACAAAGCTGGGAAGGGGTTTGGAGCACAAACCCTATGAGGAGAGGCTGAGGGAGCTGGGGCTGCTTAGCCTGGAAAAGAGGAGGCTCAGGGGAGACCTTATTGCTCTCCCTGAAGTGAGGTGGCAGCCAGGTGGGAGTTGGTCTCTTCTCCCAGGCAACCAGCACCAGAACAAGAGGACACAGTCTCAAGCTGCACCAGGGGAGATTTAGGCTGGATGTTAGGAAGAAAGTCTTGCCAGCAAGAGAGATTGGCCATTGGAATGTGCTGCCCAGGGGGGTGTGGAGTCACCCTCCCTGGAGGTGTTTAGGAAGAGCCTGGATGAGGCTCTTGGTGCCATGGTTCAGTTGATTAGATGGTGTTGGGTGGTAGGTTGGACTTGATGATCTCCGAGGTCTTTTCCAACCTGGTTAATTCTGTGATTGTGTAAAGGAGCCATATTCTTCTTCTTCTAAGAAGACTGGCCAAACCACCCTTTCCTAGATAGGTCCTAGCTGTACAACATTTCCTTTCCTACTTTTCCTCCTCCAAACACACTGTTTGTTTTCACAGAGGGCTTCTAATGTCCTCAGGTGACAATGGATCATCCCTTCCTGTCGGCTTCCCTGGGAGTTGGGACTAAATCAGACCACCCACAATCAGCATTTTAAAGAAAGGAAAAAAAGAGAAAGGAAAAGATCTCTTCCCTTGGAGAGAAGCTTATTCCAGGCTCAATTCCAAGCAGGAAGTGACCTTTATGAAATAATCTTTAGCAAACCACTCAGGCTTCGCTAACTTAAGCAAACACTATAGCTGTGGCTAGACCAGAAAGTGTATTTCCTTCCTGCTGATTCGTTCTCAATGATGTGTTGTAGCTGAGGGGAAGGGAAAGGTCCTCACAGAGAGTTAGCAACGGATGCAAGATGTTTGGAAAGTTATTACACCTTTTGTAAACATCATCCCGGAATAAACCAAGTGTTAGCCGGAAAAGGGGCAGCAGTCATGTTCACAGGGTCACAGGATGTTAGGAGATGGAAGAAACCTCCAAAGATCATCAAATCCAACCTCCCCTGCCAGAGCAGCACCATAGAATCCAGCACAAGTCACACAGGAACACATCCAGCTGGGTCTTGAAAGTCTCCAGAGAAGGAGACTCCACAACCTCTCTGGGCAGCCTGTTCCAGTGCTCTGTGACTCTCACAGTATCATAGTATCATAGAATCAGTCAGGGTTGGAAGGGACCACAAGGATCATCCAGTTCCAACCCCCCTGCCATGGGCAGGGACACCCCACACTACATCAGCCTGGCCAGAGCCTCAGCCAGCCTGGGCTTCAGGGACGGGGCCTCAACCACCTCCCTGGACAACCCATTCCAGGGCTTCACCACTCTCATGGGGAAGAACTTCCTCCTCCCCTCCAGCCTGAATCTCCCCACCTCCAGCTTCATTCCATTCCCCCTAGTCCTATCACTCCCTGAGATCCTGAGCAGTCCCTCCCCAGCCTTCCTGTAGCCCCCTTCAGATCCTGGAAGGCCACAATGAGGTCACCTGGGAGCCTTCTCTTCTCCAGACTGAACAGCCCCAGCTCCCTCAGTCTGCCCTCATAGGAGAGGTGCTCCAGCCCTCTGCTCATCCTTGTGACCCTTCTCTGGACATGCTCCAGCACGTCCAGTAAAGAAGTTTCTCCTCATGCTGAGGTGAAAACTTCTATGTTTGAGCTTGAATCCAAGTCCAAACTTGAGTCCAAGTTTGTATCCATTGTTCCTTGTCTTATTACTGTGTACCACTCAAAAGAGCTTGGCTACCCCCCAGTTGACACCCACCCCTCAGATATTGATAGACATTGATCAGATCCCCTCTCAGTCTTCCCTTCTCCAGACTAAACATCCCCAGAGCTCTCAGTCTCTCTTCAATGGAGAGATGCTCAAGTCGCCTAAGCATCCTTGTGCCTCCCTGCTGGACTCTCTCCAGCAGGTCTCTGTCTCTCCTGAACTGGGGAGTCCCAAACTGGACTCAGGATGTGGTCTCATCAGGGCAGAGTAAGAGGGGGAGAAGAACCTCCCTAGCCCTGCTGGCCACACTTTTCTTGTTGCACCCCAGGATCCCTCTGGCTCTCTGTGCCACCAGGGCACATTGCTGTCCCATGCAGAGCTTGCTGTCCACCAGCACTCCAAAGTCTTTCTCCATGGAGATGCTCTCCAGCAGGGCAGCCCCTAACCTGTGCTAGTGCCTGTGGTTATTCCTCCCCAGCTCTGAAGTTGGCCCTGACAACTGCTTGGGAAACCAGTGGTAATGTGCCAGGAAGCATGGGCAGACCTTGCAGCTGAGGAGGGAAGAATCAGGTTCTAGTGGCCAGGTATATTCCCAGACACTGTTTAATTTAGCAGGCTAGAGCTTGTGTGTATTTTGCAGCAGCATATCTGTATTTATTTTCAAACCAAAGTCCACTGTGTGTAATGTCAGCTTTAAATCTTTAATGCATCCATCAAACATCATGTAATTGCTAACAAATATCCAGGGCACAGTTCTTTGTTAAGTTCAGTGGCAGAGCTGTTGCTCTGAATGTAGACATTTCTTTCATGTTGTTCCTTATCTGGTTCTCATTTGATTGATTTGGTTAGGTTGGATTACTTTTTTAAAGCCAGTTAGGATTTCTACTTTATATTTTCCCCACTCTTTTCCAAAGGGAAAAAAACAATCACAAGGTGATGGAAGAGACCAACAAGGGGGTTGATATCTTCTCCCAGGCAAGCAGCACCAGAACAAGAGGACACAGTCTCAAGCTGTGTGGGGGAAGTTTAGGCTGGGTGTTAGGAAGAAGTTCTTCTCAGAAAGAGAGATTGGCCATTGGAATGTGCTGCCCAGGGAGGTGTGTAGGAAGAGCCTGCATGGGGTGATTGGTACCATGGTTTAGTCAATTAGATGTTGTTGGGTGATAGGTTGGACTTGATGATCTCAGAGGTCTATTCTAACATAGTTAATTCTCTTCTCTCCTCTTTTGTTCTCTTCTCTTTTTTCTCTTCTCTTCTCTTCTCTTCTCTTCTCTTCTCTTCTCTTCTCTTCTCTTCTCTTCTCTTCTCTTCTCTTCTCTTCTCTCTTCTCTTCTCTTCTCTTCTCTTCTCTTCTCTTCTCTTCTCTTCTCTTCTCTTCTCTTCTCTTCTCTTCTCTTCTCTTCTCTTCTCTTCTCTTCTCTTCTCTTCTCTTCTCTGTATCACAGTATAACTTAGGTTGGAAAGGACCTCGAGGACATCGAGTCCAACCTATCAACACAGACCCCATGACTAGACCATGGCACCAAGTGCCACATCCAATCTCTTCTCTTCTCTTCTCTTCTCTTCTCTTCTCTTCTCTTCTCTTCTCTTCTCTTCTCTTCTCTTCTCTTCTCTTCTCTTCTCTTCTCTTCTCTTCTCTTCTCTTCTCTTCTCTTCTCTTCTCTTCTCTTCTCTTCTCTTCTCTTCTCTTCTCCTTGCCTCTCTTCGCTTCGCTTCGCTTTTCTTCGCTTCACCTCTCTTCTCTTCTCTTTCATCTCTTCTGCTAGTTTACATAACAAACATACTGCATATAGCTGCTTGGAGAAGTATGAGGCTAACATCATTAAAAAAGTATGCAACATCAAGCTAAGTGCAGTGTTGGTGCTTTATTAGTATTCAGAAAGCACACAACTGCTCATGCAGGGAGATCAAACACTGAGAGCTGCTCCCTTTTTCCTCACTGGATCTGAGTGAAAGTTCTAATCAATAAGTTTACTGAAATGGCTGCTGAATGACACTGCTTCATTAGAGCTTTCACAAGTTCACCTGAGCCTTGCTTTTGCTCTCTCATTGACAGTTCAAACTTCTTGCCTATAGTAAGGTTAATCAATTCCCTTTCTCAGATTTTGTTTCTGCTTTCAACAAGAGTTGGTACTGAAAGGCTGTTCAGTCTGGAGAAGACTCTGAGGAGACCTAATTGTGGCCTCCAGGATCAGGGGGCTACAAGAAAGCTGGGGAGGGACTTTTGAGGGTGTCAGGGAGTGATAGGACTGGGGGGAATGGAACAAAACTAGAAATGGATAGATTCAGATTGGATGTTAGGAAGTTCTTCCCCATGAGGGTGGTGAGACACTGGCACAGGTTGCTCAGGGAGGTGGTGGAAGCCTCATGCCTGGAGGTTTTTGCAGCCAGGCTGGATGTGGCTGTGAGCAACCTGCTGTAGTGTGAGGTGTCCCTGCCCACGGCAGGGGGGTTGGAACTGGATGAGCCTTGATGTCCCTTCCAACCCTAACAATTCTATGACTGTTTTTTCTTACCCTGCTTAAAGTACCAGTTGTGTCTTTGAAACTTTCCCTTTATCAAACATTTTTGTGCATATCCCAGAATTTTGGTGTCAGCTTCAACCAGAGAGGTTGTGGAGTCTCCTTTTCTGGAGACATTCATGACCTGTCTGGATGCATTCCTGTGTGACCTGTGCTGGATTCTATGTTCCTGCTGTGGCAATGGGGTTGGACTCAATGATCTCCAGAGTTCCCATCCAACCCCTAACATCCTGTGATCCTTAATATGAAACCAGTCAACCAAATCAATTCTCCTTCATGCCACTGATTCTGCCTGACAATGCTTTCTCTCTGTACAGAGTAAAGGAATGAAAGATAACTCTACCTGTTGCTGGGGTTTCTCCATAGTATTCCTTTCTTCCATTCTTTTGGCCTCAAGAGGGGGGCAGTATAACAGTGTGAGGCATGTCGTAGCCTTGAAGAGTAAAAGTATCACAGGATCACAGAACTTTAGAGGTTGGAAGGGACCTCCAGAGGTCATCCACTCCAACCCCCCTGCCAGAGCAGAATCACCCAAGGTAGTCCACACAGGAATGTATCCTGGTGGCTTCTGAAAGTCTCCAGAGAAGAAGACTCTACAACCTCTCTGGGTAGCCTGTTCCAGGGCTCTGTCACCCTCACTGTAAAAAGTTTCTCCCCATGCTGAGGTGAAATCTTCTATGTTCAAGTGTGAGAGTGAAAACAGGCATGCTGTTGTGTCTTGGGATGGGCTGAAATACTGACTTGTCCTGAGCAATCCTCTCTTAAGATTGCTTTGCTGTCCTCATTTTCCCATATGTCAACTAAGGATAATGCATTTTGTCTCAGTGAGGATTTGGACAACTGAGGCTTTTAATGCAATCCTTATGTTATAATTGGGCTTACTTTAATGAAAACATTCTAAGGATGTTTCTAGCAAATAGAGAATTAGTAGCATCAGGTTTCAAGTATCTCAGGCTGTCCTTTCCTAAACATTAGGGAAGAAGGAAATTCATCAGAACAGTTGCACCCTGGGATAGGACAGGGGGCAATGGAGATAAACTACACCACAGGAGGTTCCACCTCAACATGAGAAGAAACTTCTTCATTGTGACGGTAACAGAGCACTGGAAGAGGCTGCCCAGAGAGGTTGTGGAGTCTCCTTCTCTGGAGACTTTCAAGACCCATCAGGATGTGTTCCTGTGTGACCTGTGCTGGATTCTCTGGCCCTGCTCTGGCAAGGGGATTGGACTCAATGATCTCCATAGTTCCCTTCCAACCCCTAGCATCCTGTGATCCTGTGACCAGAGCATTTGTGTGAATTGACTTTAGGCTCAGTAGAAAACCTTCCAGTGAAAGGAAATGTTTTGATCTGGATTTTTAAATTTTCTTTCATTTTTTTTTCCTTTTCTTTTTTGCTTTCAACTTTTCTCTTTTGCGAAGATCAATTCAGACAAAATAAATGCAAATAAACACACACGCATATATATATACCTACATACATACACACACATATACATACATATATATATATAAATAAATAAAAATGATGAAATTCAGCTGTCACTGCATGCCTCCTCATCTGGAATGTAGCTTCTGACAATCCAAAAATGAATAGAGGCGAGGCGCGAGGCGAGGCGGGGCAGGGCGAGGAGAGAAGAGAAGAGAAGAGAAGAGAAGAGAAGAGAAGAGAAGAGAAGAGAAGAGAAGAGAAGAGAAGAGAAGAGAAGAGAAGAGAAGAGAAGAGAAGAGAAGAGAAGAGAAGAGAAGAGAAGAGAAGAGAAGAGAAGAGAAGAGAAGAGAAGAGAAGAGAAGAGAAGAGAATTAACCAGATTGGAAAAGACCTTTGAGATCATCAAGTCCAACCTATCAGCCAACACCATCTAATCAACTCAACCATGGCACCAAGCACCCCATCAAGTCTCTTCCTAAACACTTCCAGTGATGGTGACTCCACCACCTCCCCAGGCAGCCCATTCCAATGGGCAATCAGTCTCTCTGTATAGGACTTCTTCCTAACCTCCAGCCTAAACCTCCCCTGGTGCAGCTTGAAACTGTGTTGTCTTGTTCTGGTGCTGGTTGCCTGGGAGAAGAGACCAACACCCACCTGGCTACAACCCCCTTCAGGGAGTTGTAGACAGCAGAAGGTCTCCCCTGAGCCTCCTCTTCTCCAGGCTAAGCAACCCCAGCTCCCTCAAGCCTCTCCTCACAGGGCTGTGCTCCAAACCCCTCCCCAGCTTTGTTGCCCTTCTCTGGACACCTTCCAGCAACTCAAACATCTTTCCTGAACTGAGGAGCCCAGAACTGGACACAGGACTCAATGTATTTCCTAACCAGTGCTGAGCACAGGGCAGAACGACCTCTCTGCTCCTGCTGGCCACACTCTTCCTGATGCAGGCCAGGATGCCATTGGCCTTCTTGGCCACCTGGGCACACTGCAGGCTCATGTTCAGCCTACCATCGACCAGTACCCCCAGGTCCCTTTCTGCCTGGCTGCTCTCCAGCCACTCTGACCCCAGCCTGTAGCACTGCCTGGGGTTGTTGTGGCCAATGTGTAGAATCCAACACTCAGATGTGCTCAATCTCATGCCTATGGACTCTGTCCATCTCTCCAGCCTGGCAAGGTCCCTCTGAAGTTTTAAATAAATTAAATATGTAAGGAAAAATATGCAAGGAAAAACCCAACAATGTGTAACCAGGTGATGTTCATCCAGACACACAACAAAAAAGGGGGTAAGATTATACTAATTCCAGGAACAATGAAGACTTTTGGTTTTATTTATCTGAGTCACTTTTTGAATGATTATTCTAAGGCTGCTGGATTAGAGCAATCATCGTTGCATGATGTGGCAACTGATATATTTCTATTGTTTAAGCCTAAATAAATACCCTGTTGATGAACAACATATACATGCTAACAACTAAAAGCAGCTGTGGCACCCTCCACCAGGAACACCCAAATATTCCCAGCCTGAGTGTTTTCTCTCTAGCCTCCCAACTTTGATTGATAACTAGTGGGACTAGGGGGAATGGAATGAAGCTGGAGGTGGGGAGATTCAGGCTGGAGGTGAGGAGGAAGTTCTTCCCCATGAGAGTGGTGAAGCCCTGGAATGGGTTGTCCAGGGAGGTGGTTGAAGCTCCTTTAAGACCAGGCTGGATGAGGCTCTGGGCAGCCTGATGTAGTGTGGGGTGTCCCTGCTCATGGCAGGGGGGTTGGAACTGGGTGATCCTTCTGGTCCCTTCCAACCCTGACTGATACTATGATACTATGATATCCTTTTAGGTCATCAGTGAAATGCTGCCAAAGCCTCCTTCAGATCCCAGAACTGCTTCTTAGACAGCACTGTGGTAGCAACATCAAGGATCACAATTTGGTGGGGTTGAGGGGAGCAGTTTTGGGGGCCAGCTGAGAATCATAGAATCAATAAGTTTGGAAAAGACCTCAAAGGTCATCAAGCCCAACCTGTCACCCAAGGCCTCATGACTACTAAACTCGGGCACCAAGTGCCAGGATCTGATGCTGTATACCAATCTCCAGAACACCCAGGACAATAGTTCCACCCTGGATGCTGAGGAACTGTTTCTCACAGCATCAAGTCACATAGCACCCAACAGAGAAGAGCAACAAGTAGGTGAGGGGTCTGGAGCACAGCCCTGTGAGGAAAGGCTGAGGGAGCTGGGGTTGCTTAGCCTGGAGAAGAGGAGGCTCAAGGGAGACCTCATTGCTGTCTACAACTCCTTGAAGGGAGGTTGTAGCCAGGTGGGGGTTAGTCTATTCTCCCAGGCAGCCAGCACCAGAACAAGAGGACACAGTCTCAAGCTGTGCCAGGGGAGGTTTAGATTGGATGTTAGGAAGAAGTTCTTCCCAGAGAGAGCGATTGGCTATTGGAATGTGCTGCCCAGGGAGGTGGTGGAGTCCCCATCACTGGAGGTGTTTAGGAAGAGTTTGGCTGAGGCACTTGGTGCCATGGTTTAGTTGCTTACATGGTGTTGGCTGATAGTTTGGACTTGATGATCTCAAAGGTCTTTTCCAACCTGGTTAATTCTGTGATTCTATAAAGGATCCAGATTCTTCTTTTTCTAAGAAGACAGCTAGAGGCACTCCTTACTATATAGGTACTAGCTGTATAATATCTCCTTTCCTAATTTCTAGTTGTGCTAATCTCATCTGACTCATATCAGGTGAAAACAGGGGAGCCCTGCACAGACACACTGCAGCAATGCCATCAGTAGTATGATGGTTGATGTTCCATGACAATGACAGACTGTGAGGGGGGAGTGGCAGGCAGAGAAATGTTGGTTAGAAGTATGAATTAGAAGCTTTCAGAGGAGACCTTCTTGCTCTCTACAACTGCCTGAAGGGAGGTTGTAGCCAGGTGGGAATTGGTCTGCTCTCCCAGGCAGCCAGCAACAGAACAGGAGGACAGAGTCTCTTTTGCAGGGGGAAGTTTAGGCTTGATCTTAGCAAGAAGTTCTTCCCAGAAAGAGAGACTGGCCATGGGCTGCCCAGGGAGGTGGTGGAGTCACCATCACTGGAGGTGTTTAGGAAGAGCCTGGATGAGGCACTTGGTGCCATGGTTGAGTTGATTAGGTGGCATTGGCTGATAGGTTGGACTTGATGATCTCTTTACCAAGCTGGTGAATCCTGTGATTCTGTGACACCAAGAAGATCTCCATGGCTAGCAGAGCACGTTGTATCCCTGCAGATGAACAGATTCAGGCTTGCAGGAAGGCAGCTGCTGAAAAGATCCTCAGCTGGGATGGCAGTGAATGAGCTCACCACTATGGGATCAAGTGTACTTCTTGTTGCCAGTGTTTGCATGATTCATCAATTACTTTTTTTTACTGTTGGAAAAAAGTGTTCAAAAGAGTAAAACTGTCTCTGTCCCTTTACTCCAGCCCAGCATCTGGAATATTTCCACTTCAGAAACCTTCCTGCATTTTCTGAGCTCTGGGGACAGAGCCTTTTACTGGTGTGAGGTAGACCACGGAGCAGAATGCTTTAGGAGGAAGATACAGACCAACACATGGTGCTCCACAGGGTAATATCCCCCAGGGATCAGTGCTGGGCCCCATCCTGTTTAATGTATTCATTGATGATCTGGAGGAGGGGATTGAGTCAGTCATCAGCAAACTTGCAGATGACACCAAGTTGGGAACAGATATTGGTCAGTGGGAGGGTAGAAAGGCTCTGCAGAGGGACCTCGACCGACTGGACAGATGGGCAGAGTCCAACGGGATGGCATTCAACAAGTCCAAGTGCTAGGTGCTACACTTTGGCCAAAACAACCCCATGCAGAGCTACAGGCTGGGGTCAGAGTGGCTGCAGAGCAGCCTGGCAGAAAAGGACCTGGGGGTACTGATTGACTGATGGCTGAACATGAGCCAGCAGTGTGCCCATGTGGCCAATGGCATCCTGGCCTGCATTAGGAAGAGTGTGGCCAGCAGGAGCAGGGAAGTCAATATGCCCCTGTGCTCAGCACTGTTTAGGCCACACCTTGAGTCCTGAGTCCAGTTCTGGATCCCTCAGTTTAAGAAGGACATTGAGACACTTGAAGGTGTCCAGAGAAGGGCAACAAGGCTGGGGAGAGGCCTTGAACACAGCCCTGTGAGGAGAGGCTGAGGGAGCTGGGGTTGTTTAACCTGGAGAAGAGGAGGCTCAGGGGAGACCTTCTTGCTCTCTACATCTCCCTGAAGGGAGGTTGTAGCCAGGTGGGGGATGGTCTCTTCTCCCAGGCACCCAGCACCAGAACAAGAGGACACAGTCTCAAGCTGTGCCAGGGGAAGTTTAGGCTGGAGGTGAGGAGAAAGTTCTTCACTGAGAGTTGTTAGCCATTGGAATGTGCTGCCCAGGGAAGTGGTGGAGTCACCATCCCTGGAGGTGTTCAAGAGGGGATTGGATGTGGCACTTGGTGCCATGGTTTAGTCATTAGGTCTGTGGTGACAGGTTGGACTTGGCGATCTTTGAGGTCTCTTCTAACCGTGGTGATACTGTGATGTTGTGAGATATTCAAACCCCACCTGGATGTGTTCCTGTGTGGTCTGCTGTAGGTGCTCCTGCTCTGGCAGAGGGTTTGGACTGGAGGATCTTTTGAGGTCCCTTCCAGCCCCTAACTCTCTGTGATTCTGTGGTGGGTAACCATAGGCATGAGCTTTTGTACTTCTGGGCCTTGCAACTGCAACACACTGGCTTCTGGTCTTGTCAGAGCATCTCTGCACCACTGCACTGTGTAGAGGATGCCATCATTTCACTCCTGTGTCACTAATCAGATCTTACTTCTCAAACACAGGGCTCTGTTGTCTCCTGTTTCAAAGGACAAGGTTAGGACAACCTCACAGAATCACAGAATCAATGTTAGGGGTTGGAAGTGGCCTGCAGAGATCATCAGGTCCAACCCCCCTGCCAAAGCAGGCTCACCCAGGACACTTTCAGATGAATGGTGCCAAGGTGTGATTTCAAAGCCAGCATGGCTGTCTGTTGACCACAAATTTGTGTTCACAGAGACCTTTATAGAATTGTTGAGGTTTTCTGTCATTGTCCCCATGGCAATAAGGAGCAATCACTGCTCCAGTGTAAAATTATGCAACCAGATTTTCAACCCTCTGTAAGAGACTCAATCTCCTCTCTCTTGATGTGACTCAACAGAGATAAAATCACCTTTGCTCCTTGCCCAGACAACAGCTGCCGAGGAAGGGGGTGGTGAAAAGAGCCTCTGGGAGCAGCAATGTGTAAGGGGCCACTGCATAAGGACTCTCTGGAATGTGCACTGACAAGATCATCTCTCTACCCATCAGCTATCCTGGAAAGGGAGGATGGTGAAAAGGAGAATGGATTCACCATCTGAACACATACCTTAAACAAACCCTGTGACTGAAAAACTGCAGGAAAGACCTGAGCAATGCCTGCTCAGGAGAAGAAAATAGAGAAAAGGACAGACACAGAAGAAAAAATCACCTTGTAGCCTGGAGGCAGCAGACCAGGAGGAACCCTCTCTCTGTGTCCCAAGTTCTGCCTGCTGCAGCTCATGGAGAAAAGACATCTTTACTGAAGAGACCACATGTTGCTCAGAGAAGGATTTGGACTTTGGGGTCTCACTCTCCCCTCCTCCAGGGTGGATAGCACAAGCCAACAAGCATGAGGCTCTGAGGTGACCTAATTAAGGCTCCGAGGTGACCTAATTAAGGCTCCCAGGTGACCTAATTGTGGCCTTCCAGTATCTGAAGGGGGCCTACAGGAAGGCTGGGGAGGGACTGCTCAGGATCTCAGGAAGTGATAGGACTAGGGGGAATGGAATGAAGCTGGAGGTGGGGAGATTCAGGCTAGAAGTGAGGAGGAAGTTCTTCCCCATGAGAGTGGTGAGACCCTGGAATGGGTTGTCCAGGGAGGTGGTCGAGGCCCCATCCCTGGGGGTGTTTAAGAGCAGGCTGGATGAGGCTCTGGCCAGGCTGATGTAGTGTGGGGTGTCCCTGCCCATGGCAGGGGGTTTGGAACTAGATGATCCTTGTGGTCCCTTCCAACCCTGAATGAAACTATGAAACTATGAAACTATGACACATCTCTTCCAAGCCAAAGCAGCAGCACCCTTCCTCCATACACCCAAACCATCTTGGGGGGTAGTGGTAATATAATTCCTTTCCTCTTCTCTCTCTCACTATTTCCACCCTCCCTCCCCATCTCTCTCTCTCCCTTCTTCTGCTCTTTCCACTTTATTCTGTTAATAAACAGCCTCACTCTTGCTATTTTGGCCTCATTTGTGCCTCTAATTTCATGACAGGGGGAAGTTCAGCAAGATCTGAGCCTCTTTCCCCCTCCAGCCCGAGACACCCTGGAGTCTTGCAGCCTTCTTGGAAGAGAGAGGTGATCTGCAAAAGTAGGAAGCCTCTTCATCTGCTTATCTTAATCAGGAAACTATGTGGCCCTGAGGCCTGTGCCAGAACCCCTGAGGAGAGCAGCTCCATATCGTTTCCCCGGGCTGACTCCCCAGCCCTTGTACTTTTGCAAGGGTGGCAGATATTTTAGCAAGACCTTAGTGCATAGTGACTTTAACAGACACTCCTGCCTTGCTTTCATGGGAGTGCATATTGCAACCAGCCTAAAAATACCTGCAGAACTGTGCTGAGCTCTCCCAAGCAAAAGCCTTAAAATGTCATATCTTGGCATAGGAGATGGCCTGCTAAGGCTGCAACAAATGTGCCCTCCTCGGTGTCCTCATTTCTTTTCCTTTCCTGCCTTTATTTTCTTGAAGAGAAAAAGAAGTTCTGGTGGTGCACACTCCCTGTATCTACTCTCAGGAGTCTGATTAATTTTACATACAGGCATAGCTCAAAACACACTGAATTGAACTCCTTTTCACTGGTCTATTCATCCTCCTTTTCTAGCTGTCTCCTCTGGAGAAGAGAAGACTGAGAGGGGACTTAATAAATGCTTATAAATACCTGAGGGCTGGGGATCAAGAGGGAGGGGACAGACTCTGCTCACTTGCTCCCTGGGATAGGACAAGGGCAATGGATGGAAGCTGCAGCACAGGAGGTTCCACCTCAACATGAGGAGGAAGATCAGTTCTTCACTGTGAGGGTTACAGAGCACTGGAACAGGCTGTCCAGAGGGGTTGTGGAGTCTCCTTCTCTGGAGACTTTCCAGACACATCTGGATGTGTTCCTGTGTGACCTGTGCTGGATTCTGTGGCCCTGCTCTGGCAGGGGGATTGGACTTGATCATATTCAGAGGTCCCTTCCAACCCCTAACATCCTGTGAGCCTGTGTGATCCTCTGAAATATCAATACTCTTTCTATTTCAAAGGAGTGCATAGGGCAAGACAGGTCAGAGCAATGGGCATCTGAAAGTATCATAGTATCATTCAGGGTTGGAAGGGACCACAAGGATCATCTAGTTTCAATCCCCTGCCATGGGCAGGGACACCCCACACTACATCAGCCTGGCCAGAGCCTCAGCCAGCCTGGGCTTAAACACCTCCAGGGACAGAGCCTCAACCACCTCCCTGGACAACCCATTCCAGGGCTTCACCACTCTCATGGTGAAGAAATTCCTCCTCACCTCCAGCCTGAATCTCCCCACCTCCAGCTTCATTCCATTCCCCCTAGTCCTATCACTACCTGAGATCCTGAGAAGTCCTTCCCCAGCCTTCCTGTAGTGAGACAGAGACAATGATATGGAAGAAGTTATGAACAGAGGCAAAAAAATGCAGTACTCCAGATGGAGCTAAACTCAGGCTTTGTGGGTTTTGTGTGTCAGGATTAAGAGATTTTGAGTGATCAGCAGAGTGTGTAGGGAAAACACACAGGGTTCAGAGGTCTGACAACAGTTGTCTCCTCCTTCTTCCAGCAGATGACCACTCACAAATATCAACAATCAAAACTGGGATAATCAATGACTCTGGAAAGATGGCCAAAAAAGGGAAAAGGGGAAGGGAAGGGAAGGGAAGGGAAGGGAAGGGAAAAGGAAGGAAGGGAAGGAAGGGGGAAGGGAAGGGAAGGGAAGGGAAGGGAAGGGAAGGGAAGGGAAGGGAAGGGAAGGGGGAAGGGAAGGGGGAAGGGAAGGGAAGGGAAGGGAAGGGAAGGGAAGGGAAGGGAAGGGAACAGAGAAGAGACTTAACCAGGTTGGAAAAGACCTTTGAGATCATCGAGTTCAATCTATCACCCAACACCATCTAATCAACTAAACCACGGCACCAAGTGCCTCATCCAGTCTCTTCCTAAACACCTCAGGCAGGTGAGTGGTGAGACCCTGGAATGGGTTGTCCAGGACCACCTCCCCTGTTTAAGAGCAGGCTGGATGAGGCTCTGTCCAGCCCCATTGCCCCAGTGGCTGGAATCCTTGTGGTCCCTTCCAACCCTGAATGAAACTATGAAAAGAACTTCTTCCTAACATCTCTCTTTCTATGAAGAACTTCTTCCTAACATCCAGTGTAAACCTCCCCTGGCACAGCCTGAGACTGTGCCCTCTTGTTCTGGTGCTGGTTGCGTGGGAGAAGAGACCACCTGGCTACAACCTCCCTTCAGGGATGCCATTGGCCTTCTTTTCTGCCTGGGCACACTGCTGGCTCATGTTCAGCCTACTATCAACCAGCACCCCCATGTCCCTTTCTGCCTGGCTTCTCTCCAGCCACTCTGACCCCAGCCTGTAGCACTGCATGGGGTTGTTGTGGCCAATGTGCAGAACCCAGCACTTATATGTGTTCAATCTCATGCCCTTGGCCTCTGTCCATCTGTCCAGCCTGGCAAGGTTCCTCTGCAGAGCTCTCCTACCCTTTAACAGGTCAACTCCTGCCCCCAGCTTGGTGTCATTTAAATCAATAAACATGAAAGCTGCAAAAAGCTCAGGAGAGCAGAGCAGCTGAACATCAGAGCAGGGTGATCAGGGCACCTCAGGACTCCTGCTTATCAAATGAAACCTGCACACACCCACAAAGAGTCAGCAAGACAAGATATGCAAAAAAACAAGGCCAACTGCTCTACCATAATGCAGATGATGATATGAGCAGCTTCCCCTCTTCTGGAAAATAAAAGAGAAAGAAAGCTTTGACTTGAAGAGAGCCTCAGAGCAAGTCAAATAAAATAAATGAATATGCCAATACATATTTTATAGAAATTGAAAGCACATGTGTTGGGTTAAGACATACATTTCAAGCAGCACTGAACTTCCAGAGGTCTTCCAGTTGAGGGAAATTTGGGCCAGTTGGAGACTTAGCTGGTAGCAAGGGCTGAAAGGGCTCTGCACACCACCAGTGGGGTGTCAGCTGGGGAAGCCCCTGCCCTGCAACATCAAAGATCCACTGCAAACATTTTTCTGCCAGCATGCACAGAAGGCAGAGCCCTTGAGGGGAGCCACAGGAAGGGCAAACTTCAGGACCTGTAGTTTTTAATTAAAAAATAACACAGTTTTTTTTTGTGTCCAGTTCTGGGCTCCTCAGTTTAGGAAAGATGTTGAGATGCTGGAAGGTGTCCAGAGAAGGGCAACAAAGCTGGGGAGGGGTCTGGAGCACAGCCCTGTGAGGAGAGACTGAGGGAGCTGGGGTTGCTTAGCCAGGAGAAGAGGAGGCTCAGGGGAGACCTTCTTGCTCTCTACAACTACCTGAAGGGAGGTTGTAGCCAGGTGGGGGTTGGTCTCCCAGGCAACCAGCACCAGAAAAAGAGGACACAGTCTCAAGCTGTGCCAGGGGAAGTTTAGGCTGGATGTTAGGAAGAAGTTCTTCCCAGCAAGAGAGATTGGCCATTGGATTGTGCTGCCTAGGGAGGTGGTGGAGTCACCATCACTGGATTTGTTTAAGAAGAGACCTCCCTAGGCAGCCCAGTTGTAGGGAGCAATAAGGTCTCCCCTGAGCCTCCTCTTCTCCAGGCTAAACACCTCCAGCTCCCTCAGCCTCTCCACACAGGGCTGTGCTCCAAAGCCCCTGGACATCAATGTACCTTCCAAGAGGCAACAGTAGTATAGGAGTCAGATTACTCTTAGATCTTTGCAGCCCCATAGGGCTCAGCAAAGCCTGGTCAAATTCAGTCTCTTTCAGGAGTCAGCAGACACAGCAGCACATCTTGAGGCGAGAGGCTAATGTATTTTCCACAGACTCAGGAGAGAGAAAGGGCTGTTCTGTCTGAAAATCCTTGACTCAGGTGATCCATTTAAAATGTACCTGCCAACACAGCCTGAGATGGCCACCAGCCCTGCTGTGGGAGCGCAGGGAAGCGACTTGCACCGGGAAGCTCCTCTCTAAATGCGCTCCTTTACGTGCAAAGCAAACCTGATGGAAGTGCCAAGGAGGACATTTACAGCCCTGGAAAAAATCTAGCCAACACCAAACTCAGACCTTATGGGGTGCAAAATACTGGTGTGCCACCCTTCAGCTACTCCTGCTCCTTGCTCCACTCAAATCTTCCCCCCACCCCAGCCAATCCTCATGTGTCCTCACTCGGCCTAAGATAAAATATTCTTCAGGCTCAGCCTTGGCCCACATTGTGTCTGGGCTTTAAGTTTCCACTGGTTGCAGACCGAAGGCATTATGTGTCTCCATCTCACTGTTACTTCAATATTTATGGCATCCAAACCTGGATAGCTCAAAGTTGCTTAATGTTCAATTCCACTCCCATAAAAATTGGAGCCCCTCCTTTTGGCACACCGGGACAGGCTCGGCCACCGCTCCTCCCACCGTTCCGCTCCGACGGTGAGCGCTGCTTCGCTGCCCTGCAAGTCACTCCTTACAGTCACAGAATCACCGAATGCTGTGGCCAGCAGGAGCAGGGAGCTCATTGTGCCGCTGTACTCAGTGCTGGTTAGGCCACACCTTGAGTCCTGTGTCCAGTTCTGGGCTCCTCAGTTCGGGAAAGATGTTGAGTTGCTGGAAGGTGTCCAGAGAAGGGCAACAAAGCTGGGGAGGGGTCTGGAGCACAGCCCTGTGAGGAGAGGCTGAGGGAGCTGGGGTTGCTTAGCCAGGAGAAGAGGAGGCTCAGGGGAGACCTTCTTGCTGTCTACAACTCCCTGAAGGGAGGTTGTAGGCAGGTGGGGGTTGGTCTCTTCTCCCAGGCAACCAGCACCAGAATAAGAGGACACAGTCTCAAGCTGTGCCAGGGGAGGGTCTGTTCCATGCATGGTGACTCCACCACCAGGTGGAAACCAGTATGGAAAAGACCTTCAAGATCAAGATCAACCTATCACCCAACACCATCTAATCAACTAAACCATGGCACCAATGCCTCATTCAGGCTCTTCTTAAACTCCTCCAGTGATGGTGACTCCACCACCTCCCTGGGCAGCACATTCCAATGGCCAATCTCTCTTGCTGGGAAGAATTTCTTCCTAACATCCAGCCTAAACCTCCCCTGGTGCAGCTTGCGACTGTGTCCTCTTGTTCTGGTGTTGGTTGCTAGAGAGAAGAGACCAACCCCCATATGGCTATAAACTCCCTTCAGGGAGTTGTAGAGAGTAATAAGGTCTCCCCTAAGCCTCCTCCAGACCTTCCAGATCATGCATTTGAGTTAGTTAATTGCCATTCATTTACTTTATTAATACATAGCATCTTTATCTCTTACACCATGAGACACTTTACAATGTTGCACTGCAGGATGACTTGCACCATCTGCTTTGCCATTGCTTACATTCAATGTTACTGCATTTGAGAGCAAAACAGAAAGTGAGAGAGAGTTGTCACAAGCATGTAGGAGGCTGCAAGCAGGGAGAATCACAGAACCACAGAATGTCTAACATTCTGAAAGACTTGAAAGGGACCTCCAAATATCACCCAATCCAACCCCTCTGCCAGTGCAGGGTCACCTAGAGCAGGTCTCACAGGAACACATCCAGGTGGGGTTTTGAATATCTCCAGAGAGGAAGACTCCACAACCCCCCTGGGTAGTCTCTTCCAGTGCTCTGCCATCCTCACAGCAATTTTTTCGCCCATGTTTTCAATCAATTTACAAAACCAAACAGTTCATAGTGAACTGGGAGCATGTTTATGAGGTTAGCATTTATGTGGATGTTAGGAAGAAGTTCTTCATAGAAAGAGAGATAGGTCATTAGAATGAGCTGCCCAGGGAGGTGGTGCAGTCACCATCACTGGAAGTGTTTAGGAAGGGACTGGATGAGGCACTTGGTGCCATGGTCTAGTCATGAGGTCTATGGTGACAGGTTGGACTCGATGTTCTTTGAGGCTCTCCTCTCCCTCTCTCCTCTCCTCTCCTCTCCTCTCCTCTCCTCTCCTCTCCTCTCCCTCTCTCCTCTCCTCTCCCCTCCCCTCCCTCTCCTCTCCCTCTCCTCTCCCTCTCCCTCCCTCCCCTCCCTCCCCCCTCCCTCCCCTCCCTCCCTCCCTCTCCCTCCCCCCCCTCCCCCTCCCTCCCCCTCCCTCTCCCCTCCCCTCTCCCTCCCTCCCTCCCTCCCTCCCTCCTCCCCCTCCCTCCCTCCCCTCCCTCCCTCTCCCTCTCCTCTCCTCTCCCTCTCCTCTCCTCCTCCTCTCCCCTCCCTCTCCTCCTCTCCTCTCCTCCTCTCCTCTCCTCTCCTCTCCTCTCCTCTCCTCTCCTCTCCTCTCCTCCCCTCTCTTTCCTCTTCTCTCTATTCTTTCTATTCTCTTCTATCAGCATTCTTCAAATGACAACAAAAGTCTCTGAAATAATTAATTATTGCTTTAGCCTTTCTAAAGTTCTTTATACTGAAAACAAAGGAACTGCCTACAGCAGCATTATTTTTCCTGAGTGAAAATGCTTGCCTCCAATTGGAATCTACAGAGCTCATCTTGGCACAGACACATATGAAGAGTATGCCATGCACACTGGAGGGAAAGTGGGATTCATTTTACTGCTGGTAAAGTGTCATAAACCTGGTGCTTTCCCCCATCATCTCATAGCAATGTAAACTCTTGAATTTAAATTTGCTTCAAAAAGGACAATGTATCACAGTATTACAGTACCACAGTACATTAGAGGTTGGAAGGGACCTCCACAGATCATCAAGTCCAACCCCCCTGCCAGAGCAGCATCACCTAGGGTAGTCTGCACAGGAATGCATCCAGCTGGGATTGGAAAGTCTCCAGAGAAGGAGACTTCACAACCCCTCTGGGCAGCCTGCTCCAGGGCTCTGTCACCCTCACTAGAAAGAAGTTTCTCCTCATGTTGAGTTGAAATCTTCTATGTTCAAGCTTGAAACTCTTGTTTCTTGTCTTATTACTGCACACCACTGAAAAGAGCTTGGCTACCCCCCAGTTGACACCCACCCCTCAGATATTGATAGACATTGATCAGTTCCCCTCTCAGTCTTTTCTTCTAAAGACTAAACAGCCCCAGGGCTCTCAGTCTCTCTTCACAGGGGAGATGCTCAATTGCCCTAGTAATCCTTGTGGTTCTGCGTTTGTTTCTCTCCAGCAGGTCTCTGTCTCTCTTGAACTGGGAGCTCAAAACTGGGCACAGTATTGCAGGTGTGGTCTCAGCAGGGCAGCAGAGATGGGGAGAAGAACCTCCCTGGACCTGCTGGACACATTTTTCTTGCTGCACCCCATGTGTCCTTTAGAGTTACATCAAAGTCACATTAAGGAAAGAAAATATACTGTGAATCTCAAGTCAAAGACTTGAGGCCTGTGTTTCTGTCCTGCTCTGGAGGGAGGTTGTGTAAAGCTTTGGTCTAATGAGCTTTTTGGTTAGCATGGCCAAGGTGAACTAGAATCATAGAGTCATAGAATTGTCAGGGTTGGAAGGGACCTCAAGGATCAGCCAGTTCCTTAATCCCCCTTCCATAGGCAGGGACACCTCACACTACAGCAGGTTCCTCACAGCCACATCCAGCCTGGCTGCAAAAACCTCCAGGGATGAGGCTTCCACCACCTCCCTGGGCAACCAGTGCCAGTGTCTCACCACCCTCATGGGGAACAACTTCCCAACATCCATTCTGAATCTGCCCATTTCTAGTTGGAATGGAATGGAATGGAATGGAATGGAATGGAATGGAATGGAATGGAATGGAATGGAATGGAATGGAATGGAATAGAATAGAATAGAATAGACCAGACCAGACCAGTTTTGCTCCAATCCACTATGGATGTGTGTATTTCATATGTTTTTTTACTGCTGTATGCAGTTATGAATAATACTTCCATTTAATGTTCCATTCTTTCCAATCCTGTGCTGAGTGTTTCTTGTTTTTCACTCCTTTGGGAGGGGGGTAAAGAGCATCTGTCTCTCTCCTTAAAGCAAAGACACACTTGTTTATATGATACATTGCCTCTAGCTACAGAGAGGCAGTATCCATCTTGACACAGGGATCCTGCAGATTATTTTTACAGCAACTAAAGAGTATTCCAGAGCCTCAGCTAAATTAAGTCAGAGGAGCCCCACAAGAAGCAGTGAAGACATAGTGATTTGTGTCAGATGAGAATTGAGATTATTCTCAAACCTCCCTCCCACTCCTTTTTTCCCTCCCCCTTTTTATTACTACAAATGACCCAAGCTAACCTCAGCTGCACAGCATTGCAGATCCCATGGACTGGATTGCCTCCAATTGTCCAGACTGAGGCCAGTTTGGGTGCTTAATAAGGCTCCTCTCTGTCTCAGGGCTTTAATTTCTAAGGGAACCAGGGCACCTGGGACTGCTGCAGACAGCCAAGGTGTATACTCGAGAGCTCACTTGGAAGCCCAGACATAGCAGCTGCTGGCAGCACAGTGGTTCAAGACACTTTATTTTCCTTTACAAAGGAGTCAGCACTGGGGCTGTTCCAGTGTCTCACCACCCCATGGTGAAGAACTTCTTCCTAACATCCAACCTGAATCTACCCATTTCTAGTTTTTCTGCATTCCCCCTAGTCTGGAAAAGAAGAGGCTGAGGGGAGACCTCATTGCTGTCTACAACTACCTGAAAGGACATTGTGGAGAGGCTGCTGCTGACTGGGTAGGTTTAGACTGGACTTTAGGAAAGATTTTTTCCCAGCAAGAGTGGTCAGGCATTGGAATGTGCTGCCCAGGGAGGTTGTTGAGTCCTCAAGCCTGGATGTGTTTCAAGGTGGTTTGGATGTGGTGCTTGGGATATGACTTAGTAGTGAACCTTGTAGAGTAGGGCTCTGGCTTGGACTTAGTGATCATGAGGGTCTCTTCCAACCTGAATGTTTCTGTGACTCTGTGACTTACTCATGTCATTCTGCACTATTCTCTCCTTTTTTTCAGCAGCTCAACAGGATATGGGATCTTGTGGATTGTTTCCATCAAAAGGGGGAATGATTTTCCTTCTTGCAACCCTGCTCATCGACGATGTCAAACACTGTTTCACCCAATGTAAATACCAAGATGAGTGACTGTTAAAAGAAATAAATCTACCATGTATTGTCCATGCAGGGAAGTGGTGGAGTCACCATCACTGGAGGTGTTTAGGAAGAGACTGGATGGGGTGGTTGGTGCCATGGTTTAGTTGATTAGATGGTGTTGGGTGATAGGTTGGACTCAATGATGTCAAAGGTCTTTTCCAACCTGGTTAATTCTATTCTATTCTATTCTATTCTATTCTATTCTATTCTATTCTATTCTATTCTATTCTATTCTATTCTATTCTATTCCATTCCATTCCATTCCATTCCATTCCATTCCATTCCATTCCATTCCATTCCAATGCTTGTGCTTTGAGAACATGAGGTGGTTGGCAGCCATCACTGCCCTCACAAAGGCCTGTCCTGTTGGTCAAACTGGACATGATCTGCAACATGCTCTGTGGCTGGGCCACGCTCCCAATGTGTGGTTGTTTTAGGCTATGCCTTCAAAAATGTTCCACAGATCTTGACCAGAAAGTGGTAAATTGCAAATAAATCACTATAGGGTGTAAAAAAGAAAACAATCATAGTTCTAAACTGTTCCACTGGAGAGAGACTTAAAATGTTAATCCACCCAGTGAAAGAATAGTCTGCATTATGTTCCTCGAATAACATTACAATCATTTTAGATGAGTGGATATTCAGTTTCTTTGAAGAAAATAAATAAACCATCATTTTTAAAAGAAAAAAGAAAAACTAAAAAAAGGAAAAAGATAAAGGAAAAGAAAATTAAAAAATAAAAAGGAGAAAAAAAGAAGTAAAAGAAATAAGAAAATAATAAGAAAAATAAAAAGAATAAAATAAAATAAAATAAAAAAGAAAAAGAAAAAGAAAAAAAAGAAAAAGAAAAAGAAAAAGGAAAAGAAAAAGGAAAAGAAAAAGGAAAAGGAAAAGAAAAAGAAAAAAAGAAAAAGGAAAACAAAAAGAAAAAGAAAAAGGAAAAAGGAGAAAAAAAAGACATAAAAAGAAACAAGAAAATAATAAGAAAAATAAAAAGAAAAATAAAAGTTATAAGAAAAATAATAAGAAAAATTAAAAGAAAAATAAAAATTATAAGAAAAAGAAAATGAAAAATAAAAATTATAAGAAAAAGAAAAAGAAAAAGAAAAAGAAAAAGAAAAAGAAAAAAAAGAAAAAGAAAAAGAAAAAGAGAAAAAAAAAAAAAAATAAGAAAGAAAATTAAAAGAAAAGAAAAAAGGTAAAAAGGAAACAAGAAAAAAGAAAAAGAAGAAAAGAAAAAGGTAAATGAGAAAAAAGGATAAAAAAGAAAGAAAATGAGAAAAAAAAGGAAAAAGAGAAAAGAAACAAGAAAAATAAAAAAAAAAGAAGAAAGAAGAAGGAAAAAAGAAAAAAGAACAAGAAAAAAGAAGAAAAAAGCAAAAAACAAGAAAAATAAAAAGAAGAAAAAACCAAAGAAACAAGGAAAAAGGAAAAAAAAGAAAAAAGGAGGAAAACAAAAAGAGAAACAAGAAAAAAAGAAAAAATAGAAAAAAGAAGAAAGAAGAAAGAAAACAATTAATAAAAGAACAAAAAAGAAGAAAGAAGAAAGAAAATAAGGGGAAAAAAGGGAAAAAAAACAAGAAAAAAGCAAAAAAAGAAGAAAAAAGAAGAAAAAAAAAAAAAAGAAAAAAGAGAAACAGAAAAAAGGACAAAAAAAGGAATGAAAAAAAAGACAAAAGGGGCAAAAAGCTTCTGAGTTGTATAGATCAGTGCCCTAAACTGAATAATTCCTCTGCACATGCAACTGCCTATGGTATGAAAACCTTGCTGGAATTGGGGGACTAAAACCCACTGCCACGACTAACTGTTAATTAAATATGCAAATTAACAAGCCCCTGAAGCTGTCATTCTGCTTTCTTCACAACTGCACTGGGCAACCACCTCATTTACTTCATGATGCTGAGACTATAAACACCAATCTATCTATATAGGTATTTATTTGACTTTTTGGTTAATGAAAGGTTTGTGCGTAGAGCAAACTGCTGTTTATTCATTTCAAGCAGGAGAAGAGGCTTTGGAACAGAGGGTGCCAAAGACAAATGGCAGAGCAGGGAATATTTGCCCTGGCACTGGTGAGCAAGTGTAGTATTTTCAAGGCATTTGTTACAGAAATTCGAGCCACCAAGAGTGATGTAAGCAACATCCTTGAGGAATGCCCGAACTGCTTGGTTTTGTTTCAAGTGGAATACTTGCTGGCTATTCTCCCTGGGGTGTACTAACAAGAGTGTGTCCAGCAGATTCCAGGAGGTTCTCCTCCCCCTCTAACTCTGCCCTGAAGACATTCATCTTGAGTAAAGTGTTCAGTTCTGGTCTCCCCAGTTCAAGAGAGAGAGGGATCTTCTGGAGAGGGACCAGTGGAGGGCTACAAGGATGATTAGAGGACTGCAGCACTGCCTTGAGAGGAAAGGCTGATAGACCTGTGGCTGTTTAGTCTGGAGAAGAAAAGACTTAGAGGGCATTTAATAAATGTTTATAAATATCTGAGGGCTGGGGGTCAGGCTGGACTGCAGTGTGCCCAGGCAGCCAGGAGGGCCAATGGCATCCTGGCCTGCATCAAGAGCAGTGTGGCCAGCAGGAGCAGGGAGGTCATTCTGCCCCTGGACACTGCACTGGTTAGGCCACACCTCGAGTCCAGTGTCCAGTTCTGGGCTCTTCAGTTTAGGAGGGATGTTGACTTGCTGGAACGTGTCCAGAGAAGGGCAACAAAGTTGGTGAGGGGCTTGGAACACAGCCCTGTGAGGAGAGGCTGAGGGAGCTGGGGTTGCTTAGCCTGGAGAAGAGGAGACTCAGGGGTGACCTTATTGCTGTCTACAACTACCTTAAGGGGGGTTGTAGACAGGCAGAGATTGGTCTCTTCTCCCAGGCACCCAGTACCAGAACAAGAGGACACAGCCTCAGGCTGCACCAGGGGAGGTTTAGGCTGGAGGTCAGGAGGAAGTTTTACACAGAGAGAGTGATTGCCCATTGGAATGGGCTGCCTGGGGAGGTGGTGGAGTCACCATCACTGGAAGTGTTTAGGAAGAGACTTGATAGGATGCTTGGTGCCATGGTTTAGTTGATTAGATGGTGTTGGATGATAGGTTGGACACGATAATCTTGAAGGTCTCTTCCAACCTGGTGTAATGGGTTGGGGCAAACCCCCTCCCCACCACGGGCAGAAACAACGACTCAGACAAAGGGATTGCAAAAGTGATGGAAAGTTTAAATAGGAAAATTTAAAAACAAACAACAATGAAAGCTTTACAGAGAACCACAAGCACCGTGACAAAGAGAGAGATCCCAGAAACATACTCAAGAACATTCCATCCCCACCTGGGGGTACACCCAACCCCCCCCCAGGGCTCTTCCCCCCCCCAACCCAGCCTTGGGCCTGGGAGGTGGCTCACACCATTTTACCTAGGCTGCAGCTGGGGCAAAAGAGAAAGTGGAGACCCCGCATGGGCATTTTATAGGGGAGCAGGGCATTATGGGATTGAATACCTGCCTGTGACCACCCCCTGGGCTGGGCCCACCCGTAGGGACCTCCCAGGTGTGTTCTGTGCAGTGGCAGCCGGGCCAGCACCCAGCCTAAACCACCACACGCCACCCCTTATTCAAGACCATAATCCCTGCACCCAGAACATATCATCAAACTGGAACTCTTCTGATGACATGTCTAGCAACAGTCCAGGTCTTCATCTGGGCATCCTTCCACACAGTCTCTCATTCAGGCTCAAGTATCAGTCCATTCCAGTTCTTCTTCCTCATATGATGGAACCTCCCAGCGACACAGTCATTCTCCTGCAGTGTGAATTCCTTGTGGACTCGTTGGGACATCCTGGTCACCTGGCAATACCTCACAACTTCTCAGCCGGGCCAGCACCCAGCCTAAACCACCACACCTGGTCTATCCTATCCTATCCTATCCTATCCTATCCTATCCTATCCTATCCTATCCTATCCTATCCTATCCCATTCCATTCCATTCCACTCCACTCCCATTCCATTCCATGAGGGAGGGAGGGACAGGCTCTGCTCACTTGCTCCCTGGGATAGGACAAGGAGCAATGGGTGTAAGCTGCAGCACAGGAGGTTCCACCTCAGCACAAGGGTAAACTTCTTTACTGTGAGCGTCACAGAGCACTGGAACAGGCTGCCCAGAGGGGCTGTCTCCTTCTCTGGAGACTTTCAAGGCTCATTTGTGTGTTCCTCTGTGACCTGAGCTAGATTGTATGGCCCTGCTCTGGCAGGAGGGTTGGACTTGATGATCTTCAGAGGTCCCTTTGAACCCCTAACATCCTGTGATGTTGTGATTCCCTCCTGGTATTTGTATTTGGTTACAGTCCCAAAGGTTGGGAAAAACAGAAGCTGTTTCCAATGAACAGTTTGCTACTCACAAAACCTGGTCAAGAGCACATAGAGAAGAGGAGTTAGATGAAGATGAGTTAGACTTTGAAAATGTGCTGAGTTTTTTTGTGTGTTTGGTTTTGTCAGGGTTTGGGGGATTCTTTTTGTTTGTTTGTTTGTTTGTGGTTATTTGTTTGGTTTCCCCTCCCCCCCCCCCCAATTATTCATTTTAGACTAGAACTAGGCCTACACCAAACCCCTTCCTTTCTGCTCTTCAGCCAGGTCTCAGGATTAATAGCTCCTGTGGAAAACCTCACTGCATGCTGGAAGATTGCAAGAGAGTAACCAACACAAACAGCTTCATAGGATCAAATGTGCTTCATGATCCTTAGCTGCAGAATACCTGGACATAGGTCAGAGTCTGAGGTATGACATCACAGGTTGGACTCAATGATCTTTGAGGTCTTTTCCAGCCTCATTGATACTATGATCACCTTTATTCAAAAAACAAAGAAAAAAGGCAGGGACTGGCTTGAGAGCAGCCCTGAAGAAAAGGACTTGGGGGTGCTGGGGGATGAGAAGCTCAACAGGAGCCAGCAGTGAGCACTTGCAGCCCAGAAAGCCAACCAGAGCCTGGGCTGCAGCAAGAGAAACACAGCCAGCAGGGCCAGGGAGGTGATTCCCCACCTCTGCTCTGCTCTGCTGAGACCCCACCTGGAGTACTGTGTCCAGTTCTGGAGCCTCTATTATGGGAAGGATCTGGAGGTGCTGGAAGGTGTCCACAGAAGGGCCACGAGGATGAGCAGAGGGCTGGAGCACCTCTGCAATGGAGACAGACTGAGAGGGTTGGAGTTGTTGAGTGTGGAGAAGAGAAGGCACCAAGAAGACCTTCTTGTGGCCTTCCAGTATCTGAAGGGAGCTACAAGAAAGTTGGGAAAGGGACTTTTGAGTGTGTCAGGGAGTGATAGGACTGGGGGGAATGGAGTAAAACTAGAGGTGGGTAGATTCAGATTGGATGTTAGGAAGAAGTTGTTCCTCATGATGGTGGTGAGAGTCTGGCACAGGTTGCCCAGGGAGGTGGTGGAAGCCTCCTGCCTGGAGGTGTTTGCAGCCAGGCTGGATGTGGCTGTGAGCAACCTGCTGCAGTGTGAGGTGTCCCTGCCTGGCAGAGGGATTGGAACTGGCTGATCCTTGAGGTCCCTTCCAGCCCTGAGAGTTCTGTGATTGCATGATTTGTTCCTGATGTGTGTAGCAAGGGTAGGATTCCTTGTTCTTAACATTGGTAAAACACAGTAATGTTAAAGCTTTGGCAGCTCCAGGAACCTGATGCCTCACATGGTGCATTCTGCCATACTGAAGCCTGCACAAAGACCTCATGTGTGCTGACCACCCAGGCCACTGGAAAGCCATGTGGGTCACTTTCATGGGAAGATTTCTTCTGTCTTCTTGTTTGCCTTTGATCTTTTCATTTTCAGGGGGAAAAAACCCAACCACAAACCCTACTCATAAGTTTATCTCTTCTTTCTTTCAGGGATCACAATTTTGATTTATGACCCTCTGTAACCAGACCACAACCTCTGCAAAGACAGACTGGACTACAGAAGAAAACAAACTTCATGTTCAGGAACTTCAGTGCCAGAATCAGGGTTTCTTCTTTCACTGAGGACCTGCCAGCTGATGCCCTGAGTCGTGCCTTGAGGTGCATGCTGAGCTACCCTCCAGCTCCTTCTGCTCTGCATTAGAGAGGTAAATTGGTTGAAAATTAATGCTAGAGGCAAAGGCAGCAGTTGCTGCCCAGCCCAGAGTGTGTGCTGAGCCTCTTCACTGCCCAGCCTCCAGCCCCTGGCGGTGTTCAAGAGAGGATTGGACGTGGCACTTTGTGCCATGGTTTAGTAGCCATATGTTCTTGGATGACAGATTGGACTTGATGATCTCTGAGGTCTTTTCCAACCTTATTGATTCTATGATTCTATGAAGGCTCAGGCTGGTATGGACAAAGCACAGGCTAAGGGCTAAGGATGTGATGCTGGGGTGGAGATGAGTCCTTTCTCCCAGGAGCAATGCTGGTTTATGCCTGCACTGTGCAACTGCCTCCTCTCTTGTGGTCCTTTCTGCAGTCTCTCTTCATGTGGTTGTGCTTGAACCCCATGGGAAATGTGTCTCCCTCTTGAAGATGTGCTGTTTGTTTATAGTCATGGAAAAGACAAACAAAAGTCTATGAACAAAAGTCTCTTGATCATGAGCAGAAGAAAGCCTCTGCAATCTCCATCCTCCCAGCAACTTGAACCTCTTTGCAGTGCTGTCTCATCAACCATGTCAATGTTGTTAAAAGAGTACAATTTAATGGTGCTATAGCTGTCATTATATAATACATTTTCATTGATCTACAGACAGACAGACATTGATCTTCATACTCATACAACTGTAGCCATATTAACACAAACAGGAAGTGTGAGCTTGCAGCACAGAAGGCCAATCCCATCCTGGGCTGCATCAAAAGATGCATTGCCAGCAGATCCAGAGAGGTGATTCTGCCACTTTGTTTTGCTCTGCTGAGAGCTCACCTGGAGTACTGTGTGCAGCTCTGGAGCCCTCAGTACAGGAAGGACATGAAGCTGATGGAGAGGGTCCAGAGGAGGGCCATGAAAGTAATTAGGGGGTTGGAGCAGCTCTGCTGTGAGGACAGGCTGAGAGAGCTTGGGGCGTGTTCAGCCTGGAGAAGAGAAGGTGTCAGAAAGACCTAATAGCAGCCTGCCAGGACCTGAAAGGGGCTACAAGAAGGCTGGAGAGAGACTGTTTGCAAAGGCCTGCAGTGACAGGACAAGGGGCAATGGCTTTAAGCTGGGGAAGAGCAGATATAGATGGGATGTTAGGAACAAGTTCTTTACCATGCAGGTGGTGGACTCCTGGAACAGGTTGCCCAGGGAGGTGGTTGAGGTTCCTTCCCTGGAGATATTCAACAAGGCCCTGGGCAACCTGATCTATTTGGGGATGTCCCTGCTGACTGCAGGGAAGATGGACTGCATGGATAGAATGGAATGGAATGGAATGGAATGGAATGGAATGGAATGGAATGGAATGGAATGGAATGGAATGGAATGGAAGAATAGAATTAACCAGGACAGACTGAAAGAGTTGGGGCTGTTCAGTCTGCAGAAGAGAAGGCTCCCAGGTGACCTCATTGTGGCCTTCCAGTATCTGAAGGGGGCTACAGGAAGGCTGGGGAGGGACTTGTCAGGATCTCAGGGAGTGATAGGACTAGGGGGAATGGAATGAAGCTGGAGGTGGGGAGATTCAGGCTGGAGGGGAGGAGGAAGTTCTTCCCCATGAGAGTGGTGAAGCCCTGGAATGGGTTGTCCAGGGAGGTGGTTGGGGCCCTGTCCCTGGAGGTGTTTAAGCCCAGGCTGGCTGAGGCTCTGGCCAGCCTGATGTAGTGTGGGGTGTCCCTGGCAATGGCAGGGGGGTTGGAACTAGCTGATCCTTGTGGTCCCTTCCAACCCTGACTGATACTATGATACTATAGAAGAGACCTTTGAGATCATCGAGTCCAACCTATGACCCAACACCATCTAATCAACTGAACCATGACCTTTGGAGTTGCCTTCTGGCCTGGACCATTCTATGATTATACTGACATAAATACCATGATAAATACAACTTGAAGCATTCCATTTGCCAGGCATGCCTGTTCAAAAGTAGAATAAACCTTTTATTTAGAATAAACCAAACCAGGTTGGAAGAGACCTTCAAGATCATCGCGTCCAACCCATCAACCAATCCAACCCACCCAAACAGCTAACCCATGGCAGTACACTTAGTGAAGGTGTTGGAAACCCATTAGAAAGGGCTGCAGTTGGTGGCACAGCAGCTTGCTGGGAAGTCAGCTGGAAACTGAGGATTTCAAATAAGAATTAAGCAGAGGGAGGGAAGAAAAAGAAAGAGACATTCTGAAATAAGCTCATGTTTCTATGCAGACATCTCTTGCAAATAAAATGCAGAAATGATATGGAGAAGGCCAAAGCCTTTCCAATACTCTCTCTGTAAATTTGTTTCACAAAAACACCAAGTTTTCCAGAGATGTCAACAGCTCTTTATAGCTGTTTTGGGGTTGGGTTATTTTCTGTGGTGGTGGGATGGGTTTTTTGTTTTGCTTTTGTTTTTCTTCAAATGAGCATTAAATCTGCAGAGGAGTTTAACTGCCATCACAGTGGGATGGAATACTGGGCCACGGGAAAAGAAACTCAGCAGCTGCCAGTTTGGATGAGGACATGAGTTTCTCTGAGTCTGGGACTGGGGCTGCAGTGACTTTATTTGCAGGAAGATAACAGTGCCTAAACTCTGCCTCATCCACCCCATGCAGTGCTACAGGCTGGGGTCAGAGTGGCTGGAGAGCAGCCAGGCAGAAATGGACCTGGGGTTACTGGTTGATAGTAGGCTGAACATGAGCCAGCAGTTTGTCCAGGTGGCCAAGAAGGCCAATGGCATCCTGACCTGCATTCAGGTTGGACTCGATGATCCTCGAGGTCTCTTCCAACCTTAGTGATACTGCGATAGGAACAGTGTGGCCAGCAGGAGCAGGGAAGTCATTCTGCCCTGTACTCCAACCTATCACCCAGCACCATCTCATCAACTAAACCATGGCACCAAGTGCCTCATCCAGTCCCCTCTTCAACACTTCCAGTGATGGTGACTCCACCACCTCCCTGGGCAGCACATTCCAATGGCCAATCTCTCTTGCTGGGAAGAACTTTTCCTAACATCCAGCCTAAACCTCCCCTGGCACAGCTTGAGACTGTGTTCTCTTGTTCAGTGCTGGTTGTCTGGGAGAAGAGACCAATCCCCCACCTGGCTACAACCTTCCTTCAGGGAGTTAGTTGTAAAGAGCAATAAGGTCTCCCCTGAGCCTCCTCTTCTCCAGGCTAAGCAACCCCAGCTCCCTCAGCCTCTCCTCACAGGGCTGTGCTCCAGACCCCTCCCCATCTTTATTGCCCTTCTCTGGACATATTTGAAGCAACTCAACATCTTTCCTAACCTGAGGGGCCCAGAACTGGACACAGGACTCAAGGTTTGGCCTAACCAGTGCTGAGTACAGGGCAGAATGACCTCCCTGCTCCTGCTGGCCACGCTATTCTTCATGCAGGCTGAAAGTTTTGGCTTCCATAACATTTTGAATTCTTCAGGCAGGCTGAAAGCTGTAGTTTCCATAATATTTTACCTGAGGTAAAATGATTTGTTGCAAAGAAGTCTGCAGCAACTCAGCAGAGTTTCAGGCAAAGAGAAGGCCTGCAGACAACACATTTTATTTCTCTTCCTTCAGCAGAGTTCTCAATTATTTAGCTGCCAAAATAGACATGCCATAAACTCAATACAAGAGACTTAGTCATAGGCTAGCCAGGAGAGAAATAAATCAACAACAAATGTAATGGAGGGCACTGAAGAAGACAAAAGTGTATTGATCTTTCACTGCCTTAGAGTGCTCATAGTATTGAGTCATGAATTTATGGCCAGCAAAGGGAACCACATTAAGGGATCATGGGCAACAGAAGCTGGCCTCTGCAAATCATAAAATGAAAGCAAATAAACCTTCAAGGACCTGTCTAATACACATTTGTTTCTATTTTCATCCTTTTATATTCCCCATAAACCTGGGGAAAGAAAATGTGCTATGGATCAAAACATGGAGTCCAGCAAGAGCCTTCTGGTTTTGGGTTGGTTTAAACCATGTGAATCAAACTCTCCCCATTGTCCCACATAGTTTCATAGTTTCATTCAGGGTTGGAAGGGACCACAAGGATCATCTAGTTCCAATCCCCCTGCCATGGGCAGGGACACCTCACACTAGATCAGCCTGGCCAGAGCCTCATCCAGCCTGCTCTTAAACACCTCCAGGGATGGGGCCTCAACCACCTCCCTGGACAACCCATTCCAGGGTCTCACCACTCTCATGGGGAAGAACCTTCTCCTCACATCTAGCCTGAATCTCCCCACCTCTAACTTCATTCCATTCCCCCTAGTCCTATCACTACCTGAGATCCTGAGCAGTCCCTCCCCAGCCTTCCTGTAGGCCCCCTTCAGATACTGGAAGGCCACAATTAGGTCACCTCGGAGCCTTCTCTTCTCCAGACTGAACAGCCCCAACTCCTTCACTCTGTCCTCATAGGAGAGGTGCTCCAGCCCTCTGATCATCCTCATGGCCCTTCTCTGGACACCTTCCAGCACCTCCACGTCCCTCTTGTAATAGGGGCTCCAGAACTGGAGGCAGTACTCCAGGTGGGGTCTCACCAGAGCTGAGCAGAGGGGGAGGATCACCTCCCTCGACCTGCTAGCCACACTTCTCCTGATGCAGCCCAGGATCTGATTGGCCTTGCGGGCTGCAAGTGCACATTGAGAGCTCTTGTTGAGCTTTTTGTCCACCAGCACCCCCAAGTCTCTCTCCTAAGGGCTGCTTTCCAGCCAGTCACTGCCCAGCCTGCATTTGTGCCTGGGATTGCCTCCACCCAGATGCAGGACCCTGCACTTGCTCTTATTGAACTTCATGAGGTTGGCTTGGGCCCAAATGAAGGATCAAAGTTTGCTTGAACCCTCAAAGGGTTGTAGCTACAAAGGGATTTGATTTGGGTTTTTTGGTATGCTTTTCTGTATTGTAGGATAGAAGCTAAATTCAGTAAATCAGAACTCATCAGCTATTCATAGCGCAGGAATCCACAGGTAGGAACATTCAGTGTGCCCAAAGGAGCCTCTGGAAGGTACAAGAGAAGTGATTGGCTTCCTCTACTCCACTCTGCTGAGACCCCACCTGGAGTACTGTGTCCAGTTCTGGAGTCTCTATTACAGGAAGGATCTGGAGGTGCTGGAAGGTGTCCAGAGAAGGGCCATGAGGATGAACAGAAGGCTGGAGCTCCTCTATGGAGACACACTGAGGGAGTAGGGGCTGTTCAGTTTGGAGAAGAGAAGGTTCTAAGGAGACTTTATTGTGGCCTTCCAGTATCTGAAGGGGTTACAAGAAAGCTGGGGAGGGATATTTAGGGTGTCAGGGAGTGATAGGACTGGGGGGGATGGAGCAAAACTAGCTATGGGTAGATTAGGTTCAGGATGTTAGGAAGTTGCTCCCCATGAGGGTGGTGAGAGACTGCCACAGGTTGCCCAGGGAGGTGGTGGCAGCCTCATGCCTGGAGGTTTTTGCAGCCAGGCTGGATGTGGCTGTGAGCAACCTGCTGTAGTGTGAGGTGTCCCTGGCCATGGCAGGGGGCTTGAAACAGGCTGATCCTTGAGGTCCCTTCCAACCCTGACAATTCGATGTTTCTATGTGACAGAGGTCCATAATCACCTTTCTTTATTCCAGAACTGAAGAAAGTAGTAAACCCTTCTATTATTGCTTTAAGAAGAATTGCACTTTTACCTTTGAAACTGGAGGTTTTCTTCACATTGTAAAATAAAAAGAAAGATGGAGATTAATGACCTGATGGCTATTAAAGAATGGCTGAGATAGAAAGAAAGATTTAATTAGTATAGCGAGACCTGAGTTTTCAGAACAGAGTTTCACAACCACTGAAGCCTCCAGAAGAGAAGAGAAGAGAAGAGAAGAGAAGAGAAGAGAAGAGAAGAGAAGAGAAGAGAAGAGAAGAGAAGAGAAGAGAAGAGAAGAGAAGAGAAGAGAAGAGAAGAGAAGAGAAGAGAATTAACCAGGTTGGAAAAGACCTTTGAGATCATCCAGTCCAACCTATCACCCAACACCATCTAATCAACTAAACCATGGCACCAAGCACCCCATCCAGTCTCTTCCTAAACACCTCCAGGGATGGTGACTCCACCACCTCCCTGGGCAGCACATTCCAATTGCCAATCTCTCTTTCTGGGAAGAACTTCTTTCTAACATCCAGCCTAAACCTCCCCTGGCACAGCTTGAGACTGTGTCCTCTTGTTCTGGTGCTGGTTGCCCTGGGAGAAGAGACCAACCCCCACCTGGCTACAACCTCCTTTCAGGGAGGCCTCCCCAGGTTTGGGGAGGACCCCTCCCCAGCTTCATTACCCTTCTCTGGACACCTTCCAGCAACTCAACATCTTTCCTAAACTGAGGGCCCAGAACTGGACACAGGACTTGAGGTGTGGCCTAACCAGTGCAGTGTACAGGGACAGAATGACCTCCCTGCTCCTGCTGGCCACACTGTTCCTGATGCAGGCCAGGATGCCATTGGCTTTCTTGGCCACCTGCATTCTGAGGTAAGCAGAAGTGCTTGAAATATGTAAGAGCCTTATTTGACAGAAGGCAAATAATTAACAGGTTTCTAGTGACAGTCAGTGAAAACTCAGGCTTGTGCATGCTGTGTTAGGTGACCCAAGGGTCTGGACTGGAAAAACCCAGGCATCTGCCTGCACTGCTTTGCCTTCTCTGTGATGGAGCCTGGATCCTGTTGTTATTGCTGATATCACACAGGTACTTCTGGCAGGTGTGGGTGAAACATGGTTCATTGCCAGGTTTCCTGACAGCACATCTGCCTAGGAAAAACCATGAAGTAAATTAAGTGGAAAAACTTCTCCCCTCAAAGTCAGACATTATCATTTGGATACCTCATGAGGTTCAACAAGAGCAAGTGCAGGTTTCTGCACCTGGGCTGGAAAAATCCTCATGATCAATACAGACTGGGGGAGGAGGGGATAGAAAGCAGCCCAGAGGAAAAGGACTTGGGGGTGCTAATGGATGAGAAGCTGGACAGAAGCAGGCAGGGTGAGCTTGCAGCACAGAAGGCAAATCATATCCTGGGCTGCATCAAAAGATGCATTGCCAGCAGAGCCAGAGAGGTGATTCTGCCACTTCGCTCTGCTCTTCTGAGACCTCACCTGGAGCACTGTGTGCAGGTCTGGAGCCCTCAATACAAGAAGGACATGGACCTGATGGAGAAGGTCCAGAGAAGGGCCACAAAAATGACCAGGGAGTTGGAGCAGCTCTGCTATGAGGACGGGCTGAGGGAGTTGGGGTGCTCAGCGTAGAGAAGAGGAGGCTTCAAGGAGACCTAATAGCAGCCTGCCAGGACCTGAAGGGGGGTACAAGAAGGCTGGAGAGAGACTGTTTGCAAAGGCCTGCAGTGACAGGACAGGGGGCAATGGCTTTAAGCTGGGGAAGAGCAGATATAGATGGGATGTTAGGAACAAGTTCTTTACCACAAGGGTGGTGGAGCCCTGGAACAGGTTGCCCAGGGAGGTGGTTGAGGCTCCTTCCCTGGAGATATTCCAGATGAGGCTCAACAAGGCCCTGGGCAACCTGATCTAGTTGGGGATGCCCCTGCTGACAGCACGGAAGATGGACTGGATGACCTTCTTAGGAAGGTCTGGGGAGCAGCCTTCCACTACCTGAAGGGGGACTACTTGAGGGATGGAGAAAGACTGTTTGCAAAGGCCTGCAGGGACAGGACAAGGGGCACTGGCTTCAAACTAGAGAGGAAGAATGGCTTTGACTTGTTCCTATGAGCCTGCTGCTTAGAGTTGTCTTCTCCCTTAGTAGAACCCAGAAACCATGGAGGCTGAGGGAGAGAACAGTAATGCTTGTCCTTTCATCTCACAGCAAGGGTGGATCCATCCCGTTCTATCACTAAATTCTTAGCAGATGCCTACAGAATTAGCCTAGGACTTTCCCCCCCTCCCCCTCCTGTAAAATTTTGCAACTCCCCCATCTGTTGCAGGCACTTCCCCTCATTAGGACTATTTACATGACAACTTTTAAGAGCGCAGCTGCTCTGTTTTTCATGACACCATCAAACTATTTGGAATGATTTTGGCTCTTTCTCTCTCTCTCTCTCTCTCTCTCTTTCTTTCTTTCTCTCTTTCTCTCTCTCTCTCTTTCTTTCTTTCTTTCTTTTCTTTCTTTCTTTCTTTCTTTCTTTCTTTCTTTCTTTCTTTCTTTCTTTCTTTCTTTCTTTCTTTCTTTCTTTCTTTCTTTCTTTCTTTCTTTCTTTCTTTCCCTTTCTTCCTCCCTCCCTCCCTCCCTTCCTTCCTTCCTTTCTTTCTGTTTCTTTCTTTCTTTCTTTCTTTCTTTCTTTCTTTCTTTCTTTCTTTCTTTCTTTCTTTCTTTCTTTCTTTCTTTCTTTCTTTCCCTTTCTTTCTTTCCCTTTCTTTTCCCTTTCTTTTCTTTCTTTCTTTCTTTCTTTCTTTCTTTCTTTCTTTCTTTCTTTCTTTCTTTCTTTCTTTCTTTCTTTCTTTCTTTCTTTCTTTCTTTCTTTCCTTCCTCCCTCCCTCCCTCCCTCCCTCCCTTCCTTCCTTTCTTTCTTTCTTTCTTTCTTTCTTTCTTTCTTCCTTCCTTCCTTCCTTCCTTCCTTCTTTCTTTCTTTCTTTCTTTCTTTCTTTCTTTCTTTCTTTCTTTCTTTCTTTCTTTCTTTCTTTCTTTCTTTCTTTCTTTCTTTCTTTCTTTCTTTCTTTCTTTCTTTCTTTCTTTCTTTCTTTCTTTCTTTTCCTTCCTTCCTTCCTTCCTTCCTTCCTTCCTTCCTTCCTTCCTTCCTTCCTTCCTTCCTTCCTTCCTTCCTTCCTTCCTTCCTTCCTTCCTTCCTTCCTTCCTTCCTTCCTTCCTTCCTTCCTTCCTTTCCTTCTTTCCTTCTTTCTTTCATTGTAAATTATTTTTTAAAACCATTTTTAAATGGGAGAAAATGCATTTTTTTTCCCCTTTTGTGCCCTTGCCCATTCCATTGCTGAGAGTCACTTCTGGTAAAAATCAACCCGAATTTGCTGCGGTGGCACTGGTGCAGCCTAACAAAGTTTGGCCCAGCCCCGAGCCCCTAATTGTGTTAATATGTTGCACAACCCCTTTTATGGACTCAATAATGGCCACTCCTTTTTGTTTGACTTGGAAGGAGAAGGAGAACCTCGCCTATACATACATCTGCCTTCCCAGCCTTGTGCTCCTAACTGAAGCTGGAGCTGGCTGGAGGGCCGAGCCCGGAGAGCGGTGGTGAATGGTGCCGCAGCCAGCTGGCAGCCAGGCACTAGTGGTGTCCCCTAGGGATCAGTGCTGGGCCCCATCCTGTTCAATATCTTTACTGATGATCTGGCTGAGGGGATTGAGTCCATCATCAGTAAATTTGCAGGTGACACCAACTTGAGGCCATTTCAGTGTTTGATAAACCTTTCAGTATTGAAGTTTCTTCTAATATCACAGTATCACAGTATCACCAAGGTTGGAAGAGACCTTGAGGATCATCAAGTCCAATCTGCCACCACAGACCTCATGACCAGACCATGGCACCAAGTGCCACATCCAATCCCCTCTTGAACACCTCCAGGGATGATGACTCCACCACCTCCCTGGGCAGCACATTCCAATGGCTAATGACTCTCTCAGTGAAGAACTTTCTCCTCACCTCCAGCCTAAACTTCCCCTGGTGCAGCTTGAGACTGTCCCCCCTTGTTCTGGTGCTGGTTGCCTGGGAGAAGAGACCAACACCCACCTGGCTACAGCCACCTTTCAGGTAGTTGAAGAGGGCAATGAGGTCTCCCCTGAGCCTCCTCTTCTCCAAGCTAAACAATCCCAGCTCCCTCAGCCTCTCCTCACAGGGCTGTGCTCAAATCCTCTCCCCAGCCTTGTTGCCCTTCTCTGGACACCTTCAAGTGTCTCAATGTCATTCCTAAACTGAGGGGTCCAGAACTGGACACAGGACTCAAGATGTGGCCTAACCAGTGCAGAGTACAGGGCACAATGACTTCCCTGCTTCTGCTGGCCACACTATTCCTAATGCAGGCTAGGATGCCGTAGGCAACAGATCAAGAAAGCACCTAAGCATTTGTACTTTGAAGAGAGCAACCATCCATGATAAACCTTTCAGTATTGAAGTTTCTTCTAATATCTGATCTAAACATCTACTGCTGCAACTTGAAGCCATTTCAGTGTTTGATAAACCTTTCAGTATTGAAGTTTCTTCTAACTAATTCTAGAGTTCATTTAGGAGGTGAAAGAGGCTGTAAAAGCAACCTATTCCTGGTTTTACAATAAAGAAGAAGCAAAGCTAATTATTGAACAGCCTATTTCAGTGTTTGAACACCCTTCCAGTGTAGAAGTTTCTTCTAATATCTGATCTAAACCTCCCCTGATGCAACTTGAAGCCATTTCAGTGTTTGATAAACCTCTCAGCATTGAAGTTTCTTCTAATATCTGACCTAAACCTCTACTGCTGCAACTTGAGGCCTTTTCCTCTTGTCTTGTTGCTTCTTACTAGATATAAGAGGCCAACACATCTTTATCCTTGAACACAAGCCCTATGAGGAGAGGCTGAGGGAGCTGGGGTAGTTTAGCCTGGAGAAGAGGAGGCTCAGGGGTGACCTCATTGCCCTCTACAACTACCTGAAAGGTGGTTGTAGCCAGGAGGGGGTTGGCCTCTTCTCCCAGGCAACCAGCACCAGAACAAGGGGACACAGTCTCAAGCTGCGCCAGGGGAAGTTCAGACTCGAGGTGAGGAGGAAGTTCTTCACCGAGCGAGTCATTCGGCATTGGAACGGGTTGCCCAGGGAGGTGGTTGAGTCATCGACCCTGGAGGCATTCAAGGGGAGATTGGACGTGGCACTTGGTGCCATGGTCTAGGCATGGGGTCTGTGTTGATAGGTTGGACTCGATGATCCCTGAGGCCCTTTCCAACCTAAGCGATACTGTGTGATACTGTGATATTGACCAACAAAGCTTTATTGATAATCTGGATGAGGGGATTGAGTCCATCATCAGTAAGTTTGCAAATGAAGCCAAGCTGGGGGCAGGAGTGGATCTGTTAGAGGGTAGGAGAGAGCTCTGCAGAGGGACCTTGCCAGGCTGGACAGATGGGCAGAGTCCAAGGGCAGGAGATTGAACACATCCAAGTGCCAGATTCTGCACTTTGGCCACAACAACCCCATGCAGTGCTACAGGCTGGGGTCAGAGTGGCTGGAGAGCAGCCAGGCAGAAAGGGACCTGGGGAGACTGGTTGACAGTAGGCTGAACAGGAGCCAGCAGTGTGCCCAGGTGGCCAAAAAGGCCAATGGCATCCTGGCCTGCATCAGGAACAATGTGGCCAGCAGGAGCAGGGAAGTCATTCTGCCCTGTGCTCAGCACTGGTTAGGCCACACCTTGAGTCCTGTGCCCAGTTCTGGGCCCCTCAATTTAAGAAGGACTTTCCCAGAAAGAGATTGGCCATTGGAATGTGTGGCCTAGGGAGGTGGTGGAGTCACCATCACTGGAGGTGTTTAGCAAGAGACTGGATGAGGCACTTGGTGCCATGGTTTAGTTGATTAGATGGTAAATCCCTGTCCCTCTGGAACTGGGGAGAAGAGGAAGAAATGCAGAAGCATCATTCAACAGAAAGAGAAATAGAGAACACTTCCTTTCAGTGTTAACAAGAAGATCATGGTATCCCAAGGAATTGGAATAGGCTGCCCAAGGAGGTGGTTGAGTCACCAAGCCTGGCTGTGTTTCCAGGTGGTTTGGATGTGGTGCTTGGGGCTATGGTTTAGGGGTGACCCTTGTAGAGTAGGGTTCTGGGTTGGACTTGGTGATCCTGAGGGTCTTTCTCAATCTGAATGCTTCTGTGATTCTGTGAACATCAATACAATCCCTCCAGGAACTACCCCACATGCAAACAGCTGCTACTACATTGCTCAGTGTCTTTTGCCACTGCACCTACCTGCCTCTAAAAGGTAACAGAGTACAAAAATGTCAGCCTCATTCCTTAATTCCAGTTAATTATGGACTGATCTTGCAAAGCCTGAATGAACACATACTTCCCCCAGATCCACAAAGCAAGCATGTGCCTGAACCAGCAGAGTTTTACCAACCCTCTTTTGTTCACACAACGCTCGTCCAGCTCGTCAGCAGATTGAGCTCTGGTCAGGACTGCCAAACCCTGACAGAAACAAAAACCAGCACAAAAGAAATGATCTCAGTTTTATGCCAGATGTAGGAAAAGGGAGGTTGGTTGGGAGGCAACAAGCAGTTTGTGCTTGAAGGCAAATGACTGCAACTGCCAAGATAGCACACAGCCAGAAGGTTCGGTTAAAGCTTATAATCAATGCTAAAAGTCAGTCCTCAGCCAAATCATGCCTGCCTCCAGCTAGGACTGCTGCAGCCATCTCCAGCAAATTCAGGGAGAGGAGTCTGAGGAGGGCATATAGACTCATAGAATTATCAAGGTTGGAAGGGACCTCAAGGATCATAGTATCATAGTATCGTAATATCAGCCAGGGTTGGAAGGGACCACAAGGATCATCTAGTTTCAATCCCCCTGCCATGGGCAGGGACACCCCACACTACATCAGCCTGGCCACAGCCTCAGCCAGCCTGGGCTTAAACACCTCCAGGGACAGGGCCTCAACCACCTCCCTGGACAACCCATTCCAGGGCTTCACCACTCTCATGGTGAAGAACTTCCTCTTCACATCCAGCCTGAACCTCCCCACCTCCAACTTCATGCCATCCATCCAGCTCCAAACCCCCCATGCCATGGGCAGGGACACCTCACACTACAGCAGGTTGCTCACGACCACATCTAGCCTGGCTGCAAAAACCTCCAGGGATGAGGCTTCCACCACCTCCCTGGGCAACCTGTGCCAGTGTCTCACCACCCTCCTGGGGAAGAACTTCTTCCTAACATCCAATCTGAATCCATCCACTTCTAGTTTTGCTCCAATGCCCCCAGTCCTATCACTCCCTGACATCCTCAAAAGTCCCTCTCCAGCTTTCTTGTAGCCCCCTTCAGATCCTGGAAGGCCACAATTAGGTCTCCTCAGAGCTTACTCTTCTCCAGACTGAACAGTCACAGTATCACAGTATCACAGTATCACTTAGGTTGGAAAGGACCTCGGGGATCATCGAGTCCAACCTATCAACACAGATCCCATGCCTAGACCATGGCACCAAGTGCCACGTCCAATCTCCCCTTGAACGCCTCCAGGGTCGATGACTCAACCACCTCCCTGGGCAACCCGTTCCAATGCCGAATGACTCGCTCGGTGAAGAACTTCCTCCTCACCTCGAGTCTGAACCTCCCCTGGCGCAGCTTGAGACTGTGTCCTCTTGTTCTGGTGCTGGTTGCCTGGGAGAAGAGGCCAACCCCCTCCTGGCTACAACCACCCTTCAGGTAGTTGTAGAGGGCAATGAGGTCACCCCTGAGCCTCCTCTTCTCCAGGCTAAACAATCCCAGCTCCCTCAGCCTCTCCTCATAGGGCTTGTGTTCAAGGCCTCTCCCCAGCCTTGTTGCCCTTCTCTGGACACGCTCAAGTGTTTCAATGTCCTTCTTAAACTGAGGGGCCCAGAACTGGACACAGTACTCAAGGTGTGGCCTAACCAAAGCAGAGTACAGGGGCACTATGACCTCCCTGCTTCTGCTGGCCACACTCTTCCTAATGCAGGCCAGGATGCCATTGGCCCTCCTGGCCCCCTGGGCACACTGCTGGCTCATATTCAGGTGGCTGTCAATCAGCACCCCCAGGTCCCTCTCTGTTTGGGAGCTCTCCAGCCACTCCGACCCCAGCCTATAGCTCTGCATGGGATTGCCGTAGCCAAAGTGCAGCACTCGGCACTTGGACTTGTTGAATGCCATCCCATTGGACTCTGCCCATCTGTCCAGTCGGTCGAGGTCCCTCTGCAGAGCCTTTCTACCCTCTAACTGACTAACATCTGCCCCTAACTTTGTGTCATCTGCAAACTTGCTGATGACTGACTCTACCCCCTCATCCAGATCATCAACGAATATGTTGAAGAGGACAGGGCCCAGCACTGATCCCTGGGGGACACCACTGGTGACTGGCCTCCAGCTGGATGTGGCACCGTTCACTACCACTCTCTGGGCCCGGCCCTCCAGCCAGTTCCTAACCCAGCACAGAGTGTAATGGTCCAATCCACGGGCTGACAGCTTAGCCAGCAGTTTGCTGTGGGGGATGGTGTCAAAGGCCTTGCTGAAGTCTAGGTAGACCACATCCACAGGCCTCCCCACATCCACCAGGCAGGTCACCTGATCATAGAAAGAGATCAGGTTGGAGAGGCAGGATCTGCCTTCCTGAATCCATGTTGGCTGGACCTGAGCCCTTGGCCATCCTTCAGGTGCGCAGTTATTGCTGCCAGGATAATCTGCTCTATCACTTTCCCTGGCACTGAGGTCAGGCTGACCGGCCTGTAGTTTCCAGGTTCCTCCATCCGACCCTTCTTGTGGATGGGGACCACGTTGGCCAGTTTCCAGTCATCTGGGACCTCACCGGTGAGCCAGCACTGGAGGAAAATGATGGAGAGTGGCCTAGCTAGCACATCTGCCAACTCTCTCAGCAAGTCCCAGCTCTTTCAGTCTGTCCTCATAGCAGAGTAGCTCCAGCCCTCTGCTCATCCTTGTGGCCCTTCTCTGGACACCTTCCAACACCTCCAGATCCTTCCTGTAATAGGGGGTCCAAAACTGGAGGCAGTACTCCAGGTGCGGTCTCACCACAGGGGCTCCATGTTAAATCCCAGGTGGGGAGAAAAGCAGCACTGGGGTTTTTTGCTCTGCTATGGTGGCAGTTTTTGTGTGAGGTTTTTTGGCTCAATGAGCTTCTGTGTTAAACCCAGACAGATCATGTATGCCTTTGTATTTTATGTGCTTTTCTGTGCTCACCACCATTGTAACACTGAAGTACTGTAGCTCCTGAAGAGCTTTTCCCTTCCAACTTCCCAGTACTCCAATCCTCTGTGTGTGAAGCAGGGGCATTGGAGCAATCTGTCCCGCTCCAAACTATGACAATAAGAGAAGTGCAAAGTTGATATAAGGTTTATATTTTCAAATGCAAGTTTCATGACTATAAAGAGAAGCTTCAAACTATTCTCATCAACAGAGGTGCTGAAAAAAAATTGCTCTGGTTATGGTGTTATCTTGTGAAAACAACTAAAACCAGCAGGGGCAGGGAAGTCATCCTGCCTCTGTACTCAGCACTGATCAGGCCACACCTTGAGTCCTGTGTCCAGTTCTGGGCCTCTCAGTTTAGGAAAGATGTTGAGATGCTGGAATGTGTCCAGAGAAGGGCAAGGAGGCTGGGGATGGATCTGGAGCACAGCCCTGTGAGGAGAGGCTGAGGGAGCTGGGGTTGCTTAGCCTGGAGAAGAGGAGGCTCAGGGAAGACTTTCTTGCTCTCTACAACTCCCTGAAGGGAGAAGCACAGAATGTTACGGGTTGGAAGGGAACTTGAAAGATCATCTAGTCCAACCCCTCTGCCAGAGTAGGATCACCTAGATTAAGTCATGCAGGAATGCATCCAGGAAAGTTTTGAATGTCTCCAGAGAAAGAAACTGCACAACCTCTCTGGGCAGCCTGCTAAAGGTTGTAGCCAGGTGGGGGGTGGTCTCTTCTCCCAGGCAACCAGCACCAGAACAAGAGGACACAGTCTCAAGCTGCACCAGGGGAGGTTTAGGCTGGATGTTAGGAAGAAATTCTTCCCAGCAAGAGAGATTGGCCATTGGGATGTGCTGCCCAGGGAGGTGGTGGAGTCACCCTCCCTGGAAGTGTTTAAGAAGAGCCTGGATGAGGCACTTGGTGCCATGGTTTAGTTGATTAGATGGTGTTGGGTGATAGGTTGGACTCAAAGATCTCAAAGATCTTTTCCAACCTGGTCTGGTCTGGTTCAGTTCTATTCTATTCTATTCTATTCTATTCTATTCTATTCTATTCTATTCTATTCTATTCTATTCTATTCTATTCTATTCTATCCCATCCCATCCCATCCCATCCCATCCCATCCCATCCCATCCCATCCCATCCCATCCCATCCCATCCCATCCCATTCCATTCCTTAAGTAGAGAGAGCTCAACTGCTCCTGGGGGAGAAAAAGCTGGGGGGGATTAGGATTTTCTGGAAGGGCACCACAGGAAAAGATTTCCTAACCTTTTGCCAAAGAAGTCCCATCAGAAGGACAAAGTTAAGCAATGCTAAAGAAATTAGAGTTGTTGGGAGCCTTCCTTTGTTTCAATCTCCAGGAAACTGCTGCGTGGGGCTTTTTTTCTTCTCAAGAATTCATTAACCTACAAAAATCTTCTCCTCCCTTCTCCTCAAGCAGTCATCCAAGTGAGTGAGGGGAAACATCTCTTGCAAATAAAAGCAAAAGATGCATCCCTCTAAATGCCTCAAAGTAAGCCTCAAAAGTATGAAGGGAATGGAACCAGAGGACTTCAGCAGACAGCTATGGGTGCATAAAACCTGTCCTCTCCGTGGAAGACATGTGAGAGCTCCCTATCCAGCAGCTCAGGCAGAGAGGCACTGAGCTGCCTGCAGCAGCCAGGCAGGAGAGTCAAGGATATTTCCAGGGAGCAAAGGATGTTTCCAGGGTCTGCAACTTCAGTAAGTAGTTTTGCAGGAGCTGTAAAATGGTTTCAGTATGTGCTGTTAGGGTTTAGCAGCCGGGCTATTAAACCTGAGGATGACTCAGTGGAGAACCATTTGCTTCAGGAATGGGCCTAGGTGGTTTGCAGGGGTTTTACTGCTATCCCCTTCTTGCATGGCTTAGGACACCTCCATGAAAACATCATGGGTGTGAAGGATTCATTTAGTCAAGAAAACTCCACTTTACCAGGCAGGGCTGAACACAGCTCACACTCCTAATCTGATATATAAACAACAACTCGTTATCCTCTGACATTACACTTAACAGCTTGAGACATGACTCACATGTGGCAATAAACTGATGCTAGAGTTCATTTAGGAGGTGAAAGAGGCTGTAAAAGCAACCTATTCCTGGTTTTACAACAAAGAATAAGAAAAGCTAATTATTGAACAGCCTATTTCAGTGTTTGAACACCCTTCCAGTGCAGAAGTTTCTTCTAATATCTGATCTAAACCTCCCCTGATGCATCTTGAAGCCATTTCAGTGTTTGAACACCCTTCCAGTGTAGAAGTTTCCTCTAATAGCTGACCTAAACCTCCCCTGATGCAACTTGAAGCCATTTCAGTGTTTGATAAACCTCTCAGCATTGAAGTTTCTTCTAATATCTGACCTAAACCTCTACTGCTGCAACTTGAGGCCTTTTCCTCTTGTCTTGTTGCTTCTTACTAGATATAGGAGACCAACACATCTTTATTGACCAACAAAGCTTTATTGATGATCTGGATGAGGGGATTGAGTCCATCATCAGTAAGTTTGCAAATGAAGCCAAGCTGGGGGCAGGGGTGGATCTATTAGAGGGTAGGAGAGCTCTGCAGAGGGATCTTGCCAGGCTGGACAGATGGGCAGAGTCCAAGGGCATGAGATTGAACATATCCAAGTGCCAAGTTCTACACATTGGCCACAGCTGAACCACCACAGCTGGGTGATAGGTTGGACTCGAACTCAAAGGTCTCTTCCACCCTGGTTAATTCTATGCCATGCCATGCCAGGCCAGGCCATGCTATGCTATGCTATAGCTGGATTTAAGCAGTATTTTCAGGGCTCAAGATGGCTCTCCTGTATGTTTCTTTACCTGTCTGTGCCTGGGTGCTACTCAGGCATAGGGCACAGTTACAGCAGAACCAGAAGAGCTCTTGGTCCCTGTGTTGGGCAGGGTGCTGCACCCCTAGGGCAGGGTGAGGCTGAGGAGAGCTGGGCAGTCCAGCTGGGCATCTGGAGTGAATGTGGCCATGGCTTCAGGCGTGGGATGCACCATGTCATGGTGCTGCAGTGCCTGCTCGGAGCAGACAGAGCTGAGAAACAAAAGCAAGGCAAGCATGGTCCCAGGAGGAAACTCCAAGGATTCTGTGGGGTGGAGCTGCATTAGTTGGCATGGAGGCTTGGAAAGGGAAAAAAGAGCTTGACTGGCGTGTGCTCAGCCTTGCTCCAAGAAAATGAGGTTTTGCTTGTAATGTAGAGAGATGAAGCTGTGGAAAGGTCAGTTTTGCCTCTTGCTCCTAAGAGGAAACCTTTTAGTAGAGTAATAAATGTTAGCTCCTTGGGCTAAGCAAGAGCTTGCTATATCCTCACAATCAAGGGGCATTAAGAGAACTCGTGAGGGAAGTTTGGGCTCCAGCCACACATATGCACATCAGCTCACATAGAAATTCAGTCATTCCCTACACTGCCTTAAGACCTATTTATAGTTCAAAGTGAAGGTATGAGATTTATGACTTTCAAGTGCTGGTTGGCTAGAATGCATAGCAGCCTGCATGCTTTCCCGTGCCAGTAGAGAACAGCATGGACAGGGAGGTCAGGGAGGGGATTCAGGGCAGCCAGCATGGCTTGGCTAGGGGCAGATCCTGCCTGGCTAACACAGTGGCCTTCTATGATAGGATAACTATGTCAGCAGATAAGGGACAAACTATGGATGTGATCTATCTGGACTTCTGGAAGGCCTTTGACACAGCATCTCTACTACAAGGACAGGCTGAGGGAGCTGGGGGTTTTCAGCCTGGAGAAGAGGAGGCTCAGGGGAGACTTTATTGCATTCTACAACTACCTGAAAGGAGAAGTAGGCAGGTAGGGGCTGGTCTCTCTCCCATGCAACCAGAACCAGAACAAGAGGACACAGTCTCAAGCTGCACCAGGGGAGGTTTAGGTTGGAGGTTAGGAAGAAGTTCTTCCCAGACAGAGAGATTTGCCATTGGAATGTGCTGCCCAGGGAGGTGATGGAGTCACCATCCCTGGAGGTGTTTAAGAGGTGACTGGATGAGGCACTTGGTGCCATGGTTTAGTTGATTAGATGGTGTTGGGTGATAGGTTGGACTCAATGATCTCAAAAGTCTTTTCCAACCTGGTTAATTCTATTCCATTCTAACACCCATCTTGCTCCAACCTCATTTCAGGCAGTTGTAGAGAGCAATGAGCTCTCCCCTCAAGCTCTTTTTCTCCAGACCAAGCAACCCCATTTCTCTGAGGTGCTTCTTATGATATGTTCTCCAGATCCTTTGCCAGCTTTGTTGCCCTTCTCTGGACCTACTCCAACTTCTACATGATGATCCTAAAGATCTTTTCCAACCAAAATTATCCTGTTTCCAGGGTGATCAGTGTGACTAATTGCTGTGTGTCTGTGCCACGCTGCACCAGTGCTCTTGTGTCTGAAAGGGTAGGAACAGGGAATCAAGAAAAAGCAATGTAAAGGCTTTTAATTTCAATCAAAACTTGGCCCAGATCATGGGTGAAAGTTTGTTATTGCATTGGACAGATGTTTGGTTGCCATAGAGAAATGAGCTGTGCTTCTCATTTCAGTGCCTAGCAAGCCAGTCCTCACACACCAGCACCCATCTTTACAGCAGGAACCAGCTGTGGTGCTGCCTCAGAATGAGCTCAAACCTCAGTGGATGTGGTGAGAGGATGAAAATAGATTCACAGAACAGTCCACGCTGGAATGGACCTCCAAAGGTCATCCTGTCCATCCTCCCCACAGTCAGCTGGGACATCCCCAACTAGATCAGGTTGTCCAGGGTCTTGTAGAGCCTCACCTTGAATATCTCTATGGAAAGGGCATCAACCACCTCCCTGGGTGTGGTGGGTTAACACCTTTTTCTGAAAACACAAGAAGAAAGCAGGGTGGAGGGCTTCCGGGTACTTTACACCCCCTGAAGGGCATCTCCCCCCTGGGAAAGCTGAGTCTGTTCCACTCCCCCCTCCCTGCCCAGCAAGGGTATAAAAAGCAGAACCTCATAGCTGTTGGATCTCCTTTTTGGCTCCTGCCTCTGCTGGATGAGAGCTACAGCAGCTGCCCTCCTGATCCTCAGCCACGTGGCCGGACCTGACCCTTCTCCCTGCTGCCTCTGCGCCTCCTCAGAGAAAGACTGGTTTTGTATAATTCTTTTCTGTCCCCCTCCCATCCATTCTTGTTCCTTGCCCTTGTGAACTTTTTGTCCCTGTTATTGTTATATTTGAAGAAAATAATTATTGCCTCTCTACTTCCAAGCTGACTCCAGATTGTTGCTTAGTGGATTTGCTCCTTACCCCCTTTTTTTTCTTTTCCCCCCTCTCCTTGTTTGGAGGGAGGAGGTGGGGGGTGTGTGGGGAAGAGATTCTCAGCCTTTTCCCCATTTCAGCCTTTAACTCTCAGTTAAGGCTCAAACCACTACAATTTTGGCGCCCAATGTGGGGCTGGCTGTGGTGCCCACTCTGCAGATCGATTGCAAAAGATGGAGAGTTTAAATTTAGTTCTGGGCGTCGGTTTGGGTTTGCAAGTTGGGGGCGCAAGTTTTGTTGCCGGGGCGACTGTGTGATCTCTCCTGTGGACTGCAGAAGGACTCCTGGTGCATGCTGATAGCATGGAAGTCCCTCGTGTTGCTTGGGAACAGTGAGGGGTGGCTCTTTCTGTGACTTTCTGCCCGGGGTGGCTTAAAAATGCTCAACTAGCCTAAGAAGGCGAGACCTGCCTTCTCCTTCTCGTTCTCTGCGGAGCGACGAGCGGCAGGGAGCGGAGCGGAGGAGGGGGCAGCGGCAAGCAGAGCAGGGTCGGCCCACGGCCGCTGCGGGGGATGGCCTCCCGCGGCGAGCGGGCAAGCGACGGTTTCCGATACCCGAGGGGGTGGAGGTGACTTGGACTCTGCATCGCGGCGACAGAGACGGCGGGGGCCGGGCCAGCTGCATTCAAGTAGCGGCGGCACCGCCGAGCCGGGCTGCGTTCAAGTGGCGGCGGCAGCTGTAAAACTTTCCCTGGTGTTTTCAGACATGCTCCGAGAATGGCGCCAAGCACCTGGCTCCGCCTCTTCTCTTCTCAGCGAGTTGTGCTGCAGCCGCCCCTCTGCCGGGGGAAGGCTGTGAATCGGATGCGGTGATGCCTCGGTACGCGAACCCCCCGGGGGGAGGTGATGTGCCTGTGATGTGCCGGCGATGTGCCTGTGATGTGCCGGCGATGTGCCTTTGTGTAGTTTCGGACCGCAGCTGGAAGCGGTCGGCTGAGGCTCCCTGGAGGGATGGAGAAAAGCAGTCGTTGCCCTGACCGGCTTGCCCCAGGGGTGGAAAAAGCCGCTGATTAACTGTAAAAGCAAACAAAGGCTCGGCTGAGAAGTTGTGAGGTATTGCCAGGTGACCAGGATGTCCCAACGAGTCCACAAGGAATTCACACTGCAGGAGAATGACTGTGTCGCTGGGAGGTTCCATCATATGAGGAAGAAGAACTGGAATGGACTGATACTTGAGCCTGAATGAGAGACTGTGTGGAAGGATGCCCAGATGAAGACCTGGACTGTTGCTAGACATGTCATCAGAAGAGTTCCAGTTTGATGATATGTTCTGGGTGCAGGGATTATGGTCTTGAATAAGGGGTGGCGTGTGGTGGTTTAGGCTGGGTGCTGGCCCAGCTGCCACTGCACAGAACACACCTGGGAGGTCCCTACGGGTGGGCCCAGCCCAGGGGGTGGTCACAGGCAGGTATTCAATCCCATAATGCCCTGCTCCCCTATAAAATGCCCATGCGGGGTCTCCACTTTCTCTTTCGTCCCCAGCTGCTGCCTAGGTAAAATGGCGTGAGCCGCCTCCCTTGGGCCTGCCCAGGCCCAAGGCTGGGTTGGGGGGGGGAAGGAAAGAGCCCTGGGGGGGGTTTGGGTGTACCCCCAGGTGGGGATGGGATGCTCTTGGGTATGTTTCTGGGATCTCTCTCTTTGTCACGGTGCTTGTGGTTCTCTGTAAAGCTTTCATTGGTGTTTGTTTTTTTTTAAATTGTTTTCCTATTTAAACTTTCCATCACTTTTGCAGTCCCTTTGTCTGAGTCATTGTTTCTGCCCGTGGTGGGGAGGGGGTTTGCCCCAACCCATTACACTGGGCAACCTGTTCCAGTGTTCCACCACCCTCATAGTATAGAACCTCTTCTTGATATCCAGTCTAAATCTGCCCTTCTCTAGATGGTGTTGGGTGATATGTTGGACTTGATGGTCCACCTTGAATATCTCCAGGGAAGGGGCATCAACCACCTCCCTGGGTCACCTGTTCCAGTGTTCCACCACCCTCACAGTCTCCACTTGGCTACAACCTCCCTTCAGGGAGTTGTAGAGAGCAAGAAAGTCTCCCCTGAGCCTTCTCTTCTCCTGGCTAAGCAACCCCAGCTCTCTCAGTCTCTCCTCACAGGGCTGTGCTCCAGACCCCTCCCCAGCTTTGTTGCCCTTCTCTGGACACCTTCCAGCAACTCAACATCTTTCCTAAACTGAGGAGTTTAGCTGAGCACAGGGCACAATGACCTCCCTGCTCCTGCTGGCCACACTGTTCCTGATGCAGGCCAGGATGCCATTGGCACTCCTGGCTGCCTGGGCACACTTCTGTCTCATGTTCAGCCTGCTATCAACCAGTACCCTCAGGTCCCTTTCTGCCTGGCTGCTCTCCAGCCACTCTGACCCCAGCCTGTAGCCCTGTTTGGGGTTGTTGTGGCCAATGTGTAGAACCTTGTACTTAGGTGTGTTCAGTCTCATACCCTGGATTCTGCACATCTGTCCAGCCTGTCAAGATCCCTCTGCAGAGTTCTCCTACCTTCTAACAGATCTACTTCTGCCCCCTGCTTGCTTGGTGTTGTCAGCAAATTTACTGATGATGGACTCAATGCTCTCATCCAGATTATCAATAATGATATTGAACAGCATGGGGCCCAGCACTGATCCCTTATTGAACAGCATGGGGCCCAGCACTGATCCCTGGGGCACACAACTGGTGCCTGGCTGCCAGCTGGCTGTGGCACCATTCACCACCACTCTCTGGGCTCAGCCCTCCAGCCAGTTCCTAACCCAGCTCAGAGTGCTGCTGTCCAAGCCAGGGGCTGACAGCTTGGCCAGGAGTTTGCTGTGGGGGACAGTGTCAAAGGCTTTGCTAAGGTCCAGGCAGACTACATCTACAGCCTGCCCCACATCCACCACGCTTTCACCCGATCATAGGAGATCAGGTTGGTCAGGCAGGACCTGCCCTTCCTAAATCCATGCTGGCAGGGCCTGATGACCTCCTATAAACTATGATGGTCCAGCATGGCAGTGCTATTTCACGGTAACATTAAAAAATTGCCCAAAAAACCTCTCACTTCTACGTGCACAAGCTTCAAAGGCATCATTTCCAGCAAATAATTTTTGCCCAGCATGTTTAACATATTCTTGGGAATCCACTGGCAGCCACCTAATTGCATAAATGTTTCATAAGCTGCTTTACCCTATTGAAGATGATGGAAATTTTCATAACTTCAGCTAGCTCTGATAATCCTGTTTGGGTTCTTTTCTCTGTACAGAACGTGACTGTGCTCCCATAAATTGGTTGTGTGAAATACGAAGCTTCATCTCGCAGTCATAGATGTTGTAATTATTGTCCCTTTGGAAGAAGAAAGGAGGCAGGGAAAAAGGGGAAAATGAGCATGCACTCCTTTGGGGTAGCAGAAACTGCAGTCAGAATGCAACTGATAAATGTTAGAGGAAAACATGTGTGTCATGGATAAAGGCTTTCCATACATAAATAGTTTGATTAATAACACTGCCAGTACATTTGTAGAAGTGCTATAACAATCTGGTGGCAGAGAAGATTTATTACTAGTTAGAGTATAACTTCTTTACAGGAAAGAGAAGAGAAGAGAAGAGAAGAGAAGAGAAGAGAAGAGAAGAGAAGAGAAGAGAAGAGAAGAGAAGAGAAGAGAAGAGAAGAGAAGAGAAGAGAAGAGAAGAGAAGAGAAGAGAAGAGAAGAGAAGAGAAGAGAAGAGAAGAGAAGAGAAGAGAAGAGAAGAGAAGAGAAGAGAAGAGAAGAGAAGAGAAGAGAAGAAAAAAGAAAAAAAGAAAAAAGAAAAAAGGAAAGGAAAAGGAAAAGGAAAAGGAAAAGGAAAAGGAAAAGGAAAAGGAAAAGGAAAAGGAAAAGGAAAAGGAAAAGGAAAAGGAAAAGGAAAAGGAAAAGGAAAAGGAAAAGGAAAAGGAAAAGGAAAAGGAAAAGGAAAGACAAGACCAGGTTGGAAAAGACCTTCAAGATCATCAAGTCCAACCTATCACCCAACACCATCTAATCAACTAAACCTTGGCACCAAGGAATGGAGTAGAGTAGAGTAGAGTAGAGTAGAGTAGAGTAGAGTAGAGTAGAGTAGAGTAGAGTAGAATAGAATAGAATAGAATAGAATAGAATAGAATAGAATAGAATAGAATAGACCAGGTTAGAAGAGACCTTTGAGATCATCGCATCCAACCTGTCATCCTACACCACCTAATCAACTAAACCATGGCACCAAGCACCCCATCCAGTCTCTTCCTAAACACTTCCAGTGATGGTGACCCCATCACCTCCCTGGGCAGCACATTCCAATGGCCAATCTCTCTTGCTGGGGAGAACTTCTTCCTAACACCCAGCCTAAGTCTCCCCTGGTGCAGCTTGAGCCTGTGTCCTCTTGTTCTGGTGCTGGTTGCCTGGGAGAAGAGACCAACCCCCTCCTGGCTGCAACCTCCCTTCAGGGAGTTGTAGAGAGCAAGAAGGTCTCCCCTGAGCCTCCTCTTCTCCAGGCTAAGCAACCCCAGCTCCCTCAGCCTCTCCTCACAGGGCTGTGCTCCAGACCCCTCCCCAGCTTTGCTGCCGTTCTCTGGCACAGCAGACTGTTACACATGGTCCTGCACCCTGATGATGTAGTGTTTCCCCTTTTCTGCCCCTTGCTTTGTAGCATAACATTTGCCTCTTTGTAACAAAACAAAGAAGCAACCTCCCCCAAAACTGAGAGTTGAGTGAATAATCACAGAATCATAGGAAATATTCAGTTTGGGAAAGACCCTCAGGCTCAGCAAGTCAAGCCTAGAACCCTACTCTACAAGGGTCGCCTCTAAACCATAGCCCCAAGCATAGTATAGTATCATAGTATCAGTCAGGGTTGGAAGGGACCACAAGGATCATCTAGTTCCAACCCCCCTGCCATGGCCAGGGACACCCCACACTACATCAGCCTGGCCAGAGCCTCAGCCAGCCTGGACTGAAACACCTCCAGGGATGGCACCCCTACTACCTCCCTGGATAGCACCACAGAATCACAGTACCACCAAGGTTGGAAGAGACCTCAAAGATCATCAAGTCCAACCTGTCACCAGAGACCTTATGACTAAACCATGGCACCAAGTGCCACCTCCAATCCCTTCTTGAACACCTCCAGGGATATTTCATCACTGTGCAATCCTGTGTTTTGTTTACACCTCTAGCTGGAAATGAAATTGACTGAGAGCAATCTACTTAGATACAGGCCTGGGAGTTACTTTTCACCTTTCTAAGGAAGAGAATACAGAGTGCTCTTCTCTAGATGTCCACGTTATGAATGGTGTTCAGACCATTAATGTTGTATTTCTTTCCAAAACTGAGCCTAATGCTCCAGCTCTGTTTTATTCCATGTGGAGTCAGCAGTGACATCCAGGAGGTAACAAAGCTTTAGAAGATTTTCCTTCTCTGAAAGTCATGCAAAGCACTAGTGGTAGCTAGTACTTCAGCTGCTGTGTTTGACAGGTGAGTGCTTAAATCCACCATGTCGTTGCAGTCTATTTGACCTCACTTGCAAGGTAATAGACTCTGGAGTGTTTCTCATTGCAGCCTTTCATGTGTTGCAAGACATCTCAGGTTTCCTGCTGCCTTGAAGCCCCACTTGAGCTTTTCTTTGAAAAAAATATAGTCACAGACTCACAGAAACATTCAGGTTGGAAAAGACCCTCAGGATCAGCAAGTCCAACCCAGAACCCTGCTCTACAAGGGTCACCCCTAAACCAAGCACCACAGTATCACAGTATCACCAAGGTTGAAGGAGACCTCAAAGATCATCGAGTCCAACCTGTCACCAGAGACCTCATGGCTAAGCCATGGCACCAAGTGCCATGTCCAATCCCCTCTTGAACACCTCCAGGGATATTTCATCACTGTGCAATCCTGTGCCCCAAGCACCACATCCAAATCACCTTGAAGCACAGCCAGGTTTGAGGACTCAACCCTGGTGGAACATTGGAACAGGTTGCTCAGAGAGGTGGCTGGAGCCCCATCCCTGGAGATATTCAAGGTGAGACTCTGGGTAGCCTGCTCTAGTTGAGGATGCCCCAGCTGAATGCAGAGGGGTTTGGACTGGCTGACCTTCAGAAGCCCCTTCCAACCCAGGCCATTCTATGACTCTATGATTCTATGCTTTATCTATGGTTAGAGAACAGCTGCAGTTCTCTAGGTAGAATAAACAATATTCAGGGAACTCTTGAATCTGAAATCATTGGAAAGTTTGAAAACATTCAAGACTTATGTAGTTTTGCTTTCATGGAAACCTGGAAGGGAGTCTAATGGCTCATTTAGCCAAAGTTAATGCAGGATTAGCACTACTTAAGGTGTTCCTGAGAGATGTGTGCTTAACTTTCACAGAATCAGAGAAATATTCAGCCTGGAAAAGACCCTCAGGATCACCAAGTCCAACCCAGAACCCTACTCTGCAAGGGTCACCCCTAAACCATAGCCCCAAGCACCACATCCAAACCACCTGGAAACACAGCCAGGCTTGGGGACTCCACAACCTCCTTGGGCAGCACATTCCAAGGCCTGACCACTCTTGCTGTGAAAAATGTTTCCTAATGTCCAGTCTGAATCTACCCAGTGGCAGCTTGAGGCCATTCCCTCTTGTTCTGTCACTAATCTCTTGTAAGAAGAGACCAGCAGCAGCCTCTCCACAGCCTCCTTTCAGGTAGTTGTAGACAGCAATGAGGTCTCTCCTCAGCCTCCTCTTTTCCAAACTAACCATCCCCAGCTCCTTCAGTTGCTCCTCATCAGATTAATTCTCCAAGATAATGTCATAGGTAATGGTCATCTGCTGCCCCGGAGGGGAAACCCAGAAGAGGACTGTCAGCGGTGTATGCAACCAGCTCCCTCTGAAGAGCACAAAGCTTCTAAAGTTAAATTGCTGCAGAGATTTGCTGTAGTTAGATCTAGTCTCGAATCTTAAAGAAGGGATTTTCAGCAGATCCTTCAGATCCTGTGATTTAAAATGTGCAGAGATCACACCCTCTCAAAGCTGGGATACATTGGGTATGTTCTACCTTATGAAACAATCTACAAGTCTTTCCAGGGTTGAAGTATTCAAGTGTTGGCCTGCATCAGAAATACTGTGGCCAGCAGGAGCAGAAAGATCATTCTACCCCTGTACTGAGCACTGGTTAGGCCACACCTTGAGTCCTGTGTCCAGTTCTGGGCCCCACAGTTTAAGAAGGACATTGAGACACTTGAAGGTGTCCAGAGAAGGGAAACAAGGCTGGGGAGAGGTCTGGGGCACAGCCCTGTGAGGAGAGGCTGAGGGATCTGGGATTGTTTAGCCTGGAGAAGAGGAGGCTCAGGGGAGACCTTATTGCTCTTTACAACTCCCTGAAGGGAGGTTGTAGCCATGTGGGGGTTGGTCTCTTCTTCCAGGCAACCAGCACCAGATGACACAGTCTCAAGCTGTGCCAAAGGAGGTTTAGGCTCAAAGCAAGGCAAAAGTTCTTCAAAGAAAGAGTAATTGGCCATTGGAATGTGCTGCCCAGGGAGGTGGTGGAGTCACCATCCCTGGGGGTGCTCAAGAGGGGTTTGGACGTGGCACTTGGTGCCATGGTTTAGTTAGTCATGAGGTGTTGGGTGACAGGTTGGACTTGATGATCTCTGAGGTCCTTTCCAACCTTATTGATTCTATGAAAATCTTAACAATGACAGAAACCTGGCTATGAAAGCATAATTAGTTTCAGCAGCATGAAATCATACCAGCTGATCTTCCTTGAGCTATGATTATCTCCACAGCTAGGATTTACTCTCCAAGTTATTAGTATTTTTCATGAAGATCTTTTGTATCCCACTCTTACCAGAGCATCATGTCTGGAAAAATCACCTGAGGTAGTACACCTTTGTGTGAAAATGTAAGGATCCAGGTTCCTGGTGTGTGAAATATGATGAAATCCTCTTTGCACTCACCCTACACCTCTTCAGAAACATGAATGAGGTCACCTCTCAGTCTCCTCTTCTCCAAGCTAAAGAACCCTCAGCTCCTTCAGTCTGCTCTTGTAAGGAAGATGTTTTCAGAGCTTATCCTTTCACAGAATCACAGTGTTAGGGGCTAGAAGGGACCTCCAAAGCTCATCCAGTCCAGCCAGAGCAGGATTACCTAGAGCAGATCATGCAGGAACACATCTAGGTGGGGTTTGAATATCTCCAGAGAGGAAGACTCCACAACCCACCCCGGGCAGACTCTTCTAATGTTCCATCCCCCTCACAGTGAAAACACTTTCCTTTCCCTCCTGTTTCCATGGAACTTCCTATGCCTCAGCTTCCACCATTGCCTCTTGTGCTGACATTGGGCATCACCCAGGAGTACCTGGCTCCAGCCTCTGGGCACTCACCCTTTGCATATTTAACAGCATGTATGAGGTCACCTCCTCAGTCTCCTCCTCTCCAAGCTAAAGAGCCCTCAGCTCCCTCAGTCTTCCCTCATGAGGAAGATGTTCTACTCCATCATTTTTGTAGCTCTGCGCTGGAATCTCTCAAGCAGTTCCCTGAGGTCATTCTTGAACTGGGAGGCCTAGAACTGGACACAATATTCCAGATGCAGCCTCACCAGGACAGAGTAGAGAAGGAGGAGAACCTCTCTTGACTACTGACCACATCCTATCTAATCTACCCAGAATGGCATTGACCTTCTTGACCACAAGAGCACATTGCTGGCTCATGGTCATCCTTCCATCCACCAAGACCCCCAAAGCTCAGGGAAAAAAGAGAAGAAAATTGAAGAGAACAAAAAGAAATGGAGCAGTGAAGATATCACTCCTAGCAGCACACACAAAGCAGCTGGAGCGTGGCATGTCGTGTAGCTGGATCACCAGCAGAGCACAGAGCGTGCAGCTGTGCCTATTAGCCAGCCAAAAGTTGTGTTTGAAGCATGCTAATGAAGCAGACCATTCCCAGAAGGAGCAGAAAGAAATTGCCCAGAGTGATTGCACAATATTTCATTCTTTTTGTTGTTTTTATTGTTCATCAATGCATTCAGCTCAGCAGTTCACATGCCAGCAAACATCAAATATTTCTACAGCAACATGGATGGCTTCTGCAGGTGGTGAAGGATCTGAGGGCACTTCTGAAGTATGTGTAGCTTCCCTTTGTGATTCTTTGTCTGCTCATGGTCACTGCTTTTTCTCAGCTGGAGTAGGTGGGTGCTGAATATTAGATTAAAGGCATTTATCGACAGCTGAGCAGCAAACCAGGCTCATTTACACTGGAAAACAACAACAAATAAGCAAACAACAACAGAAAAACCCAAACACATTGAAGTTAACAATAAAAAGAGCTCATCCCAAGGCGCTTTGGACAGGATGCCTAAAAACCTTAGCTGTCCAAACCTATGTATTCAGCTAAGCAGATCACAGAGTCATAGAATTGTTAGGGCTGGAAGGGACCTCAAGGATCAGCTAGTTCCAAGCCCCTTGCCACAAGCAGGGACACCTCACACTACAGCAGGTTGCTCATAGCCTCATCCAGCCTGGCCTTCAAACCTCTCCACCACCTCCCTGGGCAACCTGTGCCAGTCTCTCACCACCCTCATGGGGAACAATTTCTTCCTAACATCCAATCTGAATCTACCCATTTCTAGTTTTGTTCTATTCCTCCCACCCCTAACACTCCCTGACACCCTCAAAAGTCCCTCCCCAACTTTCTTGTAGCCCACTTCAGATATTGGAAGGCCACAATAAAGTCTGCTTAGAACCTTCTCTTCTCCAAACTGAACAACCCCAACTCCCTCCTCTCCACATAGCAGAGCAGCTCCAGCCCTCTGCTCATCCTCATGGCCCTTCTCTGGACACCTTCCAGCACCTCCAAATCCTTCCTGGAATAGAGGCTCCAGAATTGGGCACAGTGCTCCAGGTGGGGTCTCACCGGAGCACTAAACTTCAAATATTTTCAAAGGACATGGATGGCTTCTCCAATTGGTGAAAGATCTGAAGAGAGTTCTGAAGTATTTGTAGCTTCCCTTAGCAATTTTTTTATCTTATGTCATTGCTTTTTCCCAGTTAGAGTAGGTGGATGCTAAATATTACATTAATGACATTCATTGACAGTTGTGCAGCACAGAAGACTCGTTTACATTGGCAAAAATAATCCATTGAAGCGTCCAGAGAAGGGCCACAAGGATGATCAGAGGGCTGGAGCTGCTCTGCTGTGAGGACAGACTGAGGGAATTGGGGTTGTTCAGTCTGGAGAAGAGAAGGCTCCCAGGAGGCCTCATTATGGCCTTCCAGTATCTGAAGGGGGCTACAGGAAAGCTGGGGAGGGACTTTTGAGGGTGTCAGGTAGTGATAGGACTGGGGGGAATGGAGCAAAACTAGAAATGGGGAGATTCACATTGGATGTTAGCGGTTGCTTAGCCTGGAGAAGAGGAGACTCAGGGGTGACCTTATTGCTCTCTACAGCTACCTGAAGGGAGGTTGTAGACAGGCAGAGGTTGGACTCTTCTCCCAGGCAGCCAGTACCAGAACAAGAGGACACAGTTTCAGGCTGCACCAGGGGAGGTTTAGGTTGGATGTTAGGAAGAAGTTCTACACAGAGAGAGTGATTGCCCATTGGAATGGGCTGCCTGGGGAGGTGGTGGAGTCACCATCACTGGAGATGCTCAGGAGGAGACTTGATGGGGTGCTTGGTGCCATGGGTTAGTTGTTTAGGTGGGTTGGATTGGTTGATGGGTTGGACACAACGATCTTGAAGGTCTCTTCCAACCTGGTTTATTCTATTCTAACTTCTTCCCCATGATGGTGGTGAGAGCCTGGCACAGGTTGCCAAGGGAGGTGGTGGTAGCCTCATGCCTGGAGGTTTTTCAGGCCAGGCTGGATGTGGCTGTGAGCAACCTGCTGTAGTGTGATGTGTCCCTGCCCCTGGCAGGGGGGTTGGAACTAGATGATCCTTGAGGTCCCTTCCAACCCTGACAGTTCTGTGATTGTAATAATAAGAATCCATCCCAAGGCACATTCCCCAGGGTGCCTAAAAATCTCAGCTGTCCAAATCCTGCTAAAATGATGGTGCAACCATTCTGCTCTCTCTCTCTCTCTCCAAAGGTTTATCAGTAGAACACGGCAAAACACAAAAGCATTTTCAATTGGAAGTGTTCAACAGCTTTGCAATGAAATGGGATGGGGAAGGCTCCAAACATTTGGTTTAGATCCTTTTCAGTGATGCAAAGTGTTGACACCGCTTCCAGTGCTTCAGACTAGGAGAAAAATGGGATGCACATGCATGACATGCAAGGTATCTTGCAGAGCTGGAAATGCTGCTGAAGTCTCACGAGGTTTCAGCCCCTTCCCTTCTAACTTCTCTTTCCTCTGACGTTTTAATGAGAGCAGAACCTGCACATATGATGTTTTTACCATCCGCCGACTGCAGAAGCGCTTTGGTTACATAAGCCATCCAACCTTGACAGTATTTGAGCACACTCAGCCTAAACTGGGAGCCAGAAGCTGCTCCTTTTTTTCACAATGGTCTTATTTTAGGGAACAATTGTCTGGACCATGTCTCAAAGAAGCCTGAATGGAGATTGCTCTGCAATGAATTTGCTCCCCAGATGTGGCCGTCATCAACTGCCAGTTCGGTTCAGCAGCAGCCAGGACGTATACATCTTCATTTCCAACCTAAACATCAAAGCAGAGACCTCTGTGGGAAGCAATGCCAGACACTCAAACGTTTTCAGAGCAAATGTTTTCTAGCAGATAGCATATCCAGAGCTAAATCACAGAATGGGCTCCCCACTTCAAGAGAGACAGGGACCTGCTGGAGAGAATCCAACAGAGAGCCAGGAGGATGCTTAGGGGACTTGAGCATCTCCCCTGTGAAGAGAGACTGAGAGCCCTGGGGCTGTTTAGTCTGGAGAAGAGGAGGCTGAGAGAGGATCTGATCAATGTCTATCAATATCTGAGGGGTGGGTGTCAAGTGGAGGGGGCCAAGCTCTTTTGTTGTGCACAGTAATATGAAACACCAAGTATAAGCTCTTTTCAGTGGTGCACTTTAATATGACAAGGAACAACAGGCACAAGCTTGAACATAGAAGATTTCAGCTGAGCATGAGGAGAAACTTCTTTCCAGTGAGGATGACAGAGCCCTGGAACAGGCTGCCCAGAGAGGTTGTGGAGTCTCCTTGTCTGGAGACTTTCAAATCCCACCTGGCTGCATTCCTGTGCAGACTACCCTGGGTGATGCTGCTTTGCCAGGGGGTTGGACTTAATGATCTCTTGATGTCCCCTTCAACCTTTAATGCACTGTGATACTGTGAATCACAGAATATTAAGGGCTGGAAGGGACCTTGACTGATCATCAAGTCCAACCTCCGTGTCAGAGCAGGATCACCAAGAGCAGGTCACACAGGAATGCATCCAGGTGGGTCTTGAAAATCTCCAGAGAGGGAGACTCCACAACCTCTCTGGGCAGCCTGTTCCAGGACTCTGTCACCCTCACAGGGAAAATATTTTCCTCATATCTACATGGTAAAATATAATAAATAAATACAATGCAACTTCACCATGGAACTAAGCAGCTGCTCTTGATTAGAATTAACCAGGTTGGAAAAGACCTTCAAGATCATCGAGATCAACCTATCACCCAACACCATCTAATCAACTAAACCATGGCACCAAGTGCCTCATCCAGTCTCTTCTTAAACTCCTCCAGTGATGGTGAGTCCACCACCTCCTGGGTAGCACATTCCAATGGCCAATCTCTCTTGCTGGGAAGAATTTCTTCCTGACCTCCAGCCTAAAGCTCCCCTGGCACAGCCTGAGACTGTGTCCTCTTGTTCTGGTGGTGGTTACCTGAGAGAAGAGACCAACCCCCACCTGGCTACAACCTTCCTTCAGGGAGTTGTAGAGAGCAAGAAGGTCTCCCCTGAGCCTCCTCTTCTCCAGGCTAAGCAAGCCCAGCTCCCTCAGCCTCTCCTCACAGGGCTGTGCTCCAGACCCCTCCCCAGCTTTGTTGCCCTTCTCTGGACTCCTTCCAGGAAGTCAACCTCCTTGCTAAACTGAGGAGCCCAGAACTGGACACAGGACTCGAGGTGTGGCCTATCCAGTGCTGAGAACAGGGCAGAATGACCTCCCTGCTCCTGCTGGCCACACTGTTCCTGATACAGGCTCAGACAACCACAAAAGTGCTGTTCCAGTCAGATGATTTGCTTATTTGCCTATCTCAAAGGTTTACATGGTTTTGGACAGGGAAAAACCAAATATAATCAGGAGCCTTGGTCAAATTGCCTTTCCTTGGGGAAGGTGAGAACATCCATTGCCAGAGGAGAGTTGTTTTTGTTCATTAGAATACTAACAAGAAGCATGCCTATGCAATCAGCTTCTGTCTAATTAATTTAAATCTAATCAAACAAAATATCAGCTCCCAGGTACAGCAGGAACTGATCTTATTGTCAGGACTTGTCATAGAAAGGAGCATTTGCAGTTGCCTTAGCAGCTAACAACTGAAATGCTGAGAAGGCCAGCCCTTAGTGAGTATGAATTAGCAATTCATTTCAACTTGGCAATGTCAATTTGCACTACCTGAAGACTTGACCTCAAACGCAGCTAGAAACTGTGCAAGCAGCTATGAATGAAACACAGAAGCAATTATCATAGAATCAGTCAGGGTTGGAAGGGACCACAAGGATCATCTAGTTCCAACCCCCCTGCCATGGGCAGGGACACCCCACACTACAGCAACCTGGCCAGAGCCTCAGCCAGCCGGGGCATAAACACCTCCAGGGACAGGGCCCCGACCACCTCCCTGGACAACCCATTCCAGGGCTTCACCACTCTCATGGGGAAGAACTTCCTCCTCACCTCCAGCCTGAATCTCTCCACCTCCAGCTTCATTCCATTCCCCCTAGTCCTATCACTACCTGACATCCTGAGCAGTCCCTCCCCAGACTTCCTGCAGCCCCCTTCAGATACTGGAAGGCCACAATGAGGTCACCTGGGAGCCTTCTCTTCTCCAGACTGAACAGCCCCAACTCCTTCAGTCTGTCCTCATAGGAGAGGTGCTCCAGCCCTCTGATCATCCTTGTGGCCCTTCTCTGGACACCATCCAGCACCTCCACATCCCTCTTGTAATAGGGGCTCCAGAACTGGATGCAGTACTCCAGGTGGGGTCTCCCCAGAGCTGAGCAGAAGGGGAGAATCACCTCCCTTGACCTGCTGGCCACACTCCTGATGCAGCCCAGGCTCTGGTTGGCTTTCTGGGCTGCAAGTGCACGCTGAGAGCTCCTGGTGAGCTTCTCCTCCCCCAGCACCCCCAAGTCTCTCTCCTCAGGGCTGCTTTCCAGCCAGTCCCTGCCCAGCCTAGATTTGTGCCTGGGATTGCCTCCACCCAGCTGCAGGACCCTGCCCTTGGTCTTGTTGAACCTCCTGAGGTTGGCTTGTGCCCACCTCTCCAGCCTGTCAAGGTCCCTCTGGATGGCCTCCCTTCCCTCCAGCGTGTCTGCTGCACCACACAGCTTGGTGTCATCAGCAAACTTGCTGAGGGTGCACTCAATGCCACTGTCCATGGCACCCACAAAGATGTTGAACAAGACAGGTCCCAGGACTGATCCCTGAGGGACTCCACTTGTCCCTGGCCTCCACTGGGACATGGAGCCATGGACAGCCACTCTTTGGGTGCAGCCATCAAGCCAGTTCCTTATCCATCTAGTGGTCCAATTATGGTGAGTAACAACACTGCTCATGCTTACTAACATATGGAATTAGTATTAGAATAATCCAGGTTGGAAGAGACTTCCCTGGAGGTGTTTAAGCCCAGGCTGGCTGAGGCTGTGGCCAGCCTGATCTAGTGTGGGGTGTCCCTGCCCATGGCAGGGGGGTTGGAACTGGATGATCCTTGTGGTCCCTTCCAACCCTGACTGATACTATGATACTGTGATCATCGTGTCCAACCTAACACCCAACACCACCTAATCAACTAAACCATGCAACCAAGCACTCTATCTGGTGGACACCTTCCAGCACCTCCAGATCCTTCTTGTAGTAGGGACTCCAGAATTGGACACAGTGCTCCAGGTGGGGTCTCACCAGAGTAGAGGGGGAGAATCATCTCCCTCCACCTGCTGGCTGTGCCTCTCTTCATGTCTCATTCCTTTGATAAGCTGAGAGAGAGTGTTTGAAGCTCAAGGAACATCAAACTGTCCCTGAATTCATAATTTTTCTGGAATTTTCATCATAATTTTTTTTTTTTTACCCCAAAGCAAATGTTAAATCTGCAAGTTTCCTGTGGGATAGCAAGTTCCAAATTTAGCTCTCCTACAGCAGACATAAAAACAGAGTTGCCATAACACAGAAAATTATGTGTTTTCCATGCATACACACATCTCAGTCCTCCTGTATTCCCCTCATTTCTTCAAGGCTATTTTTCCCTGCCCTAACTGATAGGAACTACTAGCTGGGGAGGGGTCTGGAGCACAGCCCTGTGAGGAGAGGCTGAGGGAGCTGGGGTTGCTTAGCCTGGAGAAGAGGAGGCTCAGGGGAGACCTTCTTGATGTCTACAACTCCCTGAAGGAAGGTTGTAGCCAGGTGGGGGTTGGTCTTTTCTCCCAGGCAACCAGCACCAGAACAAGAGGACACAGTCTCAAGCTGTGCCAGGGGAAGTTCAGTTTGGATGTTAGGAAAAAATTCTTCAGACTAAGTGTGATGGGTTATGCCCATCCTGGAAGCAGGGGGGGGCAGGGAGGGTTTGTGAGAGCATTGCCTTCCCTGCCAGGGGTTTTCCCCCTGGGAGATGAAGTTAGTCTGTTCCACTCCCCTCCCTGTCCAGCAAGGCTATAAAAAGGAGGACACTGCAGTCATTAGGTATCTTGGCCCCTGCATTTTGTCTGGAAGAGGACTGCTGCTGGTTCCCCTACTTCTCTGCCACATCTCTGATTAGAATAAACCAGGTTGGAAGAGACCTTTAAGATCATCACGTCCAACCTATCATCCAACACCATCAACTAACCATGCAACCAAGCACCCCATCAAGTCTCCTCCTGAACACCTCCAGGGATGGTGACTCCTCAAACTCCCCAGGCAGCCCATTCCAATGGGTAATCACTCTCTCTGTGTAAAACTTCCTCCTAACCTCCAGCCTTTGCAATGGACTGGTTTTGTATTTCATGTTTCTTTTTCCCCATCCATCCCTGTCACTTACCCTTGTGAACACTACCTGTTATTGTTACATATATACACACACACACATATATATACATACTGGTTAAAGAAAATTCTTTACCTCTCTACTTCCAAGCTGAATCCAAATTATTTCCTGGTGGATTTCCTCCTTTCCTTTCTTTTCCTCTCTCTTGGGAAAGAGGAGGGTGAAGTTGGACTCGATGATCCTCGAGGTCTCTTCCAACCGTGGCTATACCATGATACCGTGCAGGGGAGGGATTCTCAGCCTGGCCCTTATCTGAACTCTTAAGTTCCAGTTAAGGCTCAAATCACCACAGTAAGAGAGATTGGCCATTGGAATGTGCTGCCCAGGGAGGTGGTGGAGTCACCATCCCTGGAGATATTTAGGAAGAGCCTGGATGAGGCACTTGGTGACATGGTTTAGTTGAGTAGATGGTGCTGGGTGATAGGTTGAGACTTGATGATCTCTGAGGTCTTTTCCAACCTGGTTAATTCTGTATTATGCATTGCAGGACATGAGTGGTGTACATTAACCTCAGGTTGCTTCTGGATAAGGTTATGATCACAAGTGAGAAAGGATCAAACCACAGCTGGGGTAGCTGCATCCTCATGCATTTATTCACATGGCAAGCAGGTGACTCTGTATTATTTGGCCCATAGGAATCCTCACCCATTCTGTATATCCTTTTCTGTAGCCCTCTGTTCTTGGTATTTTTTTTGTCCCTTGCCTCCTCAAAAATCAATTAAAACCCAATTAATCTATTTGTCCATCCAAGTAAATTAAAAGACACATAGTTTCATAGTTTCATTCAGGGTTGGAAGGGACCACAAGGATCATCTAGTTCCAACCCCCCTGCTATGGGCAGGGACACCCCACACTAGATCAGGCTGGACAGAGCCTCATCCAGCCTGGTCTTAAACACCTCCAGGGACGGGGCCTCGACCACCTCCCTGGACAACCCATTCCAGGGTTTCACCACTCTCATGGGGAAGAACCTCCTCCTCACATCTAGCCTGAATCTCCCCACCTCCAGCTTCATTCCATTCCCCCTAGTCCTATCACTACCTGACATCCTGAGAAGTCCTTCCCCAGCCTTCCTGTAGCCCCCTTCAGATACTGGAAGGCCACAATTAGGTCACCTCGGAGCCTTCTCTTCTGCAGACTGAACAGCCCCAACTCCTTCAGTCTGTCCTCACAGGAGAGGTGCTCCAGCCCTCTGATCATCCTCGTGGCCCTTCTCTGGGCACCTTCCAGCACCTCCACATCCCTCTTGTAATAGGGACTCCAGAACTGGACACAGTACTCCAGATGGGGTCTCACCAGGGCTGAGTAGAGGGGGAGGATCACCTCCCTCGACCTGCTGGCCACACTTCTCCTGATGCAGCCCAGGATCTGATTGGCCTTGCGGGCTGCAAGTGCACATACCTTCTCACATCAAGGTGCCAGCTACTGAGTTGTAACCAGCTGAGTGGGTCATAAAGAGAAGTTTTTCCCCCATGCTGCAAGGTACCTTTGAAAGATGGATTTCAGCCTGTGCCCATCTCTCACTCTCACTGCCTTTCTCCCAGGTCGTTTATATCTCTTCCTCCTAATGATCTCTGCCCATTCTTTGGTACTACTTCTGCTGCATCCTTGAGAAGAGCTATTTCTGCCTTATCCCAGAAGTCCTACACTTTAAGGCAACCGTGGAAGCATTGAGAATTAAAGTGGTGCCAACCATAGTATCAGTCAGAGTTGGAAGGGACCACAAGGATCATCTAGTTCCAACCCCCTTGCCGCGGGCAGGGATACCCCACACTAGATCAGGCTGGCCAGAGCCTCATCCAGCCTGGGCTTAAACACCTCCAGGGATGGCGTCTCAACCACTTCCCTGGACAACCCATTCCAGGGTTTCACCATTCTCATGGTGAAGAGCTTCCTCCTCATGTCCAGTCTGAATGCACCCCAGGATCCCACAGCTTGAGACTGTGTTCTCTTGTTCTGGTGCTGGTTGCCTGGGACAAAAGACCAACCCCCACCTGTCCACAACCTCCCTTCAGGGAGTTGTGGAGAGCAATGAGGTCTCCCCTGAGCCTCCACTTCTCCAGGCTAAGCAACCCCAGATCCCTCAGCTTCTCCTCACAGGGTTGTGTTCCAAACCTCTCAATAACCTTCTTGCCCTTCTCTGGATGTGTTTGAGCAGTGACTGTGATAAATGTTGTATGCCCTGCAAAGGTGCTATTCTTTCACTACTCCTTTCTGTTTTATTTTGGGTTTAACACAGTTAAAACAATGTGAACAGTACATTAAGTAAGTGTTTTGCTACCACCTGACCACCACCTGTATTGGGCTCCATAAAGGAAGACACAAAGGGACAATTTCTTTACAGAACCACAGAATGTTAGGAGCTGGAAGGGACCTCCAAAGATCATCCAGTCCAATACCCCCAGCCAGAGCAGGATCACCTAGAGCAGGTCACACAGGAATGCATCCAGGCATGTTTTGGGTATCTCCAGAGAGGGAGACTCCACAACCCCCCTGGGCAGCCTTTTCCAGACTTCTGTCACCCACACAGGGAAATATTTCTTCCTCCTGTTTCCATGGAGCTTCCTATGCCTCAACTTCCACCCCTGCCCCTTGTGCTGGCATTGTGCATCCCCCAGCAGAGCCTGGCTCCAGCCTCTTGGCACTCACCCTGCACATCTTTATAAACACAAATGAGATCACCCTTAGTCTTCTTTTCTCTAAGCTACACAGCCCTCAGCTCCCTCAGACTCTCCCCGTAAGGAAGATGTTCCACTCACTTCAGCATTTTTGTGACTCTGTGCTGGACTCTTTCAAGCAGTTCCCTGAGGTCCTTCTTGAACTGAGAGGTCCAGAACTGAACACAATATTCCAGATGCGGCCTCACCAGAGCAGAGTAGAAGGGGAGGAGTACCTCTCTGGAACTATTAACCACAGACCTTCTAATTCACCCCAGAATGGTACTGAGCACAAGAGCACATTGTTGTGGTGCCAGGCTGTGATGGACCCTGCTGTCTCTGTCCTGTAGGGAGATTTAGGTTGGACATTGGAAGAAAATTCTTGACTGAAAGAATTCTCACAGCCTGGCACAGGCTGCCCAGGGAGGTAGTTGAATCCCCATGCCTGGAGGGGATTCAAAGAGAACAGCAAACATGCCTTGGCTCAACACAAGGCATGAGCAGCTTTGTGACCTGGTGTTTCTGTATGTTAATACAGCAATACACAGGTCAAAATACAGGCCTAAACAGCCCCTGCTCCACCACCACCATCATTGCACCCATCTCAGAGCTGGGGGCAAGACCCTCAACCAGCCAAGATACCACCCAGAGGAGCTCAGCCCCAGTGAGGAGTCCCAGCCAGCACCCATGGACGATATTGGAGTGGTCAGCAAGCATTGCCCTAACAACCGGGGGGCCACCAGGCCCCCCGGCCTTTGTTGTCACCATCACCCAGTGTGCACCAGGGGCACTCACCAGGGATGAGAGGAGGATCCTCAGCCCAGATGGGCTCAGCTTGGGGCTGCTGGCTTCCTGGGGGGGATTAAAAAGGAGAGTGGGTGGGGAGGGCCAAGTGGCCACACCTGGGGTGGGAGGAGACTCCACCAGAGCCCAGGTGCTCTGGGTTTGAGGGGAAAAAGTGGGTAGGTGGGGTTGAAAAGGGGCAGAGTGAGAAACCAGTGCTCTTGAGAAAGAATGGGTATTAAAATAACATTCAAATTTGAATTATTTGCTTTTAGTGATGGCTAGATGTTTAATGTGGTGAGTTTCAGGATGTTCTACTGCTTCTGGATGTTAGATAATTCACTGACAAACCCAAACATGATTTTGATAGGCCAATATGAGTTCAATAAACAAAAAACCCACACAGCTTCTGCTAAGGTAATTGTATAACATTACCATCTCAGCAAATTCTTTGTCTCAGCCATGAGGGTTTTCTGGGGGATGTTTTCTCATCCATCTGGGTGTGTGGGAGGGGGCTTGCTTCTGAGAGCAGGCTGTGTGAAGCCAGGACATTGCTAGGCTGAAGATGAGCCAATGGGTTTAGCTGGCAGAGTGGAATGGAATGGAATGGAATGGAATGGACTTAACCAGGTTGGAAAAGACCTCTGAGATCATCAAGTCCAATCTATCATCCAACACCATCTAATCAACTAAACCATGGCACCAAGCACCCCATCCAGTCTCTTCCTAAACACTTCCAGTGATGGTGACTCCACCACCTCCATGGGCAACACATTCCAATGGCCAATCTCTCTTGCTGGGAAGAACTTCTTCTTCACCATCCCTGGAGGTGTTCTGGGAAGAACTTTCTCCTCACCTCCAGCCTAAAACTCCCCTGGCACAGCTTGAGACTCTGTCCTCTTGTTGTGTTGCTGCTTGCGTGGGAGAAGAGACCAACCCCCACCTGGCTACAACCTCCTTTCAGGGAGTTGTAGACAACAATAAGGCCTCCCTTGAGCATCTTCTTCTCCAGGCTGAACACCCCCAGCTCCCTCAGCCTCTCCTCACAGGGCTTGTGCTCCAGACCCCTCCCCAGCTTTGTTGCCCTTCTCTAGACACCTTCCAGCAACTAAAAATCATTCCTAAACTGAGGGCCACAGAACTGGACACAGGATTCAAGGTGTGGCCCAACCAGTGCTGAGTACAGGGCAGAATGACTTCCCTGCTTCCTCCTTTGCTGGTAGAGTGGTAACAAAAGGTTTCAGGAGATTGAGTCCATCATCAGTAAGTTTACAGAAAACACCAAGTTGGGGGCAGGAGCTGATCTGTTAGAGGGTAGGAGAGCTCTGCAGAGGGACTTTGAGAGGCTGGACAGATGGGCAGGGTCCTACATGATGGCATTTAACAAGTCCAAGTGCCAGGTTCTGCACTTTGCCCACAACAACCCCTGACAATTCTGTCATATAAATGTAAGCACAATCATCCCATGTAAGTATTCTGAGAGTGGAGGAGAGCTTTCACTTATCTCCTTCAGAAAATAACTCTCCTAGGGGATATGTGGTGTTTGCCTATCTACAGAGCTTCGAAGGAGAGTATTTATCTAATGAGAAATTCTGAACATGAAAATAAATCATCTCTGCACAAGACTGGAAGCTCTCCCACATCCTCATTATCTAAGGCAGTACTGATTCCCATGAAAGGAAAAGCATTAAAGCCCACACTGCTAGCATTTGATGAATCTTCAGATAAAACTGCTAATCTAACAGGAAAGATTCAGGAAATCAAATATGATGGCAGCAGGCAAAGGTTCAGTGGAAAATGAATCATGAAAACAATGAATGTCTCATTTTTCAATGGAATGGAATGGAATGGAATGGAATGGAATAGAATAGAATGGAATGGAATGGAATGGAATGAATAGAATAGAATAGAATAGACCAGACCAGACCAGACCAGACTAGGTTGGAAAAGACCTTTGAGATCATCCAGTCCAACCTATCACCCAACACCATCTAATCAATTAAACCATAGCACCAAGTGCCTCATCCAGGCTCTTCCTAAACACCTCCAGTGATGGTGACTCCACCACCTCCCTAGACAGCACATTCCAATGGCCAATCTCTCTTGCTGGGAAGAATTTCTTCCTAACATTCAGCCTAAACCTCCTTTGGCACAGCTTGAGACTGTGTCCTGTTCTGCCACTGATTGCCTGGGAGAAGAGACCAACCCCCACCTGGCTACAGCCTCACTTCAGGGAGTTGTAGACATCAAGAAGGTCTCCCCTGAGCCTCCTCTTCTCCAGGCTAAGCAACCCCAGCTCCCTCAGCCTCTCCTCACAGGGCTGTGCTCCAGACCCCTCCCCAGCTTTGTTGCCCTTCTCTGGACTCCTTCCAGCATTTCAACATCTTTCTTAAATTGAGGGGCCCAGAACTGGACACAGGACTCAAGGTGTGGCCTAACCAGTGCTGAGTACAGGGCAGAATGACCTCCCTGCTCCTGCTGGCCACACTCTTCCTGATGCAGGCCAGGATGCCATTGGCCTTCTTGGCCACCTGGGCACACTGCTGGCTCATGTTCAGCCTACTATCAACCAGTACCCCCAGGTCCCTTTCTGCCTGGCAGCTCTCCAGCCACTCTGACCCCAGGCTGCACAAAACAGTAATCATTGTATATTTTCCTTTTCATCAAGAAAGCTGAAGGCTTCTGAAAAAAAACTAAAATCTAAGAGAACAACAATTAGAGGGACAGTGGGACACACACAAAAAATATATCTGACCACACTTGTCTGCCTGGCAGGGTGCTTGTGAGGTTTAAAGGAACAGAAAACAGTGACCAGTGCTGTCCCTCAGGGCAGATGGGCAGAGTCCAACGGCATGAGATTTAATGCATCCAAGTGCCGGGTTCTGCACATTGGCCACAACAACCCCAGGCAGTGCTACAGGCTGGGGTCAGAGTGGCTGGAGAGCAGCCAGGCAGAGAGGGACCTGGGAGTGCTGGTTGATGGCAGGCTGAACATGAGCCTGCAGTGTGCCCAGGCAGAAAAGAAGGCCAATGGCATCCTGGCCTGCATCAGGAAGAGTGTGGCCAGCAGGAGCAGGGAGGTCATTCTGCCCCTGTACACTGCACTGGTTAGGCCACACCTCGAGTCCTGTGTCCAGTTCTGGGCCCTCAGTTTAGGAAGGAGGTTGACTTGCTGGAACGAGTCCAGAGAAGGGCAACGAAGTTGGTGAGGGGCTTGGAACACAGCCCTGTGAGGAGAGACTGAGGGAGCTGGGGCTGCTTAGCCTGGAGAGGAGGAGACTTAGGGGTGACCTCATTACTCTCCACAACTACCTGAAGGGGGGTTGTAAACAGGCAGAGGTTGGTCTCTTCTCCCAGGCAGCCAGCACCAGAACAAGAGGACACAGTCTCAGGCTGCGCCAGGGGAAGTTCAGGCTGGAGGTCAGGAGGAAGTTTTACACAGAGAGAGTGATTGCCCATTGGAATGTGCTGCCTGGGGAGGTGGTGGAGTCGCCGTCACTGGAGGTGTTCAGGAGGAGACTTGACAGGGTGCTTGGTTGCATGGGTTAGTTGATTAGGTGGTGTTGGGTGATAGGTTGGATGCGATGATCTTGAAGGTCTCTTCCAACCTGGTTTATTCTATTCTATTCTATTCTATTCTATTCTATTCTATTCTATTCTATTCTATTCTATTAGAAGGAATTATACATAATTGAATGTTTACTATAAAATGTAAATTTATCGCTGCTATAGACAGTGAGATTAAATGCACCATCAGCAAGAGTACAGATGGCACCAAGCTGAGTGGTGTTGTTGATGCACCAGAGGGACAGGATGGCATCATAGAGGGACCTGGATAAGATGGAGAGGTGGGGCATGGGGAAACTCACGAGGTTCAACAAGAGCAAGTGAAGGGTTCTACACCTGGGCTGGAACAATCCTCCCTATCAATACAGACTGGGGGAGGAGGGGATAGAAAGCAGCCCAGAGGAAAAGGACTTGGGGGTGCTGATGGATGAGAAGCTGGGCATGAGCAGGCAGGGTGAGCTTGCAGCACAGAAGGCAAATCATATCCTGGGCTGCATCAAAAGATGTGTGGCCAGCAGAGCCAGAGAGGTGATTCTGCCACTTTGCTCTGCTCTGCTGAGACCTCACCTGGAGTACTGTGTGCAGGTCTAGTGCCTTCAATATAGGAAGGACTTGGAGCTGATGGAAAGGGTCCAGAGGAGGGCCATGAAAATGATCAGGGAGTTGGAGCAGCTCTGCTACGAGGACAGGCTGAGGGAGCTGGGGGTGTTCAGCCTGGAGAAGAGGAAGCTCCAGGGAGACCTAATAGCAGCCTACCAGTAGCTGAAGGGGACTACAGGAAGGATGGAGAGAGACTGTTTGCAAAGGCCTTCAGGGACAGGATCATAGAATAATAGAATCAGTCAGGGTAAGAAGGCACTACAAGCACCATCTAGTTCCAACCCCTGCCATGGGCAGGGACACCCCACACTAGATCAGGCTGGCCAGATCCTCAGGATGAGGGGCAACGACTTCAAACTAGAGAAGGGCAGATTTAGATTGGATATCAGGAGGAAGTTCTTCATTATGAGCGTGGTGGAACCCTGGAACAGGTTACCCAGGGAGGTGGTTGAGGCTTCTTCCTGGGAGATATTCAAGTTGAGGCTTGACAGGGTTTTGGGCAACCTGATCTAGCTGGGCATGTCCCTGCTGTCTGCAGGGATGTTGGACTGCATGACCTTGGGGCGTACCCTCCAGCTCAGGCCATTGTATGATTCTGTGACAGCACAAGATGAAGAACTCCAGTGAGGAATGCATAGCTAACTGTAGAAGTAGAAACTCTGGCATCCCAGCGTCACAATTCAGTTTATTCAGATTATGAAAGCCTGCCCAGTATTTCACTGGAGGTGGCAACCAAGATAAAGGCAGACAAGTTAAGCACTCATGTCAAGATTAGTTTGCAAAGCTCCTTGTCCACATCTTACCCAACTCATGGCAGCATTGCTGCTAACTGTATTGTTTCCATAGTAATATGCTAAAGTTCAATCCAGGGCTTCCAGCCCTGACTGTGGACTCCAGGCATGGGAAATCAAATGAAGATCCTTAACAGGAAGAATGGATTTTTACTGTGAGTTGAATCACAGCATCACAGAATTTCAGGGGCTGGAAGGGACCTTGAAAGCTGATCCAATCCAACCCCCCTGCCAGAGCAGGATCACCTGGAGCAGATCACACAGGTCTGGTTTTTTTTCCATTCCCCCCAGTCCTATCACTCCCTGACACCCTCAAAGGTCCCTCTTCAGCTTTCTTGTAGCTCCCTTCAGATACTGGAAAGCCACAATTAGGTCTCCTCAGAGCCTTCTCTTCTCCAGATTGAACAATCCCAGCTCTTTCAGTCTGTCCTCATAGGGGAGCAGCTCCAGCCCTCTGCTCATCCTCGTGGCCCTTCTCTGGACACCTTCCAGCACCTCCAGATCCTTCCTGTAATAGAGGCTGCAGAACTGGACACAGTACTCCAGGTGTGGTCTCACCAGAGTGGAGTAGAGGGGGAGAATCACCTCCCTTGCCCTGCTGACTACGCTTCTGTTGATGCAGCCCAGGATGTAGAATAGAATAGAATAGAATAGAATAGAATAGAATAGAATAGAATAGAATAGAATAGAATAGAATAGAATAGAATAGAATAGAATAGAATAGAATAGAATAGAATAGAATAATAGGATAGGATAGGATTGGATAGGATAGGATAGGATAGGATAGGATAGGATAGGATAGGATAGGATAGAATAGACCAGATCAGACCAGATTGGAAGAGACCTTCAAGATCATCATGTCCAACCTATCAACCAGCACCACCTAATCAACTAAACCATGCAAATGTGATTTCCTTTCTGGCCATAAATCTATTTAAACTGCAGATGCTTCAACATCTTCAGCATGCTAAGAAGCCTACAGAAGCTAATCACGTATGGTGCTCAGCTTTGCCATCCCAATCCCAAATACTCACAAGTAGTTTACATCAATAACTTCATTTATTTGTCTGGGCTTGGTATCTCCTGACCTTCACAAGTCTTCCCTTGTTCATTTGTAAGTTCATAATCATTGAATGGTTTGAGTTGGAAGTGGCCTTTAAAGACCATCTAGTCAACTCCCACCTGCCACAGGGGCAGGCAGTAGCTCAACCCTTTCTTTAGTCATCAAAGAACATTCCCAGTGTGAGAAAAAGCTGTCTCATGTGTAACGCCTCTCTATATATGGTGCGAACCTCCCCAAATCATTACACATTGTTCCAGACACTAAGAATCACAGAATCATAGGACATTAGAGGTTGGAAGGGTCCTGCAGAGATTGAGTCAACCCCCCCTGCCAAAGCAGCATCACCCAAGGTAGTCTGTACAGGAATGCATTCAGCTGAAGGAGACTCCACAACCTCTCTGGGCAGTCTGTTCCAGATGCATGCTTTGGCTGGGAAAGGATAAAGAGTCTCAGGCCCTCACCTGAGTCTGTCTTTGTCACAGGAATTGCTGCTTTGTATGTGGTGTCCCCCAGGGATCAGTGCTGGGCCCTATGTTCTGTAATATCTTTATTGATGATCTGGAGGAGGGGATTGAGACCATCATCAGTACGTTTGCAGATGACACCAAGCTAGGGGCAGGAGTTGATCTGATAGAGGGTAGAGAGCTCTGCAGAGGGACCTCGACAGGCTGGACAGATGGGCAGAGTCCAAGGGCATGAGATTGAACACATCCAAGTGCCAGGTTCTGCACATTGGCCACAACAACCCCATGCAGTGCTACAGGCTGGGGTCAGAGTGGCTGGAGAGCAGCCAGGCAGAGAGGGACCTGGGGGTGCTGGTTGATAGTAGGCTGAACATGAGCCTGCAGTGTGCCCAGGCAGAAAAGAAGGTCAATGGCATCCTGGCCTGCATCAGGAACAGTGTGGCCAGCAGGAGCAGGGAAGTCATTCTGCCTGTACTCAGCACTGGTTAGGCCACACCTTGAGTCTTGTGTCCAGTCCTGAGCTCCTCAGTTTAGGAAAGAGTTGCTGAAAAGTGTCCAGAGAAGGGCAACAAAGCTGGGGAGGGGTTTGGAGCACAGCCCTATGAGGAGAGGCTGAGAGAGCTGGGGTTGCTTAGCCTGGAGAAGAGGAGGCTCAGGGGAGGCCAGGTGGGGGTTGGTCTCTTCTGCCAGGCAACCAGCACCAGAACAAGAGGACACAGTCTCAAGCTGTGCCAGGGAAGGTTTAGGCTGAATGTTAGGAAGAAGTTCTTCCCAGAAAGAGAGATTGGCCTTTGAAATGTGCTGCCCAGGAAGGTGGTGGAGTCACCATCACTGGAGGTGTGTAGGAAGAGACTGGATGAAGTACTTGGTGCTATGGTTGAGTTGATTAGATGGTGTTGGATGATAGGTTGGACTGGATCATCTTGAAGGTCTTTTCCAACCTGGCTAATTCTATTCTATTCTATTCTATTCTATTCTATTCTATTCTATTCTATTCTATTCTATTCTATTCTATTCTATTCTATTCTATTCTATTCTATTTCTATTTCTATTTCTATTTCTATTTCTATTTCTATTTCTATTTCTATTTCTATTTCTATTTCTATTTATTTCTATTCTACTCTATTCTATTCTATTCTATTCCTATCCTATTCCATTCCATGCTATTCTTGTCTATTCTTAAGTCCCCCTCATGATCAGACAAAGCCCACCCAAGTTGGTGAAGGAATAGTAGGACAATGCACAATTTAAGAAAGATTTCTCTTCTATAGATGTATTTTATAGCCCACAAAGGGAAGGTCATACTGCAAGGTCTTCTTCCATCCCTGGAAGCCTTTGCATTACCCCAGAACCTTCCAGGCATGACTGAGCATGAGCCAACCTCCAGCAGAAATCTTTGCAGGCAGAGCAGAGTTTGCACAAGCATGTCCCATCATCAGGAGAGGGAAAAGAGAGTTATAGGATCAGACAGAGGGAAGTGTCTTGAACTGCTGAGAAGCGTGCACGTCCTTAAAACCAAAATGAATTCACTAAAGAAGGATTAACCAAAACAGGACAAGAGGTTTGTTTATGGTTTGGGGTTTGTGGTGGGTTTTTTTTAGGGGGGGGTTTCAAGTGGAACAAATTCATCATAACAGTCACCCTTTAAAAAGCATCAAGTGGCTCTTCCAAACAAATCATGTTACTCCAGCAGTTGCTGGATCCTTCAGCTATGCTATGTGGGAAAAAAATTCTATCTGCTTATCTACAGCAGAAATTGGCAAGCTGTAAAAGGAAGTGTTGCCAAAAAGCTTTTAAGCATAAAACGTAAGAGTATAAGAGTATATGCCATGCCTTCTGGGCATCATCTCACTTAGAACAACATAAATCAGGAGTTACTTCAGAAAAGTTTGGGGGGGGGGGGGCAGGGGAGGAAGGGTCTTTGTGAAAGCAAATCAAAGTTTAAGTGCTCTGAGCAATTTGGGATACAGGTGTGAGGCTGTAGCAGCTCTTTCCTGATCATACAGTTTCTTAGGGTGATATGAAGTGATCTTTGGGGTCTCTTCCAACCTTGGTGATTCTGTGTGAAGTTGGTAGGAGTCTGGCTATCCATCAAGGGGAAAAAACAAGGCAGCAGAAAAATAAAGAGCCAACACCCCATGAATGTGAAACCATAGAATCATAGAATCAATAAGGTTGGAAAAGACCTCAAAGATCATCAAATCCAACCTATCACCCAACACCTCATGACTACTAAACCGTGGCACCAAGTGCCACATCCATTCCTCTCTTGAACACCTCCAGGCATGGAGACTCCACCACCTCCCTGGGCAGCACATTCCAATGGCTAACAACTCTCTCATTGAAGAGCTTTCTCCTCACCTCCAGCCTAAATCTACCCTGGCACAGTTTGAGACTGTGTCCTCTTGTTCTAGTGCTGATTGCCTGAGAGAAGAAATCAACCCCCACCTGGATACAGCCTGCCTTCAGCAATAAGGTCTCCCCTGAGTTTCGTTACCCTTCTCTGGACATGCCCAAGAGTCTCACTGTCCTTCTTAAATTGAGGGGTCCAATCTTAATCACAGAATCACAGAATGGTCCAGGCTGGAAGGAACCACCAGAAATCATCCAGTCTGACCCCTTCTGCAGTCAGTAGGGGCAACCCCAGCTAGATCGGGTTGCCCAGAGCCCTGTCGAGCCTCACCTTGAATATCTCCAGGGATGGGGCCACAACCACCTCCCTGGGCAACCTGTTCCAGCGTTCCACCACCCTCATAGTGAAGAACTTGCTCCTAACATACAATCTGAATCTGCCCTTCTCTAGTTTGAAGCCATTGTCCCTTGTTCTATTACTGCAGGCTTCTGTAAACAGTCTCTCTGCATCCTTCTTGTAGCTCCCTTCAGGTACTGACAGGCTGCTATTAAGAGCCTGGAGCCTCCTCTTCTCCAGGCTGAACACCCCCAGCTCCCTCAGCCTGTCCTTGTAGCAGAGCTGCTCCAACCCCCTAATCATTTTTGTGGCCCTCCTCTATCTGCACATAAAGTTTTCTTTCTGACCCAAGTGTCTTGTCTCCATTAACCAGACAGCTGTGTGCTATGCTGATTGAACGGGACCCATGTGTTCAGCAGGCTGCTATCCTCCCAGTACTTCTAAGAACATCACTCCAGAACTAGCACTGTATATATACACTAATAACAACATTTTAGGGGGGACTTAGGACTCTTTCTTCACTCTTTAACTCTTTTCTCTGTAGTTCAATTTGAAACTGATAGAGTTTTAAAGTACTTAATGCTGAACCATCCTCCTCTGCATCATCCAATTTCACAGAACCACAGAACGTTAGGGTCTGGAAGGGACCTTGAAAGATCTTTAAGGAATCTTTATGATGTCTTTATGAATCACTGAAGTTCTCCTGAAGTGTGGAACTGTGTCCAGTTCTGGGCCCCTCAATTAAAGAAGGACATTGAGATGCTTGAGCGTGTCCAGAGAAGGGCAATGAGGCTGTGGAGAGGTCTGGAGCACAGCCCTGTGAGGAGAGGCTGAGGGAGCTGGGGTTGCTTAGCCTGGAGAAGAGGAGGCTCAGGAGAGACCTTCTTACTCTCTACAACTACCTGAAGGGAGGTTGAGATTTCCCCCCAACATTAACTTTGCCAGCCCAGCTGGAAGCAAATGCAAGCTGTATTTACAGGCAAAACTACAATCTACAATGGAATGCAATGAATAGAGAACTAGATGTTTACCTTCTTATGGAGAACAAGGTTAACCTCCTTCTTTCTGGTCTTTTAAATCTCAGGCAACAAACATCAGTGATACTTGGTGGGGGGGGATAAAAAAAGTTCTATTTAACCACAGCCTATAAACAGTTTACCATTTCTGTCCAAGTGCTGTTTTTCCAAGAGACATTTCAATGCTAGCCATGTCTCTGTATCATCTCCCATGTCCTAATGAATGTCAGCTTGCTCTGGCTGTTGGCCACCACTCCACAAGATCCCTCTTTGTGGCTATTAGTAGCAGATCAGGAACACAATCACTTCAAGATGTGCTGGAAGGTGTCCAGAGAAGGGCCACAAGGATGAGCAGAGGGCTGGAGCTCTACTCCTATGAGGACAGACTGAGGGAGTTGGGGTTGTTCAGTGTGGAGAAGAGAAGGCTCCAATCAGACCTTATTGTGGTCTTCTAGTATCTGAAGGGAACTAGAGGAAACTATGGAAGGACTTTTTAAGGTGTCAGAGAGTGAAAGGACTGGGGGGAATGGAACAAAACCAGAAATGGGTAGATTGAGATTGGATGTCAGGAAGAAGTTCTTTCCCATGAGGGTGGTGAGACACTGGCACAGGTTGCCCAAGGAGGTGGTGGAAGCCTCATCCCTGGAGGTATTTGCAGCCAGGCTGGATGTGGCTGTGAGCAACCTGCTGTAGTGTGAGGTGTCCCTGCCCAAGGCAGGTGGGTTGGAACTGGATGATCCTTGAGGTGCCTTCCAACCCTAACAATTTGGGTTGGATTGGTTGATGGGTTGGATGCGATGATCTTGAAGCTCTCTTCCAACCTGTTTAGGTTTATTCTTGTTTATTCTTGTTCTTGTTTAATTCTATGATTCTGTGAATTCTATGACAAAAAGTCCTCAGCTCCCACCAAAAAAAACAAACTCACAGAGATGAACTGCAAAACTAAACATCCTGCAGAAACTTAGCATTGTCCTGACAGGCTTTGCACAAGAAGCAGCATTTTTCTGCCCTCAGCAGCCTAATGCTAGGCACAAAAAACTGTATCATGTGCAAGAGCTCATTTGACAATAAAATGTGACTCAGCTGTGGTACTTTTTAAAGTTAATGCTGGGGGGAAACTTCAACCCACCACATTCAGCTCAAACTGGCTCTAGATCAAACCTGCTCTGGGTAGGTGAGATGGTGAGGCCCAGCGGTACTCAATGTGGAAGCTCAGCCTGAGACAGAAGTTTGGCTACGGGTATGGTGTCACTCAGGCAAGGTGAAAACATTTTGACAGATGAGCTTCAGAGCAGAGAATACAGTTTCTGTCACAATAAAAAAAAACTCATGTGCTAATTTTTAAAGGCATTTTAGGAAGAAGTTCTTCCCCATGAGGGTGGTGAGACCCTGGAACAGGTTGCCCAGGGAGGTGGTGGAAGTTTCATCGCTGGAGGTTTTTGCAGCCAGGCTGGATGTGGCTGTGAGCAACCTACTGTAGTGTGAGGTGTCCCTGCCCATGGCAGGGGGGTTGGAACTGGTTGATCCTTGAGGTCCCTTTCAAACCTGACTCTTCTGTGATTCTGTGACTTAACTGTTTGTCTCCAGAAGGACTATGATGTAGGGAATAGAATAGAATAGAATTGACCAGGTTGGAAGAGACGTTCAAGATCATCGTGTCCGACCTATCAACCAATCCAACCCACCTAAACAACTAACCCATGGCACCAAGCACCCCATCAAGTCTCCTCCTGAACACCTCCAATGATGGTGACTCCACCACCTCCCCAGGCAGCCCATTCCAATGGGCAATCACTCTCTCTGTATAGGACTTCTCCCTAACCTCCAGCCTAAATCTCCCCTGGCACAGCCTGAGACTGTGTCCTCCTGTTGTGGTGCTGGCTGCCTGGGAGAAGAGACCAACCCCCATGTGGCTACAACCTCCCTTCAAATAGTTGTACAGAGCAATAAGGTCACCCCTGAGTCTCCTCTTCTCCAGGCTAAGCAACCCCAGCTCCCTCAGCCTCTCCTCACAGGGTTGTGTTCCAAGCCCCTCACCAACTTTGTTGCCCTTCTCTGGACACGCTCCAGCAAGTCAACCTCCTTCCTAAACTGAGGGGCCCAGAACTGGACACAGGACTCGAGGTGTGGCCTAACCAGTGCACTGTACAGGGGCAAAATGACCTCCCTCCTCCTGCTGGCCACACTGTTCCTGATGCAGGCCAGGATGCCATTGGCCCTCTTGGCCACCTGGGCACACTGCAGGCTCATGTTCAGCCTACCATCGACCTGTACCCCCAGGTCCCTCTCTGCCTGGCTGCTCTCCAGCAACTCTGACCCCAGCCTGTAGCACTGCATGGGGTTGTTGTGACCAATGTGCAGAACCTGGCACTTGCATGTGTTCAATCTCATGCCTTTGGATTCTGCCCATCTGTCCAGCCTGTCCAGGTCCCTCTGCAGAGCCTCTCTACCCTCCAGCAGATCAACTCCTGCCCCCAGACTCAGTCTCAAGCTGCACCAGGGGAAGTTTAGGCTTGAAGTGAGGAGAAAGTTCTTCACTGAGAGAGTCGTTCACCATTGGAATGTGCTGCCCAGGGAGGTGGCTGACTTACCATCCCTGGAGGTGTTCAAGAGGGGATTGGACATGGCACTTGGTGTCATGGTTTAGTCATGGGGTCTGTGGTGACAGGTTGGACTCGATGATCTTTGAGGTCTCTTCCAACCTTGGTGATTCTTTGACTCTGTGATTCCGTATGCATCCAAACTGATGTTTTGGAAGCTTGACTAAGACTTGACTTGGCAGAGGAGGGTTGGAACTGGATGATCCTTGAGGTCCCTTCCAACCCTAATAACTCTATAATCATTCTATACTTGCTGCAAGTGCCAAACTCTTTTTAATTCCTTCTTTTTTTTGCCCCCCCTTTACTTTATTTTTCATTTTGACAGCCCGAGCACATTTTGGTTAGTCACAGCTAAAAAACTGTTGTTTGTTTTCTTGTTTCTTTTCCTCAGCCTCATCAGTTGGGTTTGTGACACTCATTTTGACATCACCCAGTGAAAGCAGTATTTACTCTCAATGGCAGCTTTGCACTAAGAGACATCAACAGGCTCAGAAAAAAGGGCTGTCAAAACATGTTAATGTTTCCCCAGCCTTCATTCCTCTGAGACTTGCAGACATTTGGTTTGCTTTAACTCAGGATTAAATCAATGAGGAAGCAGCATCATTTCTCACTGGATAAGAATCCTCTCTTCTGTGAGCTGCTCAAGATGCTGCACGTTGATTTTATCATGCTGCATTTCCAAGGGCCTGTGTCACACGAACAGTCCTCCTCTGCCAGGGGTTTGCTGGGGATGGTCCTTGATGCTGCCAAAGAGAAAGAAAGAGTCACCTAAAAGGACAACTTAATTAAATGCTGCTTCTTCTCACAGGCCTCAAAAGCCCTTGGGTTGGAGGAAAATAAGGTGGGGGCTCAGGAGAATTTGCTATGTGAGAGATGCTGATGAGGACAAATTGAAGATGAAGGCGAGCAACTGCAGCAACAGCCCCAGGACTGGGATCGGAGGCCCTAGTGTCACTGTTCCCATCTGCTTCTCATCTGGGATCAGATGTGAAGGATTAGAAGTGCAAAGTAAAACTTGAAGAAGGAAGAGAGAATGATTACAAATGGAAAAGTAAAGACATTTTTGATGACTAGTATGTAGATTTTTAAGTTGGAAAAGACCTCAGAGATCATCAAGTCCAACCTATCACCCAACACCTCCTGACAACTAAACCATGGCTCCAAGTGCCAAATCCAATCCTTTTTTGAGCACCTCCAGGGTCAGTGACTACACCACCTCCCTGGGCAGCACATTCTAATGACCAATCTCTCTTGCTGGGAAGAACTTCTTTCTAACATCCAGCCTGAACCTCCTTTGGCAGAGTTTGACACTGTGTCCTCTTGTTCTGGTGCTGGTTGCCTGGGAGAAAAGACCAACCCCCACCTGGCTTCAACTTCCCATCAGGGAGTTGTACACAGCAAGAAGGTCTCCCCTGAGTCTCCTCTTCTCCAGGCTAAGCAACCCCAGCTCCCTAAGCCTCTCCTCATAGGGCTTGTGCTCCAAACCCCTCCCCAGCTTTGTTGCCCTTCTCTGGACACCTTCCAGCAGCTCATCATTTTTCATAAACTGAGGAGCCCAGAACTGGACACAGGACTCAAGGTGTGGCCTAACCAGTGCAGTGTACAGGGGCAGAAAGACCTCCCTGCTCCTGCTGGCCACACTGTTCCAGATCCAGGCCAGGATGCCATTGGCATTCTTGGCCATCTGGGCACATTTTAAATAATATGTATTTGTGTAGATATAAAATCATATTTTTAGAAACTCTTTCCAACTCAGTAATCACTCTTCTTATTCTAAAAAAAAAAAAACTAAAAGAAAATGAAAATGTAGCAATTTTCTCCAGCCACAATGTGAGAAGTCAGAAGCCTGGAGAAGAGGAGGCTCAGGGGAGACCTTCTTGCTGTCTACAACTTCCTGAAGGGAGGTTGTAGCCACCTGGGTGGGGGTTGGTCTCTTCTCTCAGGAAACCAGAAACAGAACAAGAGGACACAGTCTCAAGCTGTGTCAGGGGAGGTTTAGGCTGGATGTTAGGAAGAAATTCTTCCCAGCAAGAGAGATTGGCCATTGGAATGTGCTGCCCAGGGAGGTGGTTGAGTCACCATCACTGCAGGTGTTTAAGAGGGGACTGGATGAAGTGCTTGGTGCCATGGTTTAGTTGATTAGATGGTGTTGGGTGATAGGTTGGACCTGATAATCTCAAAGTTATTTTCCAACCTGGTTTGTTCTATTCTATTTGTCCTATTCTATTTATTCTATTCTATCCTATCCTATCCTATCCTATCCTATCCTATCCTATCCTATGTAAAGTTAAATGAAGTCAGAGTCTTTGTCCTGAGGAGAGGAGAGGAGAGGAGAGGAGAGGAGAGAGAGAGAAGAGAAGAGGAGAGGAAGGGAAGGGAGGGAAGGGAAGGGAAGGGAAGGGAAGGGAAGGGAAGGGAAGGGAAGGAGAGGAAGGGAAGGGAAGGGGAAGAGGGGAAGGGAAGGGAAGGGAAGGGAAGGGAAGGGAAGGGAAGGGAAGGGAAGGGAAGGGAAGAGGTTGGAAAAGACCTTTACACACCATGAGCATCTTTGGAAGCTTTTGAAGGGAAAGAAAAAGAACACAAATAGTGCAAGAATGGTTTGAAGGGATAAGATTTAATATTACTTTTTATCCATTTAATTCTTCTTTCACTTTCCAGAAGTGAGGTCCACAATGTTAGAAATCAGCAGTTGAAAGTCAGACCCTTGGTCACCACTCAGGCTGCGCCAGGGGAGGTTTAGGCTGGAGGTTAGGAGGAAGTTTTACATAGAGAGAGTGATTGCCCATTGGGATGTGCTACCTGGGGAGGTGGTGGAGTCACCATCACTGGAGGTGTTCAGGAGGAGACTTGATAGGGTGCTTGGTGCCATGGGTTAGATGTTTAGGTGGGTTGGATTGGTTGATGGGTTGGACATGACGATCTTGAAGCTCTCTTCCAACCTGGTTTATTCTACGTATTCCATGTATTCACAACAGATACTGTGAGCATCCTTGGAAGTTTTTGAAGGGGAAAGCCCCCCAATAAATAATGCAAGGATGGTTGGAAGAGATAAGGTTTCATTTTCTTTCATTTAAACCTTCTTTCAGTTTGCAGAAGTGAGGACAAGCATTTTAAGACAAAAGTCAGAACTGATGATTCATCATGCAGTTGCACATTCCTGAAAGATGACAGCAACCCTTATGTTTATATAGAATCATAGAAAGGTCAGGGTTGGAAGGGACCTCAAGGATCATCTAGTTCCAACCCCCCTGCCATGGGCAGGGACACCTCACACTACATCAGGTTGCTCAGAGGCACAACCAGCCTGGCCTTAAAATCTTCCAGGGGAGTTTTCGTCACAGCCCTGGATTTAATGTCTTAGAAAATGGCACCACTTAATTCAAATGCAACAGATGTTTGTTGTTTGTTTGGTGTGGGTTCTTTTCTGGAAAGGACAAATACACTGCAGAGGATTACACCCCTGCAAAGAAGATCTTAGGCACATGTATATACATCATACACTTCACAGAATCCTGGGGTGCATTAAGAGGTTCTCCTCCCCCTCTATTGCAGCCCAAAACCTCGAATCAGATCCTGGGCTGCATCAGGAGAAGTGTGGCCAGCAGGGCAAGGGAGGTGATCCTCCCCCTCTGCTCAGCTCTGGGGAGACCCCACCTGGAGTACTGCCTCCAGTTCTAGAGCCCCTATGACAAGAGGGATGTGGAGGTGCTGGAAGGTGTCCAGAGAAGGGCCATGAGGATGAGCAGAGGGCTGGAGCACCTCTCCTATGAGGACAGAGTGAAGGAGTTGGGGCTGTTCAGTCTGGAGAAGAGAAGGCTCCCAGGTGACCTCATTGTGGCCTTCCAGGATCTGAAGGGGGCTACAGGAAGGCTGGGGAGGGACTGCTCAGGATGTCAGGGAGTGATAGGACTAGGGGGAATGGAATGAAGCTGGAGGTGGGGAGATTGAGGCTGGAGGGGAGGAGGAAGTTCTTCCCCATGAGAGTGGTGAAACCCTGGAATGGGTTGTGCAGGGAGGTGGTTGAGGCCCTGTCCCTGGAGGTGTTTCAGCCCAGGCTGGATGAGGCTGTGGCCAGGCTGCTGTAGTGTGGGGTGTCCCTGCCCATGGCAGGGGGGTTGGAACTAGACGATCCTTGTGGTCCCTTCCAACCCCGACTGATACTGTGATTCTATCATTATATTCTGCTCTGGTGAGACCTCATCTTGAGTACTGTGTTCAGCCCTGGGCTCCCCAGTTCTAGAGGGACAGGGATCTGCTGGAGAGGGTCCAGCAGAGGGCTATGAGGAGGATTAGGGGACTGCAGCACTGCCTGGTGAGGAGAGGCTGAGGGACCTGGGGCTGTTTAGTCTGGAGAAGAGAAGACTTAGAGGGGATTAAATACATGTTTATAAATATCTGAGGGCTGGGGGTCAGGAGGGAGGGGACAGGCTCTGCTCACTTGCTCCCTGGGATAGGACAAGGAGCATGGATGGAAGCTGCAGCACAGGAGGTTCCACCTCAACACAAGGGGGAACTTCTTTCCTGTAAGGGTCACAGAGCACTGGAGCAGGCTGCCCAGAGGGGTTGTGGAGTCTCCTTCTCTGGAGCCTTTCAAGGCCTGTCTGGATGTGTTCCTGTGCGACCTGAGCTAGATTGTATGGTCCTGCTCTGGCAGGGGGGTTGGACTCGATGACCTCTTTGGGTCCCTTCCAACCCCTGACATCCTGTGAGCCTGTGAATGACAGAATCCTGGAATCACAGAACATAAGGGCTTGGAAAGGACCTCAGAAGAGGGAAAAAAGAAAAGCTGTGCTGTTTTCCTTAAATGCAGCTCACTGCATGGAGGGAGGAATTTGGCCAGTCCTGATGGTTCAGCAACAGAAGTGAATATCTCACATGTTTTCACAGAATCACGGAACTGCAGGGGCTGGAAGGGACCTTGAAAGCTCCTCCAGTCCAACCCTCCTGCCAGAGCAGGATCACCTAGAGCAGATCACACAGGAAGACATCCAGGCAGGCATTGAATATCCCCAGAGAGGGAGACTCCACAATCCCCCCCGCCCTGGGCAGCCTCTTCCAGGGCTCTGTCACCCTCACAGCTGGAAAGTTTTTCCTTCTCTCCACATTAATCACTTAAAACCAGGCTGATAATCTCAACCAGTTTGTAACTGAAGGGGTAAATATCTCCTGTAGGTAACTTCCCTTATTAATGTGCCTGTCAGTATAAAAGATAAAGAGGAAAAAAAAAAACATATAAGGTTTTAGTTACTTTTTCAGGCCCTGGGCCAGCATGCTAACTACTCCAGGAATGTTTCTACCATCCAGTAGAACCAGGACTAAAATGGACAAACTTTCCCACAGATTCTGCCAATGTGTTTGAATTGTGCCTGTAACAACAGCCCTGCTGTTCCCAGCACCAGGCCTCTCGTGAGCAGATGACCTCAGCTCAGCCCCAAATTACATAAAGACTAAAAATGTCTACTCAGATGTAAACTTTAAGCTCATTTCCCTGTGTGTTCTTCTCAGAGAGCCACACAGATGTCTGCTGCAAACTTCTGCATCAGTACAGCAAAAGCATATTGGGGCTGTTCAGGCTGGAGAAGAGAAGGCTCCAAGGAGACTTAATTGTGGCCTTCCAGGATCTGAAGGGGGCTACAAGAAAGCTGGGGGACTTCTGAGGGTGTCAGGGAGTGATAGGACTAAGGGGAATGGAACAAAACTAGAAATGGGTAGATTCAGATTGGATGTCAGGAAGAAATTATTCCCCATAAGAGTGGTGAGACACTGGCACAGGTTGCCCAGGGAGGTGGTGGAAGCCTCATGCAGGCTGTGGATGTGGCTGTGAGCAACCTGTGTGAGGTGTCCCTGCCCATGGCAGGGTTTTTTTTTTTAGAATAAACCTTTATTTTTTTTAGAATAAACCAAACCAGTCTGGAAGAGACCTTCAAGATCATCGTGCCCAACCCATCAACCAATCCAACCCACCCAAACAGCTAACCCATGGCACCAAACACCCCATCAAGTCTCCTCCTGAACACCTCCAGTGATGGTGACTCCACCACCTCCCCAGGCAGCCCATTCCAATGGGCAATCACTCTCTCTGTATAGAACTTCTTCCTAACCTCCAGCCTAAACCTCCCCTGGCGCAGCCTGAGACTGTGTCCTCTTGTTCTGGTGCTGGCTGCCTGGGAGAAGAGACCAACCTCTGCCTGGCTACAACCTCCCTTCAGGTAGTTGTAGAGAGTGATAAGGTCACCCCTGAGTCTCCTCTTCTCCAGGCTGAGCAACCCCAGCTCCCTCAGCCTCTCCTCACAGGGTTGTGTTCCAAACCCCTCACCAACTTTGTTGCTCTTCTCTGGACTCATTCCAGCAAGTCAACCTCCTTCCTAAACTGAGGGGCCCAGAACTGGACACAGGACTCAAGGTGTGGCCTAACCAGTGCAGTATACAGGGGCAGAATGACCTCCCTCCTCCTGCTGGCCACACTGTTCATGATGCAGGCCAGGATGCCATTGGCCCTCTTGGCTGCCTGGGCACACTGCAGGCTCATGTTCAGCCTACCATCGACCTGTACCCCCAGGTCCCTCTCTGCCTGGCTGCTCTCCAGCAACTCTGACCCCAGCCTGTAGCACTGCCTGGGGTTGTTGTGGCCAATGTGCAGAACCTGGCACGTGGATGTGTTCAATCTCCTGCCCTTGGACTCTGCCCATCTGTCTAGCCTGTCGAGGTCCCTCTGCAGAGCCTCTCTACCCTCCAGCAGATCAACTCCTGCCCCCAGCTTGGTGTCGTCAGCAAATTTACTGATGATAGACTCGACCCCCTCATCCAGATCACCAATAAAGATGTTAAAGAGCACAGGGCCCAGCACTGATCCTTGGGGCACACCACTGGTACCTGGCTGCCAGCTGGCTGTGGCACCATTCACCACCACTCTCTGGGCTCAGACCTCCAGCCAGTTCCTAACCCATCGCAGTGTGCTCCCGTCCAAGCCATGGGCTGACAGCTTGGCCAGGAGTTTGCTATGGGGGGGACTGGCTGATCCTTGAGGTCTCTTCCAAACCAAACAATTCCATGATTCTATGTCGTTAAAAGAAATGCAAGCTGCTTGCTGCCAGGGAAATGCAGGCTAATTAACTAATACTACTTCAATGTCATGCTGCCATGGGGAGAGCAAGCAATGCTGGCACTCGGCGTGAGCTGAGGGGAAGGGTGGCCTAAATCAGAGATATGGGACAAAGGTGGCTCAAATTGTTCCATGGGGAAGGGAATAAAGCGCTATTTTTTTATTTTTTTTTCCATTTTATGCTTTGGAAATCCAGAAATAGAATCACAAAGTCACAGAATCACAGAATTTCATGGGCTGGAAGGGACCTTGAAAGATGATCTAGCCCAACCCCCCTGTCAGAGCAGGAGCACCTAGGGCAGATCACACAGGAATACATCCAGGTGGGGTTTGAATATCTCCAGAGAGGGAGACTCCACAACCTCCCTGGGCAGCCTCTTCCAGTGCTCTTTCACCCTCACAGGGAAATAATTCTTCCTCCTGTTTCCATGGAGCTTCCTATGCCTCAGCTTCCACCATTGCCCCTTGTGCTGGCATTGGGCATCCCCCAGCAGAGCCTGGCTCCAGCCTCTGGGCACTCACCCTGCACATATTTATAAACATTGATGAGGTCACCGCTCAGTCTCCTCCTCCCCAAGCCACAGAGCCCTCAGCTCCCTCAGGCTCTCCTCATAAGGAAGATGTTCCACTCCCTTCAGCATTTTTGTGGCTCTGCACTTGACTCCTCTTAGCAGTTCCCTGAGGCCCTTCTTGAACTGAGGGGTCCAGAACTGGACACAATATTCCAGATGCAGCCTCACCAAGACAGAGTAGGAGAGGAGAACCTCTCTGGACCTACTAACCACAGCCCTTCCAATCCACCCCAGGATACCATTGGCCTTCTTGGCCACAAGAGCACATTGCTGGCTCATGGTCATCCTCCCATCCACTAGGACCCCCAGGTCCTTTTCCCCTTCGCTGCTCTCCAGCTCTGGTGTTTATTGATTTCTTGGCTGTTACCAGCATTTTACAGTGCTCCCTAGATGAAGTAATTCCCTATAAACTTAAGGAAAATACTGAAAGATTTATAGCATGTCTCAACCTTCTTGTTTGCATTCAAAAGCTGGATTTGTTGGTGGTAATAGGCATCTGAGTTTGCCAGGAGTTTTGCAGACTGGTTGCCCTATTTTATTTCAGTCCATCACAATCAAATCATAGAATCACCAAGGCTGGGAAAGACCTCAAAGATCCCCAAGTCCAACCTATCACCCAACACCTCATGACAACTAAACCATGGCACCAAGTGCCACATCCAATGCCCTCTTGAACACACATTCCAATGACTAACAACTATCTCTGTGAAGAACTTTCTCCTCACCTCCAGCCTAAACTTCCCCTGGTGCAGCTTGAGATTGTGTCCTCTTGTTCTGGTGCTGGTTGCCTGGGAGAAGAGACCAACCCCCACCTGGCTACAACCTCCCTTCAGGGAGTTGTAGACAGCAAGAAGGTCTCCCCTGAGCCTCCTCTTCTCCAGGCTAAGCAACCCCAGCTCCCTCAGCCTCTCCTCACAGGGCTTGTGCTCAAGGCCTCTCCCCAGCCTCATTGCCCTTCTCTGGACACATTCAATTAATTGGCCTCTTAAATTAAGAGGCCCAGAACTGGACACAGGTCTCAAGGTGTGGTGTAACCAGTGCAGAGTACAGGGGCACAATGACTTCCCTGTTCCTGCTGGCCACACTGTTCTTGATGGAGGCCAGGATGCCATTGGCTTTCTTTTCCGCCTGGGCACACTGCTGTCTCCTGTTCTGCCTACTATCAACCAGTACCCCCAGGTCCCTCTCTGCCTGGCTGCTCTCAGCCACTCTGACCCCAGCCTGTAGCTCTGCATGGGGTTGTTGTGGCCAATGTGCAGCACCTGGCACTTGGACGTGTTGAATGCCATCATGCTGGACTCTGCCCATCTGTCCCGCTTGTCAAGGTCCCTCTGGAGAGCTCTCTACCCTCTAACAGATCCACACCTGCTCTCAACTTGGTGTCATCTACAAATTTACCGATGATGGACTCAATCCCCTCATTCAGATCATCAATGAAGATGTTAAACAGGATGGGGCCCAGCACTGATCCTTGGGGCACACCACTAGTGCCTGGCTGCCAGCTGGATGTGGCACCATTCACCACCACTCTCTGGGCTCAGCCCTCCAGCCAGTTCCTAACCCAGCACAATGCCCTTCCTTCTGCATGATTTGTTATTATAAGAAAATATTTTGGCATTGAGAGATTACTAAGGAGGAAAAAAAACATTGAAACCAAGAATGTACTGGAGGGTTCTGAGTAGCTGTGATACTGGAGTGTTGATTTGGGCTACTATAATTCTAAACAGAAGATCTACATTTCATCCTTCTACATCTACCCCTAGGAAAATGAGTACTCACTGAGTGATCTATGCTTGCTTTCCTACTGGGAAATAAAAGGGGAAAGTACCTTGCATTAGCTAGAAGCTTCAGGCTATATGAGGTGTTGGAAGGCAGCCCTGTGGAGAAGGATTAGAGGGTGCTGATGGAAGAGAAGCTGGGCATGAGCAGGCAGGGTGAGCTTGCAGCACAGAAGGCAAATCACAACCTGGGATACATCAAAAGATGTGTGGCCAGCAGAGCCAGAGAGGTGATTCTGACACTTTGCTCTGCTCTGCTGAGACCTCACCTGGAGTACTGTGGGCAGCTCTGGAGCCCTCAATATAGGAAGGACATGGAGCTGATGGAGAGGGTCCAGATAAGGGCTACAAAAATGATCAGGGGGCTAGAGCACCTCTGCTACAAAGACAGGCTGAGGGAGCTGGGGGTGTTCAGCCTGGAGAAGAGGAAGCTCCAGGGAGACCTAATAGCAGCCTGCCAGTAGCTGAAGATTGCCACAGGAATGATGGAGAGAGACTGTTTACAGAGGCCTGCAGTGACAGGGCAGGGGCAATGGTTTCAAACTAGAGAAGAACAGATTTAGACTGGATGTTAGGAAGAACTTCTTCACTTTGAGAGTGGTGGAACTCTGGAACAGATTGCCCAGGGAGGTGGTTGAGTTCCCTTCACAGGAGATATTCAAGATGAGGCTCCACAAGCCCTGGGGAGCCTGATCTAGTTGGGGATGTCCCTGCTGACTGTGGGGAGGTTAGAATCATAGAACCATAGAATTGTTAGAGTTGTAAGGGACCTCAAGGATCAGCCAGTTCCAACCCCCCTGCCATGGGCAGGGACACCTCACACTACAGCAGGTTGCCCAGAGCCACATCAGGCCTGGTCTTAAAAATCTCCAGGGATGAGGCTTCCACCACTGCCTTGGGCAACCTGTTCCTTTGGAGGTCCCTTCCAGCCTGGACCATTCTATGATTCTATGGTTCTATGACTCCATGGTTCTATGATTCTGTGATTCTATGAACATGTTAGTACAGGAAGTCATATTTGCACCTGTGCAACAGTCCTCTCTCTGAGTTCCTATTCCTACCACGATCCCTCTGGCAGCCTCCTGGATGAACCAACCTCCTGACCCTTGCTCCTGACACATTGCCCTCCCCCAAGAGCTGACAGGAGCCTGCCCAGCACTCAGCCCTGCCTTGGTCTGTAAATAGTCAGGAGCTGCAAATCTAAGCTGTGTGATGCCTCCATGTGAGAGGACAGTGTGGGTCTGAAGGACTCCTTCCCTTCCATATGTATGCATACAACCCAGAGCTGAGGGATGTCTCTGAAACCAGGAAAAAAAAACATGAAACTTAAACTGTGGTGGAAAGCAAGATGATTCTGCCCCTGTACTCAGCACTGGTTGGGCCACACCTTGAGTCCTGTGTCCAGTTCTGGGCTCCTCAGTTTAGGAAAGATGTTGATGTGCTGGAAGGTGTCCAGAGAAGGGTAACAAAGCTGGGGAGGAGTCTGGAGCTCAGCCCTGCGAAGAGAGGCTGAGGGAGCTGGGGTTGTTTAGTCTGGAGAAGAGGAGGCTCAGGGGAGACCTTCTTGCTTTCTACAACTCCCTGAAGGCAGGTTGTAGCCACCTGGGTGTTGGTCTCTTCTCCCAGGCACCCAGCACCAAAACAAGAGGACACAGTCTCAAGCTACACCAGGGGAGGTTTAGGCTGGATGTTAGTAAGAAATTCTTCCCAGCAAGAGAGATTGGCCATTGAATGTGCTGCCCAGGGAGGTGGTGGAGTCACCATCCCTGGAGGTGTTTAAGAAGAGCCTGGATGAGACACTTGGTGCCATGGTTTGGTTGATTAGATGGTGTTGGGTGATAGGTTGGACTTGATGACCTCTGAGGTCTTTTCCAGCCTGGTTAATTCTGTTCTGTTCTATAGTGTAAGCATGCTGTGGCACCTACACCAGTCTATCCTCTAGGCACCATAAAACAACTTTGTGGACAGTTTCTCTGTGGAGCAGGTCACCAGCTGCATGCTGTTATCTCTTATTGCTCAGGTCGTAGAGGAAAGTTCACAGCTTAAGGACCTTACCTGTGGGCTAGGACACCCTTGTATGGCTGGAGGCAGCCAAATATAGATGGAAGGTACCTGAAGGTTTCTTGAGGTGAAGTTAGTGAGCAGGACCAGACTGAGATGCTCTTCAGCTCTGCTTAATTTCTGTTTGGGTCCTGTTCCCATTTCACCTGGCAGAGGCCCAGCATCCAGTGACACTTAGCACAAAACATCACAGAAGAAACAAGTAATTTAACTCCAGGCTATGAGAAAAACAAACAGGATCAAGGATATACCCAGGTGTGGCCAAAACATGCTCCATGTCATCAATAACTACCTGCTCCAGGACAGGTGAAGAAAGCAGCCTGGTCAGAGACTCATCCTGCCCAAGCACATTGGGGTCTGTTTTCTGCACTTCCTCTGTCCTGATGGAGAGATTTTTATCCTGGGGTGCATCCTGGAGGCTTTGACCTTGCCAGAGGGATTTAAACAGATGCACAGCAGAAACTGGCATGGTTCTAGGAGAAGCCTACTCAGCTCTGTCCTCTTAATGTCACTCTCTGTCTCCACAAAGCACGCTGCAGCCCAGCTCCAAGTGGCAGGTATAGATCTGCCTGTGGAGATAAACAGCACTTTGGAGTGGGTAGGGGGTAGAGAACAAACCTTGCTGTTGGAGATGTCTCCCACAAAGGAATATCTATTAACATTTGATTACATTTCACAGGATTTATTCCTCCAGTGGCCTACAGATAAGATATGCCAAAACACTGGCTGAGGCTTTCCTCAGACATAAATCCTGCCGAGCGCAATCAAGGCGTCAGCAGCCAGCTCAATCTGTTCTGCATGTGTGTGCTGTGATGGAGCTGGGAGGGGGCTGGAGCAAAAATGAATGAAACCTGATGCTGTCAGGTCGCTGAGGGCCTGGGATTGCTTCTCAGGGTTTCTTCTAATTACTTTGAAGCTCTTCACTGGCTAAGTCAATAAATATTGGGAGCGTGAAGGGGAGTGGGGATGCTCAACAAATTTGCTAGCTGTTCTCAAGGCATAGTGCTAACCTCCACTGAAAACGCAAACTGTGGGAGTTTGTGGGATCACAGTATCACAGTACATTAGAAGTTGGAAGGGGCCTCCATAGATCTTTGAGTCCAACCCCCCTGCCAGAGCAGAATCACCCAGTATCACAGTATCACAGTATCACCAAGGTTGGAAGAGACCTTGAGGATCATCGAGTCCAACCTGTCACCACAGACCTCATGACTAGACCATGGCACCAAGTGTCATGTCCAATCCCCTCTTGAACACCTCCAGGGATGGTGACTCCACCACCTCCCTGGGAGCACATTCCAAAGACCAATGACTCTTTCTGGGAAGAACTTTCTCCTCACCTCGAGCCTAAACTTCCCCCTGGCACAGCTTGAGACTGTGTCCTCTTGCTCTGGTGCTGGGTGCCTGGGAGAAGAGACCAACCCCTTCCTGGCTACAATCTCCCTTCAGGTAGTTGTAGAGGGCAACGAGGTCACCCCTGAGCCTCCTCTTCTCCAGACTAAACAATCCCAGCTCCCTCAGCCTCTTCTCACAGGGCTGTGCTCAAGGCCTCTCCCCAGCCTCGTTGCTCTTCTCTGGACACATTCAAGTGTCTCAATGTCCTCCTTAAACCGAGGGGCCCAGAACTGGACACAGGACTCAAGGTGTGCCCTAACCAATGCAGAGTACAGGGGCACAATGACCTCCCTGCTCCTGCTGGCCACACTATTCCTAATGCAGTCCAGGATGCCATTGGCCTTCTTGGCCACCTGGGCACACTGCTGGCACACTGCTGGCTCACCCAGGGTAGTCTGCACAGGAATGCAGCCACCTAGGTGGGTTTTGATTGTCTTCAGAGAAGGAGACTCCACAACCTCTCTGGGCAGCCTGCTCCAGGGCTCTGTGATACTCACAGTGAAGAAGTTTCTCCTCATGTTGAAGTGGAACATTCTCTGTTCAAGGTTGTATCCATTGTTCCTTGTCTTATTACTATGCACCACTGAAAAGAGCTTAGCCCCCCACTTGACACCCACCCCTCAGTTACTGATAGACATTCATCAGATCCCCTCACAGTCTTCACTTCTCCAGACTAAACAGCCTCAGGGCTCTCAGTCTCTCTTCATAGGGGAGATGCTCAAGTCCCCTAATATGAAAAAGGAAACAAACTATAGTCTAAAATCAGGTTAAATACTGGAAAAGATTCCTTTCTTCTCTTCAAAAAGTATGCTTCAGGCAGAAAAATAGAGAGATGTGATGAAAGAGCCACTTATGGAGCACTTATACACCAGTACAGGTTAGGAAGCAATTTGCTAGAGAGCAGCCCTGTGGAGAAGGACCTGGCAGTGCTGGTGGACAACAAGTTCTCCATGGGACAGTAATGTGCTCTGGTGGCCAAGAAGGCCAAGGGGATCAAGGGGTGCATTAAGAGGAGTGTGTCCAGCAGAGCCAGGGAGGTTCTCCTCCCCCTCTACTCTGCCCTGCTGAGACCTCACCTGGAATATTGCATCCAGGTCTGGGATCCCCAGCTCAAGAGGGACAGGGATCTGCTGGAGAGAGTCCAACAGAGAGCTACCAGGATGATTGAGGGACTGGAGCACTGCCTGATGAGGAGGAGCTGAGAGCCCTGGGGCTGTTTAGTCTGGAGAAGACTGAGAGGGGATTTAAAAAATGTTTCTAAATATCTGAGGGCTGGGGGTCAGGAGGGAGGGGACAGGCTCTGCTCACTTGTTCCCTGGGGTAGGACAAGGAGCAATGGATGTGAAGTACAGCACAGGAGGCTCCACCTCAACATGAGGAGGAACTTCATCACTGTGAGAGTCCCAGAGCACTGGCACAGGTTGCTCAGAGAGGTTGTGGAGTCTCTTCCTCTGGAGACTTTCCAAACCCACTTTGGATGCATTCCTGTGTGATTCTGTGGACCTGCTCTGGCAGGGGTGTTGGACTCGATGATCTCCGAAGGTCCCTTCCAACCCCTAAAATCCTGTGATCCTCTGCATCCTTGCTCCCACATGGTTTAAGCCACAGCATTGCAGTGTTCCAAAAAGACATTGTGGGTTATTTCTGAAGCAGCAGACTCACCCCATGAAGATCAGGTCACGCAGAGAGAAGGCAAATGATGCCAAGAATTTACCCTGTGGGAGCTGACTGAGCTCAGCACCAAAGTGTGATCAGCATTTTGCAGCACAGGACTCTGATAGTGATGATTACAAATGGTACAGGAGGCTGTCTAAGTAAAACTTGATGCTGTTTAAAAGGATTTCTGTGTGATCCACTGTATGATTTGCTATATTTTTATGTTGATAGTGAAGAAAAGTGTATTTTCAGTCCATAAGTTGTCACCAGGAGGAAGCAATTGATCATTTGTACTCCCACTGACAAATTCCAGCTCATAATTTCTTAGATGGGAGCATCTAATGTTCCTGCAATGTAAGCATCTTGAGAGATTATTTTTTGTTTGTTTGTTCCTTCTTCTTGCCTAAAATCAAAGACAGAAACACTCAGATAAGAGTCACTTGGCAAGCTGTGGCTTTTCACACAACCAACTTGAACGTGTCCAGAGAAGGGCAATGAGGCTGGAGAGAGTCCTTGAGCACAAGCCCTACAAGGAGAGGCTGAGGGGGCTGGGGTTGCTTAGCCTGGAGAAGAGGAGGCTTAGGGGAGACCTTAGAATCATAGAATCATAGAATGGTTTGGGTTGGAAAGGACCTGAAAGATCAGCTAGTTCCAACCCCCTTGCCATGGGCAGAGGCACCTCCTGCTAGACCAGTTTGCTCATGGCCTCATCCAGCCTGGCTCTGAACACTGCTATGCTTGAAGCCTCCAGAACTCTGAGAAACCTGTTCCAGTGCCTCTCACCAGCTTCATGGTGCAGAATTTCTTCCTTATGTCTCATCTAAATCCAACTTCTTACAGTTTGAAGCCATCAGCCCTTGCCCTGTCACTCCATGCCTTTGTAAAACAGCTCTCTCCAGCTCTCTTGTAGCACTCTTTAAGCACTGGGGGGCCACCAGAAAACCTCTCCTTGGAGCCTGCTCTTCTCCAGGCTGAACAACCCCAACACTCTCAGCCTGGCCTCACAGCATTTTTGAGACCTCCTCTCTCCCTGATAGAACAGGTCCCTGTCTGTGCTGAAGACTCCAGAGCTGGCCCCAGCACTGCAGGTGTGGTCACAGCAGAGCAGAAGGGCAGGATCCCCTTCCTGCCCCTGCAGCTAGAGATCAGCCCAGGACATAGTAGGCTTCTGAGCTGTGAGCATGCATAATGCTGAGCTTCTCACCAGCCAACACTCCCAAGTCCTTCTCCTCAGCACTGCTCTTTATCCATTCTCCACCCAGCCTGGATTTCTGCTTAGGATTGCCCCAGCTGAGGTGCAGGATCTTGCACTTTACTTTCCTAACACTGAGGTCTGTAGTGAAAGCAGAGACCCCCTCATTGCTGTCTACAACTCTCTGAAGGGTGATTGCAGCCAGGAGGGAATAGGTCTCTTCTCCCAGGCACCCAGCACCAGAACAAGGGGACACAGTCTCAAGCTGTGCCAGGGGAAGTTTAGGCTCAAAGTGAGGAGAAAGTTCTTCACTGAGAGTTGTTTGCAATTGGAATGTGCTGCCCAGGGAGGTGGTGGAGTCACCATCCCTGGAGGTGTTCAAGAGGGGATTGGATGTGGCACTTGAAGCCATGGTTTAGTCATGAGGTCTGTGGTGACAGGTTGGACTTGATGATCTTTGAGGTCTCTTCCAACCTTGGTGATTCTGTGACTCTGTGAATTCCTCTTCTGATAAGAAAGGAACAGTATAAGTTCCAAACCTTCTTGTCTGAGTAGTCAGACAAGAAGTCTGTATATCAAATTAGCTGAGAGAGAATGAAACACAATTAATTTGGGATGAAATCCCTCTACTGCTCTTGCCTGGCACTCATATTTTGCCTGCAGTTAACAAGATTACCTATCAGTGCCTGGATTTATTACCTGACTTTATTGCCCTTTCATTTTCCCTTCCCAGTGAAGGCTGAGCATTACCCTCACATGCAGTAACTGCCCAGCTGTTTGACTGTGACTAGATCTATTTGTCCAAGCTGTGACATCCACTCCCATCACCTACACAAACAGCCTAGCATTATTTTTGTGTGCTTTATTCCCCATCTTCTTGATTTGGTAGCAGAGATTCCTCTCCCAGGGAAAGTCAAGGACAGGCAGCCAGCAGGAAAAGCTGTTCACAGTGGGTTTAAAATGAGAAAAGTGACCAACAGAGCTGTCAAATGTTTTGGATGAACACAGTTCTTGCCACTACACATCTTTACATTGCAGTCATTTTGAAGACAGACAACTTTAGCCTGGAGAAGAGGAGGCTCAGGGGAGACCTTATTGCTCTCTACAACTGCCTGAAGGGAGGTTGTAGACAGGCAGGGGTTGGTTGCTTCTCCCAGGCACCCAGCACCAGAACAAGAGGACACAGTCTCAGGCTGTGCCAGGGGAGGTTTAGGCTGGAGGTGAGGAGAAAGTTCTATACAGAGAGAGTGATTGCCCATTGGAATGTGCTGCCCAGGGAGGTGGTGGAGTCACCATCACTGGAGGTGTTTAGGAAGAGACTGGATGGGGTGCTTGGTGCCATGGTTTAGTAGATTAGATGGTGTTGGGTGATAGGTTGGATGCAATGATCTTGAAGGTCTCTTCCAACCTGGTCTATTCTATTCTTTCTATTCTATTCTATTCTAGTCTAGTCTAGTCTAGTCTAGTCTACTCATTCCTATTCTATTCTATTCTATTCTATTCTATTCTATTCTATTCTATTCTATTCTATTCTATTCTATTCTATTCTATTCTATTCTATTCTATTCTGCTCTGTTCTATTCTATTCTATTCTATTCTATTCTATTCTATTCTATTCTATTCTATTCAGCATCCCTACAAGCCTTAGAATCACAGAATTGTCAGGGTAGGAAGGGACCTGAAGGATCAGCCAGTTCCAACCCCCCTGCCATGGGCAGGGACACCTCACACTACAGCAGGTTGCTCACAGCCACATCCAGCCTGGCTGCAAACACCTCCAGGCAGGAGGCTTCCACCACCTCCCTGGGCAACCTGTGCCAGTGTCTCACCACCCTCATGGGGAAGAACTTCTTCCTAACATCCAATCTGAATCTACCCATTTGTAGTTTTGTTCCGTTCCCCCCAGTCCTATCACTCCCTGACACCCTAAAAATTCCCTCCCCAGCTTTCTTGTAGCCCCCTTCAGATACTGGAAGGCCACAATTAGGTCTCCTTGGAGCATTCTTATCTCATCAGCTCAGACTTAATGCCCCCTCCAGGGTTTGGTGTCCTGCATTATCTAATAGATCTGCTAGAGTAAACTTGCAGCACAAAGTTACACTGGAGTCATTTCCTCCTTCCTTCAAGCTAAGGATCATTTATTCTGCTCCCACACATGCCAACAGATTTATGAATTCTCCACCTCACGCCCATCATCAATCAAATTCATTACAATCTTTGAAGGACACCAATTATCCACATGATTTTTCTTCTCTCCAGGTGCGATGTGGGGGAAAAACTGAAGAACCTCTCTAAAAATAACAGGGAAAAAATGCAATTAAAAGCCACTTCCTATTTCAGCAGAGAAAGAGGTCTTCATTGTGTCATCTCTGTGCTTTTATATGGTGTTGATGCAGTATAATGAGGCATCAAGTTGGTGTCTGGTGACCAGTGGTGTCCCCCTGGGCTCAATATTGGGCTCAGTTCTGCTCAACCTCTTTATTGATGACTTGGATGAGGGGATCCAGTCTACCATTAGTAATGATGCCAAAGTGATGGTGGGAGGGAGTGTCAATCAGGTGGGACGTAGGAAGTCACTTCAGAGAGACCTGGCCAAGCAGGGTCAATGGGCTGAGGCCAACGGTATGATATTCCACAAGGCCAAGGGCAGAGTGCTGAACTTTGAATCATAGAATCATAGCATCAATAAGGTTGGAAAAGACCTCAAAGGTCATCAAGTCCAACCTGTCACCCAACACCTCATGACTAACTAAACCATGGCACCAAGTGCCACATCCAATCCCCTCTTGAACACCTCCAGGGATGGGGACTCCACCACCTCCCTGGGCAGCACATTCCAATGGCCAATCTCTCTTGCTGGGAAGAATTTCTTCCTAACACCCAGCCTAAACCTCCCCTGGTGCACCTTGAGACTGTGTCCTCTTGTTCTGGTGCTGGTTGCCTGGGAGAAGAGACCAAACCCCACCTGACTAAAACCTCCCTTCAGGTAGTTGTAGAGAGCAAGAGCTCCCCTAAGCCTCCTCTTCTCCAGGCTAAGCAGCCCCAGCTCCCTCAGCCTCTCCTCACAGGGCTGTGCTCAAGGCCTCTCCCCAGCCTCATTGCCCTTCTCTGGACACTTTCAAGAGTCTCTATGTCCTTCTTAAACTGAGGGGCCCAGAACTGGTCACAAAACATGCCATTGGGGCACTCTTGTTCCCCCTCTCTTCTCCACTGTGTAAGCAAATGGAAAGAGTAGAAAACCAGCCCAGTGGAAATCCATTAACTGGGCTTTAATAATTTCATTCCAAACGTTGTAGGATGTCTAATGAGCTCTCTGAAGCTGTGTTTATAGTCTTTCAGCTGCCTGACATATTTCTCAGTTAATTTAACATTTACAAGCACCCAGCAAAAATAATGATTTTTGAATGTTATATTTGCATGTGAAATCCCAACTGGACTGTAAGGATTGGTTTGTTTCAGCAAAACACATTCTCATTAGTGGAGAGTGAAAGTATGAGCAAAAGCACTGCTTGTAAGCAGGGAAAGGAAAGGAAAGGAAAGGAAAGGAAAGGAAAGGAAAGGAAAGGAAAGGAAAGGAAAGGAAAGGAAAGGAAAGGAAAGGAAAGGAAAGGAAAGGAAAGGAAAGGAAAGGAAAGGAAAGGAAAGGAAAGGAAAGGAAAGGAAAGGAAAGGAAAGGAAAGGAAAGGAAAGGAAAGGAAAGGAAAGGAAAGGAAAGGAAAGGAAAGGAAAGGAAAGGAAAGGAAAGGAAAGGAAAGGAAAGGAAAGGAAAGGAAAGGAAAGGAAAGGAAAGGAAAAGGTTGGAAGAGAGCTTTGAGATTATCAAGTCCAACCTATCAGCCAACACCATCTAATCAACTAAACCATGGCACCAAGTGTCTCAGCCAGGCTCTTCCTAAACACCTCCAGTGATGGTGACTCCACCACCTCCCTGGGCAGCACATTCCAATGGCCAATCTCTCTTGCTGGGAAGAGCTTATTCCTACCATCCAGCCTAAACTTCCCCTGGCACAGCTTGAGACTGTGTCCTCTTGTTCTGGTGCTGGGTGCCTGGGAGAAGAGACCAACTTCCACCTGGCTTCAGGGAGTTGTAGAGAGCAAGAAGGTCTCCCTGAGCCTCCTCTTCTCCAGGCTAAGCAACCCCAGCTCCCTCAGCCTCTCCTCACAGGGCTGTGCTCCAAACCCCTCCCCAGCCTCATTGCCCTTCTCTGGACACGTTCAAGAGTCTCAATGTCCTTCTTAAATTGAGGAGCCCAGAACTGGACACAGGACTCAAGGTGTGGCTTGACCAGTGAAGTGCACAGGGCACAACGACTTCCCTGCTCCTGCTGGCCACACTATTCCTGATACAGGTCAGGACACCATTGGCTTTTTTGGCCACCTGGGCACAGTGCTGGTTCGTGTTCAGTTGGCTATCAACCAGTACCCCCAGGTCCCATCCTGCCTGGCTGCTCTCCAGCCACTCTGACCCCAGCCTGTAGCACTGCATGGGGTTGTTGCGGCCAAAGTGCAGCACCTGGCACTTGGACTTGTTGAATGCCATCCTGTTGGACTCTGCCCATCTGTCCAGCCTGTCAAGGTCCCTCTGCAGAGCCCTTCTACCCTCTAATAGATCAGCACCTCAAACTCTTCCCTTTCAGAGTGACTGCCTGACTGTGCTATTTCCACCACGTAACAGGAGAGCCCTACTCAGTTAGGTATTTGCCCTCAAACATGGTACTACAGAGTCTGGTTTCCAAGTGTTTGAAATGTCTGATGGGCTGCTGACCTCAAACACCTATGACCTGTGAGGTGTGATGTTTCAGTTGGGTTTGATGGCCAGCCCCAGCTGCGTTCCTACTTGGCAGGAACAGCCCTCTGTGGATAACCTTCTGAGGCTCTCTGCTCCCTCTCTGGAGATATTCAAAACTCGCCTGGGTGTGTTCCTGTGTGATCTGCTGTAGGTGATCCTGCTCTGGCAGAGGGGTTGGACTGGATGAGCTTTTGAGGTCCCTTCAATCCCCTAATATTCTGTGATTCTTCCACTGAAGTCAGAAACTAAGGACTACTTCTTTACTGTCTTCACATATCCCTCATAGGAAAAAGAAATAAAATGTTTTAACACCCAGAAGTCAGGTGGGACACATCTTCAATCTGAAGGTATTGCTAGCACACTAAAGCTAAGGTTTAGATATTTCTGACTTGAATTACTGGTTGTCAGCCAGCTGAACATGAGCCAGCAGAGTGCCCAGGTGGCCAAGAAGGCCAATGGCATCCTGGCCTGGGTCAGGAATAGTGTGGTCAGCAGGAACAGGGAAGTCTTTGTGCCCTGTACTCAGCACTGGTTAGGTCACACCTTGAGTCCTGTGTCCAGTTCTGGGCTCCTCAATTTAAGACCTTGAGACACTTGAATGTGTCCAGAGAAGGGCAACGAGGCTGGGGAGAGGTCTGGAGCACAGCCCTGTGAGGAGGCTCAGGGGAGACCTTACTGCTCTCTACAGCAACCTGAAAGGAGATTGTAGCCAGGTGGGGGCTGGTCTCTTCTTCTTCCAGGGAACTAGATCTGTATCAAGATCTGTACCTGTCTCAAGATTTGGTGGGTTTGATACCACTACCTAGCTATTCCTTGGTTTACATCTGTTTCTGGTACGTAGTGTTGGCTTTGTATGACTGTATTGCCCAAAAGTCCCTCCTATTCCTCTCCAATTATCTGTGAAATCCAATAATTCCTCAGGTAACTCTCCTTCAAACACAGCTACACTGAATCACAGAAACATTCAGGTTGGAAAAGACCCTCAGGATCACCAAGTCCAACCCACAACCCTCCTCTACAAGGGTCACCCCTAAACCATAGCCCCAAGCACCACATCCAAACCACCTTCAAACACAGCCAGGCTTGGGGACTCCACCACCTCCCTGGGCAGCACATTCCAAGGCCTGACCACTCTTACCATCAAAAGTGCTTCCTAATGTCCAGTCTAAACCTACCCAGTTACAGCTTGAGGCCATTCCCTTTTGTTCTATCACTAATTACCTGTGAGAAGAGACCAGCAGCAGCCTCTCCACAATGTCCTTTCAGGAAGACAGCTATGAGGTCTCCTCTCAGCCTCCTCTTTTCCAAACTAACCATCCCCAGCTCCTTCAGTTGCTCTTCATAAGAAATCTAGTCCCCTCCTTCACAGTGCTATCTTTGCTATCTAGCCACAGTGCTATCTATAGCCTTTGCCAGGTTCATGCATTGCTATCCATCACATCCAGCAATTCCAGCTATGCTGTGTCCAATGGTTTCTCACATCCCTTGCAGTCACCTTCACCTAGGGGCTGAACCCCATCACCTGCCTGCAGCGCTGATGCAATCAAGATGTCCTTTGGCCTGCATGCAGGTGCCAGGTAAGTGCTGTATGGGCCAGCCAAACAAGAAAGAAGACAAACTAGTTTTAGGTCAGAGAAGAAACGGAGAAGTTTAAATGTGAGGCCTCTATCTATTTAGTGTTTTGTCTCATTCTCTGGGGACTTTCAAGACACATCTGGATGCATTCCTGTGCAACCTGTGTGAGATTCTCTGGTCCTGCTCTGGCAGGAGGTTTGGACTTGATGATCTCTGGAGGTCCCTTCCAAGACTGAGGGAGCTGGGGCTGCTTAGCCTGGAGGGGAGGAGACTCAGGGGTGACCTCATTACTCTCTCATTACTCTCTACAACTACCTGAAGGGGGGTTGTAAACAGGCAGAGGTTGGTCTCTTCTCCCAGGCAACCAGCACCAGAACAAGAGGACACAGTCTCAGGCTGCACCAGGGGAAGTTCAGGCTGGAGGTCAGGAGGAAGTTTTACACGGAGAGAGTGATTGCCCATTGGAATGGGCTGCCTGGGGAGGTGGTGGAGTCGCCGACACTGGAGGTGTTCAGGAGGAGACTTGACAGGGTGCTTGGTTACATGGGTTAGTTGATTAGGTGGTGTTGGGTGATAGGTTGGACGTGATGATCTTGAAGGTCTCTTCCAACCTGGTTTATTGTATTGTATTATTGTATCTTGTGACCCTGTGATCTAGCTGAGGATGTCCCTGCATACTGCAGAGAGGGTTGGCCTAGGTGACCTTTGGAGGACCCTTCCAACCCAGACCACTCTATGATTGTAAGTGGGAAGAGTGGACATCAGTGAAGAGTATTTAAAAGCCATTCATGGGCACTACTATTAGGATCAGTATTACTATTGTTAGTATTACTATTATTACTAGAATTATGATTAACAGTACTATTATTAGTACTAGGATTATGAGTTCTGTGTCCAGTCCTGGGCTTTTCAATTTAAGAAGGACATTGAGGCACTTGAACATGTCCAGAGAAGGGCAACTTAAATTGAGAGGAGGTTGTGGAGAGGCTGCTGCTGGTCTCTCACAGGTAATCAGTGACAGAACAAGAGGGAATGGCCTCAAGCTGCCACTGGGTAGGTTTAGACTGGACATTAGAAAACATTTTTTGATGGCAAGAGTGGTCAGGCCTTGGAATGTGCTGCCCAGGGAGGTGGTGGAGTCCCCAAGCCTGGCTGTGTTTCAAGGTGGTTTGGCTGTGGTGCTTGGGGCTATGGTTTAGAGGTGACCCTTGCAGAGTAGGCTTCTGTGTTGGACTTGGTGCTCCTGAGGGTCTCTTCCAACCTGAATGTTTCTGTGATTTCTGTGAAGAAAATTCAGCTGTTGAAAATGTAGCCAAAGAAGCAACCATTAGTTCCTGTCCTGCCCTTAAGAGGAGATTGTGGTCATTTATTTTCATTGCTAAATGATCTTTTTGATTGAGTTAACCTTGCTGACATTTCTGTCTTTCCTGCTACATCATCATGTGTCAATCTGAATCTAGAGATTCCTCCTGAGAAGAGTTTGTGACATGAAATTAATCTGTGTTCAGCATCCATTCAGAACATTGTCCTGAAGCTGAGGGCATCACAATATCATCACAGTAACCTCTTAATATTGTTTAAAAAATTCTTCTCCTTTGGAAGAGAAGAGAAGAGAAGAGAAGAGAAGAGAAGAGAAGAGAAGAGAAGAGAAGAGAAGAGAAGAGAAGAGAAGAGAAGAGAAGAGAAGAGAAGAGAAGAGAAGAGAAGAGAAGAGAAGAGAAGAGAAGAGAAGAGAAGAGAAGAGAAGAGAATTAACCAGGTTGGAAAAGGCCTTTGAGATCATCCAGTCCAACACATTACCCAACACCATCTAATCAACTAAACCATGGCACCAAGTGCCTCATCCAGTCTCTTCCTAAACACTTCCACATGACAGTGATTCCAGCACTTCCCTGGGCAGCACATTCCAATGGTCAGTCTCTCTTGCTGGGAAGAATTTCTTCCTAACATGCAGCTTAAACCTCCCCTGGCACAGGTAGAGACTGTGTCCTCTTGTTCTGGTGCTGGTTACCTGGGAGAAGAGACCAACCCCCACCTGGCTACAACCTCCCTTCAGGGAGTTGCAGAGAGCAAGAAGGTCTCCCCTGAGCCTCCTCTTCTCCCAGGCTAAGCAACCCCAGCTCCCTCAGCCTCTCCTCACAGGGCTGTGCTTCAAAACCCTCCCCAGCTTTGTTGCCCTTCTCTGGACACCTTCCAGCATCTCAACATCTTTCCTAAACTGAGGGACCACCTTGGTGTGGCCTAACCAGTGCTGAGTCCAGGGCAGAATGACTTCCCTCCTCCTGCTGGCCATGCTATTCCTAATCCAGGCCAGGATGCTCTTGGCCTTCTTGGCCACCTGGGCACACTGCAGGCTCATGTTCAGCCTACTATCAACCAGCACCCCCAAGTCCCTTTCTGCCTGGCTGCTCTCAGCCACTCTGATCCCAGCCTGCAGCACTGCCTGGGGTTGTTGTGGCCAAAGTGCAGTACCTGGCACTTAGATATGTTAAATCTCCTGCCCTTGGCTGTGTATATTTATATCTGGTTTTTATCCTCATCTGGGAAGTAGGGATGTTTGCCCTTATGTCTTTCAGATCCTCCTCAGATCCTCACTGAGAGCTGTTCATATGAATCACCAGTGCAAACTGTAAGCAGAGGAGCTGCTGGCCCTTGGCAGCACCCATTGTTGTGTGTTTCATGTGGAGATCTTGGATGACCGCACTTTGTGTAGACTTCTGGGGCTAACAAGCAGATGGATGTGTCCTCTCAGAAGGAGCAGCCTATCATTTCCAACATGCTTGGCTCCTCTCTGACATGCATTAATCATGAAGAATATCTTTGAAGAATGCAATTCTGCAGCTTCTGTCATCAGGCTCACCTCTCTGCATTGCGCAGTGAGGACAAGCTGGCTTTGTGGCAGCAGTGGGTTGACAGCTTGGAAGGACCGCTGCTGCCTCCACACCAGCAGCATAGCTTCTACCTCTGACCCCTGGTACCATTCTCCTTCCTGCAGCCTGGTGCAGCTTGAGACTTTGTCCTCTTGTTCTGGTGCTGGTTACTTGAGAGAAGACACCAACCCCATCCTGGCTACAACCTCCTTTCAGGAAGTTGTAGAGAGCAGTAAGGTCTCCCCTGAGCCTCTGCTTCTCCATGTTAAACATCCCCAGCTCCCTCAGCCTCTCCTTGTAGGGCTTGTGCTCCAGGCCTCTCACCAGCCTCCTTCTCCCAGGCAACCAACAACAGAGCAAGAGGACATAGTCTCAAGCTGCCCCAGGGGAAGTTTAGGCTGGAGGTGAGGAGAAAGTTCTTCCCAGAAAGAGAGATTGGCCATTGGAATGTGCTGCCCAGGGAGGTGGTGGAGTCACCATCCCTGGAGGTGCTCAAGAGGGGATTGGAGGTGGCATTAGGTGCCATGGTTTATTTAGTCATGAGGTGTTGGGTGACAGGTTGGACTTGATGATCTCTGAGGTCTTTTCCAACCTTATTGATGCTATGATTCTATTCTATGATTCTAAACTTCCCCTGGCATAGCTTGAGACTGCGTCCTCTTGTTCTGTTCGGTCTCTTAGTTTTGTCCTCTTGAGAGGAGCTGTTGATAAAAGCTACAAAATGAGGACTGAGTGAAAACAACCAAACAACAAAAACAAAACCCAACAACTACCATATGTGCTGATGGAGCACAAGAAAGATTTATTGGGAGCTAGCTCCACAAACTGGATAAGAGGCCTTTTGTCTGGCCTGACGACTAATTGACATGAATTAGATGACGAGATAGCTGCCTCAAAACCTACTGCAACCCGAACTGCTAACAGAAATACCACCAGAGGAAAGCAGCTCAGACAATCAGCAGAAAAAGAGGAGAGACTGGGGGAGCTGAGGGCTCTCTAGCTTAGAGAAGAGGAGGCTGAGAGGTGACTTCATCAATGTTTGGAAATATGCAAAGGGTGAGTGCCCAGAGGCTGGAGCCAGGCTCTGCTGGGTGGTGCTCAATGCCAGCACAAGGGGCAGTGGTGGAAGCTGAGGCAGTGATTCTGTGAAAAAAAAAGTATATATATATTCTGCACACTGGTCACAACAACCCCAGGCAGTGCTACAGGCTGGGTCAGAGTGGCTGGAGAGCAGCCAGGCACAGAGGGACCTGGGGGTGCTGGTCCATGGTAGGCTGAACATGAGCCTGCAGTGTGCCCAGGCAGCCAAGAGGGCCAATGGCATCCTGGCCTGCATCAGGAACAGTGTGGCCAGCAGGAGCAGGGAGGTCATTCTGCCCCTGTACACTGCCCTGGTTAGGCCACACCTCGAGTCCTGTGTCCAGTTCTGGGCCCCTCAGTTTAGGAAGGAGGTTGACTTGCTGGAGCGAGTCCAGAGAAGGGCAACAAAGTTGGTGAGGGGCTTGGAACACAGCCCTGTGAGGAGAGGCTGAGGGAGCTGGGGTTGCTTAGCCTGGAGAAGAGGAGGCTCAGGGGAGACCTTACTGCCCTCTACAACTACCTGAAGAGAGGTTGTAGGCAGGCAGAGGTTGGCCTCTTCTCCCAGGCAGCCAGCACCAGAACAAGAGGACACAGTGTCAGGCTGCGCCAGGGGAGGTTTAGGTTGAATGTTAGGAGGAAGTTCTATACAGAGAGAGTGATTGCCCATTGGAATGGGCTGCCTGGGGAGGTGGTGGAGTCACCATCATTGGAGGTGTTCAGGAGGAGACTTGATGGGGTGCTTGGTGCCATGGGTTAGTTGTTTAGGTGGGTTGGATAGGTTGATGGGTTGGACTTGATGATCTAGAAGGTCTCTTCCAACCTGGTTTATTCTATGTATTCTATTCTATGTACCTTGTATATATATGTATATATATATAAATATAGTCATGCTTTACTCTGTGTCTGACAGCTTTGAAAAGGCCAACATAGCTCTGTCTGTGTGAAATCTGGTCCAAAAAAATGCAGCAAACCAGTTGCTCACAAGAAAATAAATATGTTCACAGGTTTATAAAGATGTGCAGGGTGAGTGCCAAGGGGATGGAGCCAGGCTCTGCTGGGGGATGCCCAATGCCAGCACAAGGGGCAATGGTGGAAGTTGAGGTATAGGAAGTGCCATGGAAACAGGAGGGAAAGTGTTTTCCCTGTGAGGGTGATGGAACACTGGAAGAGGCTCTCCAGGGGGGCTGTGGAGTCTCCCTCTCTGGAGATATTCAAAACCTGCCTGCATGTGTTCCTGTGTGATCTGCTCTAGGTGCTCCTGCTCTGGCAGGGGGGTTGGACTGGATGATTTTTCAAGGTCCCTTCCAGCCCCTGTAATTCTGTGAAAGCATGTGAGAGATTTCCCTGTGTTGCTGCACCATCAGGGCTGGCCAAATTCCTCCCTCCATGCAGTGAGCTGCATTTAGGGAAAGCAGCACAGCTTTTTTTTTTGCCCTCCTAGAACAGGGTCAGATGGGGTGGCAGTGATAATGTATCAGTGTGGGCTGGCACTGCTTTTCCCCACTACAGCCACACAGACTGCAGAGTGCACAGTGGCCCCAGAGAGGGGCAGAAGCAGCCTTTGCTTCCCCGGTAATTCTGAAGGGAAGAAATGCTTGCAGCTGAAAACAAATGTGGAATTCAACATCCATACTTCCATATCATTCATATCAGGCACCTCCTGCATGTGTGTAAATACATAAAGGGTGAGTGCCAAGAGGCTGGAGCCAGGCTCTGCTGGGGGATGCCCAATGTCAGCACAGGGGCAATGGTGGAAGTTGAGGCAGAGGAAGTTCCATGGAAACAGGAGGAACAATTATTTCACAGTGAGGATGACAGAAAACTGGAACAAGCTGCCCAGGGGGGTTGTGGAGTCTCCCTCTCTGGAGATATTCAAGACCCACCTGAATGTGTTCCTGATATGCTCTAGATGATGCTGCTCTGGCAGGGGGGGTTGGACTGGATGATGTCTCAAAGTCCCTTCCATCCCTAAGGTTCTGTGGTTCTGTTATATCACAGTAGCAGAAATTAACTTAGAAAGAAGCCTCACCCATGAGGCTTAAAACAAGCAGAGCCTAGAGAGTAGGGTTACTGTTTGATTTGGTATGTGTTATGCATTTCATAACGCCTGCTGTGAAACTGAAATGTCTCCAAGTACTTTAACAACAATTTTCATCTCAGTGTTCAGCTGTGCTCTGCTTTCTTGTAGTTCATGAGAACTGACCATGAGCTCCAAAAGGAATCTTTCTACTACTACCTGAATGGATGTTGTTGTGAGGTGGGTGATGGTCACAGGATCAGAGGATCACAGGATGCTAGGGCTTAGAAGAGACCTCAGGAGATCATCAAGTCTAGCCCCCCCTGCCAGAGCAGGACCAGAGAATCCAGCACAGGTCACACAGGAACACATCCAGATGAGTCTGGAAAGTCTCCAGAGAAGGAGACTCCACAACCTCTCTGGGCAGCCTGTTCCAGTGCTCTGTGACCCCCACAGTAAAGTTCCTCCTCATGTTGACTTGGAGCCTCCTGTGTGGTAGTTTATACCCATTGTCCCTTGTCCTATCCCAGGGAGCAAGTGAGCAGAGCCTGTCCTCTCCCTCTTGACCCCCAGCCCTCAGATATTTATCATAGTATCAGTCAGGGTTGGAAGGGACCACAAGGATCAGCTAGTTCCAACCCCCCTGCCATGGGCAGGGACACCCCACACTACAGCAGGCTGGCCACAGCCTCAGCCAGCCTGGGCTTAAACACCTCCAGGGACGGGGCCTCAACCACCTCCCTGGACAACCCATTCCAGAGCTTCACCACTCTCACGGTGAAGAACCTCCTCCTCACATCCAGCCTGAATCTCTCCACCTCCAGCTTCATTCCATTCCCCCTAGTCCTATCACTACCTGAGATCCTGAGAAGTCCTTCTGGACTCAAGATTCACCAGGGGAGGTTCAGGCAGGACACTAGGGAAAAAAGTTTCACTGAAAGCATTGTCAGGCAATGGAACAGGCTGCTTAGGGAGGTGGTTGAGTCACCACCCCTGGATGTGTTTGAAATCAGGTAAATAAGGTCTCAGAGGAGACCTTATTGTGGCCTTCCAATATCTAAAGGAGGCCTCCAAGCAAGCTGGGGAGGGGTATTTTAGGGTGACAGGGCGTGATAGGACCAGGGGGATAGAGCAAAACTAGAAAGGGGTAGAATGAGATTGGATGTTAGGAAGAAGTTCTTCCCCATGAGAGTGGTGAGACACTGGCACAGATTGCCCAGGGAGGTGGTGGAAACCTCATCCCTGGAGGATTTTAAGGCCAGGCTGGATGTGGATCTGAGCAACCTGCTGTAGTGTGAGGTGTCCCTGCTCCATTCTCAGGGGGGTTGGAACTGGATGATCCTTGTGGTCCCTTCCAGCTCTAACAATTCTGTGATCCTATGATTTTTATTTCCCTACCTGGCCACTTTGCCTTTCCTGAGCCCAGTGTCTTTAGGATGTTCTTCAGAAGTCCCCACACTGCAGGTATTCTGGGTCTGCTCAATATACAAGAGAATGACTGAGGCTTTCAACCACTGCTGTGTCATAAATATGCAAGAGTTGCTGCAGCTCCCAAGATCACATTGAAAGCAGCACTGAGATGACACAAGCTGAAGGTCAAGAGCCCATTCCAGCAACGTAAATATGCCAGGAGATAGGGGAACTTGCTTTTGTGTTAAACTAAACATTATCCCTGCCCAGTTTTGGAGAGGATTAAATGTGGTTCTGAAAACATTCAAAATATTTACAGATCAGCTGCCTGAGAGAGGAGCACATTGCATGGGTAGAGCAGTGCCCCAAATGTTAGCCTTTGTTAATATCTCTCCTGACTTAGCCTCTGGAAGCACGCAATCAAAATCAGAGCTCAGCAGTGCCGTGCACAAAGACCTCCTAGCAAGGACAATGCTTCTGTGTCAAAAGGGAAGCATTTCTGCCTGTTGGTACTGTTTATCAAGGCCATTCAAGACTTGTGATAACTCTGAGAGAGTGTAGCTCCTCTGATCCCGCGATTCAAAGAGGTGTTTTCACTGCAGGCTCAGCAGTGTGGGCCTCCCTCCCTTTATTCACCAGAGGATGGTGGGGAGAGGCATAAAATCCTGTGCAAAGATTGTGGGAAGAAATTCCATACACAAATCATGGCTTTCACTGGGTATAGAGTCACAGAATGCACTGGGTTGGAAGGGAAGGGGTTGAACTGGGTTGGGAAGGCGTTGAACTGGGTTGGAAAGGGTTGTCACCAAGTCCAACACCCGTGCAGCAAGCCCAGGCCTTGTGGCTGCCCAGGTGGAAGCCCCAGGCTGAGTCATATTGATTTACAGAATACAGAATTAACCAGGTTGGAAAAGACCTCAGAGATCACCAAGTCCAACCTAGGCTTGGTGTTAAGGGGCACACTCAACTAGATCAGGTTGCTCAGAGCCCCAACAAGAATTGACCTTGCAAGTCTCCAGGGATGGGGCCTCCAACACTTCCCTGGGCAAACTCTTCCAGTGTTTCACCACTCTCATGGTAAAGAATTGCTTTTAAATGTCCAATCTAAACCTACCCTTCTCCAGTTTCAGACCATGCCCATGTGAAAGAGAACCTCTACAGCTTTCAGGTACTGGGAGGCTGCTATCAGGTCTTCCCAGAGCCTTCTCTTCTCCAGGCTGAACAACCCCAACTCTCTCTTGAGTCCTGTGTCCAGTTCTGGGCTCCTCAGTTTAGGAAAGATGTTGAGTTGCTGGAAGGTGTCCAGAGAAGGGCAACAAAGTTGTGAGAAGAGGCTGAAGGAGCTGGGGATGCTTAGCCTGGAGAAGAGGAAGCTCAGGGGAGACCTCCTTGCTGTCTACAACTCCCTGAAGGGAGGTTATAGCCAGGTTGAGGTTGGTCTCTTCCCTTCTCCCAGGCAACCAGCACCAGAACAAGTGGACACAGTCTCAAGCTGTGCCAGGTGAGGTTTAGGCTGAAAGTGAGGAAGAAGTTGGCCACTGGAATGTGCTGCCCAGGGAGGTGGTGGAGTCACCATCTCTGGAGGTGTTTAGGAAGAGCCTGGCTGAGGCACTTGGTGCCATGGTTTAGTTGATTAGATGGTGTTGGGTGATAGGTTGGAATGGATGATCTCTGAGATCTTTTCCAACCTGGTCTATTCTATTCTATTCTATTCTATTCTATTCTATTCTATTCTATTCTATTCTATTCTATCCTATTCTACTCTACTCTACTCCACTCTACTCTACTCCACTCTACTCCTATTCTATTCTATTCTATTCTATTCTATTCTATTCTATTCTATTCTATTCTATTCTATTCTATTCTATTCTATTCTATTCTACTCTACTCTACTCCACTCTACTCCTATTCTATTCTATTCTATTCTATTCTATTCTATTCTATTCTATTCTATTCTATTCTATTCTATTCTATCCTATTCTATTCTATTCTACTCTACTCTACTCCACTCTACTCTACTCCACTCTACTCCTATTCTATTCTATTCTATTCTATTCTATTCTATTCTATTCTATTCTACTCTACTCTACTCTACTCTACTCTACTCCACTCTACTCCTATTCTATTCTATTCTATTCTATTCTATTCTATTCTATTCTATTCTATTCTATTCTATTCTATTCTATTCTATTCTATTCTATCCTATTCTATTCTATTCTACTCTACTCTACTCCACTCTACTCTACTCCACTCTACTCCTATTCTATTCTATTCTATTCTATTCTATTCTATTCTATTCTATTCTATTCTATTCTACTCTACTCTACTCTACTCTACTCCACTCTACTCCTATTCTATTCTATTCTATTCTATTCTATTCTATTCTATTCTATTCTATTCTATTCTATTCTATTCTATTCTATTCTCTCAGCCTGTCCTTGCAGAAGAGGTGCTCCAAGCCCCTGATCATTTTTGTAGCCCTCCTCTGGACCCTTCCTGTCAGGTCCATGTCCTTCTTGTACAGAGGACTCCACAGTTCCAGCAGTGAGCAAGTGTGACTGTGTTAACAAAAAGGGCCTTACACAGCATTTTAACATCTTTCCAAAAGAAAAGGGCATGGATTTCATCTCCTGATGACTTCTGTTTTCTTTTATTGCCTTTTCCACTATAAAGCGCTCTGATGATTTCCTCTGGCAACTACTCAGCCTGCTCATGCTAGCCTAACTGAATAGCCAAGCTCTTGATTACAGATTTCTTCAGTCTCACAGCAACTCACAGGAGCATCTAGATACTGCAGCAGAGCTGGATGCAGTGGCTGAAGCACCTGGAATCCTATTTGCTTCAAATAGCACTGGTCTTTGTATTTAATCATTTGAGGTCATCCATAGCTATACAACTGTTTGAATCAGGCTTACTCTCTTTCAAATGCCTGTCTGCTTCACTGCTGACACAGGATTTTATGTGCTCCACACACAAAGCTTGCAGGCTTCCCTCACCTCCTTTTTGGAAATTATATCACTCTTTAAAGCCCTGGATCAAATGCTCTGGGCTTGGAAATTTAGCCACAACTCACTGAGTTGTGAGAATCCTCCAGCTCAGAGGAAGAGAAAAAGAGAACTCCTTACTAAAAAGTCCGTAGTCCTGGCTTTGATTTCAGATTCCTGCTCTTCTTCAGCTGGAAGCAAGTGAAAGGGAAATAGAGAGTCCTTCCAGTGCTGAGGAAAGATGTGATTCCATCAATTCAAATAGGATCATAGAATCAGAGAATTGTTAGGGCTGGGAGGGACCTCAAGGATCAGCCAGTTCCAACCCTCCTGCTGTGGGGCAGGGACACCTCACACTACAGCAGGTTGCTCACAGCCACATCCAGCCTGGCCTTAAAAACCTCCAGGGTTGAGGCTTCCATCACAGAATCACAGAATCACCAAGGCTGGAAGAGACCTTCAAGATCATCAAGTCCAACCTGTCACCACAGACCTCCTGACTAAAGTATGGTACTAAGTGCCACATCCAATCCCCTCTTGAACACCTCCAGGGATGGGGACTCCACCACCTCCCTGGGCAGCACATTCCAATGACGAATGACTTGCTCAGTGAAGAACTTTCTCCTCACCTCCAGCCTAAACCTCCCCTGGTGCAGCTTGAGACTGTGTCCTCTTGTTCTGGTGCTGCTTGCCTGGGAGAAGAGACCAACCCCCACATGGCTATAACCTCCCTTCAGGGAGTTGTAGACAGCAAGAAGGTCTCCCCTGAGCCTCCTCTTCTCCAGGCTAAACAACCCCAGCTCCCTCAGCCTCTCCTCACAGGGCTGTGCTCAAGGCCTCTCCCTAGATTTGTTGGCCTTTTCTGGACACTTTCAAGAGTCTCAATGTCCTTCTTAAACTGAGTGGCCCAGAACTGGACACACCACCTCCCTGGGCAACCTGTGCCAGTGTCTCACCACCCTCATGGAGAACAACTTCTTCCTAACAGCCAATCTCAATCTACCTATTTCTAGTTTTGTTCCATTCCCCCCAGTCCTATCACTCCCTCACAACCCCCTAAAAAGTCCCTCCCCAGCTTGCTTGTAGCCCCCTTCAGATACTGGAAGGCCACAATTAGGTCATCTGGGAGCCTTCTCTTCTCCACACTGAACAACCCCAACTCCCTCAGTCTGTCCTCATAGGAGAGCAGCTCCAGCCCTCTGCTCATCCTTGTGCCCTTCTCTGGACACCTTCCAGCACCTCCAGATCTTTCCTGTAAGGATTCAGTCCGCTTCTGTGCAGACACTATTGAACCAAGTCAACATTAGTGAATTCAGTAACAAATTCACCTTGACAATCAAGGGCCCAGAGTTGGATGCTTGACTTATTTTTGCTTTACAGAAATGGTTGGCCTGCACAAACCTGCATGTTGTCCACTAATTAAGCCTGCACACACAATGAGGAGGAACAGATCTGTCTTACAGTCATCTGTGTGACCTCCTTTTTGCCATCTTCAATAAAAAGCAGAAGCCAAGGGACAAGGAGGTCTTACTGAGCTCTGCAGGGACTGGAAATGCTCAATTTAAGGATTTACCTTTCAAAGAAGAAAAACAGTACTCACTGTTCCTTCAGAGCTGGCCTGGTCAGGAACAGGACGTGGCAGGAAATCGTTAGGCAAAGGATATCCAGGTGTCACAGGTGGTGATTTTGAAGTACTCTGCTAAAATACTTTGTACTCTTTTGAACCCCTTCTGCAGAGCTGAAGTGCAATTGTGTGCAACTCTCTGCAGGCTGGCAGATTGCTGCCTCATCTATTCCCCTCCACACTTAGGCCCTGACAACAATCTCAGATCATTATTCAGTGCAGCATTATTCAGTTTTGTACACGAGCATCAACAGCTGCTTCTTTGCTCCCATTTTGCAGCACTACAGGCTGGGGTCAGAGTGGCTGGAGAGCAGTCAGGCAGAGAGGGACCTGGGGATGCTGGTTGATAGTAGGCTGAACATGAGCCAGCAGTGTGCCCAGGTGGCCAAGAAGGCCAATGGTATCCTGGCCTGCATCAGGAACAGGGTGGCCAGCAGGAGCAGGGAGGTCATTCTGCCCCTGTACACTGCACTGGTTAGGCCACACCTTGAGTCCAGTGTCCAGTTCTGGGCTCCTCAGTTTAGGAAAGATGTTGAGTTGCTGGAAAGTGTCCAGAGAAGGGCAACAAAGCTGGGGAGGGGTCTGGAGCACAGCCCTGTGAGGAGAGGCTGAGGGAGCTGGGGTTGCTTAGCCTGGAGAAGAGGAGGCTCAGGGGAGACCTTCTTGCTGTCTACAACTCCCTGAAGGGAGGTTGTAGCCAGGTGGGGGTTGGTCTCTTCTCTCAGGCAACCAGCACCAGCACAAGAGAACACAGTCTCAAGCTGCACCCAGAGGAAGTTTGGGATCGAGGTGAGGAGAAAAGTTCTTCATAGAGAGAGTAATTGGTCATTGGGATGTGCTGCCCAGGGAGGTAGTGGAGCTGACAGCCCTGGAGGTGTTCAAGAGGGGATTGGATATAGCACTTGAAGCTATGGTTTAGCAGTCATGAGGTCTTGGATGACAGGTTGGACTTGATGACCTTTGAGGTCTTTTCCAACCTTATTGATTCTATGATCCTATGACTTTTCCTTTGTAGAACTTCCCATTAACATATCACCAATGCAAGATCATCAAGTGGCAAACCTCCCTAACACTGCAGAAAATGTCATTCTGTCACCTGTTTTATCCTGTTATGGAAAATGAGAAATTGAGGACACTTTAGTAAGCATGTTTGTTATGAAACAGCCATCAGAGTGTTCTCAATAGGTTTTATATCACAATTAGAATAGAATAGAATAAACCAGGTTGGAAGAGACCTTCAAGATCATCGCGTCCAACCCATCAACCAATCCAACACCACCTAAACAACTACACCATGGCACCAAGCACCCCATCAAGTCTCCTCCTGAACACCTCCAGTGATGGTGACTCCACCACCTCCCCAGGCAGCCCATTCCAATGGGCAATCACTCTCTCTCTGTAGAACTTCTTCCTAACATCCAACCTAAACCTCCCCGGCGCAGCCTGAGACTGTGTCCTCTTCTTCTGGTGCTGGCTGCCTGGGAGAAGAGACCAACCTCTGCCTGTCTACAACCTCCCTTCAGGGAGTTGTAGAGAGCAATAAGGTCACCTCTGAGTCTTCTCCTCTCCAGGATAAGCAACCCCAGCTCCCTCAGTCTCCCCTCATAGGGCTTGTATTCCAAACCCCTCACCAACTTCATTGCCCTTAATTCCTCTCCTCAGGAGTAGTGTACAAGTCAAGGTGATTTTTGTCAGGATCCTGAGTGAATAATTAAACCAAGAAAATAAGAATTATACCAAGTAAACACAGTCTATAAAGGTACCTTTCAAAATTCACATGTCCTTTTACTGCTGTGATTTCCAAGAAGGCTCTGAGGAGACCTAATTGTGGCCTTGCAATATCTGAAGGGGAACTACAAGAATGTTGGGGAGGGACTTTTGAGTGTGTCAGGGAGTGATAGGACTAGGGGGAATGGAGCAAAACTAAAAGTGAGTAGATTCAGATGGGATGTTAGGAAGAAGTTCTTCCCCATGAGGGTGGTGAGACACTGGAACAGGTTGCCCAGGGAGGTGGTGAAGCCACATCCTTGGAGGTTTTTTAAGGCCAGGCTGGATGTGGCTGTGAGCAATCTGATCTACTGTGAGGTGTCCCTGCTCCATGTCAGGGGGGGTTGGAACTGGATGATCCTTGAGGTCCCTTCCAACCCTATGATTCTAACTGGGTGCCTTTATCATGTGGCAATTCTTTTTCATCCCATTTGAATGCTGGAGGCTTTGTAAACAAGAGAAAAGGTAGGCATAAAATATTACAAAGAATAGTAATTGCTGGAGATGTGCCCTGGTTTAATGAGCAAGACAGATTGCTCTCTTCCCTCTTCCAAAAAGGGCAAAAGCATAACACTCACACAAAAGGTTGGATAGGATTGGAAAGTTCAAATGGAAATGCTATTCACAACTGTATACAACAGTACAAAGCACATAATACACAAAAATCCAGAGTCTGGGCTTAACACAGAAGCTCATTAAGCCAAAGCTTCACACAAAACCCCCCTTTAAACCAGGCTAACAAACCCAAGCCTTCATGCCCCCTCCTTATCAAGCCTCCCTACCCATCCGTACCACACCATTGTGGCTCAGCAAACCTTCAGCTTGACAGATCCAGCCCCCAATTAGGCTGCTCCAGACCGAACTGGCAGCATTGCCAAGGCCAACACCAAGCCTGCCCTACAAGAGATAATAGCCTGTGTGTCTGCCCAGGAGGAGAGAGGGAGGGAAAAGGGAAGAAAACTGAAACTGCAGCCAGTTTTAGAGGGATGAAGGACTTATGGAATGGAATGCATCTTCTGGTCCATCTCCCAAACACTCTGGCCTCTGAAGGTCTGCAACTTTGTGGTTCTTAAAGGCACCTAGCCCCCCAAACTACCACAAGATGTAGTCTTTAAGTAATCACATCTCTTTCTAAATGTCTGCATGAACAAATCTACACTTGCATGAATGTTTTAGAGCAGGCATGGATGCTGTGGAACCGCTGCTGCTGACTGAAATAGGCCTCTTCGTAGAAACCTTCCAGTCACACTTGTTCCACCTTTCCTTTGAAGTTGTATATCTGTTTCATAAGCACAGAAGGATCCTGTTTCTTAGTCAAGCTTCCAAAACATCCTTTGGGATGCATACTCCATAGCCCTTCTGGAGACAAACAGCTAAACCACACAATCACAGAAGACCCAGGGTTGGAAGGGACCTCAAGGATCATCTAGTTCCAACCCCCCCTTGCCATGGGCAGGGACACCTCACACTACAGCAGGTTGCTTACAGCCACAGCCAGCCTGGCTGCAAACACCTCCAGGCATGAGGCTTCCACCACCTCCCTGGGCAACCTGTGCCAGTCTCTCACCACCCTCATGGGGAAGAACTTCTTCCAAACACCCAATCTCAATCTACCCACTTCTATTTTTTTTTTCCATTCCCCCTAATCCTATCACTCCCTCACACCCTAAAAGTTCCCTCCCCAGCCCTCTTGTAGGCCTCCTTCAGATACTGGAAGGCCACAATTAGGTCTCCTTAAATGTCTGCTATTTGACTCCAAACAAGTGTAGATTGGGAATTGTGCCATAACCCGTAGTGACAGTCATAATAACAGAGTTGGAAGGGAACCAGTCTGGCCTTCATAACCTCTGTGGAAGCACTATGAGCTGCAACAGCTTTGTGATGGTGAGGAGCAGCAACAAACTTCTGAACTTCATAAATTCTGACTTGGAAATAACAAGGTTGAGCAAACAAGGAATCCCAAGACAGTGCTTCCACAAACACTCTGCAGAGAGGAACAAAACAGATGACCTTAATGTGAATAGTGCTTGTGGTGGGGCCCTGAAATTCACTCTTCCTCGGGAATTCATCCTGCACTGCAGCACAAGTGCAATCTGAAGCTGGGATTTAGAATCACAGAAACATCCAGGTCAGAGAGGACCTCTGAGATCATCAAGTCTAGCCAATTAGAATAGAATAGAATAGAATAGAATAGAATAGAATAGAATAGAATAGAATAGAATAGAATAGAAAGAATAGAAGTAGAGCAGAATAGAATAGAATAGAATAGAATAGAATAGAATAGAATAGAATAGAATAGAATAGAATAGAATAGAATAGAATAGAATAGAATAGAATAGAATAGAATAGAATAGAATTAACCAGGTTGGAATATACCTTTGAGATCATCCAGTCAAACCTATCACACAACACCATCTAATCAACTAAACCATGTCATTAAGTGCTTCATCCAGTCTCTTTCTAAACACCTCCAGGGATGGTGACTCCACCACCTCCCTGGGCAGCACATTCCAATGGCCAATCTCTCTTTCTGAGAACCTTCCCCTCACTTCCAGCCTAAACCTCTCCTGGCACAGCTTGAGACTTCATCCTCTTCTTCTGGTGCTGGTTGCCTGGGAGAAGAGACCAACCCCCACCTGGCTGCAACCTCCATTCAGGGAGTTGTAGAGAGCAATGAGGTCTCCCCTGAGCCTCCTCTTCTCCAGGCTAAGCAACCCCAGCTCCCTCAGCCTCTCCTCACAGGGCTGTGCTCCACACCTCTCCCCAGCTTTGTTGCCCTTCTCTGGACACGTTCAAGTGTTTCGATGTCCTTCTTGAACTGAGGGGCCCAGAACTGGACACAGGACTCAAGGTGTGGCCTAACCAGTGCTGAGCACAGGGCACAATGACTTCCCTGCTCCTGCTGGCCACACTATTCCTGATGCAGGCCAGGATGCCATTGGCCTTCATGGCCACCTGGGCACACTGCTGTCTCATGCTCAGTCTACTATCAACCACTACCCCCAAACCAATACAGCTTTAGTCCAGTACACTTCCAATCCATCAAAACCATTTACAGTTCGTTTCAAAGTCTCTTTAAAAGTAAGAAGTTTACACTGGCTTGGGTTTTGTTTTGGGGCTTTTTCTTTGGTTGGTTTGGGGTTTTTTTTTGGTCCCTTTCAGTTTGCTTAAATTGTTAATGATAACAAATGAAGCAATTTCTGTCTGATATACTTTTAAACATAACCCTACAGCATGTGAGCAATGTGTCTGGGTGCACTTCCAGAGGTTTCTACCAACATATCTTGTCCTTTCTTCAAGTGAGGTGCAAAGATCATGTGGAGGTTTTAAAAGCTCACATTGACTTCAGGGAGGTGGTGGAGTCACCATCCCTGGAGGTGTTCAAGAGGGGATTGGATGTGGCACTTGGTGCCATGGTCTAGTCATGAGGTCTGTGGTGACAGGTTGGACTCAATGATCTTTGAGGTCTCTTCCAACCTTGGTGATACTGTGATTCTGTGACTTACTCAATTTATGTTCTTCCACATACATTCATTTTTAAGACCATGCAAATATTTGTATTGGCACAGTGCCCCCTACTCTGGAGAATTTAACTGGATTCAAGTATCCCTCAGTTAATTTAGTCCTTTCACAGTATATCTTAGAACCACAGAATTGTCAGGGTTAGAAGGGACCTCAAGGATCATCTAGTTCCAAACCCCCTGCCATGGGCAGGGACACCTCACACTACAGCAGGTTGCTCACAACCACATCCAGCCTGGCCTTAAAAACACCTCCAGGGATGAGGCTTCCACCACCTCCCTGGGCAACCTGTGCCAATCTCTCACCACCCTCATGGGGAAGAACTTCCTAACATCCTGAACCTAATCTACCCATAGCTAGTTTTGTTCCATCCCCCCCAGTCCTATCACTCCCTGACACCCTCAAAACTCCCTCCCCAGCTTTCTTGTAGCCCCTTCAGATACTGGAAGACTACAAGAAGGTCTCCTTGGAGCCTTCTCTTCTCCAGACAGCCCCAACTCCCTCAGTCTGTCCTCATAGCAGAGCAGCTCCAGTCCTCTGCTCATCCTCGTGGCCCTTCTCTGGACACCTTCCAGCACCTCCACATCCTTCCTGTAACAGGCGCTCCAGACCTGGACACAGTACTCTAGGTGGAGTAGACGGTGAGAATCACCTCCCTCGACCTGTTGGCCACACTTTGCTTGCTGCAGCCCAAGATGTGATTGACCAGGTTGCTCAAAGACTCCTCTGGTCTGATCACAAATCTCTGGCTGAAATGCTGCTGTGCGGAGCCTGAGCCTCTTCTCATGCACATCAGTTGCTGCAGTTCCGCTCTGCAGGAGGCTGCCAATACTCCTTAGGCAGCTTTGCAAGTCATTTGAATCTAATCACATTAACTTCCTGTCAAATAAGGACTGTAACTGGAAACCTGGCTAGCATCTTTCTCTCCGCTCCTACTGTTAACTCTCTATTAATCCAGAGAATTAGCGAGTGTAAGGGCAGCAGCAGAACGCCCCAGCCAAAGCTGCAGCCTGGGGAGTTTCGATGTGCTCAGCGAGCACACTTTGTGCAGAGCTGCCTGCTATGCAGATAGCTGCTTTATCTCATCTGGGCACCAAAATTATTCAGAGGGCAGTGCTGACTTAATCTGCCATCCCAGGAGGCCTAGGCTGTTGAGTTGAAGACTATTAATTTACTCCTTTCTGACAGAGATTTCTGTCTTCTTTTCTTTTTTTTTTTTTCCTTTCTTTTCCTTCCTCTTTTCCTTTCTTTTCTTTTCTTTTTCCTTTTCTTTCTTACTTTTTTCTTTTCTTTTCTTTTCTCTTTTATTTCTTTCTTTTCTTTTCTTTTCCTTTTCTTTTCTTTTCTTTTCTTTTCTTTTCTTTTCTTTTCTTTTCTTTTCTTTTCTTTTCTTTTCTTTTCTTTTCTTTTCTTTTCTCCCCTTCTTTCTCTTTTTTTGATATTTTTCTTTGTTCTTTTTTTATTCTTTTCTCTTTTTCTTTTCCGTTTTTTCTTTTTCTTTTTTTCTTTTCCTTTTCCTTTTCCTTTTCCTTTTCCTTTTCCTTTTCCTTTTCCTTTTTTTTTTTTCTTTTTCTTTTTTTTTCTTTTTCTTTTTCTTTTTCTTTTCTTTTTCTTTTCTTTTTCTTTTTCTTTTTCTTTTTCTTTTTCTTTTTCTTTTTCTTCTTTTTCTTTTCTTTTTTTTCTTTTTCTTTTTCTTTTTTTTCTTTTTTTTTTCTTTTCTTTTTTTTTTCTTTTTTTCTTTTCTTTTTTTCTAAATTTTATTTTCTTTTCCTTTTCCTTTTCCTTTTTTTTTTTCCTTTTTTATTTTTCTTTTTCTTTTTTTTTTTTTTTTCTTTTCTTTTTCTTTTTCTTTTTCTTTTCTTTTCTTTTTCTTTTTCTTTTCTTTTTCTTTTTCTTTTCTTTTTCTTTTTCTTTTTCTTTTTCTTTTTCTTTTTCTTTTTTCTTTTCTTTTCTTTTTCTTTTCTTTTTCTTTTCTTTTTCTTTTTCTTTTCCTTTTCCTTTTCCTTTTCCTTTTCCTTTTCCTTTTCCTTTTCCTTTTCCTTTTCCTTTTCCTTTTCCTTTTCCTTTTCCTTTTCCTTTTCCTTTTCCTTTTCCTTTTCTTCTTTTTCCTTTATTTTTTCTTTTTCATTTTTCTTTTTCTTTTTCTTTTTCTTTTTCTTTTTCTTTTTCTTTTTCTTTTTCTTTTTCTTTTTCTTTTTCTTTTCTTTCTTTTCTTTTTTCCTTTTTCTTTTCGTTTCCTTTTTTTCTTTTCTTTTCCTTTTTCTTTTTCTTTTTCTTTTTCTTTTTCTTTTTCTTTTTCCTTTTATTTTTATTTTTATTTTTCCTCTTTTTCTTTTTCTTTTTCTCTTTTTTCCTTTCATGAAGCCTGTAAAGCCAAGCAGTATGAGACAATGGACTTTTTTTTTTTTAAGTTACAATTTTCCCTTAACTGTTTTTCTGACCCTTGTGGAGAGACCCAGGGATGCATTTCCTTTCCCAAAGGCACCTGCTGCCAAGTGCCTCCCCTTGTCCAGGCAGGGCTGCAGCAGGCCCAGCACAGCACTCCACAGGCAAGTGTGTCACTGTGTCAGATCTGTCTTTGCATGGGGAATAAGACCTGAATTGCAGGAGTACATCCTAACATTTTAAGCTACTGCTGTTAGCCTGGAGAAGAGGAGGCTCAGGGGAGACCTTGCTGTTTACAACTACCTGAGGGGAGGTTGTAGACAGGTGGGGGTTGGTCTCTTCTCCCAGGCAATAAGCACCAGAACAGGAGGACACAGTCTCAAGCTGTGCCAGGGGAGGTTTAGGCTGGATGTTAGGAAGAAATTCTTCCCAGAAAGAGAGATTGGCCATTGGAATGTGCTGCCCAGGGAGGTGGTGGAGTCACCATCCCTGGAGGTGTTTAGGAAGAGACTGCATGGGGTTGCTTAGTGCTGTGGTTTAGTTGATTAGATGGTGTTGGGTGATAGGTTGGACTGGATGATCTCAGAGGTCTTTTCCAACCTGGTCTATTCTATTCTATTCTGACCACTGGACTGGATGATCTCAAAGGTCTCTTCCAACCTGGTTAATTCTATTCTACTCTAAATGCTAGACAGGCATAGTACCTTAAACCCATAGGTTTAATGGTATATTTTTTTGCTCCCTCTCACATGATTCTGAGCACATTAGCAGCCATGCATTTGACTATGGGTGAACAGACTCTGTGTGACTGCTTGGGAGAAAATTACTGCTTTTGCTTTCTTAATGTGCAGAGGCTTACAGTGAATAATGGGCAGGGTAGGGCCAGTAACAGCCTAATAGTGCGTAAAGATCAGCAGTCAGATGTGCCTGTTGGTTTGAAATAGATATGTTTAGTGCAGCCTGCAGAGCTCTGACCCTAAATTCGTGGCATATTGCCCAGAAAGTGAAATCTAGTCCAGCAACAAATCACTAGAATTTGTTCTTATTTGACTGTGTTAAAGCAACAGGCTGTAAAAGCTGGGACCACCAACCACGTCGTTTCTGCTGCATATCTACACTAACCAAATCACTGCTGTTGCTTTGTAGAAGTCAAATGTTCTTGGGAAGACCAAGAATATTATTTAGCAAGTACAGAGCTGTGCTGATGATCACCCAACAATCACAGAATCACAGAATGTTAGGGGATGGAAGGGACCTCAAAAGCTCATCCCATCCAACCCCCTGCCAGAGCAGGATCACCTAGAGCAGATCACACAGGAACACATCCAGGTGGGTCTTGAATATCTCCAGAGAGGGAGACTCCACAAACCCCCTGGGCAGCCTGTTCCAGTGTTTTGTCATCCTCACAGGGAAATAATTCTTCCTCCTGTTTCCATGGAACTTCCTATGCCTCAACTTCCACCATTGCCCCTTGTGCTGGCATTGGGCATCCCCCAGCAGAGCCTGGCTCCAGCCTCTTGGTACTCACCCTTTATGTATTACACACATGCATGAGGTGCCTGATATGAATGATATGGAAATATGGATGTTGAATTCCACATTTGTTTTCAGCTGCAAGCAAACAAAACTAGAAGTGGGGAGATTCAGATTGGATGTTAGGAAGTTGTTCCCCATGAGGTTGGTGAGAGACTGGCACAGGTTGCCCAGGGAGGTGGTGGAAGCCTCCTGCCTGGAGGTTTTTGCAGCCAGGCTGGATGTGGCTGTGAGCAACCTGCTGTAGTGTGAGGTGTCCCTGCTCCATGGCAGGGGGGTTGGAGCTGGGTGATCCTTGTGGTCCCTTCCAACCCTGACAATTCTTTGATTCTGGGACACATTTTTTGGGCCATGTGTTCAGTGTCACCTGTGGGTTTCGAGGGTACCACTCTAATTATCACTCCTGTAATAAATGCATTTTCATTGACTTTAATTGGGAGGGTTTATGGGATATTTCCTCATGCTTTCCATCCATTTTTCTTCAATGAGCTGTGAAGATAAATCCTTCAAATTGCTTTGCCTATAGGCTACTCTTCTGTCTTCTTGGAATGGTGCTGTTAAAACTTGTCATTCAGAATAGAATTAGAAAATAATAGAATTAGCCAGGTTGGAAAAGACCTTTGAGATCATCCAGTCCAACCTATCACCCAACACCATCTGATCAACTAAACCATGGCACCAAGCACCCCATCAAGTCCCCTCCCAAACACCTCCAGTGATGATGACTCCACCACCACCCCAGCCAGCACATTCCAATGGCCAGTCTCTCTCTTTATGAATAACTTCTTCCTACCATCCAGCCTAAACCTCCCCTGTCACAGCTTGAGATTGTGTCCTCTTATTCTGGTGCTGGTTGCCTGGAAAAAGTGACCAACCCCCACCTGGCTGCAACCTCCCTTCAGGGAGTTGTAGAGAGCAAGAAGGTCTCCCCTGAGCCTCCTCTTCTCCAGGCTAAGCAACCCCAGCTCCCTCAGCTTCTCCTCACAGGGCTGTGCTCCAAACCCCTCCCCAGCTTCATTACCCTTCTCTGGACACCTTCCAGCAACTCAACATCTTTCCTAAACTGAGGAGCCCAGAACTGGACACAGGACTCAAGGTGTGGCCTAACCAGTGCTGAATACAGAGGGAGAATGGACACAGGACTCAAGGTGTGCAAACCCAGCTCATACTAACACAAGCTATCACTAGAAATCATAGAATCATAGAACCAACCAGGTTGGAAAAGACCTCAGGGATCATCAAGTCCAACTTAATACCTAACACCTCCTGACAACTAAGGCATGGCTTCAAGTGGCACATCCAATCCTTTTTGGAACACCTCCAGGGATGGTGACTCCACCACCTCCCTGGGCACCTGGGCAGCACATTCCAATGGCCAATTACTCTTTCTGGGAAGAACTTTCTCCACTTCCCAATGAGATCCATGTATCCACCAAAGCAACAAATAAACTGCCACAAGAACATCTGGGAGGTTGCTCAGCTGACTTGGCAGCTCCTGTGAGTAAGTGAGCAGGGAATTTTTATCTATCACTTAGGGTTCTAATCCTTGCTCTTGTTTGCTTAGTGAAAAGGTTTCTTCTACCAGCTGGCATGAATGCTTTTTCAGTGCTTTAAATCAAACATACCTGGAGGCCTCAAGATGAGAAAGCCAAATATTTGCACAAAAATAAAGCCCAACCCCTACCCCAACCCTGTCTGCTGACAGGGTTTTCCTCAGCCTGGTTCCTCCCTGACACTTTCATTTTCCTGCCTGCACACTCTTCAGAAGCTGAAAAGGAACTCCCAGAGATCCTGGACACCTAAAAGCAGTATTGAGGAGGTTAGTAGGCAGGGTTGGTAAGTTGTACAAGGATTGTAAGTAAGGACAGGTTAGGTTTTCAAGGGTGTTTCAACCCTTCAACCCCTTTAATGGCTGGAAAGCAGCCCTGAGGAGAGAGACTTGGGGGTGCTGGGGGAGGAGAAGCTCAACAGGAGCTCTCAGTGTGCACTTGCAGCCCGCAAAGCCAATCAGCTCCTGGGCTGCATCAGGAGAAGTGTGGCCAGCAGGGCAAGGGAGGTGATCCTCCCCCTCTGCTCAGCCCTGGTGAGACCCCACCTGGAGTACTGCCTCCAGTTCTGGAGCCCCTATTACAAGAGGGATGTGGAGGTGCTGGAAGCTGTCCAGAGAAGGGCCAGGAGGGTGAGCAGAGGGCTGGAGCTGCTCTGCTATGAGGACAGACTGAAGGAGTTGGGGCTGTTCAGTCTGGAGAAGAGAAGGCTCCCAGGTGACCTCATTGTAGCCTTCCAGTATCTGAAGGGGGCTACAGAAAGGCTGAGGAGGTACTGCTCAGGATCTCAGGTAGTGATAGGACTAGGGGGAATGGAATGAAGCTGGAGGTGGGGAGATTCAGGCTGGAGGGGAGGAGGAAGTTCTTCCCCATGAGAGTGGTGAAGCCCTGGAATGGGTTATCCAGGGAGGTGGCTGGGGCCCTGTCCCTGGAGGTGTTTAAGCCCAGGCTGGCTGAGGCTCTGGCCAGGCTGATGTAGTGTGGGGTGTCCCTGCCCATGGCAGGGGGGTTGGAACTAGATGCTCCTTGTGGTCCCTTCCAACTCTGACTGATATTATGATACTATAGTACTATGATACTTATACACAGTTAAAATGTATAGAGATCACCCTGTTCAGTAGGAGGAACTAAAATTGCAATCAGGAAGGCAAAACTTTGCAGTTTGTGTCATTTAGTAGGCACAGAATCATAGAATCAACCAGGTTGGAAGAGACCTCCAGGATTATCCAGTCCAACCTATCAACCAGCCCTATCCAATCAACTAGACCACAGAATAATAGAATCACAGAATCAATAAGGTTGGAAAAGACCTCAGAGATCATCAAGTCCAACCTGTCACCCAGCACCTCATGACTAACTAAAACCATGGCACAAGTGCCACATCCAATCCCCTCTTGAACACCTCCATGGCACTAAGTGCCTCATCCAGGCTTTTCTTGAAGATCTGGCTACAACTCTGTGAAGGGTGGTTGTAGCCAGGAGGGGGTTGGTCTCTTCTCCCAGGCAACCAGCACCAGAACAAAAGGACACAGGCTCAAGCTGCACCAGGGGAAGTTTAGGCTGGAGGTGAGGAGAAAGTTCTACAGAGAGAGGAAGATTGGCCATTATAATGTGCTGCCCAGGGAGGTGGTGGAGTCACCATCCCTGGAGGTGTTCAAGAGGGGACTGGACATGGCACTTAAAGCCATGGTTTAGTGGTCATGAGGTCTTGGGTGACAGGTTGGACTTGATGATCTTTGAAATGTTTTCCAACCATATTGATTCTACGATTCTATGATCTCCAGGGACAGCGACTCCAGTGAACACCTCCAGGGATGGAGACTCCGCCACCTCCCTGGGCAGCACATTCCAATGGCCAAGGACTCTCTCAGTGAAGAACTTTCTCCTCACCTCCAGCCTAAACTGCCCCTGTCACAGCTTGAGACTGTGTCCCCTCATTCTGGTGCTGGTTGCCTGGGAGTGTAATAAGCATAATAAAGACTCTCTAATTATTCCTTGCTGGAGAAGAAGGATAGTCTTTCATACAATGCAGTAGATCCTATTTTCACTGAAATCAAGATGCAACCTTTGTCTCACTATGTTTGGTTCATTGGGAGGAGGAATGCTTACATACAACAAAGAGAGCAGAGATACTTGCAAACTTCCTTTTATTTTTGTTCTGCTACTGTTCATTTGACAGTATTTTTATTGGAAGATAGACCTACAAGAGATCCCTCTGGGTCATTTGAACCAGGCCCCTGCTAGGCAGAAAGGGACCTGGGGGTGGTGGTTGATAGTAGGCTAAACATGAGCCAGCAGTGTGCCCAGGTGGCCAAGAAGGCCAATGGCATCCTGGCCTGCATCAGAAACAGTGTGGCCAGCAGGAGCAGGGAAATCATTCTGCCTTGTACTCAACTCTGGTTAGGCCACAGCTTGAGTCCTGTGTCCAGTTCTGCACCCTCAATTTAGGAAAGATGTTGAGATGCTGGAACTTGTCCAGAGAAGGGCAACGAAGCTGGGGAGAGGTGTGGAGCACAGCCCTGTGAGGAGAGGTTGAAGAGTTGAATATAGATTTCACCTCAACGTGAGGAGAAACTTCTTTCCAATGAGGGTGACAGAGCCCTGGGACAGTCTGCCCAGGGGGGTTGTGGAGTCTCCTTCTCTGGAGACATTCCAAACCCAGCTGGATGCATTCCTGTGCAGACTACCCTGGGTGGTGCTGCTTTGGGAAGGATGGGGTTGGACCAAATGGGCTCTCGAGTGTGGGTTTCTGTAGTGTAGTGGTTATCACGTTCGCCTGACACGCGGAAGGTCCCTGGTTCGAAACCAGGCAGAAACACGCAGGTTTTTTCTGGGCTCCTCAGTTTAGGAAAGATGTTGAGATGCTGGAAGGTGTCCAGAGAAGGGCAACAAAGCTGGGGAGGGGTTTGGAGCACAGCCCTGTGAGGAGAAGCTGAGGGAGCTGGGGTTGCTTAGCCTGGAGAAGAGGAAGTTCAGGGGAGACCTTCTTGCTGTCTGCAACTCCCTGAATGGAGGTTGTAGCCAGGTGGGGGTTGGTCTCTTCTCCCAGGCAACCAGCACCAGAACAAGAGGATAAAGTCTCAAGCTGTGCCAGGGGAGACTTAGGCTGGCTGTTAGGAAGAAGTTTTCCCAGAAAGAGAGATTGGCCATTGGAATGTGCTGCCCAGGGAGGTGGTAGAGTCACCATCACTGGAGGTGTTTGGGAGGAGACTTGACAGGGTGCTTGGTGCCATGGGTTAGTTGATTAGGTGGTGGTGGATGATCGGTTGGACTTGATGATCTTGAAGGTCTCTTCCAACCTATTCTATTCTATTCTATTCTATTCTATTCTATTCTATTCTATTCTATTCTATTCCATTCATGCCATGCCATGCCATGCCATGCCATGCCATTCCATTCCATTCCATTCCATTCCATTCCATTCATTCCATTCCATTCCATAGGTCTCTTCCAGCCTCTAATGTACTGTGGCACTGTTATTCCAGTACATTATACACTATATTATCATTAGTCTGTTATGTGTTTGAACAGGATGCTTCCACCTGCAGCTCTTCCTAGGAGGTGCTGCATTGGAATCCTCTCACACTCTGTCATCACAAGACGTTAGGGGTTGGAAGGGACCTCCAGTGAAGTCCAACCCCCTTGCCAGAGCAGGACCATAGAATCCAGCACAGGTTGTACAGGAATGCATCCAGATGGGTCTGGAAAGTCTCTAGAGCAGAAGACTCCACAACCTCTCTGTGCAGCCTGTTCCAGTGCTCTGGAACCCTCACAGTGCAGAAGTTTCTCCTCACGTTGAGGTGGAACCTCCTGTGCTGTAGTTTCTATCCATTGCCCCTTGTCCTGTCACAGGGAGCAAGTGAGCAGAGCCTGTCCCCTCCCTCTTGACCCCCAGCCCTCAGATATTTATCAACATTTATTAAAGCCATGCTTCATTAGGATGAGGAAGGCTGCAGTCAGAGGGAGTGTGGAGGTTGGTTCTCCAAGAAAAAGTCATCCCACACTGGTATGGTTGCAGCTTAGGAAGCAAGAAGTGTTAAGACAGAAGCACAGCAAAGCAGCTTAATTCCAGTTTATTCCTGGTACTTCGTTGGTGTTTGGCAGCAGCTAAGGCTAAATATTTTTCATACCAGTGCTTTCATCAGGGAAAATATGTTATAGCTTAGGAATTCTCCAGGAATACATTATGGCCAAAACACCAGAGACAGAAGCATGACTTGTTAGCAGAAAGACCAATGAATTCACAGAGAACAGAGTCAAAACATGATAAGATAAGGTGAATGTGGCATCTGACATCAGCCAAATTCAGTCCCAGTAACAGGCAGCACACTGCAATCTTGCATTGTTTTCTTCCCATTTCAGCACATTCACAACTCATCATTTCACAGAATTGTCAGAGCTGGAAGGGACCTCAAGGATCATCCAGTTCCAGCCACCCCTGCCATGGGCAGGGACACCTCACACCACAGCAGGTTGCTCACAGCCACATCCAGCCTGGCTGCAAAATCCTCCAGGGATCTGGAAACAGAATGATGAGCTGGGGCTATTCAGCCTAGAGAGGAGAAGGCTCCAAGGAGACCTTATTGTGGCCTTCCAGTATCTGAAGGTGGCAAACAAAAAAGCTGGGGAGGGACTTTTTAAGGTGTCAGGGAGTGATAGGACTGGGGGGGAATGGAGCACAACTAGAAATGGGTAGATTCAGATTGGATGTTAGGAAGAAGTTCTTCAGCATAAAGGTAGTGAGACACTGGAGGGTGGTAGAAGCTTCATCCCTGGAGGGGTTGGACTTGAGGACCTCTGGAGGTCCCTTCCAACCTCTAAAGTGCTGTGGTATTGTGATCCTGTGAATCTGAAACTCATTTCCCTAAACTCTTCATTGATTCATTTGTTGGTGTTGGGAATCAGCTGTTTCCACAGAGGTACTTCCCCAGCTTTGTTACCTACCTACTCCTGCTAAACAAACAGCAGAAAGATGAAAGTGGAGCTTGGGTTTAATTCAAGGAAATAACTGTAGGAAATCACGAGTTTCCACCTCCCAGAGGCTGAGTGGCTGAAAAGGAAAGATTAATGACCCTTCAAAGCTGCCTGTTGCTATATAGGGAGCCAAGGGGAACCAGCTTATACTTAACTTGTGAATATCTGAAAGGCAAGCAAAAAGCTTGTGTGACAGGTTTTAACACTTTGTTGGAATGGAATGGAATGGAATGGAATGGAATGGAATGGAATGGAATGGAATGGAATGGAATGGAATGGAATGGAATGGAATAGAATAGACCAGACCAGGTTGGAAGAGACCTTTGAGATCATCGCATCCAACCTATCATCCAACACCGCCTAATCAACTAAACCATGGCACCAAGCACCCCATCAAGTCTCTCCTAAACACCTCCAGTGATGGTGACTCCACCACCTCCCTGGGCAGCACATTCCAATAGCCAATCTCTCTTGCTGTGGAGAACTTCTCACTAACATCAAGCATAAACCTCCCCTGGAACAGCTTGAGACTGTGTCCTCTTGTTCTGGTGCTGGTTGCCTGGGAGAAGAGACCAACCTCCACCTGGCTGCAACCTCCTTCAGGTAGTTGTAGAGAGCAAGAAGGTCTCCCCTGAGCTCCTCTTCTCAGGCTAAGCAACCCCAGCTCCCTCAGCCTCCCCTCACAGGGCTGTGCTCTGAACCCCTCCCCAGCTTTGTTGCCCTTCTCTGGACACCTTCCAGCATCTCAACATCTTTCCTAAACTAAGGGGCCCAGAGCTGGACACAGGACTCAAGGTGTGTAACTGCCTAGTGTGGCATGCAGGGCTGGATTGAGGAGAAGGCAAACATAAGAGACCTCAGCAAGAAGGTAATTTCTCAGTGCTATTGAAATAGATCTATAACAAATTGAATGCCTTCTCCAATCTTTTAAACAGGAACATAATAAACCTCTGCAGGAAACTTCCCAGTAAAAAGTGTGAAATTCACCAAGACACAAATTAAAGGACATCGTGGAGAGGCTGCTGCTGGTCTCTTCTCACAGGTAATTAGTGATAGAACAAGAGGGAATGGCCTCAAGCTGCCACTGGGTAGGTTCAGACTGGACATCACGAAACATTTTTTCATGGCAAGAGTGGTCAGGAATTGGAATGTGCTGCCCAGGGAGGTGGTGGAGTCTCCAAGCCTGGATGTGTTTCAAGGTGGTTTGGATGTGGTGCTTAGGGCTATGGTTTAGGGGTGACCCTTGTAGAGTAGGGTTGTTGGTTGGACTTGGTGATGCTGAGGGTCTTTTCTGAGCTGAATATTTCTCTGATTCTGTGAAAGTTAAGCAAACATCTCTCAGGAACACCTTAAGTAGTGCTAATCCTGCACTAACTTTGGCTAAATGAGCCATTAGACTCCCTTCCAGCTTTCCATGAAAGGCAAAACTACATAAGTCTTGAATGTTTTCAAACTTTCCAATGATTTCAGATTCAAGAGTTCCCTGAATATTGTTTATTCTACCTAAATAATATTCCCTGAATATTATTTATTCTTCTATGGAGAAGTGCAGCTGTTCTCTAACCATAGATAAATCATAGAATCAGAGTCATAGAATGGCCTGGGTTAGAAGGGACTTCTGAAGGTCAGCCAGTCCAACCCCCTCTGCAGTCATCTGGGACATCCTTAACTTGATCAGGCTGCCCAGAGCCCCAGAATCTCACCTTGAGTATCTCCAGGGATGGGGCCCCAGCCACCTCTCTGGGCAACCTGTTCCAGTGTTCCACCACCCTCCACCTCACCCTCTTTCTTCACCGAAAGATTGGTCATTGGAATGTGTTGTCCAGGGAGGTGGAGGAATCACCATCCCTGGAAGTGTTTAAGAAGAGACTGGATGGGGCACTTGGTGCCATGGTTTAGTTGATTAGATGGTGTTGGCTGATAGGTTGGACTTGATGATCTTGAAGGTGTTTCCCACCTGGTTAATTCTCTGTTCTGTAAGCAAAACAAAATCAAACAAGCACAAAATAAGTTTACTTTCATTTAGAATCTCTTCTGGACCAACCTATGCCAGACCTATTTCTACTTTAATTACTAATTAGTTCAAAACTGACTTTTATTTGCAAGCAAAGAAATAATAGAATTACAGAATTGTTAAGGTTGGAAGGGATCTCAAGGGTCAGCCAGGTCCAAGCCCCCTGCCATGGGCAGGGACACCTCACACTACAGCAGGTTGCTCACAGCCACATCCAGCCTGGCTGCAAACACCTCCAGGGATGAGGCTTCCACCACCTCCCTGGGCAACCTCTGCCAGTCTCTCACCACCCTCATGGGGAACAACTTCTTCCTAACATCCAATCTGAATCTAACCATTACTTGTGTTCTTCCATTTGCCCCCAGTCCTATCACTCCCTGACAGCCTCAAAAGTCCCTCCCCAGCTTTCTTGTAGCCCCCTTCAGATACTGGAAGGCCACAATTAGGTCATCTCGGAGCCTTCTCTTCTCCAGACTGAACAGCCCCAACTCCCTCAGTCTGTCCTCATAGGAGAGGAGCTCCAGCCCTCTGCTCATCCTTGTGGCCCTTCTCTGGTGGGAACATATGAACTTTGGAGCTTACTCCCCTGCAGGAGAAGCAGCTGAATTGGATCACAATTGCAGTGGTCAAAATAAGGAGTGGCACAAATGTAAATGAAGACAACAATGAAAGAAGGTCAAGATGTTCTTCACTGCTTCACTATGATTTTATTTTATTCCCCCACATTATCACAGAATCACCAAGGTTGGAAGAGATTCCAAAGAGGGGTTGTGTTGGGTTGAAACCATGGCACCTGCCACGTCCAATCCCCAACTTGAACACCTCTTATTGTTGCCTTGTCAAACAGCCCAGGGTTTGGGGGAAGTTCATCAATATACAGTTCTCATGATGATTCCAGGGGTTGTTTGTGAAAGCTCAGCCAGATCAGCCCAGCTGGAAGCAAATGAAAACTACCTCAAGTGCTTTGTAGAAAGCTCAGCATAAGGCAGCAGCTTCTCTGTCTAATCTATGATGAAGCATATCAAAGCAGAAAGACTTGATGAGAAGTCCAGCTGTCCTGTTCCTCATGTCCAGTGTTATTATCTTTGCAGCTGAAGGTCTTTTCCAACCTGGTTAATTCTGTGTTCTGGTACAAAAGAGAAGGGCAACAAAGTTGGTGAGGGGTTTGGAACACAGCCCTGTGAGGAGAGGCTGAGGGAGCTGGGGTTGCTCAGCCTGGAGAAGAGGAGACTCAGGGATGACCTTATCACTCTCTACAGCTACCTGAAGGGAGGTTGTAGACAGGCAGAGGTTGGTCTCTTCTCCCAGGCAGCCAGCACCAGAACAAGAGGACACAGTCTCAGGCTGTGCCAGTGGAGGTTTAGGCTGGATGTTAGGAGGAAGTTCTATACAGAAAGAGAGATTGCCCATTGGAATGGGCTGCCTGGGGAGGTGGTGGAGTCACCATCACTGGAGGTGTTCAGGAGGAGACTTGATGGGGTGCTTGGGGCCATTGTTTAGTTGTTTAGGTGGGTTGGGTTGGTTGATAGGTTGGACGTGATGATCTTGCAGGTCTCTTCCAACCTGGTCTGGTCTGGTCTGGTCTGGTCTATTCTATTCTATTCTATTCTATTCTATTCTATTCTATTCTATTCTATTCTATTCTATTCTATTCTAAACACCCCCAGGGTTCCAGTCTCCAAATTTTGCATCAAGTACTTTTTAACCACCACATTTTTCCTTCACTCCTGAGCATCTTTAAATGCTTCTGATGTTCTTCAGTGAAAAAGGAGGAAGCAGCAAAGTGACAGCCCCCAGAACAAAGGCATCATTCATATATGACACATTATATGTTAGAAGAACTTGAAGAACTCTTTGGTTCAAAGCCAAGCATTCAGAGGTTGAGGAATGGCAGAATGAAAGTTGCCTGGGCAAACTTAATCAGGCCATGCAGGCTTGCATTACATGAAGGCACACAAACATTTTCTGCTGGACACTTATCATCAATTGGCCATTGTATTGTGCTCCAGTTTGTGTACTATGCACAACCTGGCTTTAACTCCTTAGAAGGAATTTCTTTGGGGGGTTGTTTTGATGGGGTTTCCCTTTTCTTCCCTCCTCATTTCAGCTTTTCCCCTTCTTTTCCACAGAATCACAGAAAAATTCAGGTTGGAAAAGGCCCTCAGGATCACCAAGTGCAACCATGAACCCTGCTCTGCAAGGGTCCCCCCTAAACCATAGCCCCAAGCACCACATTCAAACCACCTGGAAACACAGCCAGGCTTGGGGACTCAACCACCTCCCTGGGCAGCACATTCCAAGGCCTGTCTACCCTTGCAGTGAAAAAATATTTCCTAATGTCCAGTCTAGACCTACCCAGTCACAGCTTGAGGCCATTCCCTCTTGTTCTGTCACTAATTACCTGTGAGAAGAGACCAGCAGCAGCCTCTCTTCAATGTCCTTTCAGGAAGCTGTAGACAGCAATGAGGTCACTCCTCAGTCTCCTCTTTTCCAAACTAACCATCCCCAGCTCCTTCAGTTGCTCTGCATTAGTTTTGTTCTCCAGTCCCTTTCCCAGATTCATTGCCCTCCTCTGCACCGACTCCAGCGCCTCCACATCTCTCTTGTATTGAGGTTCCTGAAACTGGACACAATACTCAAGGTGTGGCCTCCCCAGAGCTGAGTCCCAGGGGACAATCCCTACCCCTGCTGGACAAAGCATTTCTAATCCCATCCAGGATGCCTTTGGCTTTCTTGGTCACCTGGGCACACCAGACATATTCTCTCTCCACAAGATATTTGTCACTAGGTATTAGTTTTATTTTCAGACTGGATGCTAGGAAGAAATTCTACAGAGAGAGAGTGATTGCCCATTGGAATGGGCTGCCCAGGGAGGTGGTGGAGTCACCATCACTGGAGGTGTTCAGGGGAGATTTGATAGGGTGCTTGGTGCCATGGGTTAGTTGTTTAGGTGGTGTTGGATGATAGGTTGGACTTGATGATCTCAAAGGTCTCTTCCAACCTGGTCTATTCTATTCTATTCTATTCTATTCTATTCTATTCTATTCTATTCTATTCTATTCTATTCCATTCCATTCCATTCCATTCCATTCCATTCCATTCCATTCCATGCCCCAATAACCAAACCGAAGACTCATACCCAAGCCACAAGTATCATAGTATCAATTAAGGTTGGAAGGGACCACAAGGATCATCTAGTTCCAACCCCCCTGCCATGGGCAGGGACACCCCACACTACATCAGCCTGGCCAGAGCCTCAGCCAGCCTGGGCTTAAACACCTCCAGGGATAGGGCCTCGACCACCTCCCTGGACAACCCATTCCAGGGCTTCACCACTCTCATGGGGAAGAACTTCCTCCTCCCCTCCAGCCTGAATCTCCCCACCTCCAGCTTCATTCCATTCCCCCTACTAGTGAAGTATCATTTTCAAGAGGAGCACAGCTTCAGTGCACCAGATGAAGCAAGAGCAGCCAACTGTTCCATGGAGACAGCAAGTGCAAAGTTTTGACTCTTCCTAGGAGCTAGGAGAGGATTGCACATGATGACAGACTGCTGGGCTCTGGAAAGCCTCCCAGCAGTGTGTAAATTGCTATACCTCAGAGATGAATTGGAGCAGATAATCACAAGGCATATGGCAAAGATGAGCTTCAAGCCTCATTGTCAAATGATAAAACCTAGCCCTCAGGAAAGGGTGAAGGTGTTTTTGAGAATAAACACAAAGCACCAGCTGAAGCAAAGGCAGGGCATGGAAACTCCTAGTCCTGGCATGGCAAGCTTAAAAGAAACCTTAAAAGCAAGGTTAAAGAGAGTTTGATGATGGGAAACATCAAGCAGGCTTAACCATGGACAATACAGCTAAGCATGCTTGCCAAATGCAGAGATCTTCTTACAATACCTCTTGTGGCAGGCAGATGCTCACAGGATTACAGGATGTTAGGAGTTGGAAGGGACTGAGAAGGTCATCAAGTCCAACCCTCCCTGCCAGAGCAGGGCCAGAGAATCCAGCACAGGTCACACAGGAACACATCCAGATGAGTCTGGAAAGTCTCCAGAGAAGGAGGCTCTACTCTCTGGGCAGCTGCAGTGCTCTGGGACCCTCACAGTGAAGAAGTTCCTCCTCATGTTGAGGTGGAACCTCCTGTGCTGGAGTGTGCATCCATTGTCCTTGTCCTATCCCAGGGTGCAACTGAACAGAGCCTGTCCCCTCCCTCCTGACCCCCAGCCCTCAGATATTTATCGACATTTATCTATCAGGCAACCAGTACCAGAACAAGAGGACACAGTCTCAGGCTGCGCCAGGGGAGGTTTAGGCTGGAGGTTAGGAGGAAGTTCTACACAGAGAGAGAGATTGCCCATTGGAATGGGCTGCCTGGGGAGGTGGTGGAGTCACCATCACTGGAGGTGTTCAGGAGGAGATTTGACGGGGTGCTTGGTGCCATGGGTTAGTTGATTAGATGGTGTTGGGTGATAGGTTGGACACAATGATCTTGAAGGTCTCTTCCAACCTGGTTTATTCTATTCTGTTCTATCAAAACAAGATAAAACAAGAAGGAATGGACTCAAGATATACCAGGAGAGGTTCAGGCAGGACATTAGGGAAAATGTTTCACTGAAAGCATTGTCAGGCAATGGAACAGGCTGCTTAGAGAGGTGGTTGAGTCACCACCCCTGGATGTGTTTGAAATCAGGTAAATAAGGTCTCAGAGGAGACCTTATTGTGGCCTTCCAATATCTGAAGGAGGCCTCCAAGCAAGCTGGGGAGGGATTTTTTAGGGTGACAGGGCATGATAGGACCAGGGGGGATAGAGCAAAACTAGAAAGGGTTAGATTCAGATTGGATGTTAGGCTAAATAATCCCAGCTCCCTCAGCCTCTCCTCACAGGAGACTGTGCTCAAGGCCTCTCCCCAGCCTTGTTGCCCTTCTCTGGACACATTCAAGTGTCTCAATGTCCTTCTTAAACTGAGGGGCCCAGAACTGGACACAGGACTCAAGGTGTGGCCTAACCAATGCAGAGTACAGGGGCACAATGACTTCCCTGCTCCTGCTGGCCACACTATTCCTGATGCAGGCCAGGATGCCATTGGCCTTCTTGGCCACCTGGGCACACTGCTGGCTCATGTTTAGGCGGCTGTTAGTCAGTACCTCTAGGTCCCTCTCTGTCTGGCAGCTCTCCAGCCACTCTGACCCCAGCCTGTAGCTCTGCATGGGGTTGCTGTGGTCCAAGTGCAGCCCCTGGCACTTGGACTTGTTGAAGGCCATCCTGTTGGACTCCACCCATCTGTCCAGTCAGTCGAGGTCCCTCTGCAGACACCTTCTACCCTCAATATAGTCTTCTGCAGTCACAACTCCAAAATGCTCTACATTTTCAACCAGCCTTTCACTTTAGAGCTCAGAAGGCATGAGGAAAATATTCTGATGTATTTATGCTTTGGCTACTATAAATAATTTCATTGGTTTGCTTCTACATGAAGAAAGCTGCAGAAACAAGCTGGTATGTACCAATATAGATACTTCTTGATAAGTCCTCTAGGAAGAAAGGATCATAGAATCATAGAATCAACAAGGTTGGAAAAGACCTCAAAGTCCAACCTGTCACCCAAGACCTCATGACTGCTAGACCATGGACCAAGTGCCACATCCAATCCCCTCTTGAACACCTTCAGGGATGGTGACTCCACCACCTCCCTGGGCAGCACATTCTGATGGCTAGCAACTCTCTCTGTGGAGAACTTTCTCCTCACCTTGATCTTAAACTTCCCCTGGCACAGCTTGAGACTGTGTCCTCTGAATCATAGAATTGTCAGGGTTGGAAGGGATCTCAAGGATCATCCACTTCCAACTCCCCTGCCATAGGCAGTGACACCTCACACTACAGCAGGTTGCTCAGAGCCACATTCATCCTAGCCTGAAAAACCCAGGGATGAGGCTTCTAAAAAAACCTCCTTAGGAAGCTGTAGGAATAGTTTCACAATTAGAAGAGCATAGTCAGTCTGGCAGGGGCAACCCTTTGCCAGTGGTATGTTTGTTTTTTCCCCTTGCCATGAAATGTTTCTGTTATGAAACCCAGCCTGGAACAGTATCATAACACATCCCCAGGGCATGAATCACACCAACTGTTCCTCCACCAACTGTTATGTGAGATAGCAGTAAAGAAAGAGACTTAAACGCCATGGAAGCACACACTTCACATGGAAGTCTAGTACAATGTGAGGTGAGGTAAAGAATGTCTTTATACCCTGCCTTTTCCAGGAGCTCTTTCACCTTATGTTCCCTTCAGCTTCCAGGTACCACTGACCACCACAGTTCCCTCTCTCCAAGACCTAAGTGCATCTGTCTAGAGAGGCACAGAATGGATGGCCTGCATTGGAAACAGTGTTGACACAGGAGCAGGGAAGACATTCTGCCCAGTGCTCAGCCCTGGTTAGGCCACACCTTGAGTCCTGTGTCCAGTTCTGGGGCCCTGAATCAGCAACCCCAGGTCCCTTTCTGCCTGGCTGCTCTCCAGCCACTCTGTCCCCAGCCTGTAGCACTGCATGGGGTTGTTGTGGCCAATGTGTAGAAGCCAGCACTTGGAGGACAGAAATGGCACCAACCATGTACTGAGAGGTTCATTTTCCTGCTCAGGAAAAATGAAAGCCCCACACCAGTTCTTTGGGTATAGAGATGGATCAAAATATGACTATTAAGCAGCAGCCTTGTGCTCACCTCTCAGTCTGAAGTCTTCACACTTCAAATTTACTTTACATTTCCACCATCAGGGTCTGGGATTAACTTCTAAACCATTCAAGTGTCTACCCAGTGTCACTCTTCATTTTCACTGAAGGAGACAAAGAACCCCAGTTCCTTCCTAACTTGGGAGTCTCTTCTTCTGAAGTTCTGGATAAAGAGCTTAATTAGTTGAAGAAACACCACAAACCTTCCTTCTCCCAAGGGACAGCAGTAAGGACCCAAGGAACCAAGGTCCATCCTGTAATATTAAAGACAGGAAAAGCCTTTTAAAAGATCACTTTTAAGCTCTTCCTATGAGCAGAGCCTTGAAGTGCAAACCATTCTGAGGACCTCAAGAGCAATGTGCTCTTGTGGCCAGGAAGACCAATGCCATTCTGGGGTGGATTAGATGGGATGTGGTTAGTAGGTCCAGAGAGGTTCTCCTTCCCCCTCTACTCTGCCCTGGTGAGGCTGCATCTGGAGCATTGTGTCCAGTTCTGGGCCCATCAGTTCAAGAAGGACCTCAGGGAACTGCTTGAAAGAGTCCAGCACAGAGCCACAAGGATGATGAAGGGAGTGGAACATCTTCCTGCTGAGGAGAGACCGAGGGAGCTGAGGGCTCTTTAGATTGGAGAAGAGGAGACTGAGAGGTGACCTCATTCATGTTGCTAAAACTGTGCAGGGTGAGTGCCCAGAGGCTGGAGCCAGGCTCTGCTGGGTAATGCCCAATGCCAGCACAAGGGGCAGTGGTGAAAGTTGAGGCATAGGAAGTTCCATGGAAACAGGAGGCAAAAGTTGTTTCCCTGTGAGGGTGACAGAGCCCTGGAAGAGGCTGCCCAGGGGGGTTGTGGAGCCTCTCTCTCAGGAGATATTCCAAACCCACCTGGATGTGTTGCTGTGTGACCTGCCCTAGGTGATCCAGCTCTGTCAGGGGGGTTGGACTGGATGAGCTTTGGAGGTTCCTTCCAGCCCCTAACATCTTGTGATTGTATGATTCATGAAGAGCATGTTTCAAAAAGCTCATCTAAACACAGGGAAGGCATTAAACAAAGACTCTTACCAAAGCAAGCAGGCAGAATACTCAGAAGTCAAGCAGTTAAAGAAAAAGAAAGATAAGCTGGCAAGTGGGGCACTGACCTGTCAAGGTACACTGTGGTGCCATCTGCTTATTCATCATTTGATACAACTCAATGCTTCAATTAAACTTTAGATTTCAGATATTCTTCTGTGATAAGCAAAGTACAGGAACAAAAACACAACTTTGAAGTGTGTGTTTGTCTAATGGGAGGTTGTGTTGACACGAGTCTAGATCTAGGCCAGAACGGAGCATCCAAAGAGGCCTTGGGTTGTCTGTACCCTTTCATTTCTTTCTGCTACATCTGTTGGCATCAGGAGGAAGAATAACAATTCTGTCACTTGTGGTACCTTCTTTCTCTGGCTTTGAGGAATTTAAGAATGGAATGGAATGGAATGGAATGGAATGGAATGGAATGGAATGGAATGGAATGGAATGGAATGGAATGGAATGGAATGGAATGGAAGAATAGACCAGACCAGGTTGGAAAAGACTTTCAAGATCATCAAGTCCAACCTATCACCCAACACCATCTAATCAACTAAACCATGGCACCAAGTGCCTCATCCAGTCTCATCCTAAACACTTCCAGTGATGGTGACTCCACCACCTCCCTGGGCAGCACATTCCAATGGCCAATCTCTCTTGATGGGAAGAACTTCTTCCTAACCTCCAGCTTAAACCTCCCCTGGTGCAGCTTGAGACTGTGTCCTCTTGTTCTGGTGCTGGTTGACTGGGAGAAGAGACCAACCCCCACCTGGCTACAACTTCACAGTATCACAGTATTACAAAGGTTGGAAGAGACCTTGAGGATCATGGCATCCAACCTGTCACCACAGACCTCATGACTAGACCATGGCACCAAGTGCCACGTCCAATCTCCTCTTGAACACCTCCAGGGATGGTGACTCCACCACCTCCCTGGGCAGCACATTCCAATGACCAATGACTCTCTCCATGAAGAATTTTCTCCTCACCTGGAGTCTAAAAGTCCCCTGGCACAGCTAGAGACTGTCCCTACAGGTAGTTGTAGACTGCCCCAAAGTGATCCAATACAACCCAAAAGTGGACTCCCAAGAGTTCAAAGAGGACATCTGAAGATAAGAGAGGTGTCTATCAGCATTCTTGAAGGATAGAGGGGTATTATCTCAGGGGTGACCTCATTGCCCTCTCCAGCTACCTGAAAGGTGGTAGTAGCCAGGAAGGGGTTGGTCTCTTCTCCCAGGCAATCAGCACCAGAACAAAGGGAAACAGTCTCAAGCTGTGCCAGGGGAAGTTTAGGCTGGAGGTGAGGAGAAAGTTCTTCACTGAGAGAGTCATTGGTCATTGGAATGTGCTGCCCAGGCAGGTGGTGGAGTCACCATCCCTGGAGGTGTTCAAGAGGAGATTGGACGTGGCATTTGGTGCCATGGTCTAATCATGAGGTCTGTGGTGGTAGGTTGGACTCGATGATCCTCAAGGTCTCTTCCAACCTTAGTTATACTGTGATACTGTGATCTAGCTTCAGAGATTGAATAATGGAACTTGAAATAGATGTTATACAGAAGGATATTGCCAAACAAAAGGATTTTCTTAAGGACTAGGAGGAAAAAAAATGCTTTCTGAATAATAAAACCTTGACTTGAGCTGGTTATGTTTCTTTCTAAGAAAAGAGTGAATATTTCCTTAGACATAGTCCTTATTCATGAGGTCTTTCGGGTTGATGTCAAAGGCTCCCAGCCATCCAATTTGGCATAGCTCAGTGAAACTGTTGAGAGCTTTCAACAGCACTTTTTTAAGCTCTAGTGGCTCATTTTTATACTCAGTCTTACTGAAGTACTTACCTGGTAAGTTCATAGCCCATTTTGGACTATGTGACTTTTGTTGTTGTTGGTTTTTTCCCTTCATCGGATCACAGGGTGCTAGGGGTTGGAAGAGAACTCTGGAGATCATTGAGTCCAACCCCCCTGCCAGAGCAGGACCAGAGAATCTAGCGCAGGTCACACAGGAATGCAGAGCAGGACCATAGAATCTAGTGCAGGTCTCCAGGAATGCACCCTGGTCTTGAAAGCCTCCAGAGAAGGAGACTCCACAACCCCCCTGGTGAGCCTGTTCCAGTGCTCTGTGACCCTTTATAAACACCTTCACCATATCACAGACCATACACAACAAAACTGTAGTATAGACAGAGATACCAAGGAGCTATTGCTTTGTTTTACTTAGAATAGAATAGAATTAACCAGGTTGGAAAAGACCATCAAGTCTATCACCCAACACCATCTAATCAACTAAACCATGGCACAAAGTGCCTCATCCAGGCTCTTCTTACTTACTTTGAGAGGACACAGTCCCAAGCTGCCCCAGGGGAACTTTAGGCTGGAGGTGAGGAGAAAGTTCTTCACTGAGAGAGTTGTTAGCCCTTGGAATGTGCTGCCCAGGGAGGTGGTGGACTCACCATCCTTGGAGGTGTTCAAGTGGGGACTGGAGGTGGCACTTGGTGCCATGGTCTAGTAGTCATGAGGTGTTGGGAGACAGGTTGGACTTGATGATCATTAAGGTCTTTTCCAACTTTGTTGATTCTGTGATTCTACTTCCAGTGATGGTGACTCCACCACCTCCCTGGGCAGCACATTCCAATGGGCAATCACTCTCTCTGTGTAGAGTTTCTTCCTAACATCCAGTCTGAAACTCCCCTGGTGCAGCTTGAGACTGTGTCCTCTTGTTCTGGTGCTGGTTGCCTGGAAGAAGAGACCAACCCCCACCCGGCTACAACCTCCCTTCAGGGAGCTGTAGGCAGCAAGAAGGTCTCCCCTGAGCTCCTTTTTCCAGGCTAAGCAACCCCATCTCCCTCAGCATCTCTTCATAGAGCTTGTGCTCCAAACCCCTGCCCAGCTTTGTTGCCCTTGATTTATAGTCTCATAGCTTGAGGATATATGTCACTCCCTGGATAACTGGTTTTGGAATTAGGTAAGCAAAACATAAAGAGAGTTTTCTTGGCTATAAAATAAGCAGTCAGAAGAAAAGAAGTATTAAAAGAAAACTCTGGAGTTTGTGTAGATGAAGTGCTTGAATTGGCAGCTTGTGTTGTTACTTCTGGAACAAACCTGGTCAGCAGGGAAGATTGGCTGTAATTAAAGGCATTACATACCCTGATAAATAGGGCTGGATATGTCATTACTACCAATTGCCTTTGAAATGGTCTCTACCATGGAGAAGGAAAGGTAGGTCACTGGGGAGCCAGGAGACTTTAGCATTTGGTAGAGGTTAAGAGCCTTGTCTTCTCAAGGGTTAAGCTAAAGAAAGGATTTATACTTCCTTTGCAGTCTAAATATAGAGAATCAGAGAATCACAGAATTGCCAGGGCTGGAAGGAACCTCAAAGGATCACCTAGTTCCAAGCCCTTTGCCTTAGGCAGGGACACCTTAGAATCATAGAATCATAGAATTGTTAGGGTTGGAAGGGACCTCAAGGATCATCTAGTTCCAACCCCCCTGCCATGGGCAAGGACACCTCACACTACAGCAGGTTGCCCACAGCCACATCCAGCCTGGCCTGAAAACCTCCAGGGATGAGGCTTCCACTACTGCCCTGAGCAACCTGTGCCAGTGTCCAACCACCCCTCATGGGGAAGAACTTCCTAACATCCTGAACCTGATCTACCCATAGCTAGTTTTGCTCCATCTCCCCCAATCCTATCACTCCCTCACACCCTCAAAAGTCCCTCCCCAGCTTTCTTGTAGCCCCCTTCAGATACTGGAAGGTCACAAGAAGATCTCCTTAGAGCCTTCTCTTCCCCAGACTGAATAACCCCAACTCTCTCAGCCTGACTCCATATAACCAAGTATAAAATACACAACTTAATTTGATTTTTTTTCCCCTTTTCTTTTAATATCAAAAGTTCAGCTTAATGGATCATGGTGGTGGAGGTCTCCTGGGACTGCCCACACAAACTCTGTTACTCTCATTCCCAGAATGATTAACAAAGAGCAAGTTTTTCCCAGTTAAATATCACAGCATGTGGTACTTCCATGCTTCCCTGTAAGCACTGCACTTCTCATCATGGAACCAAGAGAACTTATTATTGAAGAGCAACAGACTGAGAGAGTAGGGTGATGGAGTCACCATCACTGGAGGTGTTTAGGAAGAGACTGGATGGGGTGCTTGGTGCCATGGTTGAGTTGATTAGATGGTGTTGGGTGATAGGTTGGACTCGAACTCAAAGGTCTCTTCCAACCTGGTTAATTCTATTCTATTCTATTCTATTCTATGCTATGCTATGCTATGCTACTCCATTCTATTCCATTCTATGCTATGTTATTCTATGCTATGCTGTTCCATTCTATTCCATTCTATGCTATGTTATTCTATGCTATGCTACTCCATTCTATTCCATTCTATGCTATGCTATTCTATGCTATGCTGTTCCATTCTGTTCCATTCTATGCTATGCTATTCTATGCTATGCTACTCCATTCTATTCCATTCTATGCTATGCTATTCCATTCTATTCCATTCTATTCTATTCTATTCTATTCTATTCTATTCTATTCTATTCTATTCTTTCTTTCTACTCTATTCTACTCTATTTGTGCTGGCACTGCCCCAAATCAAGGTATCTTGCTAAGAGAAAAAAAAACAAACAAGCAAAAAGAAAACAGAAACAACCAAAAACAACCCCAAAAAGACAAGATAAGGCAGGAAATATTACAAGAAGGAATAAAGCAGAGCATGTAAGGCAGGGGCAGATGTGTTTCCCCTGCAATTTCTATTTTGGTATCAGAAACATTTATATCCTCAATGGCTCCCAAGTTAGTTAGACCTCATCAATGTTGATAAAGATGTGCAGGGGGAGTGCCCAGAAGCTGGAGCCAGGCTCTGCTGGGGGATGCCCAGTGCCAGCACAAGGGGCAATGGTGGAAGTTGAGGCATAGGAAGTTCCATGGAAACAGGAGGAAAAATTTTTTCCCTGTGAGGGTGACAGAGCACTGGAAGAGGCTACCCACGGGGGTTGTGGATTCTCCCTCTTTGGAGATATTCAAACCCCACTTGGCTGTGTTCCTGCGTGATCTGCTCTAGGTGATGCTGCTCTGGCAGGGGAGTTGGACTGGATGAGCTTTTTCATGTCCCTTTCAGCCCCTAACATTCTGTTACTCTGTGATCTACCCAGAGCAGAGACGAAGTTGGGATCTCAGTTCCTTGCTCTCTAGTGCCTCTTTTTATTCTGGAAGAGGAGCTGCACACAGATTGGCCCAGGGCACTTGGCACATCAGTGGGAAAAAGACTTCCTTATACAAAACAGTGACCCTTTGAAGTGGTTTTTCATTTCTTCCACTGGAATCCTCTCTGTAAAGGAATTCAGGGGTGAGACACCAGCTGATCCACCATGCCTTGAGTGCATGGAAGTGTAAAGCACATTTCTCTGAGCCTTCAAGCTGCACTTGGAGAATCACAGAATGTTAGGGTTTGGAAGGGACCTCAAAAGCTCATCCAGTCCAACCCCCCTGCCAGAGCAGGATCACCTAGAGCAGATCTCACAGGAACGCATCCAGGTGGGTTTCGAGTATCTCCAGAGAGGGAGATTCCACAACCATCCTGGGCAGCTCTTTCTTGTGTTCCATCCCTTTTTCAGGTAAACAGAGGTCAAGTACTGGAATGTGCTGCCCAGGGAGGTGGTAGGATAGGATAGGATAGGATAGGATAGGATAGGATAGGATAGGATAGGATAGGATAGGATAGGATAGGATAGGATAGGATGGGATGGGATGGGATGGGATGGGATGGGATGGGATGGGATAGAATAGAATAGAATAGAATAGAATAGAATAGAATAGAATAGAATAGAACAGAACAGAACAGAATAGAATTAACCAGGCTGGAAAAGACCTTTGAGATCATCAAGTCCAACCTATCACCCAACACCATCTAATCAAAAAACCATGGCACCAAGTGCCTCATCCAGGCTCTTCCTAAACACCTCCAGTGATGGTGACTCCACCACCTCCCTGGGCAGCACATTCCAATGGCCAATCTCTCTTGCTGGGAAGAGTTTCTTCCTAACATCCAGCCTAAACCTCCCCTGGTGCATCCTGAGACTGTGTCCTTTTCTTCTGTTGGTGGCTGCCTGGGAGAAGAGACCAACCCCCACCTGGCTACAACCTCCCTTCAGGGAAGTTGTAGAGAGTAATAAGCTGAGCCTCCTCATCTCCTGGATAAAATGGTATAGAAGTACATATAATTCAGGGTGTGTCTTCTGAAGCTTTCACCATCCTAATGCTGTGCTCTTCACAAATGCTTCTTCCTTGTTACAGTTTGCAGTCGGTTGTAAATGAAGAAGAATTGTGATTGTTTAGTCTATAGAAGAGAAGCCTGAAGAGGATGATTAGGGGACTGGAGCACTGCCTTTTGAGGCAAGGCTGAGGGTCCTGGGGCTTTTTGGTTTGGAAAAGAGAAGACTTAGAGGGGATTTAATAAATGCTTATCAAGATCTGAGGGCTGGGGGTCAGGAGGGAGGGGACAGGCTCTGCTCACTTGCTCCCTGGAATAGGACAAGGAGCAATGGATGGAAGCTGCAGCACAGGAGGTTCCACCTCAACACAAGGGGGAACTTCTTTCCTGTAAGGGTCACAGAGCACTGGAACAGGCTCTCTAGGGAGGCTGTGGATTCTCCTTCTCTGGAGACTTTCAAGGCCTCTCTGGATGTGTTCCTGTGTGACCTGAACTAGACTGGGGGGGTTGGACTCGATGATCACTTTGGGTCCCTTCCAAACCTTGACATCCTGTGATCCTGTGACCTGGTAACAGTCTTTGTGTACAGAAAGGGCCACCACAAAAAGCAGATGACTGATCTGTTCTTCATGTCCTTGGGGCGAGGACAAGAAGAAACACTCTCAAATTACAGCTGGAGAAATTGAGGTTGGATCTCAGCAGAACCCTTTTTATCTGTCAGAATCACTCGGTGTGGGAATAGATTGCCTTGGGTGATTGTGCAATCTCTGACACTGGGAGCTTCTAAGGAGGAGGGAGACAAATCTTTGCCAGGACTGGCAAAGGCAGTGTTGAATTTTTGAAGGTTGAATGTAGACTGCATAACCTCCCCAGACTTCTACCAGCTTTGTTCCCTGTGATCTTTTCATTTACTCTGCCCATCTACATAAGGGAGTTCTGCAAGGTTTTAGAAACCTACTGGTTCCATAGGTCATCTGAATTGTCTATTTCTGTACAGGCTTGCATAAAACTCAATATCTTTTCTGGGCTCCTCAGTTTAGGAAAGATGTTGAGTTGCTGGAAGGTGTCCAGAGAAGGGCAACAAAGCTGGGGAGGGGTTTGGAGCACAGCCCTGTGAGGACAGGCTGAGGGAGCTGGGGTTGCTTAACCTGGTGAAGAGAAGGCTCAGGGGAGGTCTTCTTGCTGTCTACAACTACCTGAAGGGAGGTTATAGCCAGGTGAGGGTTAGTCTCTTCTCCCAGGTATCCAGGAACAGAACAAGGACACTCTCTCAGGATGCACCAGAGGAGGTTTATCACAGTATCACAGTATCACAGTATCACTTAGGTTGGAAAGGACCTCGGGGATCATCGAGTCCAACCTATCAACACAGACCCCATGCCTAGACCATGGCACCAAGTGCCACGTCCAATCTCCCCTTGAACGTTTATGCTGGATGTTAGGAAGAAATTCTCCCCAGAAAGAGAGATTGGCCATTGGGATGTGCTGCCCAGGGAGGTGGTGGAGTCACCATCACTGGAGGTGTTTAAGAGGGGTCTGGATGAGGCACTTGGTGCCATGGTTTGGTTGATTAGATGGTGTTGGGTGATAGGCAACATGAGCTAGTTTGTGGGGGGTCGCAGAATCATAGAATTGTCGGGATTGGAAGGGACCTCAAGGATCATCCAGTTCCAACCCACTTGCCATGGGCAGGGACACCTCACACTACATCAGGTTGCTGACTGCAGAGAGGTCAGACTAGATGACCTTTGGAGGTCCCTTTTGGCCCAGACCATTCTATGCTTCTATGATTCCATGATGCCATGATTCTATGATTCCCTGATTCTATGACTCTATGACTCTAATGTTCTATGACTCTATGACTCTATGATTCATGATTCCATGATTCTATGATTCCGTGATTCTATGTTTCCATGATTATATGACTCTATGGTTCCATTATTCCATGATTCTATGACTCTATGACTCTATGATTCCATGATTCTATGACTCTATGACTCTAATGTTCAATGACTCTATGATTCCATGATTCTATGATTCCATGATTCTATGACTCTATGACTCTAATGTTCTATGACTCTATGACTCTATGATTCCATGATTCCATGATTCCATGATTCTATGACTCTATGATTCTATGATTCCATGATTCTATGATTCTATGATTTCATGATTCTATGACTCTATGACTCGATGATTCCATGGTTGTATGACTCTATGGTTCCCTGATTCTATGGTTCCCTGATTCTATGATTCCATGATTCTATGACTCTATGATTCCCTGATTCTATGACTCTATGATTCCCTGATTCTATGACTCTATGACTCTAATGTTCTATGACTCTATGACTCTGTGATTCCATGATTCCATGATTCTATGACTCTTTGATTCCATGACTCTATGATTCTATGGTTCCATGATTCTATGACTCTATGGTTCCATGATTCTATGACTCTATGATTCCATGATTCTATGACTCTATGACTCTAATGTTCTATGACTCTATGATTCCATGATTCCATGATTCCATGACTCTATGATTCCATGACTCTATGATTCTATGGTTCCATGATTCTATAACTCTATGATTCCATGATTCCATGATTCTATGATTCCATGATTCTATGATTCCCTGATTCTATGATTTCATGATTCTATGACTCTATGATTCCATGACTCTATGATTCTATGGTTCCATGATTCTATGACTCTATGGTTCCATGATTCTATGACTCTATGATTCCCTGATTCTATGACTCTATGACTCTAATGTTCTATGACTCTATGATTCCATGATTCCATGATTCCATGACTCTATGATTCCATGACTCTATGATTCTATGGTTCCATGATTCTATAACTCTATGATTCCATGATTCCATGATTCCCTGATTCTATGATTCCATGATTCTATGATTCCATGATTCTATGATTTCATGATTCTATGACTCTATGATTCCATGACTCTATGATTCTATGGTTCCATGATTCTATGACTCTATGGTTCCATGATTCTATGACTCTATGATTCCCTGATTCTATGACTCTATGACTCTAATGTTCTATGACTCTATGATTCCATGATTCCATGATTCCATGACTCTATGATTCCATGACTCTATGATTCTATGGTTCCATGATTCTATGACTCTATGGTTCCATGATTCTATGACTCTATGATTCCCTGATTCTATGACTCTATGACTCTAATGTTCTATGACTCTATGATTCCATGATTCCATGATTCCATGACTCTATGATTCCATGACTCTATGATTCTATGGTTCCATGATTCTATAACTCTATGATTCCCTGATTCCATGATTCTATGATTCTATGATTCCATGATTCTATGATTCCCTGATTCTATGATTTCATGATTCTATGACTCTATGACTTCATGATTCCATGACTCTATGATTCTATGACTATGATTCTATGACTCTATGGCTCTATGATTCGACTTTATGACTCTATGATTCCATGATTCTATGACGCTATGATCCCATGATTCCTTGATTCCATGACTCTATGATTGCCTGAACAGTTAATCCACAGTGCTCTGACAGAAAAATCCTGCATGAATACAGCCAAACCAATCCTTTAGCTGTTTGCTTTGCAGCCTTTTTAACTAAATAATGAAATACATTTCTTTCTCCATAAGTAGCCCCCAGGCAGTGTTACTGCACCATTTCTGTCAGCAGTGTCATAGCATTCAGGAGGGTTGTTTTTTTTCCCTCAGAAAACTCATTTCCCACTGACCAGTAGCAACCAAGCAATCATAAGTGCTTTTGTGTTTGCTTTCCAAACCTTTATTGCTGTAAGATCTACCCAGGAACCAAAGGCAATGCATGCATAGTCATGCTAACACCTTTTATCTGGGGATTTGAATCAACTGCCTTTGATGGCGAGCTTGCTCTTGGCATTAATGAAGGCAAGTGTGGTCCCAAACTGGTCATTCACTGCACCAGCCCAAGGTATTTTAGTAAGAACAAGGACTGCATTATAATGGCAAACATTTGGAATGAGTCAAATCTTATGCAATATAGAAATAAGCTTAAGGCAAGATTGCTTTTGATGCCTTAGCCAGTCATGCCCATAATGTGACTTGTGATAAGGTGAGAGAAAGCAGCCCTGAGGAAAAGGACTTGGGGATGCTGATGCATGAGAAGCTGGACAGGAGTAGACAGTGTGAGCTCGCAGCAAAGAAGGCAAATCACATCCTGGGCTGCATTGCAGAATAGAATAGAATAGAATAGAATAGAATAGAATAGAATAGAATAGAATAGAATAGAATAGAATAGAATAGAATAGAATAGAATAGAATAGAATAGAATAGAATAGAATAAACCAGGTTGGAAGAGACCTTCAAGATCATCATGTCCATCCAACACCATCTAATTGACTAAACCATGCAACAAAGCACCCTGTCAAGTCTCCTCCTAAACATCTCCAGTGATGGTGACTCCACCACCTCCCTGGGCAGCACATTCCAATGGCCAATCACTCTCTCTATGAAGAATTTCTTCCTAACATCTAGTCTGAACCTCCACTGACACAGCTTGAGACTGTGTCCTCTTGTTCTGGTGCTGGTTGCCTGAGAGAAGAGACCAACCCCCACCTGGCTACAACCTCCCTTCAGGGAGTTGTAGAGAGCAAGAAGGTCTCCCCTGAGTCTCCTCTTCTCCAGGCTAAGCAACCCCAGCTCCCTCAGCCTCTCCTCACAAGGCTGTGCTCCAAACCCCTCCCCAGCTTTGTTGCCCTTCTCTGGACACCTTCCAGCATCTCAACATCTTTCCTAAACTGAGGAGCCCAGAACTGGACACAGGACTCGAGGTGTGGCCTAACCAGTGCAGTGTACAGGGGCAGAATGACCTCCCTGCTCCTGCTGGCCACACTGTTCTTAATGCAGGTCAGGATGCCATTGGCCCTCCTGGCCACCTGGGCACACTACAGGCTCATGTTCATCCTACCATCAACCAGCACCCCCAGGTCCCTCTCTGCCTGGCTGCTCTCCAGCCACTCTGACCCCAGCCTGTAACACTGCATGGGGTTGCTGTGGCCAATGTGCAGAACCTGGCACTTAGATGTGTTCAATCTCATGCCCTTGGACGCTGCTCATCTGTCCAGCTTGTCAAGGTCCCTCTGCAGAGCCCTTCTATCCTCTAACAGATTAATTCCTGCCCCCAGCTTGATGTCATCTCCAAATTTGCTGATGATGGACTCAATGCCCTCATCCAGATCCTCACTAAAGATGTTAAAGAGCATGGAGCCCAGCACTGATCCTTGGGGCACACCACGAGTGCCTGGCTGCCAGCTGGATGTGGCAGTCGTTGCTGGTTTATTTTACTTTACCCCTTATCCATTCCTTTGAACCTTATCCTTATCTTCTAAATTAAAAATGTGCCTTTATTTCTACTTGCAGGGGTGCAGCTCAGTTTTTGCCTCTGAGGGGAAGTGATCAGCACGAGGACTGCAGCCCTGTGGAGAAGGATCCGGAAGTCCTGGTGGAGTCCTCTTTAGTCATGAGGTCTGTGGTGATGGGTTGGACTTGATGATGTTTGAGGTCTCTTCCAAGCTTGGTGATTCTGTGATACTAAGATCTCCATGGGACAGCAATGTGTCCTGGGGGCCATGAATGTCAATGGGATCCTGGGGTGTATTAAGAAGAGTGTGTCCAGCAGATCAGGGGAGGTTCAGCCCTCTACTCTGCCCTGGTGAGACCTCATCTTGAGTATTGTGTTCAGTTTGGGTTCCTCAGTTTAAGACAGATAGGGATCTGCTGGAGAGGGTCAAGTGGAGGGTTATAAGGATGATTAGGGGACTGCAGCACTGCCCTGTGAGGAGAGGCTGAGGGACCTGGGGCATTTTAGTCTGGAGAAGAGAAGATTGAGAGGGGATTTAATACATGTTTATATAAATATCTGAGGGCTGGGGGTCAGGAGGGAGGGGACAGGCTCTGCTCATTTGCTCCCTGGGATAGGACAAGGAGCAATGGATGGAAGATGCAGCACAGGAGGTTCCACCTCAACTGAGGGGGGAACTCCTTCCCTGTAAGGGTCACAGAGCACTGGAGTAGGCTGCCCAGAGAGGTTGTGGAGTCTCCTCTGGAGACTTTCAAGGCCTGTCTGGATGCATTCCTCTGTAACCTGAGCTAGATTGTACGGCCCTGCTCTGGCAGGGGGTTTGGTCTCCATGATCTCTTTGGGTCCCTTCCAACCCCTGACATCCTGTGAAAATCAGCTCTGGAAAACTACAAAAAAAAAAGTTTCACTTGTCTTCTTTGTGAGCCAACATATTCCCCAAGGGCCTCAGTGATTGGGTAACAGTCCCCCGTGCTTTTGGCTTCATTTTCTAACCCTTAGGGCTTCGACACTGCTGCTTGTGCTTTTGCTAAGGATTTAAAACAATAAAAAAAATACCCCAACACCCCAGAACATCAAAAAAATAAATACAAAGCATGTTACTGATGTTTGCAAACTGTGCCTGGCCTGAGCTGTTTGCCATGTGAGCCTAGAACCTAAGCGAGGCTGAGTTCTATACTCTAAATCGTATAACGCAGACACTAAGTAAAGACTCCAAGCTGGGTGGAGTGGCTGACACACCAGAAGGTTGTGCTGCCACTCAGCAAGAGTTGGACAGGCTGAGAGAGCTGGGCAGGGAGAAATTTGATGAAGTTCAACAAGGACAAGGGGAGAGTCTTGGACCTGGGAAGGAACAACTCCGTGCAGCACTATAGGTTGGGGCAGACCTGCTGGAGAGCAGTGAAGGGGAAAGGGACCTGGGGGTTCTGGTGGATGGAAGGATGACCATGAGCCAGCAACATGCTGTTGTGGCCAGGAAGGCCAATGCCATTCTGGGGTGGATTCTGGGCTGTGGTTAGTAGGTCAAGGATGTCACCTGGGCACACTGCTGGCTCATGTTCAGCCTATTATCAACCAATACTCCCAGGTCCCTTCTCTGCCTGGCTGCTCTCCAATCGCTCTGACCCCAGCCTGTAGCACTGCCTGGGGTTGTTGTGGCCAGTGTGTAGAACCTAGCACTTAGGTGTATTAAATCTCATGTTCTTGAACTCTGTCCATCTGTCCAGCCTGCCAAGGTCCCTCTGCAGAGCTCTCCTAACCTCCAAAAATCAACTCCTGCCCCCAGCTTGGTGCCATCTGCAAACTTACTGATGATGGACTCAATGCCCTCATCCAGATCATCAATAAAGATATTGAACAGGATGGGGCTCAGCACTGATCCTTGGGGCACACCACTGGTGCCTGGCTGCCAGCTGGATGTGGCACCATTCACCACCACTCTCTGGGCTCAGCCTCCAGCCAGTTCCTAACCCAGCTCAGAGTGCTGCTGTCCAAGCCATGGGCTGACAGCTTGGCCAGCAGTTTGCTGTGAGGGATGGTGTCAAAGGCCCTGCTGAAGCCCAGGCAGACCACATCCACAGCCTGCCCTACAGCCACCAGGCTGTCACCTGATCATAGAAGGAGATCAGGTTGGTCAGGCAGGACCTGCCCTTCCTAAATCCATGCTGGCTAGGCCTGATCCCTTGGCCATCCTGTAAGTGCTGTGTGATTGCACTCAAGATAACCTGTTCCTGTGAGGGTGTTATTGCTCTTCACCCCCACTGTAAAACAAAGGAACACCAACTAATGAGCAGCTGCTGTGTTCCAGCCTCCCCACAAGTGGCTCTGTTTCTCTGATGAGTGAAGCAACCCCTAAATATGCTCATGCATACATATATAGGCATGGAGCTTGTTTTCTCTTTGGGAATTAGATCTTGACACTGAAGAGGAAGAAGTTATTTTACTGCTACAAACACCCACCAGTTTTCCCCAGACTACTCATCACTGGAACTATGGCACACTGTTTTCAGGGGGAAAAAAAAGTGCTTATTAAGTTCATTTTGCCTTTCCTCAAGCCAGTTACATATGATTCTCATCTGGATAGTTATGAAGAGGCAGCATGTGCTGGCTTGTTTGTGAAAGAAGCTGGAATATTGATGATGGAATATTACATGTCTCTGACCAAATTAGTCAGGAATCCATTAGGAGACTTTCTAGGAAAAAAACCACCCAACTTTTCTGTGATTAATTCTGCAACAGAGTCATTGCATTTTTCTGCCTGATGTTTCCTCATTTCCTTGTTGCTTTTTGCCACCTGTGCCCTCAAAGAGGTGCCTCCTCTTGCTGTACACCAAAGAAGACAAAGGTCTTATCAAAAGATGGTGGCCTCACAGTACCTCTCCCATGTTAATGGCTGAGAAATCTCCATGTTTACAGGCACCAAAGGACAGCCAGAATTGACTCAATGATAGAATCACAGAATTGTCAGGGTTGGAAGGGACCACAAGGATCATCCAGTTCCAACCCCCCTGCCATGGGCAGGGACACCTCACACTACAGCAGGTTGCTCACAGCCACATCCAGCCTGGCTGCAAAAATCTCCAGGGATGAGGCTTCCACCACCTCCCTGGGCAACCTGTGCCAGTCTCTCACCACCCTCATGGGGAAGAACTTCTTCCTAACATCCAATCTGAATCTACCCATTTCTAGTTTTGTTCCATCCCCCCAGTCCTATCACTACCTGACACCCTCAAAAGTCCCTCCCCAGATTTCTTGTAGCCCCCTTCAGATACTGGAAGGCCACAATTAGGTCTCATTGGAGCCTTCTCTTCTCCATACTTAACAACCCCAACTCCTTCAATCTGTCTACACAGGAGAGGTGCTCCAGCCCTCTGCTCATCCTCGAGTCCCTTCTCTGGACACTTTCCAGCACCTCCAGATCCTTTGTGTGATAGAGGCTCCAGAACTAGATACAGTAATCCGTTTGGGGTCTCAGCAGAGTGGAGTAGATGGGGAGAATCACCTTCCTCTTGGTGCTTCTCACAATGAAGAGAAAGAAGAAGAGAGGAGACTCGAGGAGAGGAGAGGAGACTCGAGGAGAGGAGACTCGAGGAGAGGAGACTCGAGGAGAGGAGAGGAGACTCGAGGAGAGGAGACTCGAGGAGAGGAGACTCGAGGAGAGGAGAGGAGACTCAAGGAGAGGAGAGGAGACTCGAGGAGAGGAGACTCGAGGAGAGAAGAGAGAGAGACTCGAGGAGAGAGAAGAGAAGAGAAGAGAAGAGAAGAGAAGAGAAGAAGAGAAGAGAAGAGAAAGAGAAGAGAAGAGAAGAGAAGAGAAGAGAAGAGAAGAGAAGAGAAGAGAAGAGAAGAGAAGAGAAGAGAAGAGAAGAGAAGAGAAGAGAAGAGAAGAGAAGAGAAGAGAAGAGAAGAGAAGAGAAGAGAAGAGAATTAACCAGGTTGGAAAAGACCTTTGAGATCATCCAGTCCAACCTATCACCCAACACCATCTAATCAACTAAACCATGGCACCAAGTGCCCCATCCAGTCTCTTCCTAAACACCACCAGTGATGCAATGACTCCAGCTGTAAATGAAAGGCATCCCACTCCTGTAGGGATTGCTTTGTGCCAAGGATAGACTAATTGTTTGTCACCATTTCTCAGTTCCCAATGTGGAAAACAAAAGGTTCTGCTGCATGCAGTCTGGCACAGCTGTGTCCTTCATAGCACAACACCAGGGATATGTGCTGCAATACCACATGGGACACTGTGGGAGGAATGTACTAGATGGAAGGAGTCAAATCTTGGCGTAGGCTGCATCCAGGAACAGACCCTGGAACAAATTATCACGTCAATTGTTTCTAGGGCTCCTTTTGGAAGGAAACATCTAGCTCACTCCAGAGTGTAACCTGGGAGTATACCAGCACACAGTTAATAGCTAGTAAGCATATAGAATCATAGAATCAATAGGGTTGGAAGAGACCTTAGAGATCATCAGGTCCAACCTGTCACCCAACACCTCATGACTAGACCATGGCACCAAGTGCCACATCCAATCCCCTCTTGAATACCTCCAGGAATGGTGACTCCACCACCTCCCTGGGCAGCACATTCCAATGGCTAACAACTCTCTCTGTGAAGAACTTTCTCCTCACCTTGAGCCTAAACTTCCCTTGGCACTGCTTGAGACTGTGTCTTCTTGTTCTGGTGCTGGTTGCCTGGGAGAAGAGACCAACCCCCACCTGGCTACAACCTTCCTTCAGGTAGTTGTAGATAACAATAAGGTCTCCCCTGAGCCTCCTCTTCTCCAGGCTAAGCAATCCCAGCTCCCTCAGCCTCCTCTTCTCCAGGCTAAACAACCCCAGCTCCCTCAGCCTCCTCTTCTCCAGGCTAAGCAATCCCAGCTCCCTCAGCCTCCTCTTCTCCAGGCTAAGCAATCCCAGCTCCCTCAGCCTCCCCTCACACCCAACTTCACCTTTAAGAGGATCAGATTTTAGACCACACTTTCACACCAGCCAGAGGCTAATGACTAATTGTTTTCTCACATTCCTCAGCTTTGAAACTCTTTTGTGATTTTTTTTCTCCCCTCTCTTGTTAGATACTGCAAAGAGAGCAGCCTGGAGGAGTACAAGGTGTAAAAATGATGAGGCTGTTTAATCTCAAGAAGAGAAGACTGAGAGGGGATCTCATCAATGTGTATAAATATCTGAGGGGTGGGTGTCAAGTGGAGGGGGCCAAGCTCTTTTGGGTGGTGCACAGTAATGAGAAAAGAAACAAAAGGCTCGAGCTTGAACATAGAAGATTTCAGCTCAGCATGAGGAGAAATTTCTTTCCAGTGAGGATGACAGAGCCCTGGAACAGGCTGCCCAAGGGGGTTGTGAAATCTCCTTCTCTGGAGTCTTTCCAAACCCACCTGGATGCATTCCTGTGCAGGCTGCCCTGGGTGATGCTGGTTTGGCAGGGGGGTTGGGCTTGATGATCTCTGGAGGTCCCTTCCAACCTCTAAATACTGTGACCCTGTGACACACAATAATTCTGGCTGTTTACAGACACCCAGAGACAAAAAACCAACTGAGGAGGAATCCCTGCTTTTCATACCAACAGATATGATGGCTGAAGGTCACATTCTCCTCTTCAGGTGAAATATTAGCCAATGTGGAAGAAAAGCTTGTGGTATAAGTTGTGTGGGTTCTGATACAGGGTACTGAAAACAAGTCTAGCTCTGTTTTTGACAGAGATCCATCCCCAGAGGCTGGGGTGTATAGGTGCTGACCTCTCAGCACTCAGTCTTGTTCATCTGCTGAATGATGAACCAGATGAACGTTTTCCAGCTTAGTCATCTCATTCCTGTAGATAACAATCAAGCCTAGAGGTCACAAATGCATGGGAGGATCTCCTCCTGACACACAAGACTGGCCAGGGATTGCTGACACAGCTGTAAGTGCTTACATCTCCTGCTGCGGTGAAGCAGAGCAAAGCTAATCCAAATAGGTCAGTAGCACAGGAAGGAAAGGCTAAACTTTACACTAGCATGATCATTCTCTCCTTACCTGCCTGCACAGCACTGCAGAGCTCTGCAAGGATTAAGCAGATCTTTGCCAACGGGCTGAGCTCCTCAGCTACATTTGCAGTCACATTTCTACTTCATGTCTCACTTCTTCGATGAAGATCTTCAGTCTTTGACCTTGAAGGAGGACAACTGGTTGGAGAAGACTTAGAATCATAGAATTGTTAGGGTTGGAAGGGATCTCAAGGATCATCCAGTTCCAACCCCCCTGCTATAGGCAGGGACACCTCACACTGCATCAGCTTACTCAGAGCTACATCCAACCTGGCCTTAAAAACCTCCAGGAATGAGGCTCCTACCACCTCCCAGGACAACCTGTGCCAGTGTCTCACCATCCTCATGGTGAAAAACCACGCTGGCATCCTCCCTCATGATAGCTTGTCCACAACATGGAGAACTCTCATGATTTAGGATCCAAGATATTGGTTGTTACATCCTTCTTTCTGGCTGGAAAAATTCACCTAAGAGGATGAAAGAACAATGTTTCCTGAGCATGGGACTCACCCCATCCCACCATGTCTCCTCTGCAATGCTCACATATTCAGCAGGTCAGTACTGTAAAGAATAGAATAGAATAGAATAGAATAGAATAGAATAGAATAGAATAGAATAGAATAGAATAGAATAGAATAGAATAGAATAGAATAGAATTAACCAGGTTGGAAAAGACCTTTGAGATCATCAAGTCCAACCTATCACCCAACACCATCTAATCAACTAAACCATGGCACTAAGTGCCTCATCCAGTCTGTTCTCAAACATCTCCAGGGATGGTGACTCCACCACCTCCCCGGGCAGCACATCCCAAAGGCCAATCTTTCTTGCTGGGAAGGACATATTCCTAACATCCAGCCTAAACCTCCCCTGGCACAGCTTGAGACTGTGTCCTCTTGTTCTGGTGCTGGTTGCCTGGGAGAAGAGACCAACCCCCACCTGCCTACAACCTCCTTTCAGGGAGTTGCAATAGTTCTCCCCTGAGCCTCCTCTTCTCCAGGCTAAACAACCCCAGCTCCCTCAGCCTTTCCTCACAGGGTTTTGTTCCAGACCCTCTCCAGCTCTGTTGCCCTCCTCTGCACACCTTCCAGCATCTCAACATCTTTCATCTGAGGGGCTCAGAACTGGACACAGAACTCAAGATGTGGCCTAACCAGTGCTGAGTGCAGTGCAGAATGATCTCCCTGCTCCTGCTGGCCACACTGTTCCCTCCAGGTGCTCCTGGATCCAAACCTGACTCCATCACTCTTCCCTCTCATCAAACACACTCCCCATTTGTGGGGAGCTTCACTCCAGTTATGTCCTCTCCTATTAACACTTGGTTCTTATGTCAGACTTTGGCAAACTGCCTGCTGCTCCAGCCCTGAACCCTTTGACCACCAAGACCTCGGTCAGCCCATTGCCCCAAGGTGTTTCATGCTCAGTGGCTGCTTGTTAGGATTTGATGGCCATCTTATCAGGTAGGTCTTGTCAAGCCAGCCTGGGCTGACAGAAAACTATTCATGAGCCAGCAACTTTTAGAGTAGTAACTGCATAATAACCTCTGAGTTTGCTGAGTTCACTAAACCAACATGCTGGCCACCCTGGAAATAAGCTGTTAAGAGTTGTTTTGGCATACAGACCAGATTGTTATTCTCCACCACTTGATTATGGTGGCATCTATTTCTTTTGTACTTTTTGATTCTCAGAACCATCAACAGATAATGGAAGATAACCAATTTAAGAAGGACATTGAAACACTTGGATGGGTCCAGAGAAGGGCAACGAGACTGGGGAGGGGTCTGGAGCACAGCCCTGTGAGGAGAGGCTGAGGGAGCTGGGGTTGCTTAGCCTGGAGGCTCAGGGGAGACCATATTGCTCTCTACCTGAAGGAAGGTTGTAGCCAGGTGGGGGTTGGTCTCTTCTCCCAGGCAAGCAGCACCAGAACAAGAGGACACAGTCTCAAGCTGTGCCAGGGGAGGCTTAGGCTGGATGTTAGGAAGAAATTCTTCACAGAGAGATTGGCCATTGGTATGTGCTGCCCGGGGAGGTGGTGGAGTCACCGTCCATACAGGTGTTCAAAATGGGATTGAATGTGGCACTTGGTGCCATAGTTTAGTTAATCATGAGGTGTTGGGTGGTAGGTTGGACTTGATGATCTTTGAGGTCTCTTCCAACCTGATTGATTCTATGATTCTACAAATTTCTCCCAGGCAACCAGCACCAGAACAAGAGGACACAGTCTCAGGCTGCACCAGGGGAGGTTTAGGCTGGATGGCAGGAAGAAGTTCCTCCCAGAAAGAGAGATTGGCCATTGGAATGTGCTGCCCAGGGAGGTGGTGGAGTCACCATCCCTGGAGTGTTTAAGAAGAGACTGGATGGGGTGCTTGGTGCCATGGTTTAGTTGATTAGATGGTGTTGGGTGATGATGATCTCTGAGGCCTTTTCCAGCCTGGTTAATTCTCTATTCTGAATAGTTTGTTACACTCAGGAGGGCAAACAGAATTTCCTTGAGTAGCTTGCTTCATGGGAGCCTTGCTTGGACTTTCTTAGGAATTGTTCTTGGAAAGCTCAGGCATCCTCAGCTCTCTGTGACTTTGGGGTTGTTTTATGTGGTTTCTTTTGTGGATGGATTTGCTCCCGGAATGAGCTGTAGCTGGAAAATCTTCTGCGAACCTGCGCTCTTCTTGCTGAAGCCTCTGGCCCACGAGGACTTTTCAACAGATCATCTGTTAGGACTTTCCAGGTCTCTCAGAGCTGAAAGGAACACTGTGATTTTCTAGATTTTTTTTCCATTTTAGCTGCCTTGCCCTCCCAGTTCCAGCCCTGCTTCCTTCTCTCCCTGCAGACTTTGCAGCGCCCTGTGCCGAATGCAAACCAGAGACACAATTCAGTGCCTCAGGAGCCAACTTCATTAGACAGGAAATGTTTTGCCTATCAATGTCATTATTGTTTCATGCTGCACAATGTCCTAGGACAAATATTTTGCTTGGAAAATACTTCATGCATCTTGGAAGCCATTCTACTGATATCTCTTCAGTTAGAAGGAGGTTCCAGGAACAGATTTCCTGCTCCATTCCCTTGCTAAATTTGCTGAATTAGCAGCACTAGGAAAGCACAACCTGTGGGGGGTGCAGAGCATAGAATCAACCAGGTTGGAAAAGACCTCAGAGATCATCAAGTCCAACCTATTACCTAATACCTAACACCTCATGACAGCCAGACCATGGCTTCAAGTGCCACATCCAACCCTTTTGTGTACACCTCCAGTGATGGTGACTCCGCCACCTCCCTGGGCAGCACATCCCAATGGCCAATCTCTCTTTCTATGAAGAACTTCTTCCTAAAATCCAGCCTAACCCTCCCCTGGCACAACTTGAAACTATGTCCTCTTGTTCTGTTGCTGGTTGCTTGGGAGAAGAGACCAACCCCCACATGGCTACAACCTCCCTTCAGGGAGTTGTAGAGGGCAAGAAGGTCTCTCCTGAGCCTCCTCTTCTCCAGGTTAAGCAACCCCAGCTCCCTCAGCCTCTCCTCACAGGGCTTGTGCTGAAAATTACTAAAAGGTCCCTGTGGATATTCATCTCATGGTTGAGGATTCCTGTGGGTAAAGTAATACAGGCAGAGTCACCTGCATGCCATGTATATAGAATAGAATAGAATAGAATAGAATAGAATAGAATAGAATAGAATAGAATAGAATAGAATTAACCAGGTTGGAAAAGACCTTTGAGATCATCAAGTCCAATCTATCACTGTGGAAGACGACAAGTTTGTCTCTCTTAATGTAAATCAACAAAGATAAAGTGAATCCTGTCTACCAATTCTGGATGCAAATCAGCTTGTGATTGCATCGTGATAACATGGGACTACAACAATGGACCCAAGGACCCAGCCATCACACCTTTAGGGCAAGATAATCTCCACCTGTTTCCTGAACCTTGTCTGGATGGAGATTTCCCCCCCCCCTCCAGCCAGGTTCTTGCCTAAACACACAGATTTCCTGCCACTGGAATACTAAAAACTGTATAAAAGACTTGAGCAACTACTGGTTTGTAGAGAGAAACAGAGAGAGAAACAGAGAGAGAAACAGAGGAGAGAAACAGAGGAGAAAAACGGGGAGAAAACGGAGATGAAGGAAAACACAGGGACGGGCCAGGCCGCTGAGAAGAGAAAGCCTGGACGATGCTGCTCCGGAGAAAAGAAGCTGCCCGGAGGACCACAGCTCCAGCCAAATCCTCAGCACCCCTTCTCTACAGACCCAGGCTGCCCAGAGGAGCCTCAGCACTGTTCCTGTATCAACCCAACATCTCCCCATCTGTTCTCCAAGCCTCACCAGCATTTCTCTCTACAAACCCAACATCTGCAGCACCTTGCCTCCACAGACTTTAACTGTCTTGGGGGATCCAGTAATATAATTCCTTTCCTCTTTCCCTCTAAACTTTATTTTCTCCCTCTCCCTTTCTTATGTCCACTTTCTCTATGTAATAAATAGATGGATGACTTTGGCCTCGTTTGTGCCTTTAATTTCCCACGGGGGCAGCATCTAATTCCAATGGCCAACACCATCTAATCAACTAAACCATGGCACCAAGTGCCTCATCCAGGCTCTTCTTAAACACTCCCAGTGATGGTGACTCCACCACCTCCCTGGGCAGCACATTCCAATGGCCAATCTCTCTTGCTGGGAAGAACTTCTTGCTAACATCCAGCCTAAACCCTGGCACTTGGAGTCATGGTTTAGTTAGTCATGAGGTGTTGGGTGACAGGTTGGACTTGATGATCTTTGAGGTCTTTTCCAACCTTATTGATTCTATGATTCTAAAATGAAGAATGTCTAATCTTGAGCACCAATACAAACAATAAACACTTTGCCTCCATATTTATAACCTTCTACAATTTGTTCTGTGTAGGAAACTTTATTTCAGGGGACATTGGACTTTTTTGGGGGCTTGTTTGGGGTTTTTTGATTGTTTGATTGGGGTGTTGGGGTTTATTTGGGGGGAAGAGGGGGGTTTATGTTTGTTGTGGTTTGGTTTGGGTTGGGTTTTGGTTTGTTTTGCTTGTAGGACAAGTCAGTATCAGTATCACTAAGGTTGGAGGAGACCTCAAAGATCATCGAGTCCAACCTGTCACCACAGACCTCATGACTAGAGCAGGGAGGACACTACTGCCCACTGCAGGCTTGAACTCAAGACCTTCCCATTAAGGGTCTTATGCACTACCAACTGAGCCACCTCAAGGCCTACCAAGTCTTTAGTGCTACACAACCAGAAAGGAAAAGCCGTGCTTTGAAACACTCTCTGCCACCTTATCCAAGCTACTTACAGCAGTTTCTACAGCTGATGAAGTGAATCATTGCTTGTCACTAAATATTTGTCTTTCATTGCTGTCTAGAATGCTTCTAAATATACTTCAGTCATCTAATCAGAGGGTTGAGTATTCCATGCCCTCTGAATCAGGTGACTGATCACACATCAGCAACAAATAATTGAGAATAGGGAGGACTGAAAGGCAACAATCCATGAGCAGCTGATAGGAAGGAAATCATTGAACCTACTCAGTGACAGGTTGTGATTAATGCATTTGGATGTGTGATAAGCTTCCAGTTGTGTGTGTGAGGATCAACAAGCAGGAAGAGCATTCATTTGCAGTGTGAGCTGGCTCCAAGGGCCACTGCTGAGGTGCTAAATGCATGCAAGGAAACATCTCAACAAGGCAGATACTGCAGTGAGGCATGGGTGCAAACTGTTTCTGGCAGAGGAAACGTGTCTTCCTGTTGTTTCTTTTAATTAGTGATAACTATACATACTTTCCTGCAAGGTGTCCCTTAGCAAAACAGAAAAGGTGTTTCCTGAGCTGGCATCAAGGGAGTTTATGGAAAAAAAGATCTCTTCAACTGGGTGTGGATCAGCAAGGGTAGGCAGTCTGCTCCCCCACAGCCTGTTCTCAGTCACCATTTAAACCTTTCCTGCAGGTTTGCCAGCCCATGGCCAGTCTGGGGCAAGATCATTGAGGGACTCTGGCCTTCATCTCACCAAGCTGAGTGGTGGTGTTGATACCCCAGAGGGACAGGATGGCATCCAGAGGCGCCTGGACAAGCTGGAGAGGTGGTCTAGGTGAACCTCATGAGGTTTAACAAGAGCAAGTGCAGGGTTCTGAACTATCCTTGGTGCCAACTACTTACTTGGTGCCACGGGTTAGCTGTTTGGGTGGGTTGGATTGGTTGATGGGTTGGACGCGATGATCTTGAAGGTCTCTTCCAACCTGGTTTGGTTTATAAATAAAGGTTTATTCTTATTCTAAATCCTCATTATCAATACAGACTGGGGGAGGAGATGACAGAAAACAGCCCTGTGGGTAAGGTCTTGGGGGTGCTGATGGGTGAGAAGCTGGGCATGAGCAGGCAGGGTGAGCTTGCAGCCCAGAAGGTCAATACTGTCCTGGGCTGCATCAAAAGCTGTGTGGCCAGCAGATCCAGAGAGGTGATTCTGCCACTTTGCTCTGCCCTGCTGAGACCTCACCTGGAGGACTGCATCCAGCTCTGGAGTCCTCAATACAAGAAGGACATGGACTTGATGGAGGAGGGCCATGAAAATCATCAAGGGGTTGGAGAATCTCTGCTATGAGGACAGGCTGAAGGAGCTGGGAAGGCTTAATTGAGAGATAATATCAGCCTTCCAGTACCTGAATGGGGCTACAAGAGGGATGGAGTGAGATTGTTTACAAAGGCCTGCAGTGACAGGACAAGGGGCAATGGCTTCAAGCTAGAGAAGAGCAGATTTAGATTGGATGTTGGGAACAAGTTCTTCACTATGTGGGTGGTGGAAGACTGGAACAGGTTGCCCAGGGAGGTGGCTGTGGCCCCATCCCTGATGATATTCAAGGTGAGGTTGGACAGGGCTTTGGGCAACCTGATCTAGGTGAGGATGTCCCAGGTGCCTGCAGAGGTGGTGGGCCTGGCTGACCTTCAGAGGACCCTTCCAACCCAGACTATTCTATGATTCCCCAGTATGGGAAAGCCATGTGAATGAATCATAGAACCATAGAATCAATAAGGTTGGAAGAGACCTCAAAGATCATCAAGTCCAACCTGTCACCACAGACCTCATGACTACATGAAAAACCATCTCACTTTCTCTCTCACAATTATTGATTCTAAGCTTTTGCACTTGAGGAGAAACATGACAAATGCCCTCCATGCACACATCCCCCATGCCCTCCTTCCCATTTATGCCAGTGATTTGCAGGGTAAATCTAGCTGCACATCTGAGGTTAGCATGTCTCATTGAATTGTCTCCAGGCACATGAGATTCCTGCTTTGGCAGGGGGCTGGACTTGATGGTCTCTGGAGGACCCTCCCAAGCCCTAACATTCTGTGCTTTCCTTGTTTCCCAGTGGTGTAGCCTCTGCTCTCTAGAATTAGCATGACACTGAAGACACGTCAGAAACAAGCTCCATAAATCACAGTATCACAGTATCACAGTATCACTTAGGTTGGAAAGGACCTCGGGGATCATCGAGTCCAACCTATCAACACAGATCCCATGCCAAATCCTCTCAGTCCTGCAGAAAATTGCAAGTCAATTTGCTGATTATAGCCTTGGGCTAGCCAGTAATTTCACCATTTTGATGAAGTGATGGATTCGACTCAACCCATAACTAAGGGTCAGCAACAACCTCAAAGGGGCACTGAAAAGTCACTAAGAAATAGGAGAGACTCATCAGCTGGCAACACTGAAGCAGGCAGAGGCAAATAATGACTCTTCATTTCATTTCATTCTCCTACCTTTTGTCTTCATTACTTTCCTTTGTAAATGCTGACCTCTTTTTCTTTTCTCTTGTTTTTAATGGTCCTCATAGATTCTTTGTTTCCTTCTCACAATCATAGAATCATAGAATTGTCAGGGCTGGAAGGGACCTCAAGGCTCAGCCAGTTCCAACACCCTTGCCATGAGCAGGGACACCTCACACTACAGCAGGTTGCTCACAGCCACATCCAGCCTGGCCTTAACAACCTCCAGGCATGAGGCTTCCACCATCTCCCTGGGCAACCTGTGCCAGTCTCTCACCACCCTCATGGGGAAGAACTTCTTCCTAACATCCAATCTGAACCCACCATTTCTATTTTTGTTCTATTCCCCCTAGTCCTATCACTACTGACATACTAAAAAGTCCCTCCCCAGCTTTCTTGTAGCCCCCTTCAGATCCTGGAAGGCCAGAATTAGGTCTCCATGAAGCCTTCTCCTCTCCAGACTGAGCAGCCCCAACTCTCTCAGTCTGTCCTCATAAGAGAATTGAATAGAATCAATGAGGTTAGAAAAGACCTCAGAGATCATGAAGTCCCAAACTATTACCTAATACCTAACACCTCATGACAACTAAATCATGGCTCCAAGTGCCACATCCAATCCTTTTTTGAGCACCTCCAGTGATGGTGACTCCACCACCTCCCTGGGCAGCACATTCCCAATGGCAAATCTCTCTTTCTGGGAAAACTTCTTCCTAACATCCAGCCTAAACCTCCCCTGGTGCAGCTTAGAATAAACCACTTAGAATAAACCAAACCAGGTTGGAAGAGACCTTCAAGATCATCACGTCCAAACCATCAACCAATCCAAACCACCTAAACAACTAACCCATGGCACCAAGCACCCCATCAAGTCTCCTCTTAAACACCTCCAATGATGGTGACTCCACCACCTCCCCAGGCAGCCCATTCCAATGGACAATAACTCTCTCCGTATAGAACTTCTTCCTAACATCCAACCTAAACCTCCCCTGGCGCAGCCTGAGACTGTGACAGCTTGAGACTGTATCCTCTTGTTCTGGTGCTGGTTGCCTGGGAGAAGAGACCAACCCCCACCTGGCTACAACCTCCCTTCAGGTAGTTGTATACAGCAAGAAGGTCTCCCTGAGCCTCCTCTTCTCCAGGCTAAGCAACCCCAGCTCCCTCAGCCTCTCCTCACAGGGCTGTGCTCCAAACCCCTCCCCAGCTTTGTTGTCACATGCTCCAAAGGCAACCAAGACATTTGCAGAAGTGCTCATATGACTGTGGGATCTAAGCCTCATTTATTTCTGGTCCTTTGAAAGTGTCTGTCCTGTTTAGAATGAAAGAAGTTTGTACAGTTGATGAACTCTTTCAGTTCTCTGTGATTCTAGATGTGATGTGAATCATAGAATCACAGAAATGTCAGGGTTGGATAGGAACTCAAGGATCATCTAGTTCCTACCCAGACTTCTTGTAGCCCCCTTCAGATACTGGAAGGCCACAATGAGGTCACCTCAGAGCCTTCTCCTCTCTAGACTGAACAACCCCAACTCTCTCCATAGGAGAGGGGCTCCAGGCCTCTGATCATCCTTGTGGTCCTTCTCTGGACACGTTCCAGCAACTCCAGATCTTTCTTGTAATAGTGGCACAGAACTGGACAGAGTGCTCCAGGTCTCACCAGAGTAGAGTACAGGGGAAGAATCACCTCCCTCCAACTTCTGGCCACAATTCTCTAATATAGAATAGAATAGAATAGAATAGAATAGAATAGAATAGAATAGAATAGAATAGAATAGAATAGAATAGAATAAGACTAGAGTGGAGTGGAGTGGAGTGGAGTGGAGTGGAGTGGAGTGGAGTAGAGTAGAGTAGAGTAGAGTAGAGTAGAGTAGAGTAGAGTAGAGTAGAGTAGAGTAGAGTAGCAGCCCAGGTTCTGGTTGGCTTTCTGGGCTGCAAGTACACACTAGTGACTCATGCTGAGCTTTTCACAACTACCTGAAGGGAGGTTGTAGCCATGTGGGGGTTGGTCTCTTCTCCCAGGCAACCAGCACCAGAACAAGAGGACACAGTCTCAAGCTGCACCAGGGGAAGTTTAGGCTGGAGGTGAGGGGAAAGTTCTTCCTAGAAAGAGTTGCTGGCCATTGGGATGTGCTGCCCAGGGAGGTGGTGGAGTCACCATCCCTGGAGGTGCTCTAAAAATGATTGGATGTGGCACTTGGATCCATGGTTTAGTTCTCGGGAGGTGTGAGGTAATAGGTTGGACTTGATGATCTCCGAGGTCTTTTCCAACCTGATTGGTTCTGTGATTCTGTGATTCTTGTTCACCAGCATCCCCAAGTCCTTTCCTTCAGGGCTGCTTTCAAGCCAGTCACTCCCCAGCCAATATCAGTGCCTGGGATTGCTCCAGCTCAGATGCAAGACCTTATACTTGCTCTTGCTCAACTTCAACTTCCCAGGCAGCCAGTACCAGAACAAGAGGACACAGTCTCAGGCTGCGCCAGGGGAGGTTTAGGCTGGAGGTTAGGAGGAAGTTTTACACAGAGGGAGTGATTGCCCATTGGAATGGGCTGCCCAGGGAGGTGGTGGAGTCACCATTGCTGGAGGTGTTCAGGAGGAGACTTGACAGGGTGCTTGGTTGCACGGTTTAGTTGGATGGGTGGTGTTGGATGACAGGATGGACACGATGGTCTTGAAGGTCTCTTCCAACCTGGTCTATTCTATTCTATTCTATTCTATTCATGATATTGACTTGGGCCCACCTCTCCATCCATGCTCTGGATGGCATGCCTTCTTCCCACGTTTCTGCCACACTACACAGCTTGCTGCCATTGACAAACTTCCTGAGGGTCCATTTAGAAGCTTGAGACACACCAATAATTCACAGTATAGTTAGAAACCAGTTTTAAGCACCACACTTGGAGAGTTCTGCCTTGTGCAACCTAAAAATTATCCTACAGCTGAAAAATCAAGCATGTTAAGACTAGTCCAAAGAACAGCAAATCTCATACACCAACTCACTGACACCCAGCCAAGACTGCAGAAAAGAAAGCCTTCTACAAAGGAAAAAAGCCAAAGCCTGTAAGGATGTAGTAGGTCACACAGACCATCTGCCTGCAAATCAAGGACTATTCATTACTATCAAGTCATCAGTGCTGTGAACTGCCTGGCTTTGAATAGCTCAGAAGATTTTGCTGGCATCCCTCCTAACGAGGCTGTGGGCCTTCTGAACTAACATGATGTTTGAAAAGCTCTTGTGTGTTGCTAAGCATATCATACTGCTCTGGAAGGGCAAAAAAAAGCATGCTGTGACATGGTTTAGTTAGTCATGAGGTCTTGGGTGACAGGTTGGACTTGATGATCATTGAGGTCTTTTTTAACCTTAGTGATTCTATGACTCCATGCACACTGTGCTGGTTAGGCCACACCTTGAGTCCCGTGTCCAGTTCTGGGCTCCTCAGTTTAGGAAAGATGTTGAGATGCTGGGAAGTGTCCAAGAAGGGTAACAAAGCTGGGGTGGGGGGTTGGAACACAAGCCCTGTGAGGAGAGGCTGAGGGAGCTGGGGTTGCTTAGCCTGGAGAAGAGGAGGCTCAGGGGAGACCTTCTTGCTGTCTACAACTCCCTGAAGGGAGGTTGTAGCCAGGTGGGGGTTGGTCCCTTCTCCCAGGCAACCAGCACCAGAACAAGAGGACACAGTCTCAAGCTGTGCCAGGGGAGGGTTAGGCTGGAGGTTAGGAAGAAATTCTTCATAGAGAGAGCGATTAGCCATTGGAATGGGCTGTCTGGGGAGGTGGTGGAGTCACCATCACTGGAGGTGTTCAGGAGGAGACTTGACAGGGTCCTTGGTTGCATGGTTTAGTTGATTAGGGGGTGTTGGCTGATCAGTTGGATGTGGTGATCTTGAAGGTCTCTTCCAACCTGGTCTATTCTATTCTATTCTATTCTATTCTATGCTATTTGATTCTGTGTTTTCCTGTTCTAGACAGAAGGACTCTGATGTGCTTTCTTCATCAATCTAATTAAGAAGTGTGAGCTTCCAAAGGAAATTCTGTGACACTGCAAAGTACCTACCTTGAGCTTCAACAGGGCCAAATACCAGGTCCTGCACTTGGGACACAACAACCCCAAGCAATGCTACAGGCTTGGGGAAGCGTGGCTGGAAAGCTGTCTGGCAGAAGGTTACCTGGGGGTGCTAATTGACAAGCAGTTGAATATGAGCCATCAGTGTGCCCAGGTGGCCAAGAAAGTCAATGGCATCCTGAGTGGGGTTAGAAATGCTGTGTCCAGCAGGAGCAAGGAGGGGATTGTCCCCTGGGACTCAGCTCTGGGGAGGCCACACCTTGAGTATTGTGTCCAGTTTTGGGCACCTCAATACAAGAGAGATGTGGAGGTGCTGGAGCCAGGGCAGAGGAGGGCAAGGAAGCTGTGAAGGGCCTGGGGAATAAATCTGATGAAGAGCAACAGAAGGAGCTGGGGATGAGTAGTTTGGAAGAGGAGGCTGAGGGGAGACCTCATTGCTGTCTACATCTACCTGAAAGCACATTGTGGAGAGGCTGCTGCTGGTCTCTTCTCACGGGTGATAAGTGACAGAACAAGAGGGAATGGCCTCAAGCTGTGACTGGGTAGGTTTAGACTGGACATTAGAAAACATTTTTTGATGGCAAGATTGGTCAGGCCTTGGAGTGTGCTGCCCAGGGAGGTGGTGGAGTCCCCAGGCCTGGCTGTGTTTCAAGGGGTTTGGATGTGGTGCTTAGGGCTATGGTTTAGGGATGACCCTTGCAGAGTAGGGTTCTGGGTTGGACTTGGTGATCCTGAGGGTCTTTCCCAACCTGAATGTTTCTGTGATTAGAATAGAATAGAATAGAATAGAATAGAATAGAATAGACCAGACCAGACCAGGTTGGGAAAGATCTTTGAGATCATTGAGTCCAACCTATCACCCAACACATTCTAATCAACCAAACCATGGCACCAAATGCCTCATTCAGGCTCTTCCTAAACACTTCCAGGGATGGTGACTCCACCACCTCCCTGGGCAGTACATTCCAATGGCCAATCTCTCTTTTCTGTGACCCAAAGCCCTGTTTGTTTTCCCATCTCCTGTAGTCTGCCATTCCTGTATAAACACAGCCCAGCATGGCAATTACTCCTGTTTCTGCAGGTCCTACAACTTGTAGCTGCATGTGCCACATTGGCCTGGTCTGTAGCAAAGCTAGAAAGCACTGGAGAGAAAGAGATTATGCTTTATGCAACTTTTTGGCAGCACCTTGTTTAAACACTGTGAGTCAGAGCACCAAGGGATCAATAACAACCCATTTCTCTCTGCAGTTCCTTAAAATGAACTCTAACCCTGCTTTCTGCTTTGCCTGTGTGCAAAAGGGTGGGAAGAGATTTCTAGGCAGCAGTGAGAGAAGGGAAAAAAGCAAGGCAAAGTTTGTCCAAATTACTCTCAATTATAGATTCAGGAAAATTGAACTTTTGAGGCCTTTCCAACAGCTGTGAGAAGAGAATTCTGTGTGAGCTGCTAGGGGTGGAATTAATAGCTCATAAATTATATAAAGTGCTTTTGCAGAAGAGGAAAGGATAAGAAACCAACAGAGGTACTGATAAGGAAAGAAAAAAGAAGCTAGCTGCTGACTATGACAATTTTCCTGACACTTTTGAGTGGTAAGAATTAAGGCAGTTTCACTTAAACCTGGAGACTCCAGGGAGCTGGGGTTGCTTAGCCTGGAGAAGAGGAGGCTCAGGGGAGACCTTCTTGCTGTCTACAACTTCCTGAAGGGAGGTTGTAGCCAGGTGGGGGTTGGTCTCTTCTCCCAGGCAACCAGCACCAGAACAAGAGGACACAGTCTCAAGCTCTGCCAGGGGAAGTTTAGGCTCAAGATGAGGAGAAAGTTCTTTCCAGCAAGAGAGATTTGCCATTGGAATGTGCTGCCCAGGGAGGTGGTGGAGTCACCATCACTGGAGGTGTTTAAGATGAGACTGGATGGGACACTTGGTGCCATGGATTAGTTGATTAGATGGTGTTGGGTGATAGGTTGGACTTGATGATCTCTGAGGTCTTTTCCAACCTGGTTGATTCTATGATTCTGTGAGTCTATGATCTATAGGGAGGCAATAACAGGCCTGAGATCCAGACAGCAAGGCTGACAGAGCTGTGGACAGACGAGACCCTGCATTCATGCTGCTGTAACTAGAAACAGATTCTGGCCTAGACCTCTGTGGAAGAATGCCAAGAAAATTCTTGGCATCTTGAGTTAAAGCTGTAGGTGGCTAACAGGAAGATTAAGGTCAAATAAGGAGACCCTTAGTTGGCCTTGGTTCCATCAGATAAGACAGCCCACCAGGCAATTGCAGGCAGATGTCAAGATTTAAAGGGCTACACTTCACTGGAGTGGAAGGTTCTGTCAAGCAGAATGCTACATTTCAAGAATGAGGCTGAGGGTCCTGGGGCTGTTTAGGCTGGAAAAGAGAAGTCTTAGAGGGGGGTTAATAAATGCTTAGAAATATCTGAGGGCTGGGTGTCAGGAGGGAGGGGACAGGCTCTGCTCACTTGCTCCCTGGGACAGGACAAGGAGCAATGGATGGAAGCTCCAGCACAGGAGGTTCCACCTCAACACAAGGGGGAACTTCTTTGCTGTAACAGTCACAGAGCACTGGAACAGGCTGCCCAGAGAGGTTGTGGAGTCTCCTTCTCTGGACACTTTCAAGGCCTGTCTGGATAGTTTCCTCTGTGACCTGAGCTGGACTCTATGGTCCTGCTCTGGCAGGGGGGTCGGACTCGATGATCTCTTTGGGTCCCTTCCAACCCCTGACATCCTGTGATCCAGTAATAACATGAGTTTCTCCAAATACAGTGACTCTATTAATGTGCTAATATAAAGAATTAAAAACAGTGTTCCCATCACAAATTGAGTTTTCTTTCCTTCCCACTGTGCCAGGTACATTTAATATGCATCACATGGGTCAAGCTTGAAGGAAGAATGTTTATTTAGGTTGCATCTCCACCATGGATGTGTTCTGTGTGATCTGCTCTAGGTGATCCTGCTCTGGCAGCGGGGTTGGACTGGATGATCTCTTGGGGTCCCTGCCAGCCCCTGACATTCTGTGATTCATAGTTTGAGTTTGTTTGCAATCTGCTGTTGAGCAATGGGATGGAGATGCTGAGAGAATGTTGGTGGCCTGGTCAAGAGTTATCTCAGAGGAGATAAATTGGTAGCATAGGTTAAAAAAAGAAAGTGTTTAAAATAAACCTGGGTGAGGCACAGGTGGGGGTTGGGCTCTTCTCCCAGGTGTAGGCGGCCCAGGGAGGTGGTGGAGTCACCATCACTGGAGGTATCATAGTGCCACAGTATCACTAAGTTTGGAAGAGACCTCAAGAATTATCGAGTCCAACCTGTCACCACAGACCTCATGACTAGACCAATGGCACCAAGTGCCACATCCAATCTCCTCCTGAACACCTCCAGGGATGGTGACTCCACCACCTCCCTGGGCAGCACATTCCAATGGCTAACAACTCTCTTAGTTCAGTGAAGAACTTTCTCCTCACTTTGAGCTTAAACTTCCCCTGGTGCAGCTTGAGACTGTGTCCCCTTGTTCTGGTGCTGGTTGCATGGGAGAAGAGACCAACCCCTTCCTGGCTACAACCACCTTTCTGGTAGTTGTAGAGGGCAATGAGGTTACCCCTGAGCCTCCTCTTCTCCAGGCTAAACAATCCCAGCTCCCTCAATCTCTCCTCACAGGGCTGTGCTCAAGGCCTCTCCCCAGCCTTGTTGCCCTTCTCTGGACACCTTCAAGTGTTTCAATGTCCTTCTTAAACTGAGGGGCCCAGAACTGGACACAGGACTCAAGGTGTGGCCTAACCAACACAGAGTACAGGGGCACAATGACTTCCCTGCTCCTGCTGGCCACACTATTCCTGATGCAGGCCAGGATGCCATTGGCCTTCTTGGCCACCTGGGCACACTGCTGGCTCATGTTTAGGCAGCTGTCAATCAGCACCCCCAGGTCCCTCTCTGTTTGGGAGCTCTCCAGCCACTCCGACCCCAGCCTCCATCTCTGTATGCGGTTGCTGTGGCCAAAGTGCAGCTGTTTAGGAAGAGACTGGATGGGGTGCTTGGTGCCATGGTTTAGTTGATTAGATGGTGTTAGGTGATAGGTTGGACTTGATGATCTCAAAGGCCTTTTCCAACCTGGTTAATTCTGTGTTCTGTAAATGGGCTTTTGTCAATCTTTTCTCAACTCCTCTATTACATATCCTCTGGATCCCTATTGTCTCATTACCAGGGGAAAAAAGTGTGCCCAGTTCAAATAGCTAACTGAAAATCTCACAGAAAAGCAAGAACCTGCATATTTCACATATATGGAACAGGCTGCCCAGAGGGCTTGTGGAGTCTCCTTCTCTGGAGACGTTCAAGCCCCATCTGGCTGCATTCCTCTGTGAGCTGTAGGGGATTCTCTGGTCCTGCTCTGGCAGGGGGGGTTGGACTCAATGATCTCCAGAGGTCCCTTCCAACCCCTAACATCCTGTAAGCCTCATTGATACTATCTGAATGTTAAAGTACAGCTTAGGGTCTCCCATGGCTCTCTTAAACTCAGTAAAAACTAGAGTCTTCAGGGCAGAATTTGCTTCAAATGGTCAGTGTGACACTGTGAAATTTCATAGCTGCTTCAGGAGTTAACTCTGGCCAAAAAAAAGTATCTGGGGAAAAAATGACACAGTATTATATTACTGACCTACATAGTATATACAGTCATGAAGACTGCAGAGAAGGAAATGTACTGTTATTATTTTCCTTCCACAGATGCCAGAGCCCTGGCTTATATTCAGCTGCTTTTTTGTTACTTCCATTAAGCACCTTGCCCAAGAATGCTTTGGATTACAACCAGCCTTGGCATGATAAGAGTGATTTCTTTTCTCTGTATCTTGAAATCATAGAATCAACCAGGTTGGAAAAGACCTCAGAGATCATCAAATCCAACCTATTACCTAATACCTGACACCTCCTGACAACTAAAATATGGCTTCAAGTGCCACATGCAATCCTTTTTTTGTGCACATCCAGGGACGGTGACTCTACCACCTCCCTGGGCAGCACATTCCAATGGCCAATCTCTCTTTCTGGAAAGAACTTTCTCCTCATCTTGAGCCTAAACTTCCCCTGGCACAGCTTGAGACTGTGTCCTCTTGTTCTGGTGCTGGTTGCCTGGGAGAAGAGACCAACCCCACCTGCCTACAACCTCCTTTCAGGTAGTTGTAGACAGCAATAAGGTCTCCCCTGAGCCTCCTCTTCTCCAGGCTAAACAACCCCAGCTCCCTCAGCCTCTCCTCATAGGGCTTGTGCTCAAAATCACTGAAAGGTCCTTGTGGATATTCATCCCATGGGTGAGGATTCCTATGGGCAAAGTAACACAGACAGAATCCCCTGCATGCCATGTATATGAATGCATATGGATGCAGCTAGCCCACCTTGATCCTTTCTCACTTAGGATCATAACCTTATCCAGAAGCAATCTGAGGTCAGTGTACACCACTCATGTCCTGAAATGCAGAATACAGAATTAAGCAGGTTGGAAAAGACCTTTGAGATCATCAAGTCCAACCTATCACCCAGCACCATCTAATCAATTAAACCAAGGCAGCAAGTCCCTCAGCCAGGCTCTTTTTAAATACTTCCAGTGATGGTGACTCCACAAATCTAGAGCATCCATCTTTGAGCCATGTGAGACTAAGAGGCATCTCCTGATGCAATCCATTGGCCTCCAGAAGGCAGCACTGGAATTACAGTGCTCTCTGAGATGCTATAAAGCCAGCAATCATTTCCAGGTCTTTACCTCTGGCAATGAGTCATCCATCTACTCATTCCACCCACTTCAACAATGACTTTTCCAAGCACTTAAGAATCCCATCAACTGAACACATCAAAAAGTCACACTCTTGCTCTACCCATAATTTTACTCAATTAAACAAGAGCCTTCTCATCTGTGCAATCCCTTCAGGCTAATATTTTTTCTGCATGCTAACAAATCCTGCCTCTTAGATCACAGAAGCAGAGAATTGTCAGGGTTGGACAGGTTCCCAAGGATCATCCAGTTCCAACCCCCCTGCCATGGGCAAGGACACCTCACACTACAGCAGGTTGCTCACAGCCACAGCCAGCCTGGCCTGAAAAACCTCCAGGGATGAGGCTTCCACTACTGCCCTAAGCAACCTGTGCCAGTGTCCAACCACCCCTCATGGGGAAGAACTTCTTCCTAATGTCTAATCTAAATCTACCCTCCTCTAACTAGAATCCATTCCCCCCAGTCCTATCACTCCCTGACACCCTAAAAAGTCCCTCCCCAGCTTTCTTGTTTCAGATACTGGAAGGCCACAGTAAGGTCTCCTCAGAGCCTTCGCTTCTCCAGACTGAATAACCCCAACTCCTTCAGTCTGTCCTCACAGGAGAGGAGCTGCAGCCCTCTGCTCATCCTCATGGCCCTTCTCTGAATGACCCCATGGGTAGAGGTACTGAAGTGGCTATGCAGCTGCGCATTAAAAGCTGGCCTGCCTCTTCCCAGCTTGGAGCGTGGGTACAGATAGCACATGATAGTCAGCACTGAGAGCAGAGAGAGGCCTAATCTCTGGGGATAAAACATTCTTTGTATCCTCACATGTAATTCTTCTGCAACTCAATGAAGAGCTCACTTGAAGGAGTTATAACACTGTCACATGCTAATGCTTCCTCTGCGCAGAAGGCAAAGCACAGAGCCCAGCTGCTGCACACCGTGATGAAGCTCAGATATTTATTTGCCACCAGAACAACAGTTTTATTCTGGAACCATTTTATACTGGAAACTCTTCTATCAGACTAGGTGGGCAATAGATGCTGCTGCTACAGGATACAGAATTAACCAGGTTGGAAATGACCTCAGAGATCATTGAGTCCAACCTATCACCCAACACCATCTAATCAACTCAACCATGGCACCAAGCTACCCATCCAGACTCTTCTTAAACACCTCCAGTGATGGTGACTCCACCACCTCCCTGGGCAGCACATTCCAATGGGCAATCTCTCTTTCTGGGAAGATTGTCTTCCTAACATCCAGCCTAACCCCCCCCCGGCACAGCTTGAGAAGAATTTCTACCTAACATCCAGCCTAAACCTCCCTTGGCACAGCTTGAGACTGCGTCTTCTTGTTCTGGTGCTGGTTGCATGGGAGAAGAGACCAACCCCCACCTGGCTACAACCTCCCTTCAGGGAGTTGTAGACAGTAATAAGTCTCCCCTGAGCCTCCTCTTCTCCAGGCTAAGCAACCCCAGCTCCCTCAGTCTCTCCTCACAGGGCTGTGCTTCAGACCCCTCCCCAGCTTTGTTGCCCTTCTCTGGACACCTTCCAGCATCTCAACATCTTTCCTAAACTGAGGAGCCCAGAACCAGACACAGGACTCAAGGTGTGGCCTAACCAGTGCTGAGTACAGTGCAGAATGACCTCCCTGCTCCTGCTGGCCACACTATTCCTGATCCATGCCAGGATGAGGACAAACAACCAAATCAAACTGGACCAAACCAAAGCCAAACCCAAACCCAAACTAAATGAAACCAAATCAAACACACACCCAAGTAAACAATAAAACCCTCACCTAAACAAAACACAAAAACCCCATAACAAAACAACAACAAAACCAATCAAAAACCACCCAGAAAAACAAACAACCCCCCACACTCAGAACCCAAAATAAAAGCCAAACCCACAAAAAAATCAAACCAACAAAACCCACAAAGCCCAAACAAACAAACAAACAAATTGAGGCTCCAAATTAGGACTCAAAATTAGGCTCATATTTATATCAGTCCAGCTTTTCACACAAGACCCAGTGAGCCATGCAGTTTCCACAGAGTTTAGTCTTTGTTTTCCAGCTGAATCCCTTTAATGATATTTGAAAACTGCCTTTCTCTGATCATGAATTTTTGCTCTAATCCAGCTAGGCAAAGGCCTCCAGGAAAGGCTGAACACTGAGCCTGAATGAACCCTTCAAACATTCTCTTTTGAAAGGTAAATATACACTCCATAAGCTCTTCATTGTTCTAAACATCTGTTTAGACTCATGAACAGCTTTTCAGCCAAGTCCAGCAACAGGGAGGCTGATGTCCATCAGTTCTTCACCTCTTGCAATCACACCCCCATTATTTCTGTTGTCAGAGTTATCATAGAATGGCTGGAATCACAGAAACATAGGCTGGAATCACAGAAACATTCAGGTTGGAAAAGACCCTCAGGATCACCAAGTCCAACCCAGGACCTTACTCTACAAGCTTCACCCCTAAACCATAGCCCCAAGCACCACATCCAAACCACCTTGAAACACAGCCAGGCTTGGGGACTCAACCACCTCCCTGGGCAGCACATTCCAAGGCCTGACCCATCTTGCCATCAAAAAATGTTTCCTAATGTCTGCTCTAGACCTACCCAGTTACAGATTGAGGCCATTCCCTCTTGTTCTATTCAGAAAGAGACTGGATGGGGTGCTTGGTGCCATGCTTTAGTCGATTAGATGGTGTTGGGTGATAGGTTGGACACAATGATCTCAAAGGTCTCTTCCAACCTGGTTTATTCTATTCTATTCTATTCTATTCTATTCTATTCTATTCTATTCTATTCTATTCTATTCTATTCTATTCTATTCTATTCTATTCCATTCCATTCCATTCCATTCCATTCCATTCCATTCCATTCCATTCCATTCTATTTATTCCATTCCATTCCATTCCATTCCATTCCATTCCATTCCATTCCATTCCATTCCATTCCATTCTATCCTAGTCTAGTCTAGTCTAGTCTAGTCTAATTACCTGTGAGAAGAGACCAGCAGCAGCCTCTCCACAACCTCCTTTCAGGTAGTTGTAGACAGCAATGAGGTCTCCCCTCAGCCTCCTCTTCCAAACTACCCATCCGCACCTCCTTCAGTCTCTCTTCATCAGATTTACTCTCCAGGCCCTTCCCCAGCTTCATTGCCCTCCTCTGCATTGGCTCCAGCAAGGGACCTCAGAGATCATCTGCTTCTACCCACTCTGCCATTGGCAGGGATGCCTCTCAACTAGATTTGGTTGCCCAAAGCCTCACCCAGTTTGGCCTCAAACACCTCCAGGGGAGGCATCCACAGGCACTATGTGCAACCTATTGGAGAATTTTACCAGCCTCACACTGAAGAACTTTTCCCTAAAGTCTAGTCTAGAGCTACTTTCCCATAGCTTAAAGCCATACTCCTTTATGCTGTCACTACAAACGTGACTCTGAGCAACCTGCTGTAGTGTGAGGTGTCCCTGCCCATGGCAGGGGGGTTGGAACTGTGGATGATCCTTGAGGTCCCTTCCAACCATAACAATTCTATGTTTCTATGAAATCCTTTTGATCAATCCCTCTCCAGCTTTCCTGTAAGTTCCCTTCAGGCCCCCTCATCCATAGGTGTTCACCTACTGGACTTTGAGCCCCTGGTCAGCTTCAGGCTAATTTTAGGGGATCAGGGAACACAACACTACTATCAACAAACTCTTTGCTTCCCTTTTCAGGAAGAATGCAGCTTGAAAACAACCACCTTGTGTTCTGGAGCAGGGCAGCTCCTCCTTTCTTCTTTCTGAACTTTGTAGGAAAGGTACATAAAGGAGTCCTTTCTTCAGCAGCCTGACACAGTATCTGGAGCACTGGAACAAGTAATTAACAGCAGACTCCATGTTACTAAATCATCAATCATCAGTTTCAAAGCAATTTTAGCCTGGGCATTGCCCCAGAATGCATGTGCCAAGTGAGGTACCTCTGCTTGAAACTTAGCCCTGGCATTTCTAGGAAACTGGTTTAAACAGCTCATCACAGTGTTTGCTGAGGATCCTCATTACACTGAATCATAGAATTGTCAGGCTTTAAAGGGACCTCAAGGAGCATTTAGTTCCAACCCCTTGCCATGGGCAGGGACACCTCACACTAGATCAGGTTGCTCAGAGCCACATCCAGCCTGGCCTTAGAAACCTCCAGGGATGAGGCTTCCACCACCTCTTGCAGTGTCTCACCACCCTCATGGGGAAGAACTTCTTCCTAACATCCAATCTGAATCTACCTATTTCTATTTTTTTTTCCATTCCCCCAGTTCTATCACTCCTTGATACCCTAAAAAGCTTTCTCGTAGGCCCCCTTCAGATCCTGGAAGGCCACAATTAGGTCTCCTTGGAGCCTTCTATTCCAGACCCAACCCTCTCAGTCTGTCCTCGTAGGAGAGGTTCGCCAGCCCACTGATCATCCTTGTGGCCCTTCAATCTTTCTACAGAGTTCAAGATCTGTACTCAAAGCCACCAAACTCTGTGCTCATTAGACTGTCCACAAGTTAGATTATGATCCCCATGATGCTGAGACATAAGGACGTGAGAAAACTAAGGATCAGTGACTTTCACAGCACAGTTATTCCCCTTCTTTAGAAGAGATGAGGCACAAGATGTAATTCAGATGTAAACATTGCAAAGGAAAACAAACTGTAAGGAAAACAAACTGCACACATTTAACATTTACAGAATCACAGAATTGTCAAGGCTGGAAGGGACCTCAAGGATCATCCAGTTCCAACCCCCCTGCCATGGGCACAGACACCTCACACTACAGCAGGTTGCTCATGGCCACATCCAGCCTGGCTGCAAAAACCTCCAGGGATGAGGCTTCCACCACCTCCCTGGGCAACCTGTGCCAGTCTCTCACCACCCTCATGAGGAAGAACCTCTTCCTAACATCCAATCTGAATCTACCCATTTATTATCTTTTTCCCATTCCCCCCAGTCCTATCTCTCCTGACACCCTCAAAAGTCTCTCCCCAGCTTTCTTGTAGCCACAATTAGGTATCCTTGAAGCCTTCTCCTCTCCCAACTGAACAACCCCAACTCTCTCAGTCTGTCCTCATAGCAGAGGAGCTCCAGCCCTTTGATCATCCTCATGTCCATTCTCTGGACACATTCCAGCATGTCCATATCCTTCTTATAATAGAGGCTCCAAACCTGGATGCAGTACTTCAGGTGGGGTCTCACCAGAGTGGAGTAGAGGGGGAGAATCACCTCCCTTGATTTGCTGGCCACACTTGATGCAGCCTAGGCTCTGATTGGCTTTCTGGGGTTGGACTCGATGATCTCCTGAGGTCCCTACCAACCCCTAACATGCTGTAATCCTGTGATGCTGTGATCTAATCTGCACAATGTTGTCAAGAGGGTACATTGGTTACAACACTTCCCTTCTGCTGTCTACAACTACCTGCAGGGAGGTTGTAGACAGGTGGGAGCTGACCTTGTCTCCCAGGCAACCAGCACCAGAGAGAGTGAATGACCGTGGGAATGTGCTGCCCAGGGAGGTGGTGGAGTCACCATCATTGGGGGTGTTTAGGAGGAGACTTGATAGGGTGCTTGGTTGCATGGTTTAGTTGATTAGAGGGTGTTAGATGATAGGTTGGACTCAATGATCTTGGAGGTCTCTTTCAACCTGGTTTATTCTCTTCTATTCTGTTCTGTTCTATCCTATTCTATTCTATTCTATTCTACTCTACTCTATTCTAAGCTTGGATGAACTCAGTGTCTGACAGGGCTGTGCATTATGTTTTCTTCAAAATGTGTCATAACTGAGTGTCTGAAAGGTAAAGAATTGAGAGCCATTTGAGGGCTAAACTGCCATCTACAACTCCCTGAAGGGAGGTTGTAGCCAGGTGGGGGTTGGTCTCTTCTCCCAGGCAACCAGCACCAGAACTAGAGGACACAGACTCAAGTTGCACCAGGGGAGGTTTAGGCTGGATGTTAGGAAGAAGTTCTCCCCAGAAAGAGAGATTGGCCATTGGAATGTGCTGCCCAGGGAGGTGGTGGAGTCACCATCACTGGAAGTGTTTAAGAAGAGACTGGATGAGGCACTTGGGGCCATGGTTTAGTTGATGACATGGTGATGGGTGATAGGTTGGACTTGATGATCTCTGAGGTTTTTTTCCCACCTGGTTAATTCTGATGTGTTATCATGTGTTCTAAATCTCAGGTCTGGCACCTTACAGTCAGATGCCTCCAAAGAATAAATCAAAAGTGCACATTTTAACCTAGTTCAAGATGTTATTGTTTCTGTCTTGGATATAATATGGAGCAAAACCCATGCAATTTATCCAATTCTCTGTGCCCCACCCTTGGATTAGACCTTTCAGCTTTTTGTTGCTGGCAGTCCCTCAGCCAGAAATTCTGGTCCTGAAAAAAAAGTCCAATGGAAGTTTAATTGCTGGAATGAAATACACTTTCTTGCCCTGAGACCACAAACCAGAGCAAGGCCAAGATCCAGAACACTCGGTGCCAAAAAAGTGTGTAGCTCAGTGCAGTTCCTTCGTGCTCTTATTTTTCACAGAATCTGAGAACTGTTTGGGTTGGAAAAGACTTCTAAGATCATAGAGTCCAAGCAATTCATTTGGGAATTGCTACTTCTGTCCCTCAGACAAATATCTATAAGACACCCCTCAGAATCACAGAATTCCCCAGGTTGGAAAAGACCTTTGAGATCATCGAGTCCAAACTATCACCCAACACCATCTAATAAACTAGACCAAACCACTTGCTGCTCAAGGCCTGATCAAGCACTGATATAGGCTGGGCAGTGACTTGCTTGAAAGAAGCCCTGAAGAAAAGGACCTGGGGGTGCTGGGGAATGAGAAACTCAACATGAACCAGCAGTGAGCACATGCAGCCCAGAAAGCCAACCAGAGCCTCGGCTGCAGCAAGAGAAGCATAGCCAGCAGGGTGAGGGAGGTGATTCTCCCCCTCTACTTAGCTCTTGTGAGACTCCACCTGGAGTATACTGTGTCCAGTTCTGGAGCCTCTATTACAGGAAGGATCTGGAGGTGCTGGAAGGTGTCCAGAGAAGGACCATGAGGATGAGCAGAGGGCTGGAGCTGCTCTGCTATGAGGACAACCTGAGGGAGTTGGGGTTTGTTCACTTTGGAGAAGAGAAGGCTCCAAGGAGACCTTATTGTGCCCTTCCAGTATCTGAAGGGATCTACAAGAAAGCTGGGGAGGGACTTTTGAGGGTGTCAGGGAGTGATAGGACTGGGGGGAATGGAACAAAACTAGAAATGGGTAGATTCAGATTGGATGTCAGGAAGAAGTTCTTCCCCATGAGGGTGGTGAGAGACTGGCACAGGTTGCCCAGGGAGGTGGTGGAAGCCTCATCCCTGGAGGTTTTGAAGGCCAGGCTGGATGTGGCTCTGAGCAACCTGACTTATTATGAGGTGTCCCTGCCCATGGCAGGGGGGTTGGAACTGGCTGATCCTTGAGGTCCCTTTAAAGCCTGACAATTCTATGATTCTATGATTTTCCTTTTTTTCCTTTCTTTCAGACTAAAAAAGACTTTTTCAAAAGCAAATAAACACAGGATGGTTCTTCAAAGGGTTTTGTTTGGGGTCTTTTTGTTTTAGTTGTCTGCTTATTTTGTAATAGAGGCAAGCAAAAATACTAAAAGCTGATTAGCTCAGGAGATTTGCTCTATAATGAGATGCCAGTTTCTCTCAGTAAGAGAAGAACCGGGTTTTACTTAGGGAAGAAATGTTCTGTTCTCCCTATGTATCTGAAGCATTACTCTTACAACAAACAGAGATTTCCTCACTGAATCTGCCTGTCACTATACCACACCCATTCCAATAGAGGACTATCAAATATTCACCTCTGCAGAGAAGTTAATCCTCCTGGAAGCTCAAAATTCCACATGGAAAGAAGTCAGATGACTGTGTGCTGACTCCAACCTGGAGCCAAATTTCTACCTTAAAACCTTCTTATCCAAAATCTCCAAAGGAATGATTTAAAGTCGTTCTGCCCTTGTAGTCAGCACTGGTTAGGCCACACCTTGAGTCCTGTGTCCAGTCCTGGGCCCCTCAATTTAAGAAGGACATTGAGACACTTGAATGTGTCCAGAGAAGGGCAATGAGGCTGGGGAGGGGTTTGGAGCACAGCCCTGTGAGGAGAGGCTGAGGGAGCTGGGCTTGCTTAGCCTGGAGAAGAGGAGGCTTAGGGGAGACCTTCTTGCTGTCTACAACTCCCTGAAGGGAGGTTGTAGCCAGGTGGGGGTTGGTCTCTTCTCCCAGGCAACCAGCACCAGAACAAAAGGACACAGTCTCAAGCTGCACCAGGGGAAGTTTAGGTTGTATGTTAGGAAGAAATTCTTCATGGAAAGAGAGACTGGCCATTGGGATGTGCTGCCAGGGAGGTGATGGAGTCACCATCACTGAAGGTGTTTAGGAAGAGCCTGGATGAGGCACTTGGTGCCATGGTTTAGTTGATTAGATGGTGCTGGGTGATAGGTTGGACTTGATGATCTCAAAGGTCTTTTCCAACCTGGTTAATTCTATTCTATTCTATTCTATTCTATTCTATTCTATTCTATTCTATTCTATTCTATTCTATTCTATTCTATTCTATTCTCACCACCCCTGGAGGTGTTTAAGGAAGGATTGGATGTGGCACTTAGTGACATGGTCTGGTCAGTGTGGTGTTCTTGGGTCATAGGCTGGGTTTGATGATCTCAGAGCGGTATTTTCAGCCTCAATAATTCTGTGGTGTTGTGATGATTTTTCTGTAAAGTAGCACACCTGAAAACTCTTAATTCATTATACTTCATCAAACTTCTCTATAAGTTTCAGAACTTCAGTGAGGGATTTTTAAACCCAGGGAATCTCCACTGGGTTTTTGCTCATGCTATGTATGACAGACTCGATGTGCAGCTGGTATTAGAGTGTACCTTGCACTAACATTTCATAGAATCAGATAATGGTAGGGATAAGAAAGGACCTCTGGAGATTATTGAGTCTAACCCCCTTGCCAAAGCAGGTTCCCCCAGGGCAGCTCAGACAGGAACACACCCAGATGGGTCTTGGAAGCCTCCAGGAAAGCAGACTCCATAACCTCTCTGGGAAGCCTCCTCCAGTGCTCCAGCACCCCTACAGTGAAGAAGTAGAATGCTCTATCACCTTTGCAATAAAGAAGTGCTCCAGTTTGTATCCATTTTTCCTTGTCCTATCACAGGACACCACTGAATGAGACTACCTTCTTCTTCTTGACACCCACCCTTCAGATATTTATAAACATTACTAAGATCTCCTCTCAACCTTCTCTTCTCCAGAATAAATAGACCCAGGTCTCTCAACCTTTCCTCATAAGACAGATGTTCAAGTCCTTTAATCATCCTTGTAGCCCTCCATTGGACACTCTTTAGTACATCCCTGTCCCTCTTGAACTGGGGAGCCCAGAACTGGATGCAAAACTCTGGATGCAAAACTCTGGATGCAAAACTCTGGATACAAAACTCTGGATGCAACACTCTGGATAAAATACTCTGGATGCAATACTCTGGATACAACACTCTGGATGTAATACTGTGGATACAAAACTCTGGATGCAGCACTCCGGATGCAACACTCTGGATGCAACATTCTGGATAAAATACTCTGGATGCAACACTCTGGATGTAATACTGTGGATACAAAACTCTGGATGCAAAACTCTGGATGCAACACTCTGGATACAAAACTCTGGATGCAACACTCTGGATGCAACACTCTGGATACAAAACTCTGGATGCAACACTCTGGATGCAACATTCTGGATAAAATACTCTGGATGCAATACTCTAGATGCAAAACTCCTGTCCTGTCCTGTCCTATCCTATCCTATCCTATCCTATCCTATCCTATCACCACACCTTGAGTCCTGTGTCCAGTTCTGGGCCCCTCAGTTTAGGAAGGAGGTTGACTTGCTGGAGCGTGTCCAGAGAAGGGCAACAAAGTTGGGGAGGGGTTTGGAACACAAGCCCTATGAGGAGAGGCTGAGGGAGCTGGGGCTGCTTAGCCTGGAGAAGAGGAGGCTCAGGGGTGACCTTATTGCTGTCTCTACAACTACCTGAAGGGAGGTTGCAGACAGGCAGAGGTTGGTCTCTTCTCCTAGGCAGGCAGCACCAGAACAAGAGGACACAGTCTCAGGCTGCCCCAGGGGAGGTTCAGGCTGGAGGTCAGGAGGAAGTTTTACACAGAGAGAGTGATTGCCCATTGGAATGGACTGCCTGGGGAGGTGGTGGAGTAACCATCCCTGGAGGTGTTCAGGAGGGGACTTGATGGGGTGCTTGGTGCCATGGATTAGTTGATTAGGTGGTGTTGGGTGATAGGTTGGACACGATGATCTCAAAGGTCTCTTCCAACCTGGTTTATTCTAGTCTAGTCTAGTCTAGTCTAGTCTATTCTCTGGATGCAATACTCTGGATATAGTCTCACCAGCACAGAGTAGAGGGGAAGGAGCACCTCCCTCGAGCTGCTGGCCACACTTTCCTTAATGCACCCCATTTTTCAGTTAAATTCATGTTCTCATTACAAAGCTGAAAGATCACTGGGTGCACTGCAGTTAACTCAGGAGGCACAGCTCTGATAGTGTTACTAGCAGAAGGCCTTAATGTTTTTTCAGTTGTAAAGTTCACTCCCAATCTCACATTAAACATTTGCTTGAAAAACAGCCAAGTGAAGATGTGTTTCATCCCTCTGGGTTCCAGAAAGCTATTAGCAGTTTCCTTTAAATGGTTCTGCTGTGTCCCAGACATATTCAGGCCCACATATTCAGTATCCTTTCTCCAAGAGCTGCTGCCAAGCAAGTTACAGAAGAGCATAAGAACAGAGCACACATAAAAGGAACCTTCCTACCCTGTAATCCCCAGTTTCCAGCTCTCAATGGGAGTGCCTACCACGAAGCCTGCATCTAAAAGCTGCATGGAGAAACCATAAACAGACTTAATCTTCATTAATCTACCCAAATCCTTTCCAGTCCTGTGGATGCTTTTCAGCCTCCAAAATGTCTTACAGGATTCCTGCAATTTAATAAGCATCATAAAGGTTTCCTTGGGTTTGCTTTAAACCTGCTTCAGGACATTTGCACTGAGGCATGCTAGTTCTTCTGCAGTGAAAAATGATGACTGATCCACCCTTGCTCACATTTTTCACAGCCTTCATGATTTAACAGGCCTGCAACATATCCCTCCCCAGCTTTGCTTGCTGCAGATTATGGAAGTCTCATTTAATTTGCCTTTGGATGCTTGCTTTATACTCCTCTGTAGGATAAGATTGTTTATGTAATCTAGCTGATTCCTACACTGTTTTGTGTTTTTTTTTTATCAAGGGATGTTGCAGAAGAATTCAGTCCAAGTGAGGTGAAGAGAACAATTTCTGTGTCAGGACAAGTCTTGCAAAATCTCTGATCCTACTCCTTCCAAAACTATGTCAAAGTTTGTTCCAGTAACTCACATTCATTCCCCAGGAACTGAAAACCACACCCTGTAGAACAGGAATTGGGGAGAGAGTGAGGAGCTGCTGCATGGGATGGCCTAGAAAATCTTCAGCATGGTAAAGGATGAAAAGAAGAATTTTCATGCCCAGGCTCTCTTCCTGCAGTCCTGAAAAGTCCTGCATGGCCTGCAGCTAAATCTGTCTTGTGATTCAGGAAAAGTTCTATGAGCCTGAGAGGAATAGGAGGTCCCTGTATGGGACAGTGGTGGGTTGCAAAATTCCACCCCAGCATTAAATTGACAGAATAAAATAGAATGGAATTAAGCAGGTTGGAAAAGACCTTAGACATCATCAAGTCCAACCTATCACCCAACACCATCTCATCAACTAAACCATGGCACCAAAAGCCTCATCCAGGCTCTTCCTAAACACCTCCAGTGATGCTGACTCCACCACCTCCCTGGGCAGCACATTCCAATGGTCAATCTCTCTTTCTGGGAAGATTTTCTTCCTAACATACAGCCTAAACCTCCACTGGCACAGCTTGAGACTGTGTCCTCTTGTTCTGGTGCTGCCTGGGAGAAGAGACCAACCCCCACCTGGCTACAGCCTCCCTTCAGGGAGTTGTAGAGAGCAATGAGGTCACCCCTGAGCCTCCTCTTCTCCAGGCTAAGCAACCCCAGCTCCCTCAGCCTCTCCTCACAGGGCTGTGCTCCAAACCCCTCCCCAGCTTTGTTGTCCTTCTCTGGACACCTTCCAGCATCTCAACATCTTTCCTAAACTGAGGGGCCCAGAACTGGACACAGGACTCAAGGTGTGGCCTAACCAGTACAGAGTACAGGGGCACAATGACTTCCCTCCTCCTGCTGGCCACACTGTTCCTGATGCAGGCCAGGATGCCATTGGCCTTCTTGGCCACCTGGGCACACTGCTGGCTCAAGTTCAGTCTACTATCAACCAGTACCCCCAGGTCCTTCTCTGCCTTATGTCTATTATCTGTCCAATGGGATGATTTAGAACTTACCCTTACTTTCCTTTTTACATCCAATAGTGATTTATTTACATTCTGCTACTTTCTATTGAAGAGCTGTGGAAAATCTTCAAGGCACAGCCTGAAACTACCACAGGGACCTAGATACTCAGAAACAGAATTATTCTTAACAATGGTTGCACTTGATGATCTCTGAGGTCTTTTCCAACCTGGTTGATTCTATGATTTGATGGTTCTATGATAACTCTGATGTCTTGTGCTGTAATAGATAGGCACAGGGAAAGCAGAAGAACCAGAAACAGGCAAGCAACATGCCACAGACTTGCTTCTTCAGGTGCATTTCCTACTGCACGTCTGAATGGCTGAAGGCTTGCATGGCTGACTGGGCAAATCATCTCATCATTTGACATGGCAGAAGAAAGCAACACAAGTTTTCCTTCCAATAATTCAGCTAAATAACCCTCTCTCAATCCCTGCTTGACGCTCCTGGGGATGTTAAGGGTCAGCTCTGTGGGCCTTGTCAGAATTCCAACACCTCACACTCTATTCCCTGTGGTCAAACTTGCCAATCTTTACCTACTTTGCTGTTTTCAAGCTTTCTCCTTCCCCACAGCCCCTCCACAATGCTTGCACTCCTTGCTACTCAGTAATGAAGGGCAACAAAGCTGGGGAGGGGTCTGGAGCATGGCCCTATGAGGAGAGGCTGAGGGAGCTGGGGCTGCTTAGCATGGAGAAGAGGAGGCTCAGAGGAGACCTTCTTGCTGTCTACAACTCCCTGAAGGGAGGTTGTAGCCAGGTGGGGTGGAATGGAATGGAATGGAATGGAATGGAATGGAATGGAATGGAATGGAATGGAATGGAATGGAATGGAATGGAATGGAATGGAATGGAATAGAATAGAATAGAATAGAATAGAATAGAATAGAATAGAATAGACCAGACCAGGTTGGAAGAGACCTTCAAGATCATTGTGTCCAACCTATCATCCAACACCACCCAACCAACTAAACTATGCAACCAAGCCTGAACCTCCCCTGGCGCAGCCTGAGACTGTTCTTCTCCCGGGCAACCAGCACCAGAACAAGAGGACACAGTCTCAAGCTGCACCAGGGGAGATTTAGGTTGGATTTTAGGAAGAAATTCTTCCCAGGAAGAGAGACTGGCCATTGGAATGTGCTGCCCAGGGAGGTGGTGGAGTCTCCATCACTGGAGGTGTTTAGGAGAAGATTGGATGAGGCACTTGGTGCCGTGGTTTTGTTGATGAGATGGTGTTGGGTGATAGGTTGGACTTGATGATCTCAAAGGTCTTTTCCAACCTGGTTAAAAGAAAAACACCAAAACCAAAACATAAAAAACCCCAGAGAGCTCCAGGATGTTTTTTCCTTCTTCATCCTGACATATTCAGCATAAATAATGAAGTGGTAGATCATAACTACCCCATCCCAGCATCAATGAATGAAAGAACTGACAGTGTCAGCACTCAAGAAGCAGGATGCACTACATTTGCATGCAAACATATGTGAGGAAGGATAGTATCTCAGAGGGAAAAGTTTACAAACACAGCTCATTTACCACAGCTGAATGGCTTTGGACTAAGTTGAGAGTGAGAACAGTGAAAAAACAACAGTCATGAAGAGCTGCTATTCATCTCCAGGGCAGGATTAGGAGGCAGAAAAGGAAGCACTTATGCATGAAAACTAAAAGAAGACTTACATAAAAGAGCTCCAAACATTGATCATGGGGAATTCAGTTATGCTGGCATTTACAGGAACACAAGTGACAAGTAAAAGCATGTTCTCAAAACAGGCTCCTGCCATGGGGAGCTTCCTTCAAGGTCAACCAAACAGCAGCTTGTAAGCAAAGCTGAACTCTTTGTGCAAAGCAGCTTAAGAAGATGTCCAAGCCAGCACGAGGTGAATGAATTCAGTGACACCTGAATGTGTCCAGAGAAGGGCAATGAGGCTGGGGAGAGGCCTTGAACACAAGTCCTACAAGGAGAGGCTGAGGGAGCTGGGATTGTTTAGCCTGGAGAAGAGGAAGCTCAGGGGTGACCTCATTGCCCTCTACAACTACCTGAAGGGAGGTTGTAGCCAGGTGGGAGTTGGTCTCTTCTCCCAGGCAACCCAGCACCAGAACAAGAGGACACAGTCTCAAGCTGCACCAGGGGAAGTTTAGGCTGGAGGTGAGGAGAAAGTTCTTCCCAGAGAGAGTTGTTAGTCATTGGAATGTGCTGCCCAGGGAGGTGGTGGAGTCACTATCCCTGGAGTTGTTCAAGAGGAGATTGGATGTGGCACTTGGTGCCATGGTTTAGTCATGAGGTCTGTGGTGACATGTTGGACTAGATGATCTCTGAGGTCTCTTCCAACCTTGGTGATTTCAGTGATTCTGTGACTAAAAGCACTACAGGTTGCAGTCTCACTGTAGTCCAGCTGGGTTGGTTATCCAGTGGGTTCAGCAGCACCTCTGTTTTCATAGTCATAGAATGGCTTAGGATGCAAGGGACCTTACAGATCATAGAATCATAGAATCAACCAGGTTGGAAGAGACCTCAGAGATCATCAAGTCCAAACTAATACTCAACACCTTATGACAACTAAACTGTGGCTCCAAGTGCCATATCCAATCCTTTTTGGAACACCACCAGGGACAGTGACTCCACCACCTCCCTGAGCAGCATATTCCAATGGCCAATTACTCTTCCTGGGATGAACTTTCTCCTCACCTCCAGCCTAAACTTCCCCTGGTGCAGCTTGAGACTGTGTCCTCTTGTTCTGGTGCTGGTTGCCTGGGAGAAGAGATCAGCCCCCACCTGGCTACAACCTCCCTTCAGAGGCGTTCAAGAGGAGATTGGACATGGCACTTGGTGCCATGGTCTAATCATGGGGTCGGTGTTGATAGGTTGGACTCGATGATCCTCTAGGTCCTTTCCAACCTAAGTGATACTGTGATACTGTGATACTGTGAAGAACCTCCCTGGTCTTTTTGACCAGGGGAAGCTACCAGCTTCTCCTTTTCTGCTTCCCCACTCCCCTCTCGAAAAGGGAGAAGAGAAAGGAGCAGAGAAATTCGCTGCCAGACTTAACCAAAACAATGCAGCCAAGAGCAAGCAGGAGGAAGTTTCTGTAGATAGAAAATGAAACACTGGGTTCTTGTATTAGGAGATGTCTCAGTCCAGAGAGGGAAAGAGCCTCAGTTCTTTTGACTATTCCCATGTGGTGAAATGAGAGGCACAAACAAGGCCAAAATATCAACAGCTAGACTATTTATTACATAAATCAAATGGATGGATCAGAAGGAGAGAGAGAGAGAAGAGAGAGAGGGAAGAGAGAGAGAGAAGAGGAATTATATTACCACACCCCTCACCCCCCAAGACAGTTCGAGTCAGTGGAGGAAAGGTGCTGCAGGAGATGTTGGGTTTGTAGAGAAAGGATGCTGAGGCTTTGGCTGGAGAAGAGCTGTGGTCCTCTGGGCAGCCTCTTCAGCTCCATGAGTTGCAGCAGGTGGAACGTGTGACATGGTGAGAGGGTTCAGTCTGCTTCCTCCAGGCTCCACGGCCTCTTTTCTCCGGAGCAGCATTGTCCTGGGCTTTTCCTTCTCTCCTTCTTTCCTTCTCAGCAGCATTGTCCTGTGTTTTCCTTCATCTGTGCTTTCCTTCATCTCCATTTTTCTTCTTCCAAGCCAGTAGTTGTTCAAGTCTTTTATGCAGTTTTTAGTCCTTAGCTATGTGTCCAAGTATTGTCCCTCAGGAATTCAGGGGACAGGCCTTAGGTAAGTATCCAGGTATCATCATAGTATCATAGTATCATTCAGGGTTGGAAGGGACCACAAGGATCATCAGTCCCAACCCCCCTGCCATGGGCAGGGACACCCCACACTACATCAGCCTGGCCAGAGCCTCAGCCAGCCTGGGTTTAAACACCCCCAGGGACGGAGCCTCAACCACCTCCCTGGACAACCCATTCCAGGGCTTCACCACTCACATGGTGAAGAACCTCCTCCTCACATCTGGTCTGAATCTCCCCACTTCCAGCTTCATTTCATTCCCCCTAGTCCTATCACTACCTGAGATCCTGAGCAGTCCCTCCCCAGCCTTCCTGTAGCCCCCTTCAGATACTGGAAGGCCACAATGAGGTCACCTCAGAGCCTTCTCTTCTCCAGACTGAACAGCCCCAACTCCTTCAGTCTGTCCTCATAGCAGAGCAGCTCCAGCCCTCTGATCATCCTCGTGGCCCTTCTCTGGACACCTTCCAGCACCTCCACATCCCTCTTGCAATAGGGGCTCCAGAACTGGACACAGTACTCCAGGTGGGTTTGGGCAGGGGTCTGGATGGAGGGGGAGACCTCCACCTCCTCCTTCTCCATCTACCTGCCCACACACTCATTACACCTCAGGAAACAGGTGGTGAATCCATTGTCTCACCATCCTCCCTTTCCAGGGTACCTGATCGGTGGAGATTATGTTATGTATATTCCCGAAGGTGGCTTTGGTCCATTGTTGTCTCTAGCCCTGCTGGCCACACTTTTCTTGCTGCACCCCAGGATGCATAGAGAGGAGTTTAATAGTTCAGGTTTTTCCTGCTCTGTTTTTTTCAAGTGACCTCAGCTTATCAAGCTGCTGATCAGACCTCAAAGGAGGGTGATGCAAGCCTCACAGATGTTGTTTGTTAAGGAAACACTGACAAAGCAGTAGACATCCCCCAATATTTTTTTTTCCCTTATGCCAGTGTCCCAGTTTGAGGCTGATGCCTAGGAAAATTTCAGAGAAAATAGGAGAATGTAAATAAATTACCATTGGATGCAAAAGGAAAACAATTATAAGGTCTAAATGATTCCACTGGCTTCTTAGTAGGGACAAAAGCAGTTGCACAAACTAGTCTGTCCCTTTCCCACTTCCACACTTCAGTTGCTACTAGCTGGTGTCTTTGCCTGGCTTTGCTGACCTTGGCTGCATTCCTTGTTGTGGCCAAGTACTAGCAAACTATACCAGCTGCTTTCTCTTCTTCTCCTTCTTCCCTTATCATAGTATCATTCAGGGTTGGAAGGGACCACAAGGATCAGCTAGTTCCAACCCCTCTGCCATGGGCAGGGACACCCCACACTACATCAGCCTGGCCAGAGCCTCAGCCAGCCTGGGCTTAAACACCTTCAGGGACAGGGCCTCAACCACCTCCCTGGACAACCCATTCCAGGGCTTCACCACTCTCATGGGGAAGAACTTCCTCCTCCCCTCCAGCCTGAATCTCCCCACCTCCAGCTTCATTCCATTCCCCCTAGTCCTAGCACTACCTGAAATCCTGAGAAGTCCTCCCCAGCCTTCCTGTAGGCCCCCTTCAGATACTGGAAGGCCACAATGAGGTCACCTGAGAGCCTTCTCTTCTCCAGACTGAACAGCCCCAACTCCTTCAGTCTGTCCTCACAGGAGAGGAGCTCCAGCCCTCTGCTCATCCTCGTGGCCCTTCTCTGGGCCCCTTCTCTTGTTCAGGAGGATGGAAAGGAAGGGAGATGGGGACTGTTTGTATCCCCTGGCTTTGTCCAGAGGGGTCTCTATGTTGTTTCTAAATTGTAAATATCATAGAACCATAGAATAGAATCATAGAATCAACCAGGATGGAAGAGACCTCAGAGATCATCAAGTGCAACATATTGCCTAGAATCATAGAATCAGAGAATCAATACGGTTGGAAAAGACCTCAGAGATCATCAAGCCCAACCTGTCACCCAACACCTCATGACTACTAAACCATGGCTCCAAGTGCCACATCCAATCCTTTTTGGAACACTTCCAGGGATGGTGACTCCACCACCTCCCTGGTCAGCACATTCCAATGGGCAATCACTCTCTCTGTGGAGAACTTCTTCCTAACATCCAGCCTAAACCTCCCATGGCACAGTTTGAGACTGTGTCCTCTTGTTCTGATGCTGGTTGCCTGGGAGAAGAGACCAACCCCCAGCTGGCTACAACCTCCCTTGAGGTAGTTGTAGACAGCAAGAAGGTCTCCACTAAGCCTCCTCTTCTCCAAGCTCAACACCCTCAGCTCCCTCAGCTTCTCCTCATAGGGCTTGTGCTTGAGGAACTCGATCTCAAAGGTCTTTTCCAACCTGGTGAATTCTATTCTATTCTATTCTATTCTATTCTATTCTATTCTATTCTATTCATTCTATTCATCTATTCTAGTCTATTCTATTCTAGGTTTAGGCTGGATGTTAGGAAGAAATTTTTCATAGAGAGAGTGATTGGCCATTGGCCCAGGGAGGTGGTGGAGTCACCATCTTGGTAGTTGTTTAAGAAGAGACTGGATGGGGTGCTTGGTGCCATGGTTTAGTTGATTAGATGGTGTTGGATGGTAGGTTGGACATGATGAGCTCGAGAGTCTCTTCCAACCTGGTCTGGTCTATTCTATTCTATTCTATTCTATTCTATTCTATTCTATTCTATGCCATTCCATGCCATTCCATGCCATTCCATTCCATTCTGTACTGTCCCCCCACTCCTGTCCCAAAGGGGAGAAAGGAGCAGAGGATAAAGTAAGTAGCTGTTAGACTTCACCAAAACTATGTAGGCAGGGTCAAGCATAAGCAGATTACTCTCCCTTCAGAGCATGAAGTGAGCAGAGAAGAGATCAGAAGAGGGGAGATTGTTTTGGTACCACCAGTCTTAGAGGAGATATCCCTCCAATGGAGCCATTTAGAATTATCTTTGGGTTTCCTTTCCACAGCCAGCAGTGATTTATTTACATTTTTCTACCTTCCTGCTCGAAACCTCTAACAAAGCTTGAAAGGCATAGCCTGAAACTGCCACAATGGTTTCACTGACTTTGCTTCTCAAAGCACTCCTTGTTTCTCTGAAGAGTGGCAGTGCCCACTGTCATCCCAAGGCCAGGTTAGCTTTTGAAACACAAGGCTCAGATGGCCCTGCTTCTTGTTTGGCATGGTTGCCAAGCAAGGCTAAAGGGGGGAAGACTTGAAGAGAGGGACAGACGTGCCTCTGTCCCCTCACACAGACAAAGAAAGAGAGCAAGGCCAGAGCTAGATTAGAGAACAGTGGAAGGGGACAGGTTGGGTCCCACCAGCCAGCAGGGCTGTGGGAATGATGCAGGGATAGTCAGACACCCATACATTTAGAGGCTTTTGAAGCCCTTCATGCAACTTTTAGGCCATGGGGCTGATTTACATACTCAGCACAGTCCCCATTCAAAGAGTGTGAGTGACATTTGAGCCAAGCTGCTTTGTTTGCCTGCTTGCCTCCTACCACTGAAGCTTCCCTTGCAGTGAATTACCTCAGATAAACAAGAAATGCCTGCAAAACTAGCATCTGATTGACCTCAAATTCAAGCCATGCTTTGGCCTCAGAGAGCTCAGTCCAGGAAGAAAGCCACTGCCACAGTTTCACTAGAACGCTGGGAAGATGACATGTGCAATTCAGGATGGGTTCCCTAATGCCACAAGGATTGGTAGAGAGTTGTGTCAGGATATTGTGAGAACAATTGGTAAGTGTTCTTCTCAGGAGTCATTTTCAGAGGGTGGTTTTGATCTTCTGTCATCTAAATGTCAAAGCTGCAAATCCAGGTGGGGAAAGCTGGCACCATTCCATCTCAAAATGCTCCTGGTTCTTTCTCTCTTTCTTTCTTTCTTTCTGTCTTTCTGTCTTTCTGTCTCTTTCTTCCTTTCTCCCTTCCTTCCTTTTGTCCTTCCTTCCTTCCTTCTCTCTCTTTCTTTCTTTCTTTCTTTCTTTCTTTCTTTCTTTCTTTCTTTCTTTCTTTCTTTCTTTCTTTCTTTCTTTCTTTCTTTCTTTCTTTCTTTCTTTCTTTTCTTTCTTTCTTTCTTTCTTTCTTTCTTTCTTTCTTTCTTTCTTTCTTTCTTTCTTTCTTTCTTTCTTTCTTTCTTTCTTTCTTTCTTTCTTTCTCTCCTTCTTTCTTTCTCTCTTTCTTTCTCTCTTTCTTTCTTTCTCTCTTTCTCTCTTTCTTTCTCTCTTTCTCTCTTTCTCTCTTTCTCTCTTTCTGTCTTTTCCTTCCCTTCCTTCCTTCCTTCCTTCCTTCCTTCCTTCCTTCCTTCCTTCCTTCCTTCCTTCCTTCCTTCCTTTCTCTCTTTCTTTCTCTCTTTCTCTCTTTCTTTCTCCCTTTCTTCCTTTCTTTCTCTCTTTCTTTCTCTCTTTCTTTCTCCCTTTCTTCCTTTCTTTCTCTCTTTCTTTCTCTCTTTCTTTCTCTCTTTCTCTCTCTCTTTCTCTCTCTCTTTCGTTCTCCCTTTCTTCCTTTCTTTCTTTCTCTTTCTTTCTCTTTCTTTCTTTCCTTCTTTCCTTCTTTCTTTCTTTCTTTCTTTCTTTCTTTCTTTCTTTCTTTCTTTCTTTCTTTCTTTCTCTCTTTCTCTCTTTCTTTCTCTCTTTCTCTCTTTCTCTCTTTCTCTCTTTCTTTCTCTCTTTCTCTCTTTCTTTCTCTCTTTCTTTCTCTCTTTCTTTCTTTCTTTCCTTTCTTTCTTTCCTTTCCCTTCTTGTGGCTTAAACACAAAACAAATTAGAAACAAACCCCAACCTCAAACACCATGAGTGATGCACAGATGACACTGCTGTGAATTACAAGCATCTGCCAGCAGATTTAATAGAACCAAGACCACTAGAGCAAAGCTGGCAAGGAATTCAGGTCTCCTCTAAGATCCTCTCTCTTACCTGTGATCCCTGTGAAGATATCTGAGGCACCTTTGGCACCCAGTGCACAATGAACTACCTGCATGCAAGGAGCTGAAAGAAGATCAGTTCTAACACTTAGGGGACCTGCACAGTATTATTCCCCTATTCAGCAGAATAGAGGCACCACTTAAAAACAAATTTAAAGGGACACAGAAACATACAGACACTGCTCAAAGGCTTTACAGCACAATGATTTGTGCTGCCTGACAGTGTGAGCTTGCAGACCAGAAGGTAAATTGCATCCTGGGCTGCATCAAAAGATGTGTTTCCAGCAGATCCAGAGAGGTGATTCTGCCACTTTGCTCTGCTCTGCTGAGACCTCACCTGGAGTACTGTGTGCAGCTCTGGAGCCCTCAACACAGGAAGGACATGGAGCTGATGGAATGAGTCCAAATGAGAGCCATGAGAATGATCAGGGGGTTGGAGCAGCTCTGTATGAGAACAAGCTAGGGGAGTTGGGGGTGTTCAGCCTGGAGAAGAGGAGGCTCAGGGGAGACCTTCTCACTCTCTACAACTACCTGAAGGGAGGTTGTAGCCAGGTGGGGGTTGGTCTCTTCTCCCAGGCAACCAGCACCAGAACGAGAGGACACAGTCTCAAGCAGTGCCAGGGGAGGTTCAGACTGGATGTTAGGAAGAAATTTTTCCCAGCAAGAGAGATTGGCCATAGGAATGTGCTGCCCAGGGAGGTGGTGGAGTCACCATCCCTGGAGGTGTTCAAGAGGGGATTGGACATGGCTCTTGGTGCCATGGTTTAGTTGATTAGATGGTGCTGGGTGATCATTTGGCCTTAATGATCTTGAAGGTCTTTTCAAACCTGGTTAATTCTATTCTATTCTATTCTATTCTATTCTATTCTATTCTATTCTATTCTATTCTATTCTATTCTATTCTATTCTATTCTATTCTATTCTATTCTTTCCTCAGACCAGTATCCATTGCAGCCTGAGAGCAGTACATATGCAAAACCAGACTCACACCACATATTTGAAAGTCCTCTTAGGACTGACTTATCACATTGTCTTGAGAAGATTATGCTTTCTGGGGACACCAACAGAGAGACTGTGCTGTAGAGAGTTACAAACCCTTTTCTTCTTGTAGCACTGGAAAAAACTCAAGATTGGGTGTGGGAGAAGGAGATAAATGGTACAAATAACTGAGAGATTTGGCCCACAGCCTCCTGAACTCTTGCCATAAACAATGTCTGGGACTGGCCAGAGGCTCTAGGCCTGGCCAGAGGCTCTTCTGTGATAGGAGCTGTGCTTGATCCAATGGCAGAAAACAGCAATTTCCTGCACAAGCTCTGTGTGAATTGCAAGGTCAAACCACCCAAACCTGCACTTCTCTGCAGACCCAAGGAGAACAGAACTAAAATGTCCACATCTGATTTCATCTTTTTATTCTCCCAAATCCTCACTGAATATAGAGAAAATGGATCACAGAATCCTAGAAACATTCAGGTTGGGAAAGACCCTCAGGAGCACCAAGTCCAACCCAGAACCCTACTCTACAAAGTTAACCCCTAAACCATAGCCCCAAGCACCACATCCAAACCACCTTGAAACACAGCCAGGCCTGGGGACTCAACCACCTCCCTGGGCAGCACATTCCATGGCCTGACCATTCTTGCCATCAAAAAATGTTTCCTAATGTCCACTCTAAATATACCCAGTTACAGATTGAGGTCATTCCCTCTTGTTCTATCACTAATCATCTGTGTGAAGAGATAAGCAGCAGCCTCTCCACAATGTGCTTTCAGGCAGCTGTAGACAGCAATGAGGTCTTCCCTCAGCCTCCTCCTTTCCAAACTAAACAGTCTGAGGGTTGTTCCAAGAGTTGGTCTCAGAATCACCTGGGAAAGGGCACAAGGGTGCAGAGATATGGCAGAGATTTGAGGTTCACGACCTCAAGCATCAAAGTAGAATCAGTGATAACATCAAAGGCACAACAGGACAACACTTTTAAATAAAGGATTTGAAAACATCAGGAATGCAAGAGCAGAAAAGTTATGTGGTCATCAGGAGTAGGGAAGTCAAGTTTAGGAAAGATGCTGAGATGCTGGAAGGTGTCCAGAGAAGGGCAACAAAACTGGGGAGGGGTTTGGAGCACAGCCCTGTGAGGAGAGGCTGAGGGAGCTGGGGTTGCTTAGCCTGGAGAAGAGGAGGCTCAGGGGAGACCTTCTTGCTGTCTACAACTCCCTGAAGGGAGGTTGTAGGCAGGTGGGGGTTGGTCTCTTCTCCCAGGCAACCAGCACCAGAACAAGAGAACACAGTCTCAAGCTGTGCCAGAGGAGGTTCAGACTGAATGTTAGGAAGAAATTCTTCATAGTAAGAGAGATTGGCCATTGGAATGTGCTGCCCAGGGAGGTGGTGGAGTCACCATCCCTGGAGGTGTTTAGGAAGGGACTGGATGGGATGCTTGGTGCCATGGTTTAGTTGATTAGATGGTGTTGGGTGATGGGTTGGACACAATGATCTCAAAGGTCTCTTCCAGACTGGTTTGTTCCATTCTAATCAATATAAACTAACACTGAGATGGAGGGAGAAGGGTTTGGCAAAAGGGTTTGGAACTCCCTTCTGCATTCCCTTAGTTAAAACAAATTCAAAGTGGCATAAATACTGTCTTCTTCTCATTTTATGGGAAACAATAATACTAATTATATGCTTACAATTCCAGATCCTCACCAGGAACACTGAGAATGTGAAGAGCATTTGAATTTTGGAATGATGAATTAACAAGTAAACAGGAAAGCATCGCTTTGGAAGTCTCATGAGGCACATAAGGAATGAGAGAATTTTGAACCAACATATCTCTCTTCACATGCTTCTATGCATACCTAATAAATACAATTTACATAAACCAAACAGAGGAAGAATCTGGAGGTGCTGGAATGTGTCCAGAGAAGCCAGCACCAGAACAAGAAGACACAGTCTCAAATTGAACCAGGGGAGGTTTAGACTGGAGGTGAGGAACAAATTCTTCCCAGAAAGAGAGAATGGCCTTTGGAATGTGCTGCCCAGGAGGATGGTGGAGTCACCATCACTGGAGGTGTTTAGGAAGAGACTGAATGAGACACTTGGTGCCATGGTTTAGTTGATGAGATGGTGTTGGATGATCAGTTGGATTGATGATCTCAAAGATCTTTTCCAACCTGGCTTATTCTATTCTATTCTATTCTATTCTATTCTATTCTATTCTATTCTATTCTATTCTATTCTATTCTATTCTATTCTATTCTATTCTATTCTATTCTATTCTATTCTATTCTATTCTATTCCATTCCATTCCATTCCATTCCATTCCATTCCATTCCATTCCATTCCATAGTCCACAATGATGATTAGGAGCTCCTCTGCTATGGAGTTAAATTGAGAGAGTTGGGGCTCCAAGAAGACCTTATTGTGGCATTCCAGTACCTGAAGGGGCCTACAAGAAAGCTGGGGAGGGAATTTTGAGAGTGTCAGGTAATGGTAGGACTAGGGGCAATGGAGCAAAACTAGTAGTGGGTAGATTCAGATTGGATGTTAGGAAGAAGTTCTTGCCCATGAGGGTGGTGAGACACTGGCACAGGTTGTCCAGAGAGGTGGTGGCAGCCTCATCCCTGGAGGTTTTTGCAGACAAGCTGGATGTGACTGTGAGCAACCTGCTGTAGTGTGAGGTGTCCCTGCCCATGGCAGGGGGGTTTGGAACTGGATGATCCTTGAGATCCCTTCCAACCCTAACAATTCTCTGATTCTATGTTGGAGCACACACATGCTCGTGAGAAGACCCAGAGAAACAATTTCCAGATTAGCTTAAACAGCAAATCCAAACAATTTTAATTGAATGCAGTGCTAGGGGAGCACAGTTAAGCTTTCAAGATTTAAAAACTGTCCAAAGAAGTTTGCAGAGGAAACCTTAGCTTTTTTTCCTTCTCTCTGCTCCATGCCAGGACAATGCTTCATTCAAGTATCATAAACTTATGCATCCCTAGGGACTCTCTTCCTGTTTCATGCAGTGGATGGACTGTTTGCCATGAGAAAAAAGAGAAAGGAGAAGGGAAGGGAAGGAAGGGAAGGGAAGGGAAGGGAAGGGAAGGGAAGGGAAGGGAAGGGAAGGGAAGGGAAGGGAAGGGAAGGGAAGGGAAGGGAAGGGAAGGGAAGGGAAGGGAAGGGAAGGGAAGGGAAGGGAAGGGAAGGAAGGAAGGAAGGGAAGGGAAGGAAGGAAGGGAAGGAAGGAAAGAAGGAAGGGAAAGAAGGAAGGAAGGGAAGGGAAGGAAAGGGAAGGGAAGGGAAGAGAAGGAAGGGAAGAAAAGAAAGGAAGAAAAGGAAGGAAGGGAAGGAAGGAAGGGAAGGGAAGGAAGGAAGGAAAGGAAAGGAAAGGAAAGGAAAGGAAGGAAAGGAAAGGAAAGGAAAGGAAAGGAAAGGAAAGGAAAGGAAAGGAAAGGAAAGGAAAGGAAAGGAAAGGAAAGGAAAGGAAAGGAAAGGAAAGGAAAGGAAAGGAAAGGAAAGGAAAGGAAAGGAAAGGAAAGGAAAGGAAAGGAAAGGAAAGGAAAGGAAAGGAAAGGAAAGGAAAGGAAAGGAAAGGAAAGGAAAGGAAAGGAAAGGAAAGGAAAGGAAAGGAAAATGCAAGCCTCTTAATGAATGTAGATCCAAATGCTTTAATATTAATCTTTATTAATTATTATTTTCCCAGGCACAGCTTAATACTGCCACAGTAGCCTTATGGATTGTTTCCATGGTGTTATCAACCATCTGCTCTGAAGGCCTTATTTCCATGGAGTTCAGCAGCACAGGATCACAGGATCATAGGATTTTGCAGGGCACCCAAAGACATCATCAAGTCCAGTCCCCTCTGCTAGTTCAGGACCATAAAATCCACCTCAGGTCACAGAAGAAAGCATCCAGATAGGCTTTGAATGTCTCCAGAGAAGGAGACTGCACATGTTGAGTTGCTGGAAGGTGTCCAGAGAAGGGCAACAAGGCTGTGGAGGGGTTGGTAGCGCATCAGACCCTTAATGGGAAGGTTGTGAGTTCAAGCCTGCAGTGGGCAGTAGTGTCCTCCCTACTCTAATCATGAGGTCTGTGGTGACAGGTTGGACTTGATGGCCTTTGAGGTCTCTTCCAACCTTAGTGATACTGAATACTGGATACTGAATACTGAAAGTCTGGAGCACAGCCCTGTGAGGAGAGGCTGAGGGAGCTGGGGTTGCTTAGCCTGGAGAAGAGGAGGCTCAGGGGAGACCTAATTGCTGTCTACAACTCCCTGAAGGGAGGTTGTAGGCGGGGTGGGTGGTCTCTTCTCCCAGGCAACCAGCACCAGAACAAGAGGACACAGTCTCAAGCTGTGCCAGGGGATGTTTACGCTGGAGGTGAGGAGAAAGTTCTTCCCAGAAGAACACCTCCAGGGATGGTGACTCCACCACCTCCCAGGGCAGCACATTCCAAAGGCCAACCTCTCTTTCTGGGAAGAACTGAGAAGAATTTGCTCTGTTCTAGCTCAAACCTGGACAGTTAAAGAACCAAAAAAAAAAAATAATATCAAGAAACCAATTAATAATGAGCAAACCAGAAGTGTGGTTATGACTCATAACCAAGTCACAAAAGACATTTTCTCTCCTACAGCAGTCCCTCATCCCTCAGCTTTAACTGCTACAAAAAAAAGAGGAAAGGACCACTAGAAGTATTTTAAAATAAGCCTGGCTGAGGCCCTTGGTGCCATGGTTGAGTTGATGAGATGGTGTTGGGTGGTAGGTTGGGCTTGATGATCTCTGAGGTCTTTTCCAACCTGGCTTAATTCTGTATTCTGTCAGTAGATGTCTTTGTGACACAGCCCTGGTTCACCCTCTGAGCACTGGACACCCTTGGAGAAAAAAAGAATGAAAATGAAAAAATATTAGTGCCTGTGTCATTCAGAGTTGCACAACTGCACATCTTCAGATGTTGTAAATTTCCAGAAGCTGTAAATTGGCAGCATTCAACACCAGGCTTTACACTGTCATGTCCTGCTTTCCTGCTGCCCCACAGCCTCCTGCCTCCCTCACAGTACTTACACCCATCTTGACAGCTGCTCAAGGCTCCTTTCCCCTCAACAATTTCATAGAATGGCTTAGGTTGGAAGTGACCTTAGAGATAGAATAGAATAGAATAGAATAGAATAGAATAGAATAGAATAGAATAGAATAGAATAGAATAGAATAGAATTAGAGCAGAGTAGAGCAGAGTAGAGCAGAGTAGAGCAGAGTAGAACAGAGTGGAACAGAGTGGAATGGAATGGAACGGAATGGAATGGAATGGAATGGAATAGAATAGAATAGAATAGAATAGAATAGAATAGAATAGAATAGAATAGAAAGAATAGAGTACAGTAAGAGCAGAGTAGAGTAGAGTAGAGTAGAGTAGAACAGAGTGGAACAGAACGGAATGGAATGGAATGGAATGGAATGGAATGGAATGGAATGGAATAGAATAGGATAGAATAGAATAGACCAGACCAGACCAGACCAGACCAGGCTGGAAGAGGCCATTGAGATCATCAAGTCCAAGCTATCACCCAACACCATCTCATCAACTAAACCATGGCACCAAGCACCCCATCCAGTCTGTTCCATACAACCCCAGTGATGGTGACTCCACCACCTCCCTGGGCAGCACATTCCAATAGCCAATCTCTCTTACTATGAAGAATTTCTTCCTAAACTCTATCCTAAACCTCCCCTGGCACAGCTTGAGACTGTGTCCTCTTGTTCTGGTGCTGGTTGCCTGGGAGAAGAGACCAACCTCTGCCTGGCTACAGCCTCCCTTCAGGTAGTTGTAGAGAGCAAGAAGGTCTCCCCTGAGCCTCCTCTTCTCCAGGCTAAGCAACCCCAGCTCCCTCAGCCTCTCTTCATAGGGCTGTGCTCCAAACCCCTCCTCAGCTTTGTTGCCCTTCTCTGGACACCTTCCAGCATCTCAACCTCCTTCCTAAACTGAGGAGCCCAGAACTGGACACAGGACTCAAGGTGTGGCCTAATCAGTGCAGTGTACAGGGGCAAAATGACCTCCCTGCTCCTGCTGGCCAGAACAAGAGGACACAGTCTCAAGCTGTGCCAGGAGAGGTTTAGGCTGGATGTTAGGAAGAAATTCTTCCCAGCAAGAGAGATTGGCCATTGGAATGTGCTGCCCAGGGAGGTGGTGGAGTCACCATCACTGGAGGTGTTTAAGAAGAGCCTGGCTGAGGCACTTGCTGTCATGGTTTAGTTGATTAGATGGTGTTGGCTAATAGGTTGGACTTGATGATCTCTGAGGTCTTTTCTACACTTGGTCAATTCTGTGGTCTGTCTCTCCTGTGTATTCCAAAACTTCCTGATTTCGGTGGGAGTCATCCATATGCACAAAGAATGTTGCTTCTGTTTTCCACTGTGATGTACATAAAAGCTCCATTATGTTCTTGCTCAACTTCATCTGAAAAACATTACCAAGAAAAAGCATTGCACCAAAGGAAGTGAGTCCCTCCTCGACATCCTTTAGGCCATTCAGCGTGTTCATTGCAGTTGCACTACAGGCCCTTGATTGTAAACACAGACAGGAGAAAAAGGGGAAACAAAAAAGCAGAACCAGCTATTATGTCACCCACATCCAGAATCACAGAATATATCTGGTTGGAAGGGACCTCCATGGAGGAGACTTCCAGAGATGATCTTATCCACTCCAACCTTCGACACAGCACTGAAGAGTCAACGCTAAACCACATCCCTAAGCTCCAGGTCCACACACACAAACACCACCAGGGATGGTGACTCCACCACTGCCCTGGGCAGACCATTCCAGTGTCTGAAAAACCTTTTCAGTGTAAAAATATTTCCTAATATCCAGCCTAAACCACCCCCTGGCACAGCTTGAGACTGTGTCCTCTTGTTCTGGTGCTGATTGCCTGGGAGAAGAGACCAACCCCCTCCTGGCTACAACCTCCCTTCAGGCAGTTGCACAGAGAGTCTCCTCTCAGCCTCCTCTTCTCCAGACTGAACAACCCCAGCTCCCTCAGATGCTCCTCACAGGACATGTACTCAAAGGCCTTCTTCAGCCTCTTTGCCCTTTTCTGGACACTCTCCAGCACCTCAATGTATAGTATAGTATTCAGTATTGCTAAGGTTGGAAGGGACCTCAAAGATCATCAAGTCCAACCTGTCACCCCAGACCTAATGACTAGAGTAGGAGGGCCCTGCAGGCTTTGAACTCACAACCTTCCCATTAAGGGTCTGAACACAATCTTGAAGGACATGCAGGGGGCACAATCCATGCAGGGCCTACAGAAAGCTGGGAAAGGACTTGTTAAATGGGCTGATGATAGGACAAGAGGGAATAGATTGAAGCTTGAGGAAGATAGATATAGACTAGACAAGACTAGACTAGACTAGAAGAATAGAATAGAATAGAATAGAATAGAATAGAATAGAATAGAATAGAATAGAATAGAATAGAATAGAATGAACCAGGTTGGAAAAGTCCTTTGAGATCATCAAGTCCAACCTATCACCCAGCACCATCTAACCAACTAAACCATGGCACCAAGTGCCTCATCCAGTCTCTCCCTAAACACCTCCAGTGAGCAGAGGGGAAGAATCACCTCCCTCAACCTGCTGGCCAGACTGGATTCCTTCTGACATTCAAGGTCTGGATTCATCTTATCTATTTTCAGACATTTGCTTAAAGCACTAACTTTACTCTTAGTCAGTGAAGAGACTTCCTTCTTTTTCAGTCTTTCTGAAAGATCTTCTGCCAACTGCAGAGAAAACCCTGTGTGGTTAGACTGATCACTTGTCCCAGTTTGGATGGGATGAAACCCAGGGCCAGCCTGCCTGTCTTCCTGTGATGCATCCCCTAGAAATTGCAAGGCATAAGTGAGAAATCATTTGATTAAACAGTAAGATATAACACATGCTCATCTGAGTAAGTAACCCTGATGGGACCCAGCTGGGTTGATATCCAAACCAAAGACCTCACATCAGCTTCATTGGTGGGAATGGCTGCTTAAGAGAAGGACAACAGCCACAATGGCCACAAATTGAGGGCCACCAGGATGATTGAGGGCTGGAGCACTGCCCTATGAAGACAGGCTGAGAGCCCTGGGGCTGTTTAGCCTGGAGAAGAGAAGGCTGAGAGGGGATCTGATCAATCTCTATCAATATCTGAGGGCTGGGTGTCAGCAGGCAGAGGACAGGCTCTTCTCTGTTGCACCCTGTGATAGGACCAAGGGGCAATGGATATAAAGTACAGCACAGGAGGTTCCACCTCAACATGAGGAGGAACTTCTTCACTGTGAGGGTCTCAGAGCACTGGAACAGGCTGCCCAGAGAGGCTATGAAGCCTCCTTCTCTGGAGACTTTCCAGACCCATCTGGTTGCATTCCTGAGTGACCTGTGCTGGATTCTCTGGTCCTGCTCATGCAGGGGGGTTGCACTCAATGATCTTTGGATGTCCCTTCCAACCCCTAACATCCTGTGTGATCCTGTGAATGTTCATTTACTGGAGCTGAGTAAAACCAACTGGGTGAGCAGAACCAGCAGCAGAATGAGAAAAGAAAACAGAAGGAAATGAAGTCATCTGCTGGAGCTGGCAGAGTCATTTCACACAGAGAGCAACATTCCTGCTAATTTTTTGCTTAAAGATGTTTCAAGTTTGACAGGAGCCACTCTCTTGATCACTGAATGAACAGCTTGGCCTTCACGCTTCACATAAGGTAACCCTCCCAGTCTCAAAGGCAAATCCAGAAGATACATGCTGTGTTTTCCTCTGCATGCAGCCATTCCCTAAGAGTTCCATCTGGCAGTCTCAGAGGCAATAGCTCAGCAGTGTCCCCTGGACCAGATGGTGGTGCAGACATGTAGCACTGTGCTGGCTGTTTCTCAGGTCCATGGCTCTTGCAGAAAGGTAGAAGTATAATTCCAAGAAGCTACTTTATGGGAGGAGGTGGGGAAGGACTGCCACAAAGATGCAAATGCAGAAGTAGGATGAGGATGTAAGTGGGCAGCCTGGCCAGGGATCCCTGATGCTTGCTTTAGAGAGAGGAGAGGCACTGAGATGACCACACTGAGTGTGAAGTGGAAAGGGACAAAACCCATTACAAAGAAATCTTCCAGAAGTAAATGGAATTAAAGGAAATCCCTGATACAAACAGCAACGTTTTAAACTATCCACTGCCAGATCTCTTGCAGGGGCTCAAGTGGAAGGAAGTAGAAACCACAGAGCTGGTTAGTCATCATGGTTGGAAAGTTGTTTTTAAAGGAGTTCCAATTGTTTATTGCTGCTGGTTTCAGTAAAAGAAACTCAGAAAAGGTTTACCTGCTGCCTGAGAGTGGAGTGAGACATTAAAAAACATACTGACCTTTTAAGGACTGGGTTTGCCTTGCCCTCAAAGAGACAGACAGACAGACAGAGACTCAGAGAAGTGACAACTGGAGAAAGAAACCAAAACACACAAACATACTACTTTCCATGTGAGAAGACATAAGGGAGCTTCCCTATTTTGGTCACTTCCTCTTCCCTCTTTCTCACCAACACACACACAGAATACAAAACACAGAATTAACCAGGTTGGAAAAGACTTCTGAGATGATCAAGTCCAACCTATCACCCAAAACCATCTCATCAATCACCACCATGGCACCAAGTGCCTCAGTCAATCTCTTCTTAAACACCTCCAGTGATGGTGACTCCATCACCTCCCTGGGCAGCACATTCCAATGGCCAATCTCTTGTTCTGGGAAGAACTTCTATGATCAAGCCTAAACTTCCCCTGGCACAGCTTGAGACTGTGTCCTCTTGTTCTGGTGCTGGTTGTCTGGGAGAAGAGACCAACAATAAGCAGCAAGAAGGTCTCCCCTGAGCCTCCTCTTCTCCAGGCTAAGCAACCCCAGCTCCCTCAGCCTCTCCTCACAGGGCTGTGCTCCAGACCCCTCCCCAACTTTGTTGCCCTTCTCTGGACACCTTCCAGCAACTCAACATCTTTCCTAAACTGAGGGGCCCAGAACTGGACACAGGACTCGAGGTGTGGCCTAACCAGTGCAGTGTACAGGGACAGAATGACCTCCCTGCTCCTGCTGGCCACACTCTTCCTGATGCAGGCCAGGATGCCCTTGGCCTTCCTGGCCACCTGGCCACACTGCAGGCTCATGTTCAGCCTACTATCAACCAGCACCCCCAGGTCCCTTTCTGCCTGGCTGCTCTCCAGCCACTCTGACCCCAGCCTGTAGCGCTGCATGGGGTTGCTGTGGCCCCACACACACCCATGCACACTATACACACTTACACAGATGGCTCCTGAGCCTGTAATCCTCTGCTGAAAATCTTTCTTGCTACTTTAATGAGTTGAATTCTCTTTGGAATGAAAAAAAAAAGATTAAATACAAATTCCAGCACAACAGAGCAGGCAATCCTAAGGCAGGAATGAATGGGCAGGACAAGATGAAGATAATTAAATAAATACAAGTGCAGAAGCAGCATCAGAGCAAAATTTTAATCACAATATAGTCCTTACATATCCCTGTTTCCAGCTGCTCATTAAATCAGTTGAGTTCTGCTTGGGCTCAGAAATCTTAGAGACTGGTTTGCTATCTCAGAGGTATATTACAGAAGCATAGGATCAATCATGTTGGAAAAGACCTCACAGATCATCAAGTCCAACCTATTACCTAAGTCCTAACACCTCATGACAACTAAACCAGGGCTTCAAGTGCCACATCCAATCCTTTTTTGAACACCTCCAGGGATGGTGACTCCACCACCTGCCTGGGCAGCACATTCTAATGTGTGACAACTCTTTCTGTGAAGAACTTTCTCCTCACCTCAGACTAAATTCCCCTGCCACAGCTTGAGACTATGTCCTCTTGTTCTGGTGCTGGTTGCCTGGGAGAAGAGACCAACCCCCACCTGGCTACAGCCTCCATTCAGGTAGTTGTAGACAGCAAGAAGGTCTCCCCTGAGCCTCCTCTTCTCCAGGCTAAGCAACCCCAGCTCCCTCAGCCTCTCCTCATAGGGCTGTGTTCCAAACCTCTCCCCAGCCTCGTTGCCCTTCTCTGGATACATTCAAGAGTCTCACTGGCAGTCTGCTCCAGTGCTCAATTGCTGATTGACAGCTGCCTAAACATGAGCCAGCAGTGTGGCCAGGTGGCCAAGAGGGCCAATGGAATCCTGACCTGCATCAGGAGCAGTGTGGCCAGCAGGAGCAGGGAGGTCATTCTGCCCTGTGCTCAGCACTGGTTAGGCCACACCTTGAGTCCTGTGTCCAGTTCTGGGCCCCTCACTTTATGAAAGATGCTGAGATGCTGGAAAGTGTCCAGAGAAGGACAACAAAGCTGGAGAGGGGTCTGGAGCACAGCCCTGTGAGGAGAGGCTGAGGGAGCTGGGGTTGCTTAGCCTGGGAAGAGGAGGCTCAGGGGAGACCTTCTTGCTGTCTATAACTCCCTGTAGGGAGGTTGTAGCCAGGTGGGGATTGGTCTCTTCTCCCAGGCAACCAGCCCCAGAACAAGAGGACATAGTCTCAAGCTGTGCCAGGGGAAGTTTAGTCTGGAGGTGAGGAGAAAGTTCTTCACTGAGAGAGTCTTTCGTCATTGGGATGTGCTGCCCAGGGAGGTGGTGGAGTTACCATCCCTGGAGGAGTTCAAGAGGGGATTGGATGTGGCACTTGGTGCCATGGTCTAGCCATGAGGTCTGTGGTGACAGGATGGACTCAATGATCCTTGAGGTCTCTTCCAACCTTAGTGATACTGTAATATCACAATAAGCCCTTGTTCAAAGTGTCTGTGACCCTTACTTGCTGTAAAGAAGTTCCTCCTCATGTTGAGGTGGAAACTCCTGGTCTATAGTTTACATCCCTTGCCCCTTGTCCTGTCACAGGGTACAACTGAGTAGAGGCTGTCCCTTCCCTCCTGACACCCAGCCCTCAAACAGTTATAGATAAGTATTAAATCCCCCCTCAGTCTTCTCTTCCAGTGAAGGACTGCACTGGGGTTGCACATTCTAGGCATTTAGTGGTTGTATCTATAAGTGTAAACATCTGCTAACTTGTTTAAGAGCCAACTTAATTCACTTAGCACCAATCCCTTTGTGGCCTTCCATTGAGTTAAATTAAAAGCACAAAGCCTTTGGACTGGAAGAGCTTTCAAGAGGTCACCTGGTCCACGGGCTGGATCAACTTCTCTCACATCATCCCTGACAGATGTTTATCTGTCCTGTTCTTATAAGACCACCAAGAATGAAGAGTTTATAACCTCTTTAGACAATCACTTTACTGTGAGACTTTTTCCTCTTCTACACAGCACAATCACAGAATCACAGAACGTTAGGAGCTAGAAGGGACCTCAACCACTCCAACCCCCCTGCCAGAGCAGGATCACCTACAGCAGATCACACAGGAATACATCCAGGTGGGATTTTAATATCTCCAGAGTGGGAGACTCCACAACTCCCCTGGGCAGCCTCTTCCAGTGCTCTGTCACCCTCACAGGGAAAAAAAATTTCCTCATATTTACATGAAACTTCCTCTGCCTCAACTTCCACCACTGCCCCTTGTGATGGCTTTGGGCATCCCCCAGCAGAGCCTGGCTCCAGCCTCTGGGCACTCACCCTGCACACCTTTATAAACATTGATGAAGTCACCTCTCGTTCTCCCCCCTCTCCAAGCTAAACAGCCCCAGCTCCCTCAGTCTCTCCTCATAAGGAAGATGTTCCACTCCCTTCATCATCCTTGTGTCTCTGTGCTGGACCCTTCAGGCAGTTTCCTGAGGCCCTTCTTGAATTGAGGGGCCCAGAACTGGACACAATATTCCAGATGTGGCCTCACCAGGGCAGAGCAGGGGGGGAGAAGAACCTCTCTTGACCTACTAACCACATCCCATCTAATCCACTCCAGAATGGCACTGGCCTTCCTGGCCACAAGAGCACATTGCTGGCTCATGGTCTTGCTTCCATCCACCAGGGCCCCTCCAGGTCGTTTTCCCCTTCACTGCTCTCCAGCAGGCCAGTCCCCAACCTATAGTGCTGCATGGAGTTGTTCCTTCCCAGGTGCAAGACTCTCCCCTTGCCCTTGTTGAACTTCATCACATTTCTCCCTGCCCAGCTCTCAGCCTGTCCAGGTCTCACTGAATGGCAGCACAACCCTCCTGTGTCAGCCCCTCCACCCAGGTTACCGTCATCAGCAAACTTGCTGACAATTTGCCTTGTGCCCTCATCTAGGTCATAAATGAATATATTGAACAGAACTGGTCCCAGGACTGAACCCTGAGAGACTCCACTAGAAACAGGCCTCCAACTATGCTCCATTCTATTGACAACAACTATTTGACTTCTTATCTTGTCTTGTCTTGTCTTGTCTTGTCTTACCTTACCTTACCTTACCTTATCATGAAATAGATTGGAATGGAATGGAATGGAATGGAATGGAATGGAATGGAATGGAATGGAATAGAATAGAATAGAATAGAATAGAATAGAATAGAATAGAATAGAATAGAATAGAATAGAATAGACCAGACCAGGTTGGAAGAGACCTTTGAGATCACTGTGTACAACCTATCATCCAACACCATCTAATCAACTAAACCATGGCACCAAGCACCCCATCAAGTCTCCTCCTGAACATCTCCAGTGATGGTGACTCCACCACCTCCCTGGGCAGCACATTCCGATGGCCAATCTCTCTTTCTGGGAAGAACTTCTTCCTAACATCCAGCCTGAACCTCCCCTGGCACAGCTTGAGACTCTGTCCTTTTGTTCTGGTGCTGGTTGCCTGGGAGACCAACCCTCACCTGGCTGCAACTTCCCTTCAGGTAGTTGTAGACAGCAATAAGATCTCCTCTGAGCCTTCTCTTCTCCAGACAAAGCAACCCCAGCTCCCTCAGCAAACTAGGAGCCTTCACAATGAGACAGCAAAGTGATAAAAAGCAATATATTGAGCAGCAATGATTGCTTTTAATTATGTGAACACACTTACTACCATCCCCTAACAAATGACCCTGCATCAGCTGACAGATGGTAATGAACTGAGTACACATCCTTATCACAACAGTGAAATCAAGATACATTTCCTTAAGGTTAAACCTTTTACCTCCATTTGCTGGGGGGTGAAACCAGGCACCTAATTAACTACTTTTATCTCAAATGTGAGTTGGGTTAGTCAGGGTGAACTTTAGTTTTCCTGTAGCTTCATAAATTAGTTACATGATAGAATAGAGTGGAATGGAATGGAATGGAATGGAATGGAATGGAATGGAATGGAATGGAATGGAATGGAATGGAATGGAATGGAATGGAATGGAATAGAATAGAATAGAATAGAATGGAATAGAATGGAATAGAATAGAATAGAATAGAATGGAATAGAATAGAATGGAATAGAATGGAATAGAATGGAATAGAATTAACCAAGTTGGAAAAGACCTCAGAGATAAGTGCCATGATTTAGTCATGAGGCCTGTGGACAGGTTGGACTTGATGATCTTTGAAATCTCTTCCAACCTTGGTGATTCTGTGATCATCAAGGCCAACCTATCACACAACACCACCTAATCAACTAAGCCATGGCACCAAGTGCCTCCTCCAGGCTCTTCCTAAACACCTCCAGTGATGGTGACCCCACCACCTCCCTGGGCAGCACATTCCAATAGCCAATAGATTGATTTGAGAAGAAAGCATTATTTCACTTAGAGTACTGATATACTTTTGTTGTTGTTGTTAGTACACTTCTATGATACACAAGTCAGCCCCCATTTAGTTTAGAAAAGAGGAGTCTGAGGGCAGACCTCATTGCTGTCTACAGCTACCAGAAAGGATATTGTGAAGAGGTTGGTGCCATGGTTTAGTTGATGAGATGGTGTTGGGTAATAGGTTGGACTTGAAGATCTCAAAGATCTATTCTATTCTATTCTATTCTATTCTATTCTATTCTATTCTATTCTATTCCATTCCATTCCATTCCATTCCATTCCATTCCAACAAACTCATTGTCCAATTAACTACAAAAAAGGTAACTGCAACAGCTTTGGCATTAGGGTATTTCTCTACACATTGAAGCTGAAGCTGCCAGCCATGATGGAGCACCTCTCCTATGAGGACAGACTGAAAGAGTTGATGCTGTTCAGTCTGGAGAGGAGACTGCTCTGAGGAGACCTTATTGTGGCCTTCCAGTATCTGAAGGGGGCTACAAGAAAGCTGGGGAGGGACTTTCTAGGCTGTCAGGGAGTGATAGGACTGGGGGGGGATGGAATAAAACTAGAAATGGGTAGATTCAGATTGGATGTTAGGAAGATGTTGTTCCCCATGAGGGTGGTGAGAGACTGGCAGAGGTTGCCCAGGGAGGTGGTGGAAGCCTCATCTCTGGAGGTTTTGAAGGCCAGGCTGGATGTGGCTGTGGGCAACCTGCTGTAGTGTGAGGTGTCCCTGCCCATGGCAGGGGGGCTGGAACTGGATGATCCTTGAGGTCCCTTCCAACCCTGACAATTCTATGATTTGAGATCACTGGTGGTAACAAAGATGTTCCTTACCCAGAATCAGAAGTCTTTGGAAAAGCTTTTGTCATCTTTATTGCCCTTTGGATTATAATAGGGACTTAGCCAGTAATGATGGGAAGATTTTCTTCACCTGTTAAACAATTAGAATCTGCCAGCAACCAGCTAACAAATAGCTGACAGGAAGAAAGAAGACTTCTACTGGGCTCTCGAGCTGGAGACAGGATCCTAAGCTTGCCTTGGGTCAGAACTGAAGTGGGTTTGAAATTATTGGACTCTGGAGCAAAACACATCAGCATTAATGAGATGTGCACTTGCAGTGTGCGTGAGGTAAGGCTAATGTGGTGAAATTGTAAGCTGCAGAGAAGTGCTCCCAAGGCACTCATCATCTGAGCATCTGGACACACATCCCATACTTAACTGAAAATCCATTTAAGCACATTTCTGTCACTGAGGTGCTCATTCATGGTTTGCTGTGGAAATTCTCAGAGTTTATCTAATTAATAAGAACAGAACCAGGTGTTTCAGCAGGCCTTTTGCAGGGGCAACTAGCAAGGAGGCCTTTGGAATGTGCTGCCCAGGGACATGGTGATGTCACCATCCCTGGAGGTGTTCAAGAGGGGATTGGACATCATACTTGGTGCCATGGTTTAGTTAGTCATGAGGTGTTGAGTGACAGGTTGGACTTGATGATCTCTGAGTTCTTTTCCAACCTTATTGATTCTATGATTCTAGAAGAGCAAGGCAATGCACAAAGCAGACAAACAGTAGGACCACCTTAAACTCATGTGGATGAGAGACTACTGCAGATGTGACCTGATCAGCAGGTAACATACATTGCTTTTAAGTGCACCATCTAGTTTTAACATGGAAACACACATCCAGATACTTAGTGCAACAATACAGGTTGGGTTGGAGTGGCTGGAGAGCGGCCAGGCAGAAAGAGACCTAGGGGTAGTGGTTGATAGTAGGCTGAACAGGAGCCAGCAGTGTGCCCAGGTGGCCTAGAAGGCCAATGGCATCCTGGCCTGGATCAGGAACAGTGTGGCCAGCAGGGAAGTCAATCTGATAAGGCCACACCTTGAGTCCTGTGTCCAGTTCTGGGCCCCTCAATTTAGGAAAGATGTTGAGATGCTGAAAGGTGTCCAGAGAAGGGCAACAAAGCTGGGGAGGGGTCTGGAGCACAGCCCTGTGAGGAGAGGCTGAGGGAGCTGGGGTTGCTTAGCGTTCAGAGCAGAAGGCTCACAGGAGACCTTCTTGCTCTCTCCAACTCCCTGTAGAGAGGTTATAGCCAGGTGGGGGTTGGTCTCTTCTCCCAGGCAACCAGCACCAGAACAAGAGGACACAGTCTCAAACTGTGCCAGGGGAGGTTTAGGCTGGATGTTAGGAAGAAGTTCTTCCCAGAAAGAGAGATTGGCCTTTGGAATGTGCTGCCCAGGGAGGTGGTGGAGTCACCATCTCTAAAGTGTTTAAGATGAGACTGCATGAGGCACTTGGTGCCATGGTTTAGTTGATTAGATGGTGTTGGGTGATAGATTGGACTCGATGATCTGCAAGGTCTTTTCCAATATGGTTAATTCTGTGATTCTGTATTCCTCCACCTGTTTATTTACACTTCCCTTCACATACAGCCCCATGTAGATTATGAGAGGTCTAGCAAGGTCAAAACTCAGTAGTGATAGGAGCTTTTCCATTCCTTTTACTTTCTTCCTTTATTTTCAGCCCACCTTAGATATCATTAGCTATACATGAACTGCTTGCTATATGAAGCAGAAATGAAACATCTGGGAGCAAGTTTGTTGCAGCATTTTTATTCCTTATCATCAACTGAAAAATGCTACATTACCATTCTGTTCACTGAGCTCAAAGGACAGAATCATAGAATTGTTAGGATTGAAAGGGACCTCAAGGATCATCTAGTTCCAACCTCCCCTGCCATGGGCAGGGACACCTCACACTACAGCAGGTTGCTCACAGCCACATCCAGCCTGGCCTAAAAAGCCTCCAGGGGTGAGGCTTCCACCACCTCCCTGGGCAACCTGTGCCAGGCTCTCACCACCCTCATGGGGAAGAACTTCTTCCTAACATCCAATCTGAATCTACCCATTGCTAATTTTGCTCCATTTCCCCCAGTCCTATCACTCCCTGACACCCTCAAAAGTCCCTCCCCAGCTTTCTTGTAGCCCCCTTCAGATACTGGAAGGCCACAACAAGGTCTCTTCAGAGCCTTCTCTTCTCCAGACTGAACAGCCCTATAACCATCAATAGCCCAGTTCATGATACTGTTATATTGGAAACCAAGTCAAATGGAAAGCAATTATGGATAGGAAATTGCTTTGAAATGGAAGGAAGCAAATCAAACCCAAACAAATGATTCAAATTTGCATTCTTCTTGCATCTGGCAGATTCCAGTGAAAAACATTTCTAACAGCTTTTAGTCATCAAGTGTTGAATGTAGTGTGGGCACCTCAATACAAGAGAGATGTGGAGGTGTTGGAGACAACGCAGAGGAGGAAAACCAAGCTGGAGAAAGATCTGGAGACTAAATCTGATGAAGAGCAACTGAAGGAGCTGGGGATGGTTAGTTTGGAAAAGAGGAGGCTGAGGGGAGACCTCATAGCTGACATTGCAGAGAGGCTGCTGCTGGTCTCTTCTCACAGGTAATTAGTGATAGAACAAGAGGGAATGACCTCAAGCTGCCACTGGGTAGGTTTAGACTGGACATCAGGAAACATTTTTTCATGGCAAAAGTGGTCAGGAATTGTGTGCTGCCCAGGGAGGTGGTTGAGTCACCCCCCTGGATGTGTTTCAAGGTGGTTTGGATGTGGTGCTTGGGGCTATGGTTTAGGGGTGAAGCTTGTAGAGTAGGGTTCTTGGTTGGACTTGGTGATCCTGGAGGTCTCTTCCAGCCTGTTTCTGTAATTCTGTGATATTTGTCACAAGTTTCAACATCTAACATAAAAACAATGTTTTTGGCATGTACCAACAGTTTGAACACATGCATGAGTTTCATCTGCAGTGGATAAGCACACATATATTCCATGTCTACATACACCAGTACAGAACCAGTCAAACCCAAAATTAAATACTTCAGATTGCATCAAAGTGAAAGGATATGATGGAAGGTTTAGGCTGGATGTTAGGAAGAAGTTCTTCCCAGACAGAGGGACTGGCCATTGGAATGTGCTGCCCAGGGAGGTAGTCACCATCCCTGGAGGTGTTTGAGAACAGACTGGATGAGGCACTTGGTGCTATGGTTTAGTTGATTAGATGGTGTTGGGTGATAGGTTGGACTTTCTATTCTATTCTATTCTAATGTCCTGGTCATGTTGAACTGGATTTACAGAATGATACTTTGGGCCAATCCTATCATCATTGTAGTATCTGTAGTGTACATGACTACAGAATCAAAGAATGCCATGGACTGGGAGGACCCTTAAAAGCTCAGCCAGTCCAACCCCCCTGCCACAGCAGGATCACCTAAAGCAGCCCACACAGGAACACATTCAGGTGAGTTGTGAATATCTCCGGAGAGGAAGACTCCACAATCCCCCTGGGCAGCCTCTTCCAGTGTTCTGTCACACCTATAGAGAAAAAATTCTTTCTCCTGTTTCTGTGGAACTTCCTGTGCCTCAGCTTCCACCTTTGCCCCTGGTGCTGGCATTGGGCATCACCCAGCAGAGCCTGGCTCCAGCCTCTTGGCACTCACCCTGGACATATTTATAAACATTAATGAGGTCACCCCTTAGCCTCCTCCAAGCTACAGAGCCCTCAGCTCCCTCAGTCTCTCCTTGTAAGGAAGATTTTCCCCTCCCTTAATCATTTTTGTGGCTCTGTGCTGGACATGCATTTGAAAAATAACATTCAGTGGCAAATGGCAGTTTTAGGAGCAGCCACTTATAAATGCCTGGCTATATTTCATACTCTTTCCCCCCCCCTCAGTCAGACTATCACACACAGTTTGTATTGCAGTATTTGAATTTATTGATTGTTTGAAAGGCAGTTTAAAACACCTGGTTAAGAGCAGACAACCCTGAAGTCTGAGATTCTTCAAAATAAAGCATCAACAAGGGTTCCATTCTCTTGGAACTTTGATTCAGTTACACAGAAGAAGAAAGGAGATAGAGGGGAGAGAGTGCTGAGGAAAAGGGCAAGGTCATTTTCTACCTTACAGAGGCATCACATTTTGAGAGTACAATCAGAAGAGATCTGCCAGAGCAGCAGCATATCAGAATCACAGAATACATAGAATACACAGAATAGACCAGGTTGGAAGAGACCTTCAAGATCATTGTGTCCAACCCATCAACCAATCCAACCCACCTAAACCAATAACCCATGGCACCAAGCACCCCATCAAGTCTCCTCCTGAACACTTCCAGTGATGGTGACTCCACCACCTCCCCAGGCAGCCCATTCCAATGGGCAATCACTCTCTCTGTGTAGAACTTCTTCCTAACATCCAGCCTAAACCTCCCCTGGTACAGCCTGAGACTGTGTCCTCTTGTTCTGGTGCTGGTTGCCTGGGAGAAGAGACCAACCTCTGCCTTTCTACAACCTCCCTTCAGGTAGTTGTAGAGAGCAATAAGATCACCCCTGAGTCTCCTCTTCTCCAGGCTGAACAACCCCAGCTCCCTCAGCCTGTCCTCACAGCATAGTTGCTCCAACCCCATAATCATTTTCATGGTCTTCCTCTGGACCTTCTCCATCAGGTCCATGTCCTTCCTATATTGAGGGCTCCAGAACTCAGATGCAGTACTCCAGGTGAGGTCTCACCAGAGCAAATGATACCATTCCATTCCCATTCCATTCCATTCCATTCCATTCCATTCCATTCCATTCCATTCCATTTTCTATTTCATGATATGTTCATAGCAGCCAGAAGTGAGATCACTCTTTATATGTCCCCTAAGTCTCTGTCAGTTCATTAAACTGGTCAATAAAATCATAGTATAGCTTGAGCTGGATTAGACTTAAAGATCATCTAGTTTCAACCCCTTTGCCATGGGCAGGGGCACCTCCCACTAGTATGGGTTGCTCCTAGCTTCATCCAGCCTGGTTTTAAACACTTCCAGAGATGAAGCATTCACAACATGTTTCAGGGTCTCACTGTCCTCACAGTAAAGAGCTTCTTCCTCGTGTCTAATCTAAATCTACCCTGCTCTGTTAACAGGGGACTGCAGCAAACCTAAAGTAAACCAAATCAACCAAACTAACAAAGAAATCAACCAACCAAACAACCAAACAACCAAACCAAAACCCCAGGGCAACCCAAACTTCATCCATGTTTATGCATACATAAAGGGTGAGTGCCCAGAGAATGGAGTCAGGCTCATCCAGGTGATACCAACCTCTCCATAACCTCCTTTCAGGTAGTTGTAGACAGCAATGAGGTCTCTGCTCAGCCTCTTCTTCTCCACACTAAACAGCCCCAGCCCCAGTATGCCCTCCAGTGCACTGTGAAGGCAGACAAGCTAATCTGAGAGTCCATGTGCATGAAAATCCTTCTCTTGAAAGGAAAATGCCCCATTATTCAACTCCCTTACGGCCTGAACCCACTGTTCCCATCCTCCAGTTTGATTCTGTGAAGCAAGACCTCTCTGTGTACTGCCAGAGACAGATAAAAGGAGGAAGGAAAATAATCACAGAAATATTCAGGTTGGAAGAGACCCTCAGGATCATCAAGTCCAACCAACAACCCTGCTCTGCAAGGTTCACCCCTAAACCATAGCCCCAAGCACCACATCCAAACCACCTTCAAACACAGCCAGGCTTGGGGACTCAACCACCTCCCTGGGCAGCACATTCCAAGGCCTGACCACTCTTGATGGGAAGTCACAAGTGATGAGGAAAAGGCTGAGGTACTTAATAACTTCTTTACCTCAGTCTTCACTGCAAGGGCCTCTAGCCACACTCCTGATGTTATGGAAGTCAAAGCCAGGGACGGGGAGGAAGAACTGCCCATGGTAAGTGCAGATCAGGTTCATGATCATCTGAAGAACCTAAAAGTGTTCAAGTCCATGGGACCGACGGAATACACCCACGGGTGCTGAGAGAACTGGCAGAGGAGGTTGCTAAACCCCTCTCTGTTATATTTCAAAAGTCATGGCAATCTGGTGAAGTCCCCACGGACTGGAAAAGGGGAAACATTGCCCCCATCTTCAAAAAGGGTAAGAAGGAGGAACCAGGGAACTACAGGCCAGTCAGTCTCACCTCTGTGCCTGGAAAGATCATGGAGCAGATCCTCCTGGAGTCACTACTGGCTCAGAAGAATAGTGAAGAGGTGATTGGGAACAGTCAGCATGGCTTTACCAAGGGCAAATCCTGCCTGACCAACCTGGTTGCCTTCTATGAGCAGGTGACAAAATTAATAGCTGAGTGGCGAGCAACTGATGTCATTTACCTGGACCTGAGCAAAGCCTTCGACACTGTCCCACACCACATCCTGGCCTCCAGGCTGGTGACACATGGGTTTGATGGGTGGACCACTAGATGGATAAGGAACTGGCTTGATGGCTGCACCCAAAGAGTGGCTGTCCATGGGTCCATGTCCCAGTGGAGGCCAGTGACAAGCGGAGTCCCTCAGGGATCAGTCCTGGGACCTGTCTTGTTCAACATCTTTGTGGGTGCCATGGACAGTGGCATTGAGTGCACCCTCAGCAAGTTTGCTGATGACACCAAGCTGTGTGGTGCAGCAGACACGCTGGAGGGAAGGGAGGCCATCCAGAGGGACCTTGACAGGCTGGAGAGGTGGGCACAAGCCAACCTCATGAGTTCAATAAGAGCAAGTGCAGGGTCCTGCATCTGGGTGGAGGCAATCCCAGGCACAAATCCAGGCTGGGCAGGGACTGGCTGGAAAGTAGCCCTGAGGAGAGAGGCTTGGGGGTGCTGGTGGACAAAAAGCTCAACAGGAGCTCTCAGTGTGCACTTGCAGCCCGCAAGGCCAATCAGATCCTGGGCTGCATCAGGAGAAGTGTGGCCAGCAGGTCGAGGGAGGTGATCCTCCCCCTCTACTCAGCCCTGGTGAGACCCCATCTGGAGTACTGTGTCCAGTTCTGGAGCCCCTATGACAAGAGGGATGTGGGGGTGCTGGAAGGTGTCCAGAGAAGGGCCATGAGGATGATCAGAGGGCTGGAGCACCTCTCCTATGAGGACAGACTGAAGGAGTTGGGGCTGTTCAGTCTGGAGAAGAGAAGGCTCCGAGGTGACCTAATTGTGGCCTTCCAGTATCTGAAGGGGGCTACAAGAAGGCTGGGGAGGGACTTTTGAGGGTGTCAGGGAGTGATAGGACTGGGGGGAATGGAATGAAGCTGGAGGTGGGGAGATTCAGGCTGGAGGTGAGGAGGAAGTTCTTCCCCATGAGAGTGGTGAAACCCTGGAATGTGTTGTCCAGGGAGGTGGTTGGGGCCCTGTCCCTGGGGGTGTTTAAGAGCAGGCTGGCTGAGGTTCTGGCCAGGCTGATGTAGTGTGGGGTGTCCCTGCCCATGGCAGGGGGGTTGGAACTAGATGATCCTTGTGGTCCCTTCCAACCCTGAATGAAACTATGAAACTATGAAAAACTTCTTCCGAATGTCCAGTCTAAACCTTCTCAGTCACAGCTTGAGGCCATTCCCTCTTGTTCTATCTGTGAGCAACCTGCTGTAGTGTGAGGTGTCCCTGCCCATGGCTGGGGGGTTGGAACTGGCTGATCCTTGAGGTCCCTTCCAACCCTGACAATTGTATGATTCTAAATAGCCTAAAAGGCTCCTACCACAGATTCCCAGATGCTATATTTAACCTGCCTGTATTTGTTTCCTGACCAATTATATAGGCAGCACCAACATCACCAAAGCACCTTGTGTCCTGGACTGCACAACTGCATGTGCACTACGCTCAGCAACTCATTTACTTTTTCTTACTCGTGTTTTTACTGCTTGAATCACATCCTTGGGCTTCTGCTTTCATAGGCCATATCTAAATGCTGCTATAGCTTAGTCAGAAAACAAGTGACCCATGCATGTTGCTGACAAGTCGATGTGGATTCGAGGGAGTAAGCAAGTCAGCTTGCGTGTCCTGGCTCATGGATTTTCTCTGCACAGATCTGCTGGCCTAGGGCTCTGACACAGGTGGGGGTTGGTCTCTTCTCCCAGGCAAGCAGCACCAGAACAAGAGGACACAGTCTCAAGCTGCACCAGGGGAGGTTCAGGCTGGATGTGAGGAAGAAATTCTTCCCAGAGAGATTGGCCATTGGAATGTGCTGCCCAGGGAGGTGGTGGAGTCACCACCACCTCGGTAGTTGTTTAAGAAGAGACTGGATGGGGTGCTTGGTGCCATGGCTTAGTTGATTAGATGGTGTTGGATGATAGGCTGAACTTGATGATTTTTGAGGTCTTTTCCAACCTGGTTAATTCTATTCTATTCTATTCTATTCTATTCTATTCTATTCTATTCTATTCTATTCTATTCTATTCTATTCCATTCCATTCCATTCCATTCCATTCCATTCCATTCCATTCCATTCCATTCCATTCCATTCCACTCTACTGGAAGAGCAACTCTAAACTAAGGTCTGTTGTGCCTGTACAAATTTCTGTTGCTTATTACCACTGTTTTTATATAGGATGTTTAACATTATAAATATAACTCAGGAAGAAGTAAGCTGATAATAGAGGTTCCCATTTATCAGACTCATGCTAAAGGACTTCAAATTAACTTCAGTAGAATTTGCCTAAGATTTTAATAAGGTTGAAACTGCAGTTAACCCCTTATTAAAAGGAGCAAATGCAGGGTTCTGCACCTAGGCTGGAACAATCCTCACTATCAATACAGAATGGGGGAGGAGGTGATAGAAAGCATCCCTGTGGAAAAGGATTGGGGGTGCTGATGGATGAGAAGCTGGACAGAGGCAGGCAGTGTGAGCTTGCAGCACAGAAGGTCAACCACATCCTGGGCTGCATCAAAAGATGTGTGGCCAGCAGAGCCAGAGAGGTGATTCTGCCACTTTGCTCTGCTCTGGTGAGACCTTACCTGGAGTACTGTGTGCAGCTCTGGAGCCCTCAAAATAGAAAGGACATGGAGCTGATGGAACAAGTCCAAATGAGGGCCATGAAAATGATCAGGGGTTGGAGCACCTCTGCTACAAGGACAGGCTGAGGGAGCTGGGGGTGTTCAGCCTGGAGAAGAGCAGGCTCCAGAGGGACCTAATAGCAGTGTTCCAGTACCCGAAGGGGGCCGCAAGAAGGATGGAGAGAGACTGTTGGCAAAGGCCTGCAATGATAGGTCAAGGGGCAATGGCTTCAAACTAGAGAAGAGCATACTGGGTATTAGGAACAAGCTTTTTGCGATGAGGGTGGTGGAACACTGGAACAGGTTGCCCAGGGGGGTGATTGGGGCCTCATCCCTGGAGATATTCATCCCTGGATGACCTTTGGAAGTCCCTTCCAATGCAGACCACTCTATGATCCTAATGGGAAAGCTTGACTGTCCCACTGTGTGTCTTCTTTTTGCTTCAAAGTAAAAAGAGTTTCACTGACTTACTATTAGTATGATCTTAAGGACATTTGAAGGAAGATCAGTTACAATACCATACAGAATAGAATAGAATAGAATAGAATAGAATAGAATAGAATAGAATAGAATAGAATAGAATAGACCAGACCAGGTTGGAAGAGACCCTCAAGATCATCATGTCCAACCTATCATCCAACACCATCTAATCAACTAACCAATGGCACCAAGCACCCCATCAAGTCTCCTCCTTAACACCTCCAGTGATGGTGACTCCATCACCTCCCTGGGCAGCCCATTCCAATGGGCAATCACTCTCTCTGTGTATAACTTCTTCCTAACCTCCAGCCTAAACCTCCCCTGGCGCAGCCTGAGACTGTGTCCTCTTTTTCTGGTGCTGGTTGCCTGGGAGAAGAGACCAACCCCCACCTGGCTACAACCTCCCTTATGAAATGGAATCTATCACCTCTCTGCCCCAGCTTTGAGATGCTCTTCATATCATGATCTACAAGGAGAACTCAAACTGATTGTGCATTTCAATATAGTAGCCTAAACATCTGATAAGGAAATACTCTCTAAATCACAGAATCACAGAATGCTAGGGTTTGGAAGGGACCTTGAGAAGACCATCCAGTCCAAGCCCCCTGCCAGAGCAGCATCACCTCGAGCAGATCACACAGGAAGGCATCCAAACAGGTTTGGAATCTCTCCACAGAGATGCTAATTAGAATCACATGTGCAAAACTGCAGAGACTAAAATAAACTCTAGGCAGGAATATTTATAACAGAAAGGTGATCACACACAAAGTACATTCACAATTTCTAAGCTTAATTCCTTCTTAGCAACAGTCCCAGTATAGTCAAAATTGATCAAGCTCTGTCCTTTTGCCATGATAGGCTTCAGCCTGAACACTTCTGTGAGAAACTCCAGCCTCACATCACACAAGCAGCAGACACTGATATCTGCTCACACCTGACCCTGTCAGAGGAATATTTCTTACCTGTGGTACTAAAGGACTAAGGGGAATGGATCACAGGATGACAGGGGTTGGAAGGGACCCAAAGAGATCACCAAGTCCAACCCTCCTGCCAGAGCAGGACCATAAAATCTAGGTCACAGAAGAACAGATCCAGATGGGGTGCTTGGTGCCAGAACAAGAGGACACTGTCTCAGGCTGCACCAGGGGAGGATTAGGCTGGATGGTAGGAAGAAATTCTTCATGGAAAGAGAGACTGGCCATTGCAATGTGCTGCCCAGGAAGGTGGTGGAGTCACCATCCCTGGAGGTGTTTAGAAAGAGCCTGGATGAGGCACTTGGTGCCATGGTTTAGTTGATTAGATGGTGTTCGGTGATAAGATGGACTCAATGGTCTCTTTTCCCTTCCCTTCCCTTCCCTTCCCTTCCCTTCCCTTCCCTTCCCTTCCCTTCCCTTCCCTTCCCTTCCCTTCCCTTCCCTTCCCTTCCCTTCCCTTCCCTTCCCTTCCCTTCCCTTCCCTTCCCTTCCCTTCCCTTCCTTCCCTTCCCTTCCCTTCCCTTCCCTTCCCTTCCCTTCCTTCTTCTCTTCTCTCACAATCCCAGCTCTGGAAATAGAATAGAATAGAATAGAATAGAATAGAATAGAATAGAATAGAATAGAATAGAATAGAATAGAATAGAACAGAACAGAATGGAACAGAATGGAACAGAATTAACCAGGTTGGAAAATACCTTTGAGATGTACATTTCCTACCATGGAATCCAGAGCAATCCAGAGTGGCTTTTTTTGTATGTGCCTAGAATAGAATAGAATAGAATAGAATAGAATAGAATAGAATAGAAGAATAGAATAGAATAGAATAGAATAGAATAGAATAGAATAGAATAGAATAGAATAGACCAGGTTGGAAAAGACCTTTGAGATCAACAAGTCCAATCTATCACCCAACACCATCTAATCAATTAAACCATGGCACCAATCACCCCATCCAGTCTCTTCCTAAACACCTCCAGTGCTGGTGACTCCACCACCTCCCTGGGCAGCAGGAAATACTCAAAGGAGATATAAAATCTACTTTGTTCTTTGTATTGTGGCTTGAGCACAGTCTTCCCCCTCATTCTTCACCAAACTCTCTCAGTTCAGCTGAAACTTCTTCTGTGCTTTACCTGTCAGTTTTTAAGGCATCAAAGCCCCCACTGAGACAGGGAATAAAAAGTCAGCCCTGGGAATCAGTGGACTGTGCTCAGGGTGATTCATTTGAGATAACATAGTTATGTTTAGTAACTATTTTAAGATGCTATGATTCAATTTGGTTTCAATTGCTTCTTGTTGAACTTGCAACCTCTCACTCCACCCTCTCTCTCCTGAGCCTGTTCTTACTGAATCACTTTGGATCCCTGCCATGACATACACAGGCTGCAAGCAGTGGTGCAGAAAAAGCAGTGCAGGAAGGTTTTCTGCAGCAGAAGAATTTGGCATCCTTTCCAAGGAGAAATAATCATCACTTGTCATTTGAGTTTCTAGAAGCTTTTCCCCCTCCTTCTTCTTCTCAGAACTTGCATCAAATAAAAGGGGGGGAGGGGGGAATAAAGGCAAAAATAATCTTGATTTAAATAGTGCTGCTTATAGACTCAGGGCTTTTGCTGTAGTGTCTCAGGTCTGGACTAAGAGATATGTAAAACTCAGGAATGAAGTTCACTGGCAGATGTGAAACCTAATACAGCCTCAGTCCACACTTGGTTTGCTGCCTCTTAGCCAGTGCTGTGCTAGCAATCACTCATTTGCAAACGCTGCCCTAATGTCTTTTACATAAACACTGCAGAAATCAAAGGCAGGAGCACCAGAGGATCTCAGGATTCTGTTGTGTGGATCCAACTTCTACATCTAATAATAAATCATTTTAAGGCAAACCTTCCCTCCCTTAGCTTCCTGGTAATAGCTTCCATTAGGATGCAATAAGAAAGCCAGGGAGAATGGATACAGTTGGGGCTGTTCAGTCTGGAGAAGAGAAGGCTCTGAGGTGACCTAATTGTGGCCTTCCAGTGTCTGAAGGGGGCCTACAGGAAGGCTGGGGAGGGACTGCTCAGGATCTCAGGTAGTGATAGGACTAGGGGGAATGGAATGAAGCTGGAAGTGGGGAGATTCAGGCTGGAAGTGAGGAGGAAGTTCTTCCCCATGAGAGTGGTGAAACCCTGGAATGGGTTGTCCAGGGAGGTGGTTGGGGCCCCGTCCCTGGGGGTGTTTAAGCCCAGGCTGGCTGAGGCTGTGGCCAGGCTGATGTAGTGTGGGGTGTCCCTGCCCATGGCAGGGGGTTGGAACTAGATGATCCTTGTGGTCCCTTCCAACCCTGACTGATTCTATGATCCTACGATCAGGCTGAGTCCTTAGGATAGGATAAGATAGGATAAGATAGGATAGGATAGGATAGGATAGGACACAATAGAGTAGAGTAGAGTAGAGTAGAGTAGAGTAGAGTAGAGTAGAGTAGAGTAGAGTAGAGTAGAGTAGAGTAGAGTAGAGTAGAAGAATTAACCAGGTTAGAAAAGACCTTTGAGGTCATTGAGTCCAACCTATCACCCGACACCATCTAATCAACTAAACCATGGCACCAAGCACCCCATCCAGTCTCTAAGTTCCTCCTCATGCTGAGGTGGAACATCCTGTGCTCTACTTTATATCCATTGCCCCTCATCTGCTGCAAGTGAGCAGAGCCTGTCCCCTCCTCTTGACCCACAGCCCTCAGCTATTTGTAGACATTTATTAAATCCCCTCTCAGTCTTCTATTCTCCAGACTAAAGAGCTCCAGGGCTCTCCTCATCAGGAAGTGCTCCTCTCCCTCAATCATCCTGGTAGCTCTCCATTGGACCCTCTCCAGCAGATCCCTGTCCCTCTTGAAGTGGGTAGGAAGAAACTGGATGAGGCACTTGGTGCCATGGTTTAGTTGATGAGATGGTGTTGGGTGATAGGTTGGACTTGCTGATCTCTAAGGTCTTTTCTAACCTGGTCTGGTCTATTCTATTCTATTCTATTCTATTCTATTCTATTCTATTCTATTCTATTCTATTCTATTCTATTCTATTCTATTCTATTCCATTCCATTCCATTCCATTCCATTCCATTCCATTCCATTCCATTCCATTCCATTCCATTCTGCTTCATTCCTGGCCAAGCTGTCAGCCCATGGCTTGGACAGCAGCACTCTGAGCTGGGTTAGGAACTGGCTGGATGGCCGAACCCAGAGAGTGGTGGTGAATGGTGCCACAGCCAGCTGGCGGCCAGTCAGTAGTGGTGTCCCCCAGGGATCAGTGCTGGGCCCCATCCTCTTTAACATCTTTATTGATGATCTGGATGAGGACATTGAGTCTATCATCAGTAAATTTGCTGATAACACCAAGCTGGGGACAGGAGTTGATCTGTTAGAGGGCAGGAGAGCTCTGCAGAGAGACCTCGACAGGCTGGACAGATGGGCAGAGTCCAACGGCATGAGATTGAACACATCCAAGTGCCGGGTTCTGCACATTGGCCACAACAACCCCATGCAGTGCTACAGGCTGGGGTCAGAGTGGCTGGAGAGTAGCCAGGCAGAAAGGGACCTGGGGGTGCTGGTTGACAGTAGGCTGAACGTGAGCCACCAGTGTGCCCAGGCAGCCTAGAGGGCCAGTGGCATCCTGGCCTGCACCAGGAACAGTGTGGCCAGCAGGAGCAGGGAGGTCATTCTGCCCCTGTACACTGCACTGGTTAGGCCACACCTGGAGTCCTGTGTCCAGTTCTGGGACCCTCAGTTTAGGAAGGAGGTTGACTTGCTGGAACGAGTCCAGAGAAGGGCAACGAAGTTGGTGAGGGGTTTGGAACACAGCCCTGTAAGGAGAGGCTGAGGGAGCTGAGGCTGCTTAGCCTGGAGAGGAGGAGACTCAGGGGAGACCTTATTGCTCTCCACAACTACCTGAAGGGGGGTTGTAAACAGGCAGAGGTTGGTCTCTTCTCCCAGGCAGCCAGCACCAGAACAAGAGGACACAGTCTCAGGCTGCACCAGGGGAAGTTCAGGCTGGAGGTCAGGAGGAAGTTTTACACAGAGAGAGTGATTGCCCATTGGAATGGGCTGCCTGGGGAGGTGGTGGAGTTGCCATCACTGGAGGTGTTCAGGAGGAGACTTGACAGGGTGCTTGGTTCCATGGTTTAATTGATTGGGTGGTATTGGATGATAGATTGGACACGATGATCTTGAAGGTCTCTTCCAACCTGGTCTATTCTATTCTATTCTATTCTATTCTATTCTATTCTATTCTATTCTACTCTACTCTACTCTACTCTACTCTATTCTACTCCTCTCTTCTCTTCTCTTCTCTTCTCTTCTCTTCTCTTCTCTTCTCTTCTCTTCTCTTCTCTTCTCTTCTCTTCTCTTCTCTTCTCTTCTCTTCTCTTCTCTTCTCTTCTCTTGGCACATCCATTCTGGATTGCCAATTTTATGGTAGGAAATGTAGGTCCCTAAGACCTGAGAACTCATTTTTCAGTGCAATATCTGAGAACCTGGATTGCTGAAGTCAGTGCTGAGAATCAGGGAGGGGTGGGGGGGGGAAATGAGCTCTGCCACTGGAAACTGGGAAAAATAATACACCCTCACCACAGCTGTTATTATTACTTAGCAATTAATGGATAGAACACAAAAATTTGGGGCAGTGCAATCCATTTTTCTTTCTGAGTACTTCAGTCCAGCTCCTCCATCTACTCAGGCACAAAAAGTACCCTTGCAGATCACATGCCCAGCCAGAATAATCTTTTTCCAGACATAAAATGAAGGTCCACTGGTTGAGTTTTGGTGCAATGGGTAGGGCTGGGACAAGGAAAATGCCAGCCCCTCAAAGAGCAGTTTCTGCTGGATGTTGATCTCCAGGACTTCCTGGGATGCTTGCTGCACTGAGAGGACTATAGAGGTAAATTCATCCTTTCTGTCTGCTGCTGACTTCAAGGCTGTAGCTGCTTCCAGCAGGATGGCATTTGATGGTTTTCTTTCACCACAGAGGAACAACATTTTCAGTTATAGTTTTGCCTTCCACAGGACTGCTTAGGGCTCAGTCCTTGGAAGTGATGATTAAGCTCTCACCCATTGGAAGCTTCTCCTGCAGCACAGCTCTCCTGCTCTTCCCCAAGTCCTCACCCCCTGGATTCATGGCAAGCTTCTCCTGCTCTTCCCCAAGTCCTCACCCCCTGGATTCATGACAAGCTTCTCCTGCAGCACAGCTCTCCTGCTCTTCCCCAAGTCCTCACCCCCTGGATTCATAGGAAGCTCCTCCTGCTCTTCCCCAAGTCCTCACCCCCTGGATTCATGGGAAGCTCCTCCTGCAGCACAGCTCTCTGCTCTTCCCCAAGTCCTCACCCCCTGGATTCATGGGAAGCTTCTCCTGCAGCACAGCTCTCCTGCTCTTCCCCAAGTCCTCACCCCCTGGATCTATGGGAAGCTTCTCCTGCAGCACAGCTCTCTGCTCTTCCCCAAGTCCTCACCCCCTGGATCCATGGGAAGCTTCTCCTGCAGCATAGCTCTCCTGCTCTTCCCCAAGTCCTTCCCCTGTGCTGCACTGGAAGCCTGTAAGAACTGGAGGAGGTCCCTGGGGGTCTGCAGTGCTCTGTGCAGGCAGCAGGGACTCAGATATCTCACCAAAGGGGTAGTTTAGAATTACCTTTCTTTTCCTTTTCACACCCAAGAGAGGTTTATTTAGATTTTACTACTTTGCTGCTCAAGATCTGTGAAAAAAATATTCAAAGTCATAGCCTAAACTCCCACAATCTTGCAGCTCTTTTACCAGGCAGACAGTCCCCAAGTATTGAGGACCCAACTACACAAACCTTCCTGGCACCACTGAGCAGGGACATTCATTCAGCCCCAGATCCTGCCTGCCAAAGTGTCAGCAGGCATTTCTTTCTAGCAACCAGAAGCTATCCATACTCCTTCACAGACAACCTGGAGCAGCAGATATATACTGCTCATTAGAGAAACTTAAGCCTCCTGACTGGAAAATAAAACAGGTTTTTTTGTCATTCCTTAGCTTCTTGACTAGTAGGAATGGTTTTGGGTTGGGTTTGTTGTTTGCTATCTTCTTCACCATATTGGTGGCTTTCCAATCCCTGCTCTGTGCAATACATTTGGAAAAGGTTTTTCCTTGCTCTCTGTTTTCCTCTTGAAAGAATCACCTAAGCTGAATTTAACTGCAAGGATTTTGATTGGTTACAAAATCATTCCCTTCAGGCAATTTAGAATGCAGAGAACACAATTAACCAGGTTGGAAAAGACCTTGGAGATCGGTGAGTCCAACCTATCACCCAACACCATCTAATCAACTAAACCATGGCACCAAGTGCCTCATCAAGGCTCTTCCTAAACACCTCCAGTGATGGCCACACCTTAAGGCCTGTGTCCAGTTCTGGGCCCCTCAGTTTAGGAAAGATGTTGACTTGCTGGAAGGTGTCCAGAGAAAGGCAACAAGATTGGTGAGGGATTTGGAGCGCAGCCCTGTGAGGAGAGGCTGAGGGAGCTGGGGCTGCTCAGCCTGGAGAAGAGGAGGCTCAGAGGAGTCCTTATTGCTGTCTACAACTCCCCTCATCCAGTCCCCTCTTAAACACCTCCAGGGATGGTGACTCCACCACCTCCCTGGGCAGCACATCCCAATGGCCAATCTCTCTTTCTATGAAGAGCTCCTCCTACCATCCAGCCTAAGCCTCTCCCGGCACAGCCTGAGACTGTGTCCTCTTGTTCTGGTGCTGGTTGCCTGGGAGAAGAGACCAACCCCCACCTGGCTACAACCTCCCATCAGGGAGTTGTAGAGAGCAAGAAGGTCTCCCCTGAGCCTCCTCTTCTCCAGGCTAAGCAACCCCAGCTCCCTCAGCCTCTCCTCACAGGGCTGTGCTCCAAACCCCGCCCCAGCTTTGTTGCCCTTTCACTTTGGCCTTCTCATGTATCTTCTTTGCAGCCACAAAAACCCCTCTTTCATTATTAAATCAGGTAGAAAATCACCATCTTTCCCCCAGTGAAAGGCTGAAATATCCCAAATATCAGTATCCACCCGAGTCATTTGTAATGAATTGAGCCTTTTGTCCAACCACAAATGAACTCCTCCGTTTGGCAGAGGAATGTAATCTAATCTGGTTTATTTTTTTGGATGGCCTCCAGAACCTGTCTCTTTGCATCTGAAAGATTGCTCTTATCCTTCTACATGCAACTTTTCTTTCCTAAAGTAAACTTTAAACCCTATTTTCACCTTCTTTCCTCATTTCCACTTGGGGGAAAGATTTCTTGCTCAAAAAGACCCAGGGCTAAAAAGTTAAATCATTGCCAATATGTAGTTTCCTTTGCATTTACCTTGAAGAAACAGAAGTGATATATTTCTTCTTCTGGCTCTGAGGTATTCAGTCCCTGGTTTTCATTCTGATACATTATGTTATCCTTTTCCTGTGTAGACCTTCAGGAAAGTAGAAGAAATACTTTATAGATACAGAGAATCAGGGGAGGGAGGGAGGGGAGGGGAGGGGAGGGGAGGGAGGGAGGGAGGGGAGGGGAGGGGAGGGAGGGGAGGGGAGGGGAGGGGGGAGGGGAAGGGAAGGGAAGGGAAGGGAAGGGAAGGGAAGGGAAGGGAAGGGAAGGGAAGGAAGGGAAGAGAAAGAAGAGAAGAGAAGAGAAGAGAAGAGAAGAGAAGAGAAGAGAAGAGAAGAGAAGAGAAGAGAAGAGAAGAGAAGAGAAGAGAAGAGAAGAGAAAGAGAAGAGAAGAGAAGAGAAGAGAAGAGAAGAGAAGAGAAGAGAAGAGAAGAGAAGAGAAGAGAAGAGAAGAGAAGAGAAGAGAAGAGAAGAGAAGAGAATTAACCAGGTTGGAAAAGACCTTGGAGATCAGTGAGTCCAGCCTATCACCCAACACCATCTCATCAACTAACCCATGGCACCAAGCACCCCATCCAGTCTCTTCCTCAACAGCTCCAGTGATGACGACTCCACCACCTCCCTGGGCAGCACATTCCAATGGCCAATCCCTCTTTCTGTGAAGAACTTTTTCCTGATCTCCAGCCTAATTTGGTGTAACATTCTTCCAAAAATATATCTAGTGTGTGCCCCTGGTTTCTGCAAGTTTTTAATCTGGAAAGCTTGGGGTCCCTTTTTTTTCTCTCTATATTAAAGCTCAAATCACAGAATCACAGAATCAACTAGGTTGGAAGAGACCTCCAAGATCATCAAGTCCAACTGATTACCCAACCCTAGACCATGTCACTAAGTGCCTCATCCAGGCTTTTATTGAACACCCCCAGGGATGTTGACCCCACCACCTCACTGGGCAGCCCATTCCAACGGGCTGGGTTGCACCTGATGATCTGGGAGCAGATGTTGGTCAGTTAGTGGGCAGAAGGGCTCTGCAAAGGGACCTCGACTGACTGGACAGATGGGTGGAGTCCAACAGGATGGCATTCAACAAATCCAAGTGCCAGGGGCTGCACTTTGGCCACAACAACCCTATGCAGAGCTACAGGCTTGGGTCAGAGTGGCTGGAGAGCTCCCAAACAGAAAGGGACCTAGGGGTGCTGATTGACAGCTGCCTAAACATGAGTCAGCAGTGTGCCCAGGTGGCCAAGAGGGTCAATGGCATCCTGGCCTGAATCAGGAACAGTGTGGCCAGCAGGAGCAGGGAAGTCATTCTGCCCTGTACTCTGCATTGGTTAGGCCACACCTTGAGTCCTGTGTCCAGTTCTGGGCCCCTCAGTTTAAGAAGGACATCGAAACACTTGAATGTGTCCAGAGAAGGGCAACAAGGCTGGGGAGAGGCCTTGAGCACAGCCCTGTGAGGAGAGGCTGAGGGAGCTGGGGTTGTTTAGCCTGGAGAAGAGGAGGCTCAGGGGTGACCTTATTGCTGTCTACAACTACCTGAAAGGTGGTTGTAGCCAGGTGGGGGTTGGTCTCTTCTCCCAGGTAACCAACACAAGAACAAGAGGACACAGTCTCAAACTGTGCCAGGGGAGGTTTAGGCTGGAGGTGCGGAAGAAATTTTACAGAGAGAGAGTGATTGTCCTTTGGGATGTGCTGCCCAGGGAGGTGGTGGAGTCCCCATCCCTGGAGGTGTTCAAGAGGGGATTGGACATGGCCTTTGGTGCCATGGTTTAGTCATGAAGTCTGTGGTGACAGGTTGGACTCGACGATCTTTGAGGTCTCATCCAACCTTGGTGATACTGTGATGCTGTGATACTGTGATCTTGGAGGTCTCTTCCAAACTGGTTGATTCTGTGATTCATCACTCTTTCTGGGAAGAACTTCTTTCTAAGATGAAGCCTAAACTTGCCCCTGCACAGCTTGAGACTGTAATAAACACAAATGCATCTCTGTTTCACGCATTAAGTTGCATGAGTCATGAAAGTCTTTAGAGAAAATAAGAAAGAGAGACAAAAAAAAATATATTTTTAATCCATCTACCCTCACATCCCAGCTCATGACAAATTCCTTTGTCTCTGTTTCATGATGTGCAGCTATTTCTGTTTCTGTTCACCCCCTGCCAGACTCTGATGTCAGGAAGGTTGGTGCGGTTCCAGGGTAACTCCAGAGTGGCCCCCAGTGTCTGGATGAAAGTCAGATCGCCTTGGTTGGGTCCAGATAAAACAGTAGTAATGCTTGCTGGCAGAATGGCAGCATTTTTGGGGATTTGACAAGGGCTGTGACCAGACTCTAGACTGAGGGCAAACATGTCTCTCCATCTGCTGCCAAGACAATCCACGGTCCCAGGGTCTGTTGGGTTTGGCTGCGGAGGGTCTGCTCTTGGTCCCCTGGGTGGGATTCATGGGGCATGTTCTCAGGATCCTGCACTCCAGCCTTCATTCCCACTGCTGTCCACTGCCCCTGTGCAACAGGCAAGAGCTCTCTGAGACGGTTTCTTTCTCTTTGGCAAAGGCCTTGTCCTACCCTTAGGCAATCATCTATCCCAGACAGCGCTCTGCCGTAGGTTGAAGAATCATAGAATAGGACAACAGAATGGTCCAGGTCAGAAGGGACCTCCAAAGGTCACCCAGTCTGACCTCCCCACAGTCAGCAGGGACATCCCCAACTAGATCAGGCTGCCCAGGGTCTCATCAAGCCTCAACCACAGAATCACAGAATCACCAAGGTTGGAAGAGACCTCAAAGATCATAGTATCATAGTATCATAGTATCATTCAGGGTTGGAAGGGACCACAAGGATCATCTAGTTCCAACCCCCCTGCCATGGCCAGGGACACCCCACACTAGATCAGGCTGGCCAAAGCTCACCAAGCCCAACCTGTCACCACAGACCTCATGACTAAACCATGGCACCAAGTGCCACGTCCAATCCCCTCTTGAACACCTCCAGAGATGGTGACTCCACCACCTCCCTGGGCAGCACATTCCAATGGCTAACTGGGCAAGCAGTTCCAGTGTTCCACCACCCTCACAGTAAAGAACTTCTTCCTGATATCCAATCTAAATCTGCTCTTCTCTAGTTTGAAGCCATTGCCCCTTGTCCTGTCACCACAGGCCTTTGTAAATAGTTTCTCTCCAACCTTCTTGCAGCCTCCTTCAGGTACTGCGAGGCTGCTATTAGGTCTCCCCTGAGCCTCCTCCTATTCTCCAGGCTGAAAACCCCAGCACCCTCAGCCTGACCTCATAGCAATGGTGGTTGAGTCCCCAAGCCTGCATGTATTTAAAGGTGGTTCAGATGTGATGCTTGAGATATGATTTAGGGGTGAACCTTGTAGAGTGGGGCCCTTGGTTGGACTTGGTGATCCTGAGGCTCTTTTCCAACCTGCATGTTTCTGTGATTCTGTGATTCAGATTTCTACTGGTTTGGGAGCCTTTAAACTCTTTGCATGGATAAAGGACTAGCTGCTTCAGCTGGCTGGATTAGGCCCTTGCTGTGTTCTCCATACCTGAAATCACTCCACAAGCCTGGCTGTGGTCAGCAGATGACAGCCCAGTTGGGCTTTCAGTGGCAGCCATTGGTGACACTAGTATTTAGCATCTAATTTGATGACAACCTAAACCGCAGTTTTGTCCTCTAAATACTGGACAGCTTGGACTCTGGTACATCTTCCACTGAGGTGTCACCACTGCACCAGCCACAGGAGCTGAGGTTTTGCCACAGTTGCAAATAAAAGGGGCTTGCCATCATGAATGTGGTGGAGTCACCATCCCTGGAGGTGTTCAAGAGGGGATTGGACATGACACTTGGTGCCATGGTCTAGTCATGAGGTCTGTGGTGACAGGTTGGACTCGATGATCCTCGAGGTCTCTTCCAACCTTAGTGATACTCTGATACTGTGACATTTGGCTTTCCAGCTTATTCCACTAGGTTGAAGTTCATTCAGTATCTTCCATCTGTGTGCATTCAAGACAGACTTCATTTACAGGAATAGCAAATGCAAGACACAGGATGTTGTTATTCCTCAGAAATCATAGAATCAATAAGGTTGGAAAAGACCTCAGAGAATGTCAAGTCCAACCTAGAACCCAACACCTCAGGACAGATAAACCATGGCACCAAGTGCCACATCCAATCCCCTCTTGAACACCTCCAGGATGGTGACTCCACCACCTCCCTGGGCAGCACATTCCAATGGCAAATCTCTCTTTCTGTGAGAACTTTCTCCTCACCTCAAGCCTAAACTTCCCCTGGCACATTCTTGTTCTGGTGCTGGTTGCCTGGGAGAAGAGACCAAGCCCCACCTGGCTACAACCTCCCTTCAGGTAGTTGTAGAGAGCAATGAAGCACTGTCCAGCTTTTATTTATATAGAAGGCAATATGTGAAGGCTTCACAGAATATTGGAAGCTGGAAGGAACCTCCAAAGCTCATGCAGTCCAACCCCCCTGCCACAACAGGATCTCCTATACCAGATCACACAGGAACACATCCAGGTGGGTTCTGAATATCTCCAGAGTGACTTCTGCTTTACTTATTCTGTACTGTGCTTGCACAGTAGTGAGAAAGGAAAAGCAAACACTTGTAAAGGGCTCATGGCAGTTACCAATCAATATTATAAAGAGCTGAGTGGTATCTGCACATACATACTGCAGACAGGAGCACAGAGCACAGATCCTGGTGATGTTCAACTGCAGTCTGAAGGGAGGTTGTAGCCAGGTGGAAGGAAGAAGTCCTTCCCAGAAAGAGAGATTGGCCATTAGAATGTGCTGCCCAGGGAGGTGGTGGAGTCACCATCACTGGAAGTGTTTAGGAAGAGACTGGATGGGGTGCTTGGTGCCATGGTTTAGTTGATTAGATGGTGTTGGGTGATAGGTTGGACTTGATGGTATCAAAGGTCTTTTCCAACTTGGTTAATTCTCTTCTCTTCTCTTCTCTTCTCTTCTCTTCTCTTCTCTTCTCTTCTCTTCTCTTCTCTTCTCTTCTCTTCTCTTCTCTTCTCTTCTCTTCTCTTCTCTTCTCTTCTCTTCTCTTCTCTTCTCTTCTCTTCTCTTCTCTTCTCTTCCTCTTCTCCTGGAGCTCAGGCAGGCAGATCCAGCCTCTGTCCTCCGGCATAAATAGAGCTTCTGACAGAAACACACAGAATCACAGAAACTTTCAGGTTGCAGGTGACCCTCAGGATCACCAAGTCCAGCCAACAACCCTACTCTACATTGTTCACCCCTAGACCATAGCCCCAGGCACCACATCCAAGCCACCTGGAAACACATCCAGGCTTGGGGACTCAACCACCTCCCTGAGCAGCATATTCCAAGGCCTGACCACTCTTGCTGGGAAAAACTTCTTCCTAATGTCCAGTCTAAACCTACCCAGTTGTAGCTGAAGACCATTCCCTCTTGTTCTGTCAGTAATTACCTGTGAGAAGAGACCAGCAACAGCTTCTCCACAACCTCCTTTCAGGTAGTTGTAGACAGCAATGAGGTCTCCCCTCAGCCTTCTCTTTTCCAATCTAACCATCCCCAGCTTCTTCAGTTGCTCCTCATCAGATTTATTCTCCAGGCCCTTCCCCAGCTTCCTTATCCTCCTCTGCAGTGGCTCCAGCACCTCCACATCTCTCTTGTACTGAGGTGCTCAAAACTGGGCACAAGACTCAAGGTGTAGCCTCACAAGCACTGAGTACAAGGGGACCATCTCCTCCCTGCTCCTGCTGGACTCAGCTCTGCCTGACAAAGGCTGGTTCAAACAGTGTGGAGGGAAGAAGGATACCAAACCCACGCAGCTGTCACAATCTTGACTCCTGATCTGCACTGTTCTTCCACTTACTACCCAAAAAGATCAAGTGCTCTGTGAATCCATTGCACCCTCTTTTATTTTTCAATCACTTCTCCAGTTCAGGAAATCATCTCTATTTAGCACAACATTAGCATGCAAAACAAAAGCTGTCTAAGAAAGGCTGGAGGTGGATATGTAAGCACCCAAGCAGAGAGAGGGAGGTGTCATGATAATACTGGGTGCTAGCATTTCATATGAAGGGGGAGGGGAGCAAAATTATCTGAAGAATTGAAAATAGTCATAGGAAGAATGGGATGGGAATGGGATGGAATGGAATGGAATGGAATGGAATGGAATGGAATGGAATAGGATAGGATAGGATAGAATAGAATAGAATAGAATAGAATAGAATAGAATAGAATAGAATAGAATAGAATAGAATAGAATAGAATAGAATAGAATAGAATAGAATAGAATAGAATAGAATTAACCAGGTTGGTAAAAGACCTCTGAAATCATCAAGTCCAGCCTATCACTCAACACCATCTAATCAGCTCAACCATGGCACCAAGCACCCCATCCAATCTCTTCCTAAACACCTCCAGTGATGGTGACTCCACCACCTCCCTGGGCATTGCATCCCAATGGCCAATCTCTCTTTCTGGGAAGAACTTCTTCCTAACATCCAGCCCAAACCTCCCCTGGCACAGCTTGAGACTGTGTCCTCTTGTTCTGGTGCTGGTTGCCTGGGAGAAGAGACCAACCCCCACCTGGCTACAACCTCCCTTCAGGGAGTTGGAGAGAGCAATGAGGTCTCCCCTGAGCCTCCTCTTCTCCAGGCTAAGCAACCCCAGCTTCCTCAGCCACCCCTCACAGGGCTGTGCTCCAGACCCCTCTCCAGCTTTGTTGCCCTTCTCTGGACATGTTCTGGAGACAGCAGATAAAAAGATCCAGCTTTACTCTAAACCAGCCCAAAATATTTTGTGGCAGGTTAACCAAAACAAAAAGAAGCCAACTCTGAAGCAGAAATAAAGATACTGCTCAGCACAAATTGTTGCTCATGTAAGCAATTATAACTTACTCAGAGTTCCTGTAGTCTTGAGATAAAGCTGTGAAAAAAACATCATAAAGCTGAATTTATTCCACTTCAATTTAGCTGTCAGAAACTTAGACTTCTAGTCTCAGCTCCACAAGGAGGCTTTCTGTAGCCAAATGGGGAGGCACAAAGGAACCTTCACCTCTGTGTCATAGAATCATAGAATGGTTTGGGTTGGAAGGGATCTGGAGGATCATAGTATCATAGTATCAGTCAGGGTTGGAAGGGACCACAAGGATCATCCAGTTCCAACCCCCCTGCCATGGGCAGGGACACCCCACACTACATCAGCCTGGCCACAGCCTCAGCCAGCCTGGGCTTAAACACCTCCAGGGATGGGGCCTCAACCACCTCCCTGGACAACCTATTCCAGGGCTTCACCACTCTCATGGGGAAGAACTTCCTCCTCCCCTCCAGCCTGAATCTCCCCACCTCCAGCTTCATTCCATTCCCCCTAGTCCTAGCACTCCCTGAGATCCTGAGCAGTCCCTCCCCAGCCTTTCTGTAGCCCCCTTTCAGACACTGGAAGGCCACAATTAGGTCACCTGGGAGCCTTCTCTTCTCCAGACTGAACAGCCCCAACTCCTTCAGTCTGTCCTCATAGGAGAGGTGCTCCAGCCCTCTGATCATCCTTGTGTCCCTTCTCTGGACACCTTCCAGCACCTCCACATCCCTCTTGTAATAGGGGCTCCAGAACTGGAGGCAGTTCTCCAGGTGGGGTCTCACCAGGGCTGAGCAGAGGGGGAGAATCACCTCCCTTGACCTGCTGGCCACACTTCTCCTGATGCAGCCCAGGATCTGATTGGCTTTGTGGGCTGCAAGTGCACACTGAGAGCTCCTGTTGAGCTTCTCCTCCCCCAGCACCCCCAAGTCTCTCTCCTCAGGGCTGCTTTCCAGCCAGTCACTGCCCAGCCTGGATTTGTGCCTGGGATTGCCTCCACCCAGATGCAGGACCCTGCACTTGCTCTTGTTGAACCTCATGAGGTTGGCTTGTGCCCACCTCTCCAGCCTGTCCAGGTCCCTCTGGATGGCCTCCCTTCCCTCCAGCGTGTCTGCTGCACCACACAGCTTGGTGTCATCAGCAAACTTGCTGAGGGTGCACTCAATGCCACTGTCCATGGCACCCACAAAGATGTTGAACAAGACAGACCCCATCTAGTTCCAACCCCCCTGCCTTGGGCAGAGACACCTTCCACTAGATCAGGTTGATCAAGGCCCTGTCCATTCTGGTCTTGGACACCTGCAGAACTTCCCTGGGCAATTTGTTGTAGTGTCTCACCACCCTCACTGTAAAGAATGTTTTCCTAGTAAACACTATAATTCTGCCCTTTTCCACAGGATCACACAGGATGTTAGGGGTTGAATAGGACCTCCAAAGATCATAGAGTCCAACCCTCCTTCCAGAGCAGAACCATACAATCTAGCACAGGTCACACAGGAACACATCCAGATGGGGTTTGAAAGTCTCCAGAGAAGGAGACTCCACAACCCCCCTGGGGAGCCATTACCCTTCCAGCTTAAAGCCATTACCCTTCATCTTGTCACCACAAGCCCTCCTGAAAAGTCCCTCCCCAGCTTTCTCTTAGGCCCCTTTCATGCAGTGGATGTTAGGAAGAAATTTAGGCTGGATGTTAAGAAGAAATTCTTCCTAGAAGGAGAGATTTGCCATTGGAAAGTGCTGCCCAGGGAGGTGGTGGAGCTTCCATCACTGGGGGTGTTTAAGAAGAGACTAGATGAATCACTTGGTGCCATGGTTTAGTTGATTAAATGGTGTTGGGTGATAGGTTGGACTTGATGATCTCCAAGGTCTTTTCCAACCTGGTTAGTTCTGTATTCTACTGAAAGGCTGCTATAAGGTCTCTCCAAAGCCTTCTCTTCTCCAGGCTGAACAGCCCAAATTGCTCCCCTTGCTGCAGCCTGTCCTCCCCTTGCTTTCACCTGCCTGCATGGGTCACCTCTGAGCACACCTATTTCCCTCTATCAGTTAGAGAAGGCACAGGAGCACCTGGATGCCTAAGTTTCAGGTCAGTCCAGTTCATCCAGGTGAACCATAGGGTAAGGAGTAAATTAGGTAAGGGTGCAAAATGCTCTGCTGCTGGGAGCAAGCAGCCCCAGCTGTGCCTGCAGCCTGCAAGTGCTGCCCTGGAGGATCAGCCCAGCTCCAGCTCCAGCTCCAGCTCCAGCTCCAGCTCCAGCCAGCATGCAGCCCCAGCTGTGCCTGCAGCCTGCAGGTGCTGGCCTGGAGGATCAGCCCAGCTCCACCTCCAGCTCCAGCTCCAGCTCCAGCTCCAGCCAGCATGCAGCCCCAGCTGTGCCTGCAGCCTGCAGGTGCTGGCCTGGAGGATCAGCCCAGCTCCACCTCCAGCTCCAGCTCCAGCTCCAGCCAGCATGCAGCCCCAGCTGTGCCTGCAGCCTGCAAGTGCTGGCCTGGAGGATCAGCCCAGCTCCAGCTCCAGCTCCAGCTCCAGCTCCAGCTCCAGCTCCAGCCAGCTGAAAGCAAGGGAACACCCCACAAGCCATGGGCTAGAAGAGAGAGCAAGGAACAACTTCAAGCACTGCCAAGAAAGCCAAGCCACAACTGAATGGGAAAGAGGATTTTTGCAGGAGGAGAACATCTCCACTTCTAACACACTCACATGATGCCTGTGCACATTTGGAACAGTGTTTTCCCCATGGTGCAGTTTGTCACCTAATCCCCATCAAAGATAAACAGCCATAGCCCCTTCCTACTGTAACACTCAAGCTAACTTCAGCCTACCACTGGTTGCCTTCACAGGCAATCTTTTCATTGAAAACCTTTACTCCTTGTCCTGTCACAGCAGCCCCTCCTAAAAACATTGTCTCAATCTTTCTTACAGGGCCCCTTTATGTACTGGAAGTCCACAGTAAGGTCACCCTGGAGCCTCCCCTTCTCCAGGCTGAACACCCCCAGCTCTTTCAGCCTTTCTTTGTAGAACTATTCCACCCTTCTGCTCTTTTTTGTGGCACTCCCCTGGAACCCCTCCCAAGAGGTTCATGTCTTCCTTGTCAGGAGGACTGTGCTCTGGTGAGACCTCACCTGGAGTACTGTGTGCAGGTCTGGAGCCCTCAATACAGGAAGGACATGGAGCTGATGGAGAGGGTTCAGAGGAGGGCTACAATAAAGATCAGGGGATTGGAGCACCTCTGCTATGAGGACAGGCTGAGGGAGCTGGGGTGTTCAGCCTGGAGAAGAGGAGGCTCTGGGGAGACCTAATAGCAGCCTGCCAGTACCTGAAGGGGGCTACAAGAAGGATGGAGAGATTGCCTTCACAGGCAGTCGGACCCAAATTCTGCCCTGCTTTGCCCTCTGCCCTAACCCAGATGAACATTAGCATGAGAGATGGCAGATTAGTGTTAAACAGTCCAATCTTTTGTAATGAGGGTAGCCTTGTCTGAAAGCTTCGTGATTTTGCATATTTTAACCAAGCCCAGAGGTCAAGAATGAAGAATTGAAGTTTGCAGCTTCTCCAGAGCATGTAATTTATCAAGACTAACGTGAGGCTTCTTGTGACACAGAATATCAGCTCCACTGAGTCCAACCTATCACCCAGCACCGTCTAATCAACTAAACCATGGCACCAAGTGCCTCATCCGGGCTCTTCTTTTGCACCTCCAGGGATGGTGACTCCACCACCTCTCTGGGCAGCACATTCCAAGGGCCAATCTCTCTTTCTGGGAAGAACTTCTTCCTAATATTTGTTGGAAAGGAAGGTAGTTCAAGCCACAATTGCAACCAAACCAGAAAACAGCAAGTGTGTATAAAGAAAGGAAGTGGAATGCATCCCATTGTCAGACCAAATCACACAGTTGCTTTCCTTCCCTCTAATTACCTCCATCGAGCCAGCCCTTCCTGGCTGCTCCCACACAGGCAAGCAGAGGTTCTGCACTCTCCTTACAGTGCCTTGAGGAGGAAAAGCAGGCTGGGAAAACTGCTGTGTCTGCCTTTCTAAGTTGCTTAGGTAGGTGACTGCAAAGAAGTTGTTTCACTGGCACATCACACCCTGTACATCAGTACTCAGTGGCTCTGCTCAGTGCATGTTTTCTCAGCCACATCTGTCAGGAAGCCCAGGGTCAGAATTGCACCTCCATTCTCATGGTAGCTCTGCTGCAGCTAACTGGAAGATACTTCACTAGGGTGAGGGCTTCTGTCACCTCTTTGGGTACCCTGCCCCAGTGTTTCACCACTCTCATCATAAAAGGGCAACAAAGCTGGGGAGGGGTCTGGAGCACAGCCCTGTGAGGAGAGGTTGAGGGAGCTGGGGTTGCTTAGCCTGGAGAAGAGGAGGCTCAGGGGAGACCTTATTGCTATCCACAACTACATGGAGAGAGGTTGTAGCCAGATGGGGGTTGGTCTGTTCTCCCAGGCAACCAGCACCAGAACAAGAGAACACAGTCTCAAGTTGTGTCAGGGGAGGTTTAGGCTGGATGTTAGGAAGAAGTTCTTCCCAGCAGGAGAGACTGGCCATTGGAATGTGCTGCCCAGGGAGGTGGTGGAGTCACCATCACTGGAGGTGTTTAAGAGGAGGCTGGAGGAGGCACTTGGTGCCATGGTTTAGTTGGTTAGATGGTGTTGGGTGATAGGTTGGACTTGATGATCTCTGAGGTCTTTTCCAACATGGTCTGGTCTGATCTATTCTATTCTATTCTATTCTATTCTATTCTATTCTATTCTATTCTATTCTATTCTACTCTACTCTACTCTACTCTACTCTACCCTACTCTACTCTACTCTACTCTACTCTACTGCTATCCTATCCTATTGTCGTAGTTTGGGCTGGGTGTCCTCTGCTACAGGGGTGTTTCCTGTGTCCAGAAGTCCAGCCCAGTGGGTGGACACAGGAAATTAGGTTATTTCCTACCATGATCCCTTGCACCACTATAAGTTTCACGGCGGGGTCTGGCACTTCCTCTTTCCTTCCTCCTCGCCACCCGGTAACTGGGGGAGAGATCTCCCGGCCATGGGCCTGGCTAGGCCCAAGGCTACGGGGGGATGGGCAGTCTCAGATCTGGCCAGCTGAGACTAGCCTAGCAGTGGGGGGGGAAGGAGGAGCCCTGGGGGTTTGGGTGCACCCTCAGGTGGGGATGGGATTTCTCTGGGTCTGTTTTGGGGTCTCTCTCTTGTCACTGTGTTTCTAGCTCTCTGCACGCACTCACTGTTCTATTTAAACTTGCCATCACTTTTGCAGTCCGTTTGTCTGAGTCGTCATTCCTGCGCGTGGTGGGGAGGGGGTCTGCCCCAACCCATTACACCTATCCTATCCTATCCTATCCTATCCTATCCTATCCTATCCTATCCTATCCTATCCTATCCTATCCTACTCTATTCTATTCTATTCTATTCTATTCTATTCTATTCTGCCCTACTGTACTCCTATCCTATCCTATCCTATCCTATCCTATCCTATCCTATCCTATCCTATTCTACTCTATTCTATTCTATTCTATTCTATTCTATTCTGCCCTACTGTACTCCTATCCTATCCTATCCTATCCCTATTATCTATTCTACTCTAAACCATTTATTCTATTCTATTCTGCCCCTACTGTCCTATCATCCATCCATCCTATCCTATCCTATCCTAAAACCATTTGTTCTATTCTATTCTTACAGGGCCCCTATTAATCCTATCCTATCCTGGAAATCCATTCTGTTCTGTTCTGTTCTCCATGTAAAAGTCTACCCTTGGTCCTGTCACAGCAGCCCCTCCTAAAACCATTGTCTCAATCTTTCTTACAGGGCCCCATTAAGTACTGGAAATCCACAATAAGGTCTCCCTGGAGTGCCCTCTTCTCCAGGCTGTAAACCACCAACTCTTTCAGCCTTTCTTTGTAGAAGTATTCCACCCCTCTGCTCTTTTTTGTGGCACTCCTCTGGAACCCCTCTCAAGAGGTTCATGTCCTCCTTGTGAGGTGAGGTGAAATCTTCTATGGTCAATACTGAACCTGTTGTTTCTTGTCCTATTTCTGAGCACCACCAAAAAGGGTTTGGCCCCCTCCACTTGACACCCACCCCTCAGCTATTGATAGACATTGATCAGATCTCCTCTCAGTCTTCTTTTCTCAAGACCCAGCTCCAAGAAGCATCTGCTGCTGCCCAATCCATTCCTCCACATCCCCTTTGTCTGCCAAAAGGGCTATGCTGCTCTTTGTGGGCTGGGTGTGACAGTCAAGTTGTGACTAAGTGCCTCAGTCTTGAGACTGACAGGATCAACTACCTCCCACTCTAGACAATTTCACTTCAAAAAGCAAACAATGTGAGAAAGAGTTGGTTTGTTTTCCCTGTAAGACACTGCAGCTTATGGAGTACATGATGGGCTCCTTCCAGCTCTTGCTGCATCAAGTTCACAGCTCTCACAGCAAGGTGAGGCAGAAGCTAGCAGAGAAGTCATCAAAAGTATCATAGAATCATAGAATCAGTAAGGTTGGAAAAGACCTCAGAGACCATCAAGTCCAACCTGTCACCCAACACCTCATGACTACTAAACCATGGCTCCAGGTGCCACGTCGAAGCCCTTTTGAACACCTCCAGGGATGGTGACTCCACCACCTCCCTGGGCAGCACATTCCAATGGCCAATCTCTCTTGCTGGGAAGAACTTTCTCCTCACCTTGAGCCTAAACCTCCCCTGGTGCAGCTTGATACTCTGTACTCTTGTTCCTGCTGGGTGCCTGTGAGAAGAGACCAACCCCCACCTGGCTACAACCTCCCTTCAGGGAGTTGTAGTGATTAATGAGGTCTCCCCTGAGCCTCCTCTTCTCCAGGCTGAGCAACCCCAGCTCCCTCAGCCTCTCTTCATAGGGCTGTGCTCCAGACCTCTCCCCAGCCTTGTTGCCCTTCTCTGGACATGTTCAAGCATCTCAGTATCCTCCTTAAATTGAGGGGCCCAGAACTGGACACCGTAGAACCACTAAGCATAATGGTGCCAGAATGTTCAGGTTCATGTGTTCAGTCATAGGTCCTGCTGGTACAAAGTCTTCTTGAAACAAAACCAAACCCAAACCATGTGTGCTTTCAGAGATGGGAACAAAACAGAGCACTGCTTAAACAAAACACTCTTTGTACCCCAAGCCTCACACCCAACAGACTTCTGAAGGAATCACCAAAAGAAGCAATTCCTGAAATGGATGAGGAGAAAAGCTCTTCACAGAAAGAGAGATTGGCCATTGGAGTGGGCAGCCCAGGGAGGTGGTGGAGTCACTGTCCCTGGAGGTGTTCAAACAAGGCTTGGATGTGACACTTGAAGCCATGGTTTAGTTGTTAGCTGGTGTTAGGTATTAGGTTGGACTTGATGACCTGCGAGGTCTTTTCCAAGCTGGCTCATTCTATGATTCTATGAAATGTCTCTAGAAGGCCATGTGCCACCTTTCTGCTTTTCTTTTGTTAGATTGTACAACATGTGCACCATTCCCTCAGCTGGCTGGCAGGGGGATGTACTTCACTGGTCTTCCAGGGACAAGTTAGAGAGGACTGGAATTAGTTAGACTTCAAGGCTAATACCCACAGTCAGGGGTCAATACTGGGACCACTCTTCTTTATCATCTTAGATGGCAATATGGACAGAAGCTTTGAGTGCACCCTCAGCAGATCTGCTGACCACACCAAGCTGTGTGGTGTGGCTGATACAAGGAGGGAAGGGATACATCCAGAGGGACCTTGACAGGCTGGAGAGGTGAGCCCATGACAACCTTGTGAGGTTCAGCAAGACCAAGGGCAAGGTCCTGCAGCTGGGTCAGGGCAATCCCAAGCACTGATACAGGCTGGGCAGGGACTGGCTAGAGAGCAACCCTGAAGAAAAAGACTCGGGGATGCTGGGGGATAAGAAGCTCAACAGGAGCCAGCAGTGAGCACTTGCAGCCCAGAGAGCCAAGCAGAGCCTGGGCTGCAGCAAGAGAAGCACAGCCAGCATTTCGAGGGAGGGGATTCTCCCCCTCTACTCCACTCTGGTGAGACCCCACCTGGAGTACTGTGTCCAGTTCTGGAGCCTTCTGTTACAGGAAGGATCTGGAGGTGCTGGAAGGTGTCCAGAGAAGGGACACAAGGATGAGCAGAAGGCTGGAGCTGCTGTCTTATGAGGACAGACTGAAGCAGTTGGGGCTGTTCAGTCTGGAGAAGAGAAGGCTCTGAGGTGACCTAATTGTGGCCTTCCAGTATCTGAAGGGGGATACAAGAAAGCTGGGGAGTGGCTTTTTGGGGTGTCAGGGAGTGATAGGACTGGGGGGAATGGAACAAAGCTAGCAATGGGTAGATTGAGATTGGATGTTAGGAAGAAGTTCTTCCCCATGAGGGTGGTGAAGCCCTGGCACAGGTTGCCCAGGGAGCTGGTGGAAGCCTCATCCTTGGAGGTTTTTGCAGCCAGGCTGGATGTGGCTGTGAGCAACCTGCTGTAGTGTGAGGTGTCCCTGCCCATGGCAGGGGGGTTGGAACTGGATGATCCTTGAGGTCCCTTCCAACCCTAACTGTTCTATGCTCCTATGACGAGTGAAGGCTTTGCTGCTGTGGATCTATGGCAAGATGTGTAACGAAACAGCAAATGACTGCACAGCTTCCTCTCCTTGCCTTACTCCAATCCAATGATGAGTTTTCTGTGAGCCTGTAACCAGATCAGCATTCAGGGGTTGGTTAACAGCAGGCTGAGGCAATGGGGGAAAACAGCTTTTATTCTGCTGCAGCAAATGTCAAAGCATGGATCAGACTGGCTGAACATCCAGAAATTCTTTCCATCTGATCCCTGGGTTTGCCAGCCACCCTAGGATATCTTTTTCACCAAATGAAGATGACTTGCTAGCTTAAGTCAAGGCAGATACTGTTTCCAATAGGAGGGGTGAACTTATTTTGGAGGTTTTAGCTTATCTGTTTTTTCAAGTCCTCTGTTTAATGATTGCTTTTCAGTCCAAAGTTGTCAGAGATGTTTTTTGTCACAGAAAAATAAAGGTCCCCCAAAATGGTCTTCTTTCTTTGCTTCAGTGAGGGATCATCTTACACTTAGCATTAAATGTGATCTCCTTGGAAGCCTTTGGGTCTCATCAAAGTTGCTAAACATGTCAAAGCCCAAAATATTTCAAAAGAGGCCAGCAGCAGCATGAGGATGAATAAACAAAATACAGCTGGCCAGCGCTGTGGGCAAAGCAAAGTGCCCATTTCATAGTATCAGAGTATCATAGTGTCAGTCAGGGTTGGAAGGGACCACAAGGATCAGCTAGTTCCAACCCCCTGCCATGGCCAGGGACACCCCACACTACATCAGCCTGGCCAGAGCCTCAGCCAGCCTGGGCTTAAACACCTCCAGGGATGGGGCCTCAACCACCTCCCTGGACAACACATTCCAGGGCTTCACCACTCTCATGGGGAAGAACCTCCTCCTCACCTCCAGCCTGAATCTCCCCACCTCCAGCTTCATTCCATTCCCCCTAGTCCTATCACTACCTGAGATCCTGAGCAGTCCCTACCCAGCCTTCCTGTAGGCCCCCTTCAGATACTGGAAGGCCACAATGAGGTCACCTGGGAGCCTTCTCTTCTCCAGACTGAACAGCCCCAACTCCTTCAGTCTGTCCTCATTTGAGTATTTCTGTTCCTTTAGTAGATAAAAAAAGGGGGGAGGAGGGGGAGGGGAAATGTTGATTATCCTTGCAGAAGGCAATTGGTGAAGTTGTAACTTGCACAGTAAATGGCTCCTTGGCAGTGAAACTGAGAGGGAGAAAAACAAGCGGTGTAAAATCCTCCAAACTAAGTGATGTCAAATCCTCAGAAATCACAGAATCACAGAATCAGTAAGGTTGGAAAAGACCTCAGAAATCTTCAAATCCAACCTGTCACCCAACACCTCATGACTACTAAACCATAGCACCAAGTGCCACATCCAATCCCTCCTTGAACACCTCCAGGGATGGTGACTCCACCACCTCCCTGGGCAGCACATTCCAATGGCAAATTACTCTTTCTGGGAAGAAATTCTTCCTAATATCCAGCCTAAACTTCCCCTGGCACAGCTTGAGACTGTGTCCTCTTATTCTGGTGTTGGTTGCCTGGGAGAAGAGACCAACCCCCACCTGGCTACGACCTCCCTTCTGGGAGTTGGAGACAGCAATAAGGTCTCCCCTGAGCCTCCTCTTCTCCAGGCTAAGCAACCCCAGCTCCCTCAGCCTCTCCTCACAGGGCTGTGCTCCAAACCCTCCCCAGCTTTGTTGCCCTTCTCTGGACACCTTCCAGCATCTCAACATCTTTCTTAAATTGAGGAGCCCAGAACTGGACACAGGACTCAAGGTGTGGCCTAACCAGTGCTGAGCACAGGGCACAATGACCTCCATCCTCCTGCTGGCCACACTGTTCTCGATGACAAGAAGGCCAATGGCATCTTGGCCTTAGTGATGTAAAATCCTCAAAGACTTCCCCCAGTCTCTCTGTGTTTGTGATTTGTGTGTGTGTGTGTGGTGACTGGAATGAAAACTGAGAGGTATGATTGCCTACTAAACGAAATGTTGTGTATAGCAACTACAGATGGCACTGACTAAATTCAGTCTGGAGCTTCCTCTGCTCTGTATTCACACTCAGCAAAGCCTCAGGAAAATAAAAAATAAACCCAAAAGATGATTTGGAGATTCTGTGCCATGTGTGCTTAGCAAACCTAAAGCTTGAACAGTTAGAGATGTGGGCAAAGAGAATTAAAGTTGGCTTGGAGAGTTGGACGGAGAGCGAGCTGATGAGGCTCAACAAGGATAAGGGCAGAGTCCTGCAGCTGGGAAGGAAGAGTAAACTGCAGCAGTACAGGTTAGGAGGTGATCTGCTGGAGAGCAGCCCCAAGGAGAAGGACCTGGCAGTCCTGGTGGACAACAAGTTCTGCATGGGACAGCTATATGCCCTGCTGGCCAAGAAGGCCAATGGGATCAAGGGGTGCATTCAGAGGAGTGCGCCCAGCACATCCAGTGAGGTTCTCCTCCCCCTCTACTCTGCCCTGCTGAGACCTCACCTGGAATACTGCATCCAGTTCTGAACTCCCCAGTTCAAGAGGCACAGGGGTATACTCAAGAGAGGCCAATGGAGAGCCTCTCCATTGAGGGATGTTTGAGGGAGTGGAGCACTGCCTGATGAGGAGAGGCTGAGAGCCCTGGGGCTGTTTAGTCTGGATAGGAGAAGACTGAGAGAGGATCTGATCAATGTCTATAAATATCTGAGGGCTGGGTGTCAGGAGGGAGGGGAGAGGCTCTGCTCACTTGCACCCTGTGACAGGACAAGGGGCAATGGATATAAACTCCAGCACAGGAGGTTCCACCTCAACATGAGGAGGAAATTCTTCACTGTGAGGCTCACAGAGCACTGGAACAGGCTGCCCAGAGGGGTTGTGGAGTCTCCTTCTCTGGAGACTTTCCAGACTTGTCTGGATGCATTCCTGTGTGACCTGTGCTGGATTCTGTGGCCCTGTTCTAGCAGGGGGGTTGGACTTGATGATCTCTTTGGGTCCCTTCCAATCCCTAATACCTTGTGATCCTTAGACATGCTGTATGCATGTTGTGCATAGATCCTGCACTGAAGGAGCAAAAAGAAAATACCTGCCATCTGGAGAAGTCATAGCTGGAAAGTGTTTGTGTGCTGTGAAACAGCCATAAAAAAAGAGGAAATTTGGCATTATTTTTCCTACCTTCAGCAATGGAGTTTGTCAATGTGTCCTTTGATGGGAATGTGTTTTAGTGTCAGGAAGAAACCCAACCTTCAAAACCCTCAACTTCTTCAAGTTACTGCCCCCCAGATCAAGGCAGAGCACATCTGAGTGCATCTGCTCTGCTGAATGCAACCAAATAGCCCAGTCTGAACCCAGAGGAAAATCACTCTCATCCTAAGCAGTCACCAAACACTCAGGCTAGTTCCTCCAGCTAAGCCAAGCCAGTATTTCCACTTCACTGTGCCCATCATCTTCTAATGCTTACCAGGATCATGTCACTACTTAAAACCATCAGTCATCACCACACAGAAAGTCTTATTTAGCAGCACCTCTGGACTGGGTCCTTTATTAAAAGAGTCAAAAACATCTTGGCTACTCTGACAAATTGAGCCTGGGCTCGAAAGAGCCTTTTTTAACCAAGCATCTTGATAGCTGTTGGAATGTGCTGCCCAGGGAGGCGGTGGAGTCACCATCCCTGGAGGTGTTCAGGAGGGCATTGGACGTGGCACTTGGTGCCATGGTTTAGTAGTCATGAGGTATTGGGTGACAGGTTGGGCTTGGTGATCCCTGAGGTCTTTTCCAACCTTATTGATTCTATGATTCCATCATTCTATGATCTATTACTTAACTTAGGAAGCAATACAAGGTTCAACTCAACCTGGGCTGCCAGAGGATCACACAGGATGTTAGGGGTTGGAAGAGATCTCCAAAGATTATCGAGTCCAAGCCCCCTGCCAGAGCAGGACCAGAGAATCTAGCACAGGAACTCATACAGATGGGGTTTGGAAAGTCTCCAGAGAAGAAGAATCCCCAACCTCTCTGAGCAGCCTGTTCCAGTGCTCTGGGACCCTCGTGGTGAAGAAGTTCCTCCTCATGTTGAGTTGGAACCTCCTGTGCTGGCGTTTATATCCACTTCCCTTTGTCCTATCAGAGGGTGTGAGTGAGCAGAGCCTGTGCCCTTCTTCTTGACACCCACCACTCAGATATTTATAGATATTGATCAGATCCCATCTCAGTCTTCTCTACAGACTAAACAGCCCTGGGGCTCTCAGCCTCTCCTCATCAGGCAGTGCTCCAGTCCCTCAATCATCCTTGTAGGTCTCTCCAGCAGATCCCTGTCCCTCTTGAACTGGGGAGCCCAGAACTGGATGCAATATTCCAGGTGAGGTCGCAGCAGGGCAGAATAGAGGGGGAGGAGAACCTCCTTCAATCTGCTGGGCACACTCCACTCTGTGCACCCCAGGATCCCATTGGCCTTCTTGGCCAGCAGGGCACATTGCTGTCCCATGCGGAACTTGCTGTCTGCGAGCACTCCCAGGTCCTTCTCCATAGGGCTGCTCTCCACCGTGGAGTGGAGAATATCTGCTGGGCACCATTGTGCTGCTCACAGAAAACAACCCCTGAGATGTCAAAGAGCACAGTTTAGAGCACATCCATGTGCACTGCTCAGTGCTGTGCCCCTCTGAGCACCACAGTGCAAGAAATGAACCAGGCCATCTGTGGCAAGTATGATGCTGCCCACAAAACTCCCAAACACAAATGGTTTAGTTAGTCAGGAGGTGTTGGGTGACAGGTTGGACTTGATGATCTCTGAGGTCTTTTCCAACCTTATTGATTCTATGGTACTCTTTATGAGTTGGAAAGAAACTTGCTCTGTAACATTAGTAGATCATAGAATCATAGTATCAGTCAGGGTTGGAAGGGACCACAAGGATCATCTAGTTCCAACCCCCCTGCCATGCCCAGGGACACCCCACACTACATCAGCCTGGCCAGAGCCTCAGCCAGCCTGGGCTTAAACACCTCCAGGGACAGGGCCTCAACCACCTCCCTGGACAACCCATTCCAGGGCTTCACCACTCTCATGGGGAAGAACTTCCTCCTCACCTCCAGCCTGAATCTCCCCACCTCCAGCTTCATTCCATTCCCCCTAGTCCTGAGAAGTCCTGAGAAGATCCTGAGCAGTCCCTCCCCAGCCTTCCTGTAGGCCCCCTTCAGATACTGGAAGGTCACAATTAGGTCACCTGAGAGCCTTCTCTTCTCCAGACTGAACAGCCCCAACTCCTTCAGTCTGTCCTCATAGGAGAGGTGCTCCAGCCCTCTGCTCATCCTCCTGGCCCTTCTCTGGACACCTTCCAGCATGTCCATGTCTCTCTTGTAATAGGGGCTCCAGAACTGGAGGCAGTACTCCAGATGGGGTCTCACCAGAGCTGAGCAGAGCGGGAGAATCACCTCCCTTGCCCTGCTGGCCACACTTCTCCTGATGCAGCCCAGGATCTGATTGGCTTTGCGGGCTGCAAGTGCACACTGAGAGCTCATGTTGAGCTTCTTCTCCACCAGCATCCCCAAGTCTCTCTCCTCAGGGCTGCTTTCCAGCCAGTCCCTGCCCAGCCTGTATTTGTGCCTGGGATTGCCTCGACCCAGCTGCAGGACCCTGCACTTGGTCTTGTTGAACCTCATGAGGTTGGCTTGTGCCCACCTCTCCAGCCTGTCAAGGTCCCTCAGCTAGCACATGACACTTCCTTATCCCCTACTTCCAGATGGAGGTTTGGGCCTGTGGATATAAAATCAACCCCATGAATGCAGCAGTAGCTGCTTTTATTTAGTCCTTCCCAAGGAAGCCAGGTGGCCACTTCAGCCAGACTACATTTTTTTTCCCTATAAGACAGACTTACAAAGGAAAGGTTTACCTCAGATGACCTCAGACTAAAGATGCAACCCAGTCCTCTTCTGTCCTTCAGCTTTGTAGCAGCAGATGAGTGAGCAAGCCAAGATCCAGGTGTTGACACCTGCAGGGAGCGACTTCAGAGTGTTACAGGGACACTGCTGTAGGGCAACAGAGATTACCTAACCTGAGCACTTGAAGCAAACTTATGTTTCTCAGATTGAGTCCTAGCAAGTTTTCCTTAGGAAAGGTGATACTTCAGCTGGAAATTTCCAATTGCAAATTAAATGCTGCAGCTGGAAAGAAAATATACATCCTGGATCTGAGAGAATTCCCATGAAAACGAGAGAGGAAGCCTGCTGCTGCTCTGAAGCTGCACGTGGAAAAGACATTAGAGAGATTGCCATAATGTGAATTGAAGCCTGATATCTTTACCCTGTGATTAATGTGGAAAAAAACCAGTGACCTAATGGGCAAAAAAGTGATGTCTATAAGAGTAACCCTCAGCTTTTTAGTTCAGCTCCTCTGAATGTGGAACTTCAGGTCCTGCAGCAGAGCACATCACTGGAAAATCACAGAAGCACAGAATGGCAGGGGCTGGGAGGGACCTCCAAAGCTCATCCAGTCCAACCCCCCTGCCAGAGCAGCATCACCTAGAGCAGGTCACACAGGAACACATCCAGGTGGGTTTGGAATATCTCCTGAGAGAGATTCCACAACCCCCCTGGGCAGCCTCTTCCAGTGCTCTGTCACCCTTACAGGGAAACAATTTTTCCTCACATTTCCATGGAACTTCCTATGCCTCAGCTTCCACCATTGCCCCTTGTGCTGGCTTTGGGCATCACTGAGCAGAGCCTGGCTCCAGCCTCTGGGCACTCACCCTGCACATCTTTATCAACAGCAATGAGGTCACCTCTCAGTCTCCTCCTCCCCAAGCTAAAGAGCCCTCTCCTCAGTCTCTCCTCGTACAAAAGATGTTCCACTCCCTTCATCATCCTCATGGCTCTGTGCTGGACTCTTTCAAGCAGCTCACTGTCTTATATTGAACTGAGGAGCCCATAACTGGACACAATATTCCAGATGCAGCCTCAGCAGGGCAGAGTAGAGGGGGAGGAGAGCCTCTTTCCACCTACTGGTCACAGCCCTTCTAATCCACCCCGGAATGGCATTGGCCTTCCTAGCCACAAGAGCACATTGCTGGCTCATGGTCATCCTTCCATGCACCAGGACCCCCAGGTCCCTTCCCCTTCACTGTTCTCCAGCAGGTCTGTCCCCAACCTACCATGGTGCACGGAGTTGTTCCTTCCCAGGTGCAAGACTCCACACTTGCCCTTGTTAAACTTCATCAAATTTCTCTGTCCCCTCATCAATGCCACTAATGAAGATGGCGAACAGGAGCAGACCCATCACTGACTCCAGCTCTCCAGCTGGACTTGGCACCACTGATCACCACTCATTGGACTCTACTCTGCAATCAGTTCCTAATCCATCTCACATCTTTCAGATTTCCCACTGCTTATACCTGGAGCTCTAAGCTAGGCTCAGTTAACCTTTCATGCTTTCCTATATGATGCCAACTACTTTAGCAGTTAGCCACTAAAGCCTCAGGATTATACCACACTCTCCAGCACACTCAGCTGCCTACAGGATATTTTCAGCTCAGTTTTCCCTGTGAAGAAAAGCATTTGATGGATAGCACATGAAAGTGCAGATGTCACAACACCTGGTGCTCAAACTCTCTGACACACAGTGCAGCAAAGTGTCAACTGATTGTAATGGGTTGGGGCAGACCCCCTCCCCACCACACGCAGGAATGACGACTCAGACAAACGGACTGCAAAAGTGATGGCAAGTTTAAATAGAACAGTGAGTGCGTGCAGAGAGCTAGAAACACAGTGACAAGAGAGAGACCCCAAAACAGACCCAGAGAAATCCCATCCCCACCTGAGGGTGCACCCAAAACCCCCAGGGCTCCTCCTTGGGCTCCTCCTTTCCCCCCACCCCCCCCCACTGCTAGGCTAGTCTCAGCTGGCCAGATCTGAGACTGCCCATCCCCCTGTGGCCTCGGGCCTAGCCAGGCCCATGGCCGGGAGATCTCTCCCCCAGTTACCAGGCGGCAGAGAGGAAGGAAAGAGGAAGTGCCAGACCCCGCCATGAAACTTATAGTGGTGCAAGGGATCATGGTAGGAAATAACCTAATTTCCTGTGTCCACCCACTGGGCTGGACTTCTGGACACAGGAAACACCCCTGTAGCAGAGGGCACCCAGCCCAAACTACGACACTGATCTTGATGAGTAAGCAGCTTGAGAAGGAGTCATAGAACCATAGAGTTGTTAAGGTTGGAAGAGACCTCAAGGGTCACCTAGTTCCAACCCCCCTGCCATGGGCAGGGACATCTCACACTACAGCAGGTTGCTCACAGCTACATCCAGCCTGGCTGCAAAAATCTCCAGGCAGGAGGCTTCCACCACCTCCCTGGGCAACCTCTGCCAGTGTCTCACCACCCTCATGGGGAAAAACTTCTTCCTAACATCCAACCTCAATCTACCCACTTCTAGGTTTGTTCCATTTCCCCCAGTCCTATCACTCCCTGGCACCCTAGAAGTCCCTCCCCAGCTTTCTTGTAGAATAGAATAGAATAAACCAGGTTGGAAGAGACCTTCAAGATCATTGTGACCAACCCATCAATCAATCCAACCCACCTAAACTAACCCATGGCACCAAACACCCCATCAAGTCTCCTCCTGAGCACCTCCAGTGAAGGTGACTCCACCACCTCCTTGGGCAGCCCATTCCAATGGGCAATTACTCTTTCTGTATAGAACTTCTTCCTCACCTCCAGCCTACACCTCCCTTGGTGCAGCCTGAGACTGTGTCCTCTTGTTCTGGTACTGGTTGCCTGGGAGAAGAGACCAATCCCCACCTGGCTACAACCTCCCTTCAGGTAGTTGTAGACAGCAATAAGGTCACCCCTGAGTCTCCTCTTCTCCAGGCTAAGCAACCCCAGCTCCCTCAGCCTCTCCTCACAGGGCTGTGTTCCAAACCCCTCACCAACTTTGTTGCCCTTCTCTGGACTCGTTCCAGCAAGTCAACCTCCTTCCTAAACTGAGGGGCCCAGAACTGGACACAGGACTCGAGGTGTGGCCTAACCAGTGCAGTGTACAGGGGCAGAATGACCTCCCTGCTCCTGCTGACCCCTTCAGACACTGAAAGGCGACAATTAGGTCTCCTCTGAGCCTTCTAAAAGAGATTTAATCCATCCATTACTGACAGAACCTACAGGCAAGTGGGCAGCTCCCCAAGGTTTCTTGTGAGAGCTTTTGGTGTCTCATGAGCTATTGAGTTTTGTATTTGCATTGTCCTGAGCAAACTTCTATGGTGCTTGTTACAATTTATGGATAACCTCCACTGTTTGCTACCAAGACCTAAAGGTGCAAACAAAAATCTGAGGAGTTAGAAGTGGCAAAAGGGCAATCTGACCCCAGAGCTAACAGGAGGAGAGTGACTGAGAACAAGGTTGGTTCAGGTAAAAACTGAACTGCCACCTCATGACCCAGACAAAGGAAAGGGGACACTGGAACACAGTCTCCATGGCTGTGCTGCCACATAGAATCATAGAACCACAGAACTGTCAGGGTTGGAAGGGACCTCAAGGATCAGCCAGTCCCAACCCCCCTGCCATGGGCAGGGACACCTCACACTACAGCAGGTTGCTCACAGCCACATCCAGCCTGGCTGTAAAAACCTCCAGGCATGAGACTTTCACCACCTCCCTGGGCAACCTGTGCCAGGTTCTCACCAGCCTCATGGGGAGGAACTTCTTCCTAACATCCAATCTCAATCTACCCATTTCTAGTTTTGTTCCATTCCCCCCAGTCCTATCACTCCCTGACACCCTCAGAAGTCCCTCCCCAGCTTTCTTGTATCCCCCTTCAGATCCTGGAAGGCCACAATAAGGTCTCCTCGGAGCCTTCTCTTCTCTGGACTGAATAGCCCCAACTCCCTTAGTTGAGGCACATGATCAGGACAGGCTGTCAAAATTAGGTCCATATCAATAAAAACCTGACTATTCCTTCATTCTGTTTTCTACTCCCTCTGCTAAAGCCAGTATCATCTGCTAAAAGTGCCTAGACCATGAAAAAAGCTTTTATGGGAGCAAGATGACCTCCCAACAGTTTCCATCCTTTAGTCTTGCTCCGTCAAGTCACCTGAAGCCTGATTTTTAACAGTTAGTTGGTTATGAGTTCTTGGAGTCAAAGGCTGTGAGGGGCATGAGATGTCAAATATTGTGCATATCAGAAGTGAACTAATTCTGCTCCAATAAATACCAGATTTCAAACTCTGGTCAAGCTTGAGTCACCAAGCTTGGATGTGTTTAAAGGTGGTTTGGATGTGGTGCTTGGGGCTAGGGTTTAGGGGTGAACCTTGCAGAGTAGGGTTCTGGGTTGGACTTGGTGTTCTTGAGGGTCTCTCCTGAGGATAATGAAGCTGGGGAAGGGTCTGGAGAATAAACTTGATAAAGAAAAACTGAAGGAGCTGGGGATGGTTAGGTTGGAAAAGAGGAGGCTGAGAGGAGACCTCACTGCTCTCTACAACTACCTGAAAGGAGATTGTGGAGAGGCTGCTGCTTCTCACAAGTAATTAGTGATAGAACAAGAGGGAACAGAGTCAAGCTGTGACTGGGTAGGTTTAGACTAGACATTAGGAAACATTTTTTCATGGCAAGAGTAGTCAGGCCTGGTTTATTCTAAATAAAGGTTTATTCTAAAAACAACAAAAAGGAGTTCAAGGAATGGGAAAGAAAGGAAGAGATGGGAATTTATTGCACTGTCCTTGAGGAGCTAATGGTCAGGACAAGACTTGGGATGTGCCTGAGGAGCTAGTGTTTAAAGAAAGAGTCCACAGTACAATGTATGGGAAGTCATGCAGGGGATATAGGAAAGCAGCTTCAATAGCAGGATACAGTGCAGGAAGTAAATCCTTCAGATCCATGCCTAGTAACTGTACACAGAAAGAGCTGCAGTGCACCGTCTCTCACACTAACCCAGTTCAAAAGAGGAAAAAAAGAGCAAAAACCCAGACAAGGAGAGAGGCACCTTGATGTTATCAGGCCAAGCCTTATCCCTGCAGCCTTCCCCAGACATAACCTCCATTGCTCAATCCTCTGCTTCTGCATTTGACATCACCTGTTCCTCTTCTCCTGGGTTAGAAAGAGCTTGGGGCAGTAGATGCTGCAACACTACATGCATCCAAAACCTCCCTCCTCACAGCCAGACACTAACTGCTGCAGCCATGCCAAGGAAATAGCTACACACCAAAGGTCACAAGAGAAAGACATAGAATTGTCAGGGTTGGAAGGGACCTCAAGGATCAGCCAGTTCCAACCCCCTGCCATGGGCAGGGACACCTCACACTACAGCAGGTTGCTCACAGCCACATCCAGCCTGACCTGAAAAATCTCGGAGATGAGGCTTCTACCCTGGGCAACCTGTGCCAGTGTCTCACCACCCTCATGGGGAAGAACTTCTTCCTAACATGCCATCTGAATCTACCCATTTATAGGTTTGTTCCCTTCCCCCCAGTCCTATCACTCCCTGACACCCTAAAAAGTCCCTCCCCAGCTTTCTTGTAGCCCCCTTCAGATACTGGAAGGCCACAATTAGGTCTCCTTGGAGCCTTCTCTTCTCCAGACAGAACAACCCCAACTCTCTCAGACTGTCTCTATAGCAGAGCAGCTCCAGCCCTCTGACCATCCTCATGGCCCTTCTCTGGACATGCTCCAGCACTTCCAGACCCAGGAACCAAAGCCAAGGCAAGAACTTTTGATGTCACTTCCTTCATGTGCATATTTCTTCTTGGTGCCTTGAGCAACATGCCTGCACCTAAAAGCTGGCTCATCCAGTTTCAGTGTTGAGTCATCTCCAAGCCTCAGAAGCTCTGACATTTCATGGGACACACAGACCTGCTGGCTTGAAGAAGCCTTCACTCTGCAGATCTTTTTCTCTTGTGTCTGCTGTGCAAAGTTTTTAAACAGAAATCTTTCCACTCTTCATCCCCTGGCCAGATCCTGCTGAGGAACACTGATCCCTTGCCTGTACTCATCCTCAGCACACATTGTTTCCTGTTAGCTTGAGACAGGAAACACTAACCAGCTGTCAGCTTGGAAATACGATGGATCTTCTTCTGCATCATCCTGGTAAGGAAGTGTGGGACTAGGGGGAATGAAACAAAACTAGAAATGGTTAGACTGAGATTGGATGTTAGGAAGAAGTTCTTCCCCAGGAGGGTGGTGAAACACTGTCACAGGTTGCCCAGGGAGGTGGTGGAAGCCTCATCCCTGGGGGGTTTTAAGGCCAGGTTGTGAGCAACCTGCTGTAGTGTGAGGTGTTCCTGCCCATGACAGGGGGGATGGAACTGGGTGATACATGAGGACTCTTCCAACTCTAACAATTCTCTGATTCTATGACATGTGCTTGCAGCTGACCAACCAACCAGGTACACCATGGAGGAGCTAACATGAACCAACTTTCTCCCATCCCATTTGAAGGATTTGCTACAAGTAATTATGTAAGTTATTTGTTTGCTCTGGCTTTGAGCATGCAGTAAGGAAGAGTTTTAGGACAGCTGATCTTGCCTTTGGGCAAAGAGTCACAGAATCAATAAGGTTGGAAAAGACCTCAGAGATCATCAAGTCCAACCTGTCATCCAACACCTTGTGACTAACTAAGCCATGGCTTCAAGTGCCATATCCAATCCTCTCTTGAACACCTCCAGGGATGATGACTCCACCACCTCCCTGGGCAGCACATTCCTATGGTAAACAACTCTTTCTGTGGAGAACTTTCTCCTCACCTCCAGCCTAAACCTCCCCTGGTGCAGCTTGAGCCTGTGTTGCCTTGTTCTGGTGCTGGTTGCCTGGGAGAAGAGACCAACCCCCACTTTTGCCAGCTCTTCCCACTCTGTTTTCACCAATTATGTTGACTGACAGTTTTAAAGTTGCTCACTAATAGCATCAAACAGCTCCCCTCCTCCCCCCAGGCCTAGGAACAGACTATATAAAGGTCATTTGATGCTTCACCTCCTCCCCATCCCTCTGCACTCTATCAGATTGGGATATTTCCAGCAATATGCTGTGATTTACAGGAGAAGCTGAGTAATCCAGCAGCTGTCCCATGTTCTTGCAGGGCTTGATGTGGCTTTCTTCTCCTGAGTTCACTTGACTCATCAAGAGGGAAAACACAGGTCCACAGCAGGTCCAAAGCGCTGTCAGGAGGGTGCCAAAGCCTTCAGTGCTTCCCTGTTATGATGATATGGAGGTTATTAAAGTTCACTAGGGGGAATGATTAATAAAGGTATCAGTAACTTTATTAATCAACAAAACAAATATCCCACGGAAAAGATTAATAAAACCTGTTTACTGACTCAAAATATTTGTTTGTGGAAGAGATTGAGACACTTGAACGTGTCCAGAGAAGGGCAACGAGGCTGGGGAGAGGCCTTGAGCACAGCCCTGTGAGGAGAGGCTGAGGGAGCTGGGGTTGCTTAGCCTGGAGAAGAAGAGGTTCAGAGGAGACCTTACTGCTCTCTACAACTCCCTAAAAAGAGGTTGTAGCTAGGTGGGGGTTGGTCTCTTCTCCCAGGCAACCACTAACAGAACAAGAGGACACAGACTCAAGCTGTGCCAGGGGAGGTTTAGGCTGGATGTTAGGAAGAAATTCTTCCCAGCAAGAGAGATTGGCCATTTGGAACGTGCTGCCCAGGGAGGTGGTGGAGTCCCCATCCCTGGAGGTGTTCAAGAGGGGATTGGATGTGGCACTTGAAGCCATGCTTTAGTTAGTCAGGAGGTGCTGGGTGACAGGTTGGACCTGATGATCTCTGAGGTCTTTTCCAACCTTCTATGATTCTGTGATTCACCCAAGCTTATGCAGCCCTAGCTTTGTCTCCAGAGTCCTCCAGATGTTGCTTCAACCTTACTGATTCTCTGATTCTATTCTATGGTTCCAATGAAATGAGACTGTCCTGGGGACTCAGCTCCTCTGGGGGTTCATCTCTCAGCCCAGCGAGATCTGTCTGCTCTGCTCCTGGGCTTTACCATGCTATACAGCAAGGGGTCTTGCAGTCTTGTCTGGGTAAACTGAATCACAGCTCAGATTCCAAGCAAGGCTTATGACTTCTCCCACAGCTTGGACAATTGCAAGGCAAGGCTCTGGCTCTTTGGGCTGGTATTGATAGATTTCTTGTGGCAATGATGGCCAGTGACAGCCAAGATTGAGAGATAAACACCTGACATTTCGACCTACAGCATGAGTTTCCTCCAAAGGCACACACAGCTGGCCCACTTGGACTCCAGGGCATGTTCAGACAAGCCTGTGCAACGTGGGCAATTTCCTGCTAAACCAGACCTACTGGCTCCTGCCCCATTGTCTGATTCAGAGCATTTCTGAGGCTTTCTGTCCCTTCAGGACCTTCCCTGGAAGCGCTTCCATGGACACGATGGTTTCTTCCTAGGAAGCTCTAAAATTCCATGTGGCCATCATTAACAGCAGGGCTCTGAGAGCAGGCCACCTTTTGTGGATTACTGCCAAAAATCAGATGCCTGTAAAGCAAGGCAAAAGGTGTCTGCTGGGGAATAGAATAGAATAGAACAGAACAGAACAGAACAGAAGTGGAGTGGAGTGGAGTGGAGTGGAGTGGAGTGGAATGGAATGGAATGGAATGGAATGGAATGGAATGGAATGGAATAGAATAGAATAGAATAGAATAGAATGGAATAGAATAGAATAGAATAGAATAGAATAGAATAGAATAGAATAGAATAGAATAGAATAGAATGGAATAGAATGGAATGGAATAGAATAGAATAGAATAGAATAGAATAGAATAGAATAGAATAGAATAGGATAGGATAGAATAGGATAGAATAGACCAGAGCAGAACAGGTTGGAAGAGACCTTCAAGATCATTGTGACCAACCCATCAATCAATCCAACCCACCTAATCAACTAACCCATGGCACCAAGAACCCCATCAAGTCTCCTCCTGAACACCTCCAGTGATGGTGACTCCACCACCTCCCTGGGCAGCACATTCCAATGGGAATCACTCTCTCTGTATAGAACTTCTTCCTAACATCCAACCTAACTCCCCTGGCGCAGCCTGAGACTGTGTCCTCTTGTTCTGGTGCTGGCTGCCTGGGAGAAGCGACCAACCTCATGTGGCTACAACCTCCCTTCAGGGAGTTGGAGAGAACAATGTGGTCACCCCTGAGTCCCCTCTTCTCCAGGCTAAGCAACCCCAGCTCCCTCAGTCTCTCCTCACAGGGCTGTGTTCCAAACCCCTTCCCAACTTTGTTGCTCTTCTCTGGACTCATTCCAGCAAGTCAACCTCCTTCCTAAACTGAGGGCCCAGAACTGGACACAGGACTCAAGATGTGGCCTAACCAGTGCAGTGTACAGGGGCAGAATGACCTCCCTGCTCCTGCTGGCCACACTGTTCCTGATGCCTTTAAGGAGGAGTTAAGAAATGTCAGGGAAAAAAATGGACATACTAATGACTGTGAAGCTTAACATTCCTGAAGGGAGGTTGTAGACAGGTGGAGGCTGGTCTTTTCTCCCAGGCAACCAGCACCAGAACAAGAGGACACAGTTTCAAGCTGCACCAGGGGAGGTTTAGGCTGGAGGTTAGGAAGAAATTCTACACAGAGAGAAAGACTGGCCATTGGAATGTGCTGCCCAGGGAGGTTGTGGAGTCACCATCTTTGGAGATGGTTAGGAAGAGACTGGATGGGGTGCTTGGTTTAGTTGATTAGATGGTGTTAGGTGATGGGTTGGACTTGATGATCTTGAAGGTCTCTTGCAACCTGGTCTATTCTATTCTATTCTATTCTATTCTGTTCTGTTCTGTTCTGTTCTGTTCTGTTCCGTTCCGTTCCGTTCCGTTCCATTCCATTCCATTCCATTCCATTCCATTCCATTCCATTCCTTCTCTTACTGCATCAGTAAAAGTATTTTTAGGAGACTGTCGTAGGGTTGGAAGGGTAAGGCCAAAAAGCCTCCTCCCTCCCCCCTGTAAAGTAAAGGGAAGTAAAATTGAAGGGAAAGAAAAAAAACTCACAGCTGAATTAGCAAAGCAATGGGAGCTGTATATTTACAAAGCAATATAGGATATGCAGGGAAATATATACAAGATTTACAATATTTACAGTATATACAGAAATATACAACAAAGTAGCACAGAAATGAGAGTTCCTCCCTCTGCTGAGGGGGGTTCCCCATTCCCCACCTCCGCTTCCCCCTCTCTCCCCCTTTCCCCAGAGAGGGTTAGAAAGAGAGAGAAAAGAGAAAAAAGTTAGAAGCAGTTATGTGTTAATTGGAAAGCAGTTAACACAGGCCTTGCAGCTCATCAATTTCAAGGTCAAGCCTTGGCCGAAAGCCCAGCACAGGGAGAGCTGCTGCTCGGCGGAGGAGCGGAAGCAAGACTGATAGAAAAGTGCCGGAATTCCCAGGATACCCTCCTGCACTCCCAGTTCAGAAGGTGTTTCCTCCCACTCTACCAATGAAATTAGTTTAGATCCTTCTTTTCGTTTACCAACTTCCGTCCAACATATTCCCTTTCTTAAGGGGACACCCTCAAACGGTCACAGAGACACATTTTTTCCTATTTCCAGCATTTGAAGGGGGCTACAAGAAAGCTGGGGAGGGACTTTTGGGGGTGTCAGGGAGTGATAGGACTGGGGGGAATGGATCCAAGCTAGAGTAGGGGAGATTCAGATTGGATGTTAGGAAGAAGTTCTTCCCCATGAGGGTGGTGAGACACTGGCACAGGTTGCCCAGGGAGGTGGTGGAAGCCTCATGCCTGGAGGTTTTTGCAGCCAGGCTGGCTGTGGCTGTGAGCAACCTGCTGTAGTGTGGGGTGTCCCTGCCCATGGCAGGGGGGTTGGAACTCACCTGTGTCACAGAATCATAGAATGTTAGGGGCTGGAAGGGACCTCAAAAGCTCATCCAGCCCAACCCCCCTGACAGAGCAGAAGCACCTAGAGCAGATCACACAGGAATGCATCCAGTGGGTTTTGAATATCTCCAGAGAGGGAGACTCCACAACCCCCCTGGGCAGCTTGTTCCAGGCTTCTGTCACCCTCACAAGGGAAATAATTCTTCCTCCTGCTTCCATGGAACTTCCTATGTCTTAAGTTCCACCATTGCCCCTTGTGCTGGCATTGGGCATCACCCAGCAGAGCCTGACTCCATCCGCCTGGCACTCACCATTTGCACATTTTTATCAACATGAATGAGGTCACCTCTCAGTCTCCTCCTCCTCCAAGCTAAAGAGCCCTCAGCTCCCTCAGGCTCTCCTCATAGGGAAGCTATTTCATACCCTGCATCATTTTTGTGGCTCTGCACTGGACTCTTTCAAGCAGTTCCCTGAGTTTCTTCTTGAACTGCAGGTCCCAGAACTGGACATGGACAGAACCTCCAGGGACAGTGACTACACCACCTCCCTGGACCGCCTGTTCCCATGCCTGACCACTCTTTCAGTAAAGCATTTTTTTGTCCTAATACCCAATTGCCTCCAGACATATGACCTGAATTGTGTTTTGTGCCTTTCAAGGTGAATGGAAAGTGGCAGAACATCGAAGAAACCTCTCAAGGAGTTTTCACCACAGCCCTCCTGGCATGTTTTTTCTTTGCAAAGGGAGAAGGCTATTTATGCTGACTCTGCAAACAATATGCTAACTCAGCAGCTTTTGCTTATGAGGAGAGGAAGTCCCTACAGATGATTTCACTGGCGCATGCTTCCCTCACAGGATCACAGGATGTCAGGAGTTGGAAGGGACCCAAAGAGATCATCGAGTCCGACCCCCCTGCCAGAGCAGGACCAGAGAATCCAGCACAGGTCACACAGGAGCACATCCAGACAGGACTTGAAAGTCTCCAGAGAAGAAGACTCCACAACCCCTCTGGGCAGCCTGTTCCAGTGCTCTGTGACCCTCACAGTAAAGAAGTTCCTCCTCATGTTGAGGTGGAACCTCCTGTGTTGCAGCTTACATCCATTGCTATTTGTCCCATCACAGAGACCAAGTGAGCAGAGCCTGTCCCCTCCCTCCAGACATCCAGCTCTCAGGTACTTATAAACATTTATTAAATCCCCTCTAAGTCTTCTGTTCTCCACAGTAAACAGCCCCAGGTCCCTCAGCCTCTCCTCACAGGGCAGTGCTGCAGTCCCCTAATCATCCTCATAGCCCTCTGCTGGACCCTCTCCAGCAGATCCCTGTCCCTCTTGAACTGGGGAGCCCAAAACTGAGCACAGTACTCAAGATAAGATCTCACCAGGGCAGAGTAGAGGGCTAGAACCTCCCTTGATCTGCTGGACACACTCTTCTTAATACACCCCAGGATCCCATTGACATTCATGGCCCCCAGGGCACATTGCTGTCCCATGGAGATCTTATTATCACAGAATCACCAAGCTTGGAAGAGACCTCAAACATCATCAAGTCCAACCCATCACCACAGACCTCATGACTAAAGAGGACTCCACCAGGACTCTCAGGTCCTTCTCCACAGGGCTGCAGTCCTTGTGCTGATCACTTCCCCTCAGAGGCAAATGGGGAGCCCAAAACTGATCACAGTACTCAAGATGAGGTCTCCCCAGGGCAGAGTAGAGGGGGAAGAGCACTTTCCTCCTTCCAGTAGAAGACAACCAGTGAAGGGGACTTTGCACAGAAGCCACTGGGCTGCTGCAAGTGAAGAGGCCTTAGCTAAGCTGCCTGTTAAACCACACAATTAAAAGCAGCAAAGAAAAGCTTGCAAGGCATGATCCAGTCTCTACATGCACACCACCACACGAGCACACACAGGCACAGGCTGCCAGAAAAACATTCCCTCTTGCCAAACACATTTACCTCACAGCTCCAGATAAATATTTAGACTCTGAAATGTCAAAACATTTAATGCAGTTATGATTCTGCTAATCACATTTTTATATTATTATGATGGTTATGATTACTTCTGCATGATCATAGTATCACAGTATCAGTCAGGGTTGGAAGGGACCACAAGGATCAGCTAGATCCAACCCCCCTGCCATGGGCAGGGACACCCCACACTACATCAGCCTGGCCAGAGCCTCAGCCAGCCTGGGCTTAAACACCTCCAGGGATGGGGCCTCAACCACCTCCCTGGACAACCCATTCCAGGGCTTCACCACTCTCATGGGGAAGAACTTCCTCCTCACCTCCAGCCTCAATCTCCCCACCTCCAGCTTCATTCCATTCCCCCTAGTCCTATCACTACCTGAGATCCTGAGCAGTCCCTCCCCAGCCTTCCTGTAGGGTCCCTTCAAATACTTCAGAGACCTATTATGTTTTTTAATAAGCTGAAGCACAGTTTTAAATCATTTGGTCTGTTTCAGATGGAACAAAAATCCCTCAAATAAAGCTATGATAAAAGGAATGCTGTAATTAGCATTAAGTCCTCTGTTTCAATACCAATTTTCCCCCATGTCCAATCATTGAATTGTCAGGGTTGGAAGGGACCTCAAGGATCAGCCAGTCCCAACCCCCCTGCCATGGGCAGGGACACCTCACACTACAGCAGGCTGCTCACAGCCACATCCAGCCTGGCTGTAAAAACCTCCAGGCATGAGACTTTCACCACCTCCCTGGGCAACCTGTGCCAGTCTCTCGCCACACTCATGGGGAGGAACTTCTTCCTAACATCCAATCTGAATCTACCCATTTCTAGTTTTGCTCCATTCCCCCCAGTCCTATCACTCCCTGACACCCTCAAAAGTCCCTCCCCAGCTTTCTTGTATCCCCCTTCAGATACTGGAAGGCCACAATAAGGTCTCCTGGGAGTCTTCTCTTCTCTCCTTTCTTTATTTTAAAGTGTGCTAACCTAAGCTTCTCACTGTCCCCATTTGTCTTCTTAGGTTTGTCCCAGACATTAAAGAAATGCTTTGCTGATGAAGCTCTCAATTCACCATCCCCTCTCCTGACAGGACCCAGCCATAAACAGGAGCACTCCCCAAGACTGTCCAAGACCCCTGGCTATGAGCATGGCAGCCTACATCCATTTCCTATGGTCAGACTTTTTCCCTCCATACAAAGGGATGACTGATTTATTGAAAGTCCCCTGTTCAACAGAGAGAAAGACAGACAGAGTCTGCTCAGCAAGTTTGCTGATGACACCAAGCTGGGAGGCTTGGCTGAGACACCCGAAGGCTGTGTGGCCATTCAGTGAGACTTGGACAGACTGAGAGCTGAGCAGAGAGGAACCTAATGAGTGCAGATTCCTGCATCTGGGAAGGAATAATAAACTGCAGCAGTACAGGTTAGGAGGTGATCTGCTGGAGAGCAGCCCCAAGGAGAAGGACCTGGGAGTGCTGGTGGACAACAAGTTCTGCATGGGACAGCAATGTGCCCTGGTGGCCAAGAAGGCCAATGGGATCCTGGGGTGCATTAAGAGCAGTGTGTACAGCAGATGGAGGGAGGTTCTCCTCCCCCTCTACTCTGCCCTGGTGAGACCTTACCTGGAATACTGCATCCAGTTCTGGGCTCCCCAGTTCAAGAAGCACAGGGATCTGCTGGAGAGAGTCCAATGGAGAGATATGAGGATGATTGAGAGACTGGAGCACTGCCTTAGGAGGAGAGGCTGAGAGACCTGAGGCTGTTTTAGTCTGGAGAAGAGAAGACTGAGAAGGGATCTGATCAATGTCTATAAATATCTAAGGGGTGGAGGTCAAGAGGGAGGGGACAGGCTCTGCTCACTTGCACCCTGGGATAGGTCAAGGGGCAATGGATATAAACTCCAGCACAGGAGGTTCCACCTCAACATGAGGAAGAACTTCTTCACTGTGAGGGTCACAGAGCACTGGAGCAGGCTGCCCAGAGAGGTTGTAGAGTCTCCTTCTCTGGAGACTTTCAAGCCCCATCTGGATGTGTTTCTGTGTGACCTGTGCTAGATTCTCTGGTCCTGCTCAGGCAGGGGGCTTGGATTTGATGACCTCCAGAGGTCCCTTCCAACCCTCAGCATTCTATGATCCTGTGATTATGGAAGGAAAGGACTGAATTCAGTTCTCAGGGACAAAAATCTATCATACCAAGCACACAGCTTTTTAAGAGAGAAATCATTTCAGTGATTCACAATTTGAAGCTGAGATTTATACACGACAGTCTTAGTAAGTAAACCAATCTATGGGATCCAAAAATATTCCATTGATGTAGCCTCTTTGGGAACACTTTTTGCAGTGCCCACCTATTTCCTAAGAAAAACAAGCACTTGACTTAAGCAAATGGGTTGAGTCGCTGCAGAGACAGCTGAAGGAAAAGAATAAGCTCATTGAAATCCCCACATGGAGAAGCTCTAAGGGAAGGGACTTGCACAGGGGTGTTTGCACAGTGCCTGGTACAATGGGTCCTAACCTGGTCATGCCCTTTGGTTGCTATTGCAGAGCAAACATTCAACAACAAAGGCCCAGCAAGTAGTGCTAGGGTCAAGCTCAGCTACCGAATCTGCATTGTGTGTTCCCTGCATGCCTCCTGGAGCACTGAGAGAGCTGCTACCACTTCAGCCAAAGGCTGGCTAAAGCCACAGGAAGTATCTCCTACTGGCCCTGCTGGCTTCTGCCCAGGTGTGTGGCTTTCTGTCATTCATGGGCATTCCCACTGCTGTGAGACAGCCTTTAGAATCATAGAATCAATAAGGTTGGAAAAGACCTCAAAGATCATCAAGTCCAACCTGCCACCCAAGACCTCATGACTAAACCATGGCACCAAGTGCCATGTCCAATCACCTCTTGAACACCTCCAGGAATGGTGAATTTCTGGGACACTTTGGTCACAACAACCCCATGCAGTGCTACAGGCTGGGGTCAGAGTGGCTGGAGAGTAGCCAGGCAGAAAGGGACCTGGGGGTGCTGGTTGACAGTAGGCTGAACGTGAGCCAGCAGTGTGCCCAGGCAGCCAGGAGGGCCAGTGGCATCCTGGCCTGCACCAGGAACAGTGTGGCCAGCAGGAGCAGGGAGGTCATTCTGCCCCTGTACTCTGCACTGGTTAGGCCACACCTTGAGTCCTGTGTCCAGTTCTGGGCCCCTCAGTTTAAGAAGGACATTGAGAGACTTGAACATGTCCAGAGAAGGGCAACGAAGTTGGTGAGGGGTCTGGAGCACAGCCCTATGAGGAGAGGCTGAGGGAGCTGGGGTTGCTTAGCCTGGAGAAGAGGAGGCTCAGGGGAGACCTTATTGCTCTCTCCAACTACCTGAAGGGAGGTTGTAGCCACATGAGGGGTTAGTCTCTTCTCCCAGGCAACCAGCACCAGAACAAGAGGACACAGCCTCAAGATGTGCCAGGGGAAGTTTAGGCTGGTGGTGAGGAAAAAGTTCTTCATACAAAGAGTTGTTGGCCATTGGAATGTGCTGCCCAGGGAGGTGGTGGAGTCACCATCCCTGGAGGTGTTCAAGAGGGGATTGGATGTGGCACTTGGAGACATAGTTTAGTTGTCATGAGATGTTGGGTGACAGGTTGGACTTGATGATCTTTGAGGTCTTTTCCAACCTTATTGATTCTATGATTCTATTGGTTATAAGATCTTGGAGTCAAAGGCTGTGAGGGGAATGAGATGCCAAATGTTGTGCATATCAGAAGTGAACTAATTCTGCTCCAGTAAATACCAGATTTCAAACTCTGGTCAAGCTTGAGTTTAAAGGTGGTTTGGATGTGGTGCTTGGGGCCATGGCTTAGGGGTGAACCTTGCAGAGTAGGGTTCTGGGTTGGACTTGGTGTTCTTGAGGGTCTCTCCTGGGGACAATGAAGTTGGGGAAGGGTCTGGAGAATAAATCTGATAAAGAGCAACTGAAGGAGCTGGGGATGGTCAGTTTGGAAAAGAGGAGTCTGAGAGGAGACCTCACTGCCCTCTACAACTGCCTGAAAGGAGATTGTGGTGAGGTTGGTGCTGGTCTCTTCTCACAGGTCATTAGTGATAGAACAAGAGGGAATGGCCTCATGTTTTGACTGGGTACTTTAGACTGGACATTAGGAAACATTTTTTCATGGCAGGAGTGGTCAGGCCTTGGAATGTGTGCCCAGGGAGGTGGCTGAGTCCCCAAGCCTGGCTGTGTTTCAAGGTGGTTTGGATGTGGTGCTTGGGGCTATGGTTTAGGGGTGACTCTTGCAGAGTAGGGTTCTGGGTTGGACTTGGTGCTCCTGAGGGTCTGTTCCAACCTGAGGGTTTCTGTGACTCTATGGTATGTACAGCCCCATGGTGGTTGCAGGAAAGCAGCTGCTGCTCCCCAAGCACTGAGCACGCAGCACAGGGGTCCATGACTACAGCAAAACCAAGCAAGGATGAGTTTGGCAGGCTGGGGAATCCTGCCTTAAATGTTGGACATTGTTGTTGACACAGAATCATAGAATCATAGAATCAGTCAGGGTTGGAAGGGACCACAAGGATCATCTAGTTCCAACTCCCCTGCCATGGGCAAGGACACCCCACACTACATCAGCCTGGCCAGAGCCTCAGCCATGGGGCCTCAACCACCTCCCTGGACAACCCATTCCAGGGCTTCACCACTCTCATGGGGAAGAACTTCCTCCTCACCTCCAGCCTCAATCTCCCCACCTCCAGCTTCACTCCATTCCCCCTAGTCCTATCACTACCTGAGATCCTGAGCAGTCCCTCCCCAGCCTTCCTGTAGCCCCCTTCAGATACTGGAAGGCCACAATTAGGTCACCTCAGAGCCTTCTCTTCTCCAGACTGAACAGCCCCAACTCCTTCAGTCTGTCCTCATAGGAGAGGTGCTCCAGCCCTCTGCTCATCCTTGTGGCCCTTCTCTGGACACCTTCCAGCACCTCCACATCCCTATTGTAATAGGGGCTCCAGAACTGGAGGCAGTACTCCAGGTGGGGTCTCACCAGAGCTGAGCAGAGGGGGAGGATCATCTCCCTTGACCTGCTGCCCACACTTCTCCTGATGCAGCCCAGGCTCTGGTTGGCTTTCTGGGCTGCAAGTGCACACTGAGAGCTCATGTTGAGATTCTCATCCACCAAAGGGTTGAGAAGACCTGAAAAGCATCATGGAAAGCTCAATTTAGTTAAAAGCAAACCAACAAAGATATTTTTCTTAAAAGGGGAAACAAAAAAGGTGTGATTCAATTCCCCAGTTCCATAAATATGCAAAAGAGCAGTTGAGAGCTGGTGAGAAGGAAGGCCCCAGCTCTTGGTTTCACTTCCTCCACTGGATGACATTTATAGAGTTGTTTATAAACAGCACTAACAGAAATCAGCCAAGTCACAGTTCAAATTGTTATCACAAAGCAGAAGGGTGTCATGGATTTGTTGTTTCCTAAATGACAAAGACTGAGATGAGGAGCAAAAGATGCATGTGCTTCCCCAGTGGGGAAATTAGCCCAAAGCCAAGTGTCTGCTCCACAAAGAGTGTAAACAGCCTGCTGCAAGACAAATCAGAGTCACAGAATTGTTTGAGTTGGAAGGGACCTCAAGGATCATCCAGTTCCAACTCCCGTGCCACGGGCAGGGATACCTCACACTACAGCAGGTTGCTCACAGCCACATCCAGCCTGGCTGCAAAAACCTCCAGGCATGAGGCTTCCACCACCTCCCTGGGCAACCTGTGCCAGTGTCTCACCACCCTCATGGGGAACAACTTCCTAACATCCAATCTGAATCTACCCATTTCTATTTTGCTTCCCATGCTCCCTCAATCCTATCACTCTCTGACACCCTAAAAAGTCCCTCCCCAGCTTTCTTGTAGCCCCAGGAAGGCCACAAGAAGGTCTCCTTGGAGTCTTCTCTTCTCCAGACTGAGCAGCCCAAATTCCTTCAGTCCTCATAGCAGAGCAGCTCCAGCCTTCTGCTCATCCTTGTGGCCCTTCTCTGGACACCTTCCAGCACCTCCAGATCCCTCTTGTAATAGGGGCTCCAGAACTGGAGGCAGTACTCCAGGTGGGGTCTCACCAGAGCAGAGTAGAGGAGGAGAATCACCTCCCTTGCCCTGCTGGCCACAGTTCTCCTGATGCAGCCCAGGCTCTGGTTGGCTTTCTGGGCTGCAAGTGCACACTGAGAGCTCCTGTTGAGCTTCTCATCCCCCAGCACTACCAGGTCCTTTTCTTCAGGGCTGCTCTCAAGCCAGTCCCTGCCCAGCCTGGATTTGTGCCTGGGATTGCCCCAACCCAGATGCAGGACCTTGTGTTTGGTCCTGTTGAATAAAAGCCTTCAGTCTAAGGAAGAGCTTCCCTGCTGGTTTAGATGCTGACATTTTTAATATGTACCACACAGTGTTGTTTTTTTTTCCCTGATTTAATCACAAATTGTTATTCTGGTAAATTGTTTTAATCCATTTAGCTGTTGTTCTCCCTGTCTCAAGAGGTCCAAGCAATCCTTTGCACAGACCTGTCACCTGATTCTCCCTGTCAGGAAGAATAGAATAGAATAGAATAGAATAGAATAGAATAGAATACACCAGACCAGCTTGGAAGAGACCTTCAAGATCTTTGTGTCCAACCCTTCAACCAATCCAACCCACCTAATCAACTAACCCATGGCACCAAGCACCCCATCAAGTCTCCTCCTGAACACCTCCAGTGATGGTGACTCCACCACCTCCCCAGGCAGCCCATTCCAATGGGCAATTACTCTCTCTGTATAGAACTTCTTCCTAACATCCAACCTAAACCTCCACTGGTGCAGCCTGAGACTGTGTCCTCTTGTTCTGCTGCTGGCTGCCTGGGAGAAGAGACCAACCTCTGCCTGCCTACAACCTCCCTTCAGGTAGTTGTAGACAGCAATAAGGTCACCCCTGAGTCTCCTCCTCTCCAGGCTGAGCAATCCCAGCTCCCTCAGCCTCTCCTCACAGGGCTGTGTTCCAAGCCCCTCACCAACTTCATTGCCCTTCTCTGGACTCGTTCCAGCAAGTCAACCTCCTTCCTAAACTGAGGGGCCCAGAACTGGACACAGGACTCGAGGTGTGGCCTAACCAGTGCAGTGTACAGGGGCAGAATGACCTCCCTGCTCCTGCTGGCCACACTGTTCCTGATGCAGGCCAGGATGCCATTGGCCCTCCTGGCTGCCTGGGCACACTGCAGAAATGGTGGGGAACCTGGATGGAAATATTTCTGAAGAGCATTTCACAGGACACCCAGATGTGCCCTTTTACCAGATGGTCAAACATTCTGGCTGAGAGCCCTGGGGCTTTTTAGTCTGGAGGAGACTGAGAGGGGATTTAATAAATGTGTATAAATATCTGAGGGCTGGGGGTCAGGAGGGAGGGGACAGGCTCTGCTCACTTGCTCCCTGGGATAGGACAAGGGGCAATGGATATAAACTACAGCACAGGAAGTTCCAACTCAACATGAGGAGGAACTTTTTCACTGTGAGGGTCACAGAGCACTGGAACAGGCTGCCCAGAGAAGTTGTGGAGCCTCCTTCTCTGAAGACATTCAAGACCCATCTGGATGCATTCCTGTGTGACCTGTGACCATGTTCCTGCTCTGGCAGGGGGGTTGGACTCTATGATGTCTGGAGGTCCCTTCCAACTCTTAACATCCTGAGCCACTCAGTTTAGGAAAGATGTTGAGTTGCTGGAACCTGTCCAGAGACAGGCAACAAAGCTGGGGAGGGGTTTGGAGCACAGCCCTGTGAGGAGAGGCTGAGGGAGCTGGGGTTGCTTAGCCTGGAGAAGAGGAGGCTCAGGGGAGACCTTCTTGCTGTCTACAACTCCGTGAAGGACGTTGTAGCCAGGTGGGGGTTGGTCTCTTCTCCCAGGCAACCAGCACCAGAACAAGAGGACACAGTCTCAAGCTGTGCCAGGGGAGGTTTAGGCTGGATGGTAGGAAGAAGTTATTCATAGAAAGAGAGATTGCCCATTGGAATGTGCTGCCCAGGGAGGTGGTGGAGTTACCATCACTGAAGGTGTTTAGGAAGAGACTGGATGAGGCACTTGGTGCCGTGGTTTAATTGATTAGATGGTGCTGTCTGATAAGTTGGACTTGATGATCTCAAAAAGTCTTTTCCAGCCTTCTTAATTCTATCCTATTCTGTGATAACCCAATGACCCATCTAGCATAGACCTTACATCAGTGTCTCTCCAGTGACAGGGACCAGCTGGACTGCTAATAGCCTGAAGAGCACATGGTGCTGGTCTCTTCACTTAACAGGCTGAAAAGGCAGGAGAGCAGCAAGCACAGAACAGCAATGCAGAAGTGAGAGCAATTACTTAAGAAGAAAATATTAACACAAAAAAAAAGCAAACAAAACAAAAAATTCCCAAACCAACAGGCTGTGGCTTTACTTTTTCCTCAAAGCATGAGGTAAACTAACAAGGGGTTGTATCACAGTATCTCCAAGGTTGGAAGAGACCTCTAGAATCATTGAGTCCAACCTGTCACCACAGACCTCATGACTAGACCATGGCACCAAGTGCCACATCCAATCCCCTCTTTTGGAACACCTCGAGGGATGGTGACTCCATCACAATGGGCAGCCCATTCCAATGATTAATGACTCTCTCTGCAGTGACAGAAACTGGAACAGGTTGCCCAGAGCCTTGTCAAGCTTCACCTTGAATATCTCCAGGGATGGGGCCTCAGCCACCTCCCTGGGCAGCCTGTTCCAATGTTCCAGTGTCCTCATGTTCCTAGCATCCAATCTGAACCTGCTCTTCTCTAGCTTGAAGCCATTGTCCCTCGTCCTGTCACTGCAGGCCTTTGCAAAGAGTCTCTCTCCACCCTTCTTGTAGTCTTCCTTCAGGTACTGGAAGGCTGCTATTATGTCTCCCCATAGACTTGTGTTGTCCAGGCTGAACACCCCCAGCTCACTCAGCCTCTCCTTGTAGCAGAGGTGCTTCAACCCCCTGATCATTTTCATGGCTCACCTCAGGACCCTCTCCATCAGCTCCATGTCCTTCCCTTATTGAGTCCTCCAGAACCTGCACACAGTACCCCAGGTGAGGTCTCAGCAGAGCAAAGGGGCAGAATCACCTCTCTGGCTCTGCTGGCCACAGTGTGCAGTAGGAACCCCATGGATACCTTGGACTGATTAAATGATCCATGCAATGATGCCACAGTTAAAATGAAGGCCATGCAGGCACTGAGGACACAAGAGTGCTTTCCAAGCACACCTTCCCTAAGGAATACCTTCTCTGAAAGAAAATTGTCTCAGAGCCATGTATTTCTCCCTGAGGAACACCTTCTTTCCTGCTCTGGGCACCTCTCACCACCTCTGCTCAGACAGCAGAGGTAACCAGACACTCCTGCTGACAAGGATGAGCTTGATGCCTCCAAAACACAGCCATTGTCCACTGTCTGTAGCTGTGATTTTAGAAGTGACTCTGTTCTACACCCTCCAAGAGAGGAGTGGAAGAGAAGAGAGGCTGTGTAAGTTAGATGCAGAGGTTTGCACTTTTTGGAAGTGATGGTTGTTCTTGATTTCTTCTCCCCCTCTACTCTGCCCTGCTGAGGCTGCATCTGGAATATTGTTTCCAGTTCTGAGCCCCTAAGTTCAAGAAGAAGCTCAGGGAACTGCTTGAGAGAGTCCAGCACAGAGCCAGAAAAATGATGAAGGCAGTGGAACATCTTCCTTATGAGCAGAGACTGGAGGAGCTGAGGACTCTTTAGCCTGGAGAAGAGGAGCCTGAGGGGTAAACTCATTGTTGTTGATAAAGATGTGCAGGGTGAGTGCCAAGAGCCTGGAGCCAGGCTCTGCTGGGTGATGCCCAATGCCAGCACAAGGGGCAGTGGTGGAAGTTGAGGCATAGGAAGTTCCATGGAAACAGGAGGAAGAATTCTTTCTCTGTGAGGGTGACAGAACCCTGGAAGAGGCTGCCCAGGGGGGTTGTGGAGTCTCCCTCTCTGGAGATATTCCAAACCCACCTGGATGTGTTCCTGTGTGATCTGGTGTGGGTGATGCTGCTCTGTCAGGGGGGATGGACTGGATGAGCTTTTGAGGTCCCTTCCAGCCCCTAACATTCTGTGACTCTGTGATTTCCCCATTTTCAGAAAGACAAACTTAATTAGCAGGAACGTTGCTCACCCAGCAGGGTTGCTCACCCCAGAAGTCAAAGCCATGTTTAAGCACATGATCCTCTCAACAAGCAGGAATTAGTGCTCCCCAAGCCTTTATGGGAATCTAAGGGATGCCTTTACTGATCTGATGGAGGGTGGCCCTGCTCACTGCAGGGAGTCTGGATTAGATGACCTTTGGTGGTCCCTCCCAACCCAGACCATTCTATGACTGTGGTGAATATCCCTGTTTCACACACAGTACCGAGGTGTGTGCTTAGGAAATGGCTTTGAGCTCAAAGAATGTGAGTGGAAAATTTTCTGGCATGTACTGGCAGTGCACATCCTGATGAAACAGCAGCCCTGTGAAATGGGGGAATTGTGCATCCACAAAAGAATCATGCTGAACAGCCTGGGGCTGTGAAAGTGTGTAGGGAGATGAGTCTGTTCTTGTTTTATCAGCCCTTCAAAAGGCTCAGCCTTTCTTCCCCAAGGTGCAGATTTTGGCTTTGTGCTCCTGCTTTCTTACCTGTGAACTACAGCCCTACATGCAGAGCTGCTTCTGCTATGCTGCTAGAGACATTTAGGTGACTGCTGCCAAACTGCACCAGCTTCAACACAAGGTGCAGGGCCGCAAGACCTAAGTGCCTACAGCCACGTGCACTGGGTTTTACTAACCCCACATAAACAAAAGGGAGAAGGGTGCTTGGGGGCACTGGCAGGGAGGCATGACCAGATCCACAGGAACACTTCACAGTATCACAGTACTTGGAAGGCACCTCCAGAGATCATCGAGTCCAACCTCCCTGCCAAAAGAATGATCACTCAGGGTAGTGCACACAGGAATGCATCCAGCTGGGTTATGAAAGTCTCCAGAGAAGGAGACTCCACAACCTCTCTGGGCAGCCTGTGCCAGGGCTCTGTCGCCCTCACTGGAAAGAAGTTTCTCCTCATGTTGAGGTGGAATCTCCTGTGTTCAAGCCATTGTTGTTCATATCCATTATTCCTTGTCTTATTGCTGTGCACCACCCAAAAGAGCTTGCCCCCCCCCACTTGACACCCACCCCTCAGATATTGATAGACATTGATCAGATCCCCTCTCAGGGTCCTCTTCTCTAAACAGCCCCAGGGCTCTCAGTCTCTCCTCACAGGGAAGATGCTCAAGTCCCCTAATCATCCTGTGTGGTCAGTAGGTCCAGAGAGGTTCTCCTCCCCTTCTACTCTGCCCTGCTGAGGCCACATCTGGAATATTGTGTCCAGTTCTGGGACCCTCAGTTCAAGAAGGACCTCAGGGAACTGATTGAAAGAGTCCAGCACAGAGCCAGAAAAATGATGAAGGCAGTGGAACATCTTCCTTATGAGGAGAGACTGAGGGAGCTGAGGGCTCTTTAGCTTGGAGAAGAGGAGACTGAGAGGTGACCTCATCAATGTTGATAAAGATGTGCAGGGTGAGTTCCAAGAGGATGGAGCCAGGCTGTGCTGCAATGCCAGCACAAAAGGCAGTGGTGGAAGCTGAGGCATAGGAAGTTCCATGGAAACAGGAGGAAGAATTATTTCCCTGTGAGGGTGACAGAGCACAGGAACAGGCTGCCCAGGGGGGTTATGGAGTCTCCCTCTCTGGAGATATTCCACTGGATTCTCTCCAGCAGGTCCCTGTCTCTCCTGAAGTTGGGATCAAGGTGCACATGACAGTTGTCCCAGATTTTTGGGCACATGAGAGTGTCACAAAAAATCTCTGCAGAGGCTCCGTGGGGCTTTCCCAACAGCAGGCTTACAAAACTGAGCTCAGTGTTACTAATGTATTGCCTCCCAGAGGCTGCAGATAGAGGATGTAAGGTCGATGTAGCTCACACTCTTGCTTCATGCCTAGGCAGAAGGGTGCCTGGAATTGGATTTTTCTTTTCATTTTTAATGCAATAAAACTGTGCTGCTGCAGCCAAGAGAAGCTGCAGCCAATTCATTCTCTTTGCAAAGGACAGCTTCCCTGATCAGACTCGTTGCAGTAGGGCAAACACAAGACTTGAGTCTCTTCTTGCTTGAATCCATCAGTAAGTCACAGAATCATGGAATTGCTAGGGTTGGAAGGGACCTCAAGGATCATCTAGTTCCAACCCCCCTGCCATGGCCATCGAGTTCCAACCCCCCCCTGCCATGCCCAGTCAACCAGCTTTCCATTGTGGTGTTGCTCAGGTGATTCCCATTCTCATATCTTGCCCTCCTTTTTCATCAGTCCTTTCCTAGGCAGCCAGCACCAGAACAAGAGGACACATTCTCAAGCTGTGCCAGGGGAAGTTTAGGCTGGATGTTAGGAAGAAGTTCTTCCCAGAAAGAGAGATTGGCCATTGGAATGTGCTGCCCAGGGAGGTGGTGGAGTCACCATCACTGGAGGTGATCAAAAAGGGATTGGACGTGGCACTTGGAGCCATGGCTTAGTTAGTCCTAGAATCATAGAATCAACAAGGTTGAAAAAGACCTCAAACATCATCAAGTCCAACCTGTCACCCAAGACCTCATGCCTACTAGACTATAGCACCAAGTGCCATGTCCAATCCTCTCTTGAAAACCTCCAGGGATGGCAACTCCACCACCTCCCTTGGCAGCACATTCCAATGCCTAATCATGAGGTGTTGGGTGACAGGTTGGACTTGATGACCTCTGAGGTCTTTTCCAACCTTATTGATTCTATGATTCTATGTGCAGCATTCAGCTGGCTGTGTCTCCATTACACCCCTCCTCGGTCTGAGGGGAACTCACAACACTTCACATACTCAAAAAGCCTTCAACTCTCAACAGCAACAAAAAATCCCCCAAAATTTGAGCAGAGAAACTAGAATTAACTCACTTGAATTCATTGTTCCACTTGAAAAAGAGCTTTAAGATCACTGAGTCCAACCATTGACCTAACCATGGCCATTAAACCAAGACACAAAGTGCCATGTCCACACATTTCTTGCACACCTCCAGGGATGGTGACTCCACCACCTTCCTGGGCAGCCTATTTCAATGCCTGGCCACTCTTTCAGTAGAGAAATGTTTCCTAACCATAGAATCAATAAGGTTGGAAAAGACCTCAGAGACCATCAAGTGCAACTTGTCACCCAACACCTCATGACTAACTAAACCATGGCTCCAAGTGCCACATCCAATCCCCTCTTGAACTCCTCCAGGGACAGTGACTCCACCACCTCCCTGGGCAGCACATTCCAATGGCCATATCCAATCTAAACCTGCCATGGCACAATTTCAGGCTTTTTTCTTCTCATCCTATCACCTGATATTAGGGTAAGACCAACTCCTATCCTCACTACAACCTTTTTTTCAGGTCATTCTAGAGAATCATGAAGTCTCCCCTCAGTCTCCTCTTAGAATCATAGTATCAGTCAGGGTTGGAAGGGACCACAAGGATCATCTAGTTCCAACCCCCCTGCCATGGGCAGGGACACCATCCATTCAAGCTTAGGTTTTAAGACTACTCTAAGTGATCCTGCTTTGGCAGGGACATGGAGTTGATGATCTCTTGAGGTCCCTCTAAGGTATTGTGATACTGCAGCATAAGCAAAAGCATTTGAATCTAGATGCTTTCCAACACCCTGATTTCCATCTGTGTCTTCAGATGTTGCAGCCACTTTTGTCAGACTGCCTAAAAATATCACAGTACTGCCAAGGTTGGAAGAGACCTCAAGGATCATCGAGTCCAACCTGTCACCACAGACCCATGACTAGACCATGGCACCAAGTATCACAGTATCACAGTATCACAGTATCACTTAGGTTGGAAAGGACCTCGGGGATCATCGAGTCCAACCTATCAACACAGATCCCATGCCTAGACCATGGCACCAAGTGCCACGTCCAATCTCCCCTTGAACGCCTCCAGGGTCGATGACTCAACCACCTCCCTGGGCAACCCGTTCCAATGACGAATGACTCGCTCGGTGAAGAACTTCCTCCTCACCTCGAGTCTGAACTTCCCCTGGTGCAGCTTGAGACTGTGTCCCCTCGTTCTGGTGCTGGCTGCCTGGGAGAAGAGGCCAACCCCCTCCTGGCTACAACCACCCTTCAGGTAGCTGTAGAGGGCAATGAGGTCACCCCTGAGCCTCCTCTTCTCCAGGCTAAACAATCCCAGGTCCCTCAGCCTCTCCTCATAGGGCTTGTGTTCAAGGCCTCTCACCAGCCTTGTTGCCCTTCTCTGGACACGCTCAAGTGTTTCGATGTCCTTCTTAAATTGAGGAGCCCAGAACTGGACACAGTACTCTAGGTGCGGCCTAACCAAAGCAGAGTACAGGGGCACTATGACCTCCCTGCTCCTGCTGGCCACACTATTCCTAATGCAGGCCAGGATGCCATTGGCCCTCCTGGCCACCTGGGCACACTGCTGGCTCATATTCAGGTGGCTGTCGATCAGCACCCCCAGGTCCCTCTCTGTTTGGGAGCTCTCCAGCCACTCCGACCCCAGCCTATAGCTCTGCATGGGATTGCCGTAGCCAAAGTGCAGCACTCGGCACTTGGACTTGTTGAATGACATCCCATTGGACTCTGCCCATCTGTCCAGTCGGTCGAGGTCCCTCTGCAGAGCCTTTCTACCCTCTAACTGACTAACATCTGCCCCTAACTTTGCGTCATCTGCAAACTTGCTGATGACTGACTCTACTCCTTCATCCAGATCATCAATGAATATGTTGAAGAGGACAGGGCCCAGCACTGATCCAATCTCCTCTTGAACACCTCCAGGGGTGGTGACTCCATCACCTCCCTGGGCAGCACATTCCAATGGCTAATGACTCTCTTGGTGAAGAACTTTCTCCTCACCTCCAGCCTAAACTTTCCCTGGTGTAGCTTGAGCCTATGTCCTCTTGTTCTGGTGCAGTTACACCTGAGCAAGTTAGCAGGAGGAAACATCAGACCATGTCTCCCTTCCTTTCCTGGCAGTAATGTGGGAAGAAAGGTGATGCCACATAAGCAGAGATGCTTGAGTGGCAGTAGAGGCTGAGAGCCATGGGGTTTTTTAGTCTGGAGAAGAGAAGACTGGGATTTAAGAAATGTTTATAAATATCTGAGGACTGGGGGTCAAGAGGGAGGGGAGAGGCTCTGATCACTTGCTCCCTGGGATAGGACAAGGGGTAATGGATATAAACTCCAGCACAGGAGGTTCCACCTCAACATGAGGAGGAACTTCCTCACTGTGAGGGTCACGGAGCACTGGAACAGGCTGCCCAGAGGGGTTGTGGAGTCTCCTCCTCTGGAGACTTTCAAGACCCATCTGGATGCATTCCTGTGTGACCTGTGCTAGATTCTGTGCTCCAGCTCTGGCAGGGGGGGTGGACTCGATGATCTCTTTGGGTCCCTTCCAACCCCTAACATCCTGTGCTCCTGTGCTCCATCTCCCAGCCGGGCTGCCCAACGGTCCCATCCTGTGCCTGGCCTGTTTCAAAGGAGGCAGTGTGCAGCAGGCACCCAGCGTTGGGTGAGGGGGCTGCTCCCGGGCCTGGGAAAACCAGCAGAGCCTGCTAGCAGCCTGTTTGGTTGGTTGCCTTCCCAGGGAACACAGGTTGTCCACTCATCATTACAATCAGCACATTCACTCCCCAGCCTTGCCAGCCCAGCGACCTCTATGAATGAGCCTAGTAAGAGCTGCAGAGCCTCAGTCAATGTTGGTTTTTATTTCTCCTTCAAATTTGGGTCAGTCTGAGGCACCCTGGCTGAAAAAGTATTGCCACAAGCATTGTAAATGAATACTTCATATTCCCTTGAAGTGCCTTTTGAGGAAATTAGCCTTCATTACAGAGGTATCTCCCCTGTAAACACAGCAAACAGAACATAGCTCTGCTGACAACGACGGCACTGTTGGGCAGGGAGGGAGAGTAAATGTTGAATCTGTGGGCAGGACTGGATTGATTCAGCAGCAGCTGAATCAAAAGGGTATGCTGCACATCCCCCCCCCCCCCCCCTTCCCAGGAGCTCCCAGAGCTGCACTACCTGCGGCACTCAGCCACTACAGACAGTCAGACAGCCCCAACTTTATCCCCAGGGAGCAGCACCCCACTGCTCCCAGGGCTTACTGAAATGGTCAGGTGGAGGTCTCAGCCCCTATCAAATACACAGGAACGCAGGGTGACAGGATCACAGGATGTTAGATGTTGGAAGGGATTCCCAGAGATCAACCCCCCTGCCAGAGCAGGACCATACAATCTATCTCAGGTCACACAGGAATGCATCCAGATGGGTCCTGAGCATCTCCAGAGAAGGAGACTCCACAACCCCTCTGGGGAGCTTGTTCCAGTGCTCTGTGACCCTCACAGTGAAGAAGCTCCTCCTCATGTTGAGGTGCAGCTTCCTGTGCTGTACTTTATATCCATTGCCCCTTGTCCTATCCCAGGCAGCAAGTGAGCAGAGCCTGTCCCCTGCCTCTTGACCCACATCTCTCAGATATTTTTAAACACTTCTTAAATCCCCTCTCAGTCTTCTCTTCTCCAGACTAAACAGCCCCAGGTCTCTCAGCCTCTCCTCATCAGGCAGTGCTCCAGTCCCTTCAACACCCTGGTAGCTCTCCATTGGACTCCCTCCAGCAGATCCCTGTCCCTCCTGAACTGGGAAGCCCAGAACTGGATGCAATTTTCCAGGTGTGGTCTCACCGGGGCAGAGTAGAGGAGGAGGAGGAGAACCTCCTTGGATGTGCTGAACACACTCCTCTTCATGCACCCCAGGATCCTAAGGCCATCAGTGCCAGCCTCATGGTTTGTGGTGCAGGGATCAGGAGAAGATGCCTGGCCCTGGTGGGACGGCAGTAAAAGCCTGGGGCCGCTGCAACGCTCTTGTGGTTTGGGGATTCTGGACTGTTTGCAGGGCTGGGCCAGCACTCCAGGGAGTATTTTTGGCCCTGGCTGGAGAGGCTCCCTTGCAGCTGAGTGCAGCCAGTCAAACTTGGCCGGCCCGAGGCAGGGCTTTTCAAACCCTCTCCTGCTCCAATCAGAGAGCCGCCCAACGCTTGCTCTTCTCAGAAAAGCGCTGCCCTTGTCCTTTCCTAATGAAAGCAAACTTGGTATTCAGTAGGAGCAAGCCAGAGCTATATTCAGACACGGAAGACAGCAGAGACACAAATCAATAGAAAAAAAAAAAAACTTTTTTTTTTTTTATTTACACAAAGAAAAAAGGCAAAAAAGTAAAAGAAAAAGAAAATCCAAATATTGGATGCTGTAAACAAAATTCACAATCTGTTCCCTCTCAAGTCTGGTTTCCATCAGCTCTTTGGGGTTTTTTTGGTCCGTGTGTTTCCTCCCCCACCACCACCCCGGGTCTGTGACAAAGCCCTATAGTCAAAACGTTCCAAAAGAGCAATCCAAGGAGCAGTTTGCTGCAACAGGATGCCTTGCAGAAGGCAACAGTTTGTTAGGGAAATCTGAGAGAAAGCAAATCTGCACAGCCTCCTACAGACAGCAGGAGCCTGCAAAGTGCTTTAGCCAAGCTGTCCTGAAATTCGAAGGCTATCTTTTTTTCCCCCTCCCCTTCTTTCTTTTCTTTTCCCCTTCCACTATTTATTGTGTTAGCAAACCATTATCACAACAGCAAAAAAAAAATAAAACAACCCAAACCCAGTCCACCGATTTTCTGGCTGGCAAGGGGAACTCCCTGCATAAAGAAAACCATACAAAAGAATATACTCAAAGAAGAGCTGAATATGCAATTACAGGTTGGGCTGCCCTTTTTTTTCCCCCTCCTTTTCTGTGCAGTTTTATCTATTTAATTAAAAAGAAGAAGGAAGAAGAAGAAGAAGAAGAAGAAGAAGAAGAAGAAGCTGCTTTTGAACTGGCTGGAGCTTCTTGAAGGTCTCTTCCCAGCTGGTTTATTCTATGTATTCTATCTATGTATATTCTGACATGATGCAAACCAAGCATTTAACAGGAGGTGATCAGAAGGTTTGTGCCAAGGCCTTTGTTGCAAGATTCAAGCAAAAAAAGATTTAAGTGCAATAAGGGAAAGTAGAAAAATATCCTTTTTTTTGCTCTCCTAATTGCCCTTCTAGTTTTAGAAGTGATGCATTTGCATTTGGGAGGGCAGCTATACTGAAAGTGGGGAGGGGGGACAGGAAAAAAGCTCATCTCAAAGCTCCGGCTTGTTTCGCGAGGGCTGCGTTTAACCAGGTTTAGCGCCCCGTCGGTTTAGCAGCGAACTCAGCCCGGGGGGGCACAAGCGGTTTGCCTGTAATCAGGTCAATGTTTCTAATCAGTTCAGCTCTTTTTAAAAAGCAGCACTGTCTCTCCCAGCACAAGTTCTAACCTCCCAGCTGATTGGATGGGGAGCGGGGGGGTGGAAAAAGGGAAGCCTGCAAAGCGAGAACGCCGGTCGTTAGGCTTTGAAAGTAGCAGTGTGCTGGAGAGGAGGGGAGAAAGCAGCTTGAAAGAAAGTCAAGGCTATATGGAGGGGAAGGTGTGCAAACCGCAGGACATGAAAGCCAGCTTTGAAAACAGAAGCCGGGGGGTGGGGTGGGGGGGCTCTTATTTTTAACTCCTGGCCCGAAACTCACGCCTTCTTCCCACCCTCTAACACCGGGCACCTTTTGAGCTCCCAGTCACCAGATATACCAAAGCTCCACCAGTTCCACCACTTGAGCATTAACATTATGCAAAACAGATCCGGAATAGCTATATAATGTATCTAAAAACCCCCACATTACATACGTATCAAAACGCAAATGCTGAGAGGGGCAGCTCAGCTCAGGGCCTGCTGCATGCACTATTAAGGTAGCTAGCTGTTGTCAATCATTTGAAAAAGAAAACAAAACCCTCCAATGAAACACAGATAAAATTGTGAGCTGAGAGGAAGGAAAGCAAAACCTTCTTTGTGAGCAAGAGGGGGGGGGAAACAACAAAAAAATGAAAAGGAAAAAATAAGGGTATTTGGAAGGAAAAAATGGGATTTGGAAGAGGAGGAAAAAGGTATTTGGAAGGGGAAAAACGGTATTTGAAAGGAGAAAAAGGTATTTGAAAGGAAGAAAAAAGGTATTTGAAAGGAAAAAACTGTATTTGAAAGGAAAAAAAGGTATTTGGAAGGAAAAAATAAAGGTATTTGGAAGGTAAAAAAGGAACTTGAAAGGGGAAAAAAAAGGTATTTGAAAGGGGGAAAAGGTATTTGAAAGGAAAAGAAAGGAATTGAAAGGAAAAGAAGGTATTTGGAAGGAAAAAAAAAAAGTATTTGAAAGGAAAATAAGGTATTTGGATAGGGAAAGAAAAGGATCAGAAAGGTAAAAAAGAGGTATTTAGAAGGAAAAAAAATGTATTTGGTTGGAAGGGGGGAAAATGAAAAAGAAAAAAACCCAGGTATTTGAAAGGGAAAAGTATTTGAAAGGGGGAAAAAGTATTTGAAAGGGAAAAAAAAAGGTATTTGAAAGAAAAAACCCAAGGTATTTGAAAGAAAAAAAGAAAGGTATTTGAAAGGGAAAATAAAAGGTATTTGGAAGGAAAAGAAAAGGCATTTGAAAGGGAAAAAAAGTATTTGAAAGAGAAAAAATGAGGTATTTGAAAGGAGAAAAAAAGGTATTTGAAAGGGAAAAAAAGATATTTGAAAGGAAAAATGAAAGGTATTTGAAAGGGAAAAAGGTATTTGGAAGGAAAAAAGGTATTTGAAAGGGAAAAAAGATATTTGAAAGGAAAAATGAAAGGTATTTGAAAGGGAAAAAGGTATTTGGAAGGAAAGAAGGTATTTGGAAAAGGAAAAAAGGTATTTGAAAGGAAAAAAGGTATTTGAAAGGGGAAAGAAAAAGGTATTTGGAAGGGAAAAAAAAAAAAGTATTTTCAAGGGAAAAAAACCACATCTTGTCATGTACTATCAGCCTTGTGTGGTTGTGGCACAGCTATAGATTCTCAAACCCTTTTAAAAGAGTGGATGAGTCATTTATTTGCTGCACATAGTTGCGGCCAGAGAAGACATACCACACTACCAGCTGATCCTATTTCCCCAGCCCTCCCCGGAGCTTCCGCTAGCAAACCCGCCCAGGAGCTGGAGGCAAGAGGAAATAACGGGCCCGGAGCAGCCGGCCGGGACCCTCCGGGGCAGCTGGTGGAGACCTGGCGGAGGATCAGGGGATGAGAGAAGCCCGGCGGGAGGCTGCAGGCGGCACCGGAGGAAGGGAAGGTGGGGACAAGGTCTGCGAGTCAAGGCCGGGAATGGCAACGAACCAAGCTTTGACGTTTCCTGAAGGGCTCGCAGGGAAGGTGCTTCGGTAAACAGAGCGAGGTTGCTATTAAATTGCCTCCAGAGCGAGAAGTACAAAGCGTGACAAAAATAGATGTACCTTACTGGCTCCGTAGGGAAAACACACCGCCAGGACACGAGTCCTCTCCCTCTCCCCTGCCTCCTCCAACACCAGATCCTGCCTGCAACCAGGCAGGGCACAGTAAGTTTTCATTCAAAAGCCTGAATTCCCTTTTCTCTCTCTTTTTTTCTCTTCCCCCCTGTTTTGGTTGGTTTGATTGTTTTTCTTCTCAGTAAGAAAGCAAAATACTAAAGAGTCAAGTGTCACTTAGTCATTAGGTTTTCAAAGCCCAACAAAGAGATTTAACACCTTCAGAGACGGCACTGAAGTGAAAACAGCAGCAGAGGTTGGGGTTTTGTTGGGTTTGGGGGTTTTTTGTTTGTTTGCTTGTTGAGGTTTTTTCCCCCTCCCCCCTCCCTTCCCCCCCTCCCGCTGGTCCTTCGGGGAGAGGAGAAATGAAAGCGGACAGTTGTTGTTCCAAGGCAAAGGGATGATTCCATTTCAACAAAGTACAGTACTGAAGTTGTAAATGCAGTGTGACAACCAGATCAAAGATGTTTTAATATTTGCATAAAAATATATATATATAATATATATATATATATATAAAATATACTTTTAAGCAATGGTGCAACACTCTTCAAAAAGGATTCATTTCACATTTGCTGAAATTCTAGTGGTCCTGGAATGCAGTAATGCATTCAATTAAAAAATACTCTTTAAATATTAACAATTAGTGTTCAGATCACCCACTAATACAATATCCTTTAACTGTCAGGGCTTGGGGAGGTGGGGGGGGGACGGGGAAGGGGGGGTGGTGTTTAAATAAGCCTATCTTTGATCCACGTTCCACTGAATTACACATCACGGAGGTATGCAGTCACAACATTAGTGGGTTAAATGTCAAACTGGCAATTACAGTACAAAAAAAAGAGTTAAAATCATAGAACATAAGAAATAACCAGCTACGTTTTCTCCATCTGTGGGAAGTATTATGGCTCACGAGCAACCCACTGGCATGAACTGTACTCCTTTGCAACCCCAGACGTTCACCTGCATCCCGCTGTTCCTTTGCTCCCCGGCGTTCCCAGGCGTGGGGTTTAGAAACTCACAGCAAAAGGCCTCCCCCACCACTCTGCCCTACCACCTCCTGTTGCAAGCTGGCAAACACAAAGAGTACTTGGAGGTGGAACTCAGGTGTTCAAGAGGAGATTGGATGTGGCACTTGGTGCCATGGTCTAGTATGAGGTCTGTGGTGACAGGCTGGACTCGATGATCCTCGAGGTCTCATCCAACCTTAGCGACACTGTGATACTTTATTTAAACATTCTTTAACTTGCTACATCATTTGGTTGGGGGGAGTCTTTTTTGTGTCTGGTTTGTTTTTTTTTCCCCTAGACCACATTAATATATATATTGTGTGTGTATATATAGGATGATATACACCTCTGAACATGTACATATATACACACACAAACATATATACACACATACACACACGTACCGAGGATAAGAGCACACCCACGGAACATCGAAGTCTATACAGGTATTTGCCAAGACAAAATAAAACAACATGAAAAACAAAACACCAGGGGCATTTCCTCCACCACCACCACCACTTCATTCACCAGCTGATGATGGGTTTGGGCTTCTTGGGGTTTTTTTTTTGACCCTTTGTGTCCCTGATCAGACAAAAACGCGCGGTTAAACCCACAAAAAAACACCGTCTGCATTTTGGTGGGGTTTTGGTTCGTTTTTCCTCGCTTCAGATTCGATGAAGGCATCAGGCACTTTTGATTCCTGTTGGTGTGTACAAATATAGCAATATCTTTCTCTTTTTTTTATATATATATATATATATATTTATTTATATATATATACTCTACTGTATCTTCTTCGCTCGGATAACTTAAGCCGTGAAATCTTTGGTCCTCGAGTATATTCTGTTTGCCACAGCTGGGTGGGTTGGTTGGTTGGTTGGTTTTTTTCTTCCCCCCCCCCTCCCCCTCCTCCTCCCCTGCATTCTCACATTTTGAAACTGTGGAAATAATGGACTTTGCCATCGTGCATGTTTCCTTATTAGTTGATTTTTTTTTCCTCCCCACCCCCTCCCCCTTCCTTACAACTGTCCCAACCCCACTACTACTGTTCATTTGGAGCAAGCTGGTTTCTGGTAAAGCATTCTAGTCAAGCAAGCTATACATTCTACACGGTCAGTCCATAGGTGGCACTTTGCTGCAAGCCCCAAATGCAGTAATTCCAATATACACCATTTGTATGTTTATTTATTTTTGCCTTTAAGTTCAGTTTACCTCTGCTCTCTGCCTCTACCTTTTCATTCCTGAATAGCATATGAATTGTTTTTCGTGATTTTTTTTTTGTTTTTCCTTTTTGTCCTTTTTTTTTGGTTTTATTTCTGTCATATTCTCCCTTTTATTTTTTTTTTCCTTTTTTTTTTTTTTTTTTTTTTTTGCAGATCCCATTCTAGAGTAAAGAGTAAAAAATAAGAACACCAAGAAAGAAAATAAGGCTTTCCCACCTTCTCTATGCCAAAGCTATGGGAGCTGACATTGCCAACCCATATTGTCATCAAGCATCCTCCCTCGTTTCTTTGCAGGGGAAGCTGGCTGCTTTTAATGACAGGCCTCTTGTGCTCTCTGGGGTAGGATCCAATTATTTTGGGGGGCTCTCTTTCTCGATCGTGCTCCCGTGGTTCATGGAGGAGAACCGCGTTAAGCTTTTCTCAAGCCCGAGACCTGGAGCAGATCATCATTGCACAAAACCACCCCCACGGCGAAGGGGCACACCGCCCCTTCCTGCGCCTCACGAAATGGGTCTTCCCCCACCGGGGTCTGCTGACTGCAAGTCCTTAGTTACAGGGCAGCCAAGTCGAGTACGTGTGCTGCTGGCAAGGGAACACCGTCTGAACCTGGGCAATATAGTAATTGCTGAAGTTGGCATCTGCTACGTACGGGGCCGGCTGGTAATAGCAGGTAACGTTGGCCACGTTGGGGATGATGTTCTGCTCGGCTAGGACCCGGATGGCCAGCATGGTGATCAGGTTCAGAGTCTGTCTCCTCTCGTGTCCCATCAGGCACACCGTGCTCTCGTTCACCACACCGTGAAGGGTCATGAGATAGTCGTACTTGCGGTCTTCCAGTCCCACAAAGTGGTTCTGCAAGTAGGACTCCAGCTTTCTCTGCTGTTCTCCAATGTCTGAGAAGTCAATGAAAAACCTGGAACACATGTATCTCTGCAGGGACTTAATCTCAGCTTCCGAGGCAGCCCTAAAGCCCCTTACCAAAAGGTTGCAGTACTTCAGAAGACCACCTCCTCTGATTTCTTCCGGGTTTCTGGTGGCAATTATCTTGTTGCAGAGGTGATCAAAGGCTTCCTGGAAATCCCCATAGACACTCTCGCCAATGATAGTTGGGTGAAAAGTTTCAGTCATCGGGTTCTCTGAGCACTCGTAAAAAAGCAGCAGGGAGTCCAGCTTGATCTGAAAGGAATCGACGCTGAATTCAAACTGCCGCCTCAGAGAGTCCACAAATTTCAGCTCCACATTCTTGCCGCTGTTGTTGGACAGGGAGATGAGACTCCATCGGTCTGAATCATTGCATACTTTTACCATTTTCTGCACATAAGCCTCCTATAATGGGAAAGACAAAATGAGCAAATGAAGAAGCAGATGAAAGAAATTCCCCCTTGGCTGCATTTGTTCGCACATTCCCCTCCTCTCCGCCCCCCCTCCCTCCCCCCCCTCTCCCCCCAGCCTGGTCCTTGCGGTTCATAAAAGACTTCAGGTAGCCTGCAGAGAAAAATCTTAATGGGAGAGTTTGGAGTGCTGTCACTGCAAGAGGATAGGGGTGGGACTGTGTCCTGCAAAGGAAGCAGATGGCAACACTGCTTCTTTCAATCACTTTAAAATGCCATCTACACATGAAAGCCCCTGCCACCCATGTCAAATATCTGTGCACCTACACACACACAGAAAAGTCACCACTACAATCAGATAGAAGAATCAGGTCAGAAATCCTTTTTTATTGGCTTCCATTCTCTTTCCTATCCCCATAAAAAATAAATGAAAGCCAAAAACCACCACCAAAACCACACACTGAGCAAGCATTCACTGCCCACAGTCCTGCTCTTTCAGTGCAGGTTCCACAAACGTGCCCCATATTCCAGAAAATCCCTCTGGAAAAAAAATAATCTCAAGGGCATTTGGCATTCGGCCCTAATTAACTCGAGCGAACTGTCTCCGGGAGGAGGGAACCTGCCTCTCCGCCGGGTTATACAGCACAGGAGCAAGCGTGCCTTGCAGGCGGTGTTTCCTTCTTGCGGACATTAAAGCCTTCTAAGCTCCCACAGCGGCCCCAGGAACCGGGTCGGGCAAACCAAGCTGCCGCAGCCCCAGCTGGGAGGTTGGCAGCGCCTTGCACACGCACCCGCCCCGGGTGCAGCTCCCGGCAAATAAAGCAGAGAGAGAGAAAAAGGAAAACTAAGGAATCCTGAGGAGCCCTGGTCAGGACGCTGTGTGTGCAAACTCCTTCTCGGTTTTTAAGTGTCGGGTGAAAAATATCACTCACGGTGCCTGTGAGCCTGAGGTGCGGGAGCTGTGCCCTTCTCCATCCCCGGAGCGGAGGGTGCCCGTTTCCCGCCGGGCAGACGTTTACACCTGCCCTGCTCTGAGCACCCATGCACAGGGCTGATTTACCTTGAGGGTGAGCGGCGTTATCTTCTCCTTGTTCACCCCCTCGGGTAAGAAATCCAAGAGGCAGTCCAAGACCACGTCCTTCACAGTCTGAAACTCGGCTTCCCCTTTCAGGTCGGCGCAGAAGATGAGGTCCAAGTCCTTGTAGCCCAGGCCGCTATCCTGGTGGAGGACGTGACTGGCGGCCGAGCCGTTGAGCCGCACGTCCCGCAAGGCGATGCCCTTCTCCTCCAGCCGGCTCCGCACTACCTTGACGATCTGGCGGGGCTGCATGGCCAACGTGGGGAAGTTGCCGCGGCCGTGGATGGGGATGGTCTCGCTGAGGATACGGTCCAACCGCTGCACTTGCTCCCAGCTCAGCACGTTGCAGTGCGCGCTCTCGCAGCCGCCCGCGTAACTCCCGCCGGGGCTGCCGCCGGCCTGTTCATCGTCTGCCATGGTGCGCGCCCGCCGCCTCTCCGGGCTGGATGGCACGGCTGCGGCTCCTCGCTGCCCCCCCGGAACCCCTCTTCCTCCGTGCCTAGCGAAAGAGGAGGAGGAAACGCAAGCGGTCAGCAGCAGCAGCGCGCACCCGGCACCAGAACGCCGCTCTCCCTGCAGCAGCCCCGCACGACCGGGGGTGCCCACTGCCCCTTCCAGAAGGCAAGAGGAGGGACACACACACACACCTATTGAGTGGGGGCTCTTTCGGAAAAAAAAAAAAAGAAAAGAAAAAAAAGAGGGGAGGTGGAGAAGCAGCCTGCGGAGCAAGGCGATGCTGCAGGGCAGAGGGAAGGCGCTCGACCTGCACAGCCGCCGCTTTCCGCGCCCCCCGCCGGGGCAGAGGCCGCCCCGTGCCGCCCGCCGCCCCGCTGGCTGCCGCCGCAGGCTGCCGCCGTCTCCGGAGCTTTCGTAGTTCTGCCCGGCAAAGGTCCCCAGTAGTTTTTATACGGGGTTTCTCCGCTCTTCCGGGGCTCCGAGTCACGGCGCCCGCGTCCCGCCCCCTCCATCTGCATGGCCGGCCTCGGCGGTGCCCCCGGCACGCCCACGCCCCGCGCACCCACGGGCCGCCCCGCCGGCTCCTCCCCGGCTCCTCACCGCCACGGCACGGCTCGGCTGGGCTAGGACCAGCGCGGCCCCCCGTCAAAGCCGCTCAGCGAAGCCTCCCTCCGCACGGGCTTGGCCCGAAGCCCAGGGGGAGGCAACAAGTGCAAGCCCCCTCCCCTTCCCCCCGCCCTCCTCGGGGGCCGCGGAGACCCGAGCTTCGGCCGCGCTGAAACGAGCGCCCGCAGGCACCAGTAATTCCCTTTTTTTTTTTTTTACCTTTCTTTTTTACTCCCCCCGCTCCCGACATTCCCGGTCATCCCAGGCACAGCCAAACTTCATACCAGAGCGCCGGAATTTGGCAAGGCCCCGCTTGCGAGCAGATGCCGAGGATCCCGGACCGTGCGGTTTCAAGCCGCTCGGCTCCTGACCGAGATTTCCAGTGCCGCCTGCGGCAGCGCCGGGGATCACGCCGGGCCTGTCGGTCCCTCCTTCCCCCTCACGCACTCCCCGCCTCGCTGGCGAGGAGGAGTGCGGGGTGGCGGGGGGAGGGAGAAATCCCCAGGAGCACCAAGGAGCCGATGACTTCCAGGGGGGCATCCTTCCTGCGAAGTGCAACTTCGGCAATCGCGAAGAAGGCAAAGTAAGGGCTAATAACATATAGGTGCTATTATATATATATAGATATGCTAGAGGAACGTATGTAATTTTTATTTTCAATTGCATTCTAATTAGTTTACAATTTAATAGCAGTGGCGGTGTCTGCCGGGGTTGTTTGATGGTGGTGGTTGTGTTTTTTTCACCTGCTAAAGCGCCCGTTACACACAGTTAAATAAAGCACACTACAGGCGCAGCCCCGCCGTGCGCAGCGGCCCCACCGCTGCCCCCCGCCCCAAACCGGATCCCAGCCGCCCCGCTCCGCATCCCGCGCAGCACCGCGGAGAGAAAGAAGGGGTGAAAGGGGGGGGGGGGGGGTTGTGAAAGACGGGAGGGGGAAGGCTGGTGTTGCGTCACCACTCGCGGTGATGACGCACGACAGGAGAGACCAATGGGAGAGCGCGGAGGCGTGACGTGCGGCCGCTCGAGCCGGGCACTCAGCCAAAATGGGATTGGCCAGGGCCGGGGGGGAGGACGGGATGGTGTATGCAGAAGCTCCATGGAGCTTCCCAGCCCCTCCTCTCATTCTCAGCAGTGGGATAGTAGGGGGAGGCTCTGCCCCACCCGTCGAGGGGAAAGCCCTGACCCTGGCGACCTGGCACGGTTTATTCACACCCCCCACCGCGCACAGCTGCGGGGGTCCCACTGTGCGCTCGGAGATCCTCCCCACGCCGGGGCGCAGGGTGGTGCAGGCGGGGAACCCCCCCGCCTCCCCCCGCTTTCCTCCCCCCCATCTCTCCTCACCTCACCCTACATCCACCCACTCGCACTCGTTCCTCAATCCCCACCCCTACCCGCAAACTGCAGCCCCCCTACCTCCGCCCCAATCTAGCCAAGCCCCATTCCCACTCCCCGCTTTCCCCGCTCGCTGTGCCGATCGCAGACGTGTGGCAAGGGCGCCCCCTGCCGGACTCCAGGAGGGCTTCCGGAGGTTAGGGTTGGCATGGAGAGGGGGCGGACAGGCAGAAATACTCAGCCGGACCTGGAGCAGTGGGATGGGATTTTGTTTTAGGGGGGGCGGGGTTCGGGAGGAGGATTAAGCTGGAATTCACCGCACAAATTCCCTACGCTATGACAGCGTAAGGAGCAGGGTGCTGGCCAGGGCTTCTCTGCAGCCCTGTCCGAAAGAAGGAGCTGGAGCGTGTCCAGAGAAAGGCAACGAGGCTGGGGAGGGGTTTGGGACACAAGTCCCGTGAAGAGCGGCTGAGGGAACTGCGGTTATTCAGCCAGGAGGAGAGGAAGCTGAGGGGAGGTCTCATTGCTCTCTACAGCTACCAGGAAGGTGGGGGCAGTGAGGTGGGGACCAGCGGCTTCTCCCAGGTAACAAGTGACAGGACAAGAAGAAATGCCCTCAAGTTAGGTTGGATATGAGGGGACAAAATGTTCACTGAAAGGGTCATCGGGCCCTGGAACAGGCTGCCCAGGGAGGTGGTGGGGTCACCATCCCTGGAGGTCTTCAAAAGATTTCTTTGGATGAGAAACTTAGGGAGGTGGTTTAAGAGTTGTGTGCAGTGAGATGTTAGAGTTTGTTTGGACTCTGAAGGCTTTTTCCAAACAGGTGATGGTGCCATGGTTTAGTAGTGATGAGGTCTTGGGTGACAGCTTGGACTTGATGATCTCTGAGGTCTTTTCCAGCCTTATTGATTCGATGATTGTGTGACTTCACCCTGTGCCTTCACCCCTGGAGCACTGCCACCTCCCCTAGGTGCCACTCAGCTGCTGTGCAGGTGAACCTGAGCCTGCTGGCTGGAATCGTGCCCCAGGTGGCCAGGGGGAAAAAAAAAAAAAGGTTTTGAGGTGTTCTGTGCCAATGATTTATTTAAAAATAAAGAAGTGAAGCAGGAAGCTTTTACAATCCAAATGTGTACAGCGAAGGCTGCCTGAGAGCAGAGTGCTGGCATGCCAAGTGGGGTTTGCCAGCTTATTGCTTTATTTAAAATAAATATTGAGACTAGGAGGGGCAGCATCTGGCTGCTGAGAGGCAGGCCTGAGCCACTGGACACTCTGCTCCACCTGCATGCAGGAGCAGCATCTCCATGCACCCCATCCCACTCTGCAGGCTTGCCTCGGGGCATGTTTAGCAAATTTAGAGGACACGGTCTCAAGCTGTGCCAGGGGAGGCTCAGGCTGGATGTTAGGAAAAAAGTTCTTCATAGAGAGAGAGAGACTGGCCATTGGAATGTGCTGCCCAGGGAGGTGGTGGAGTCACCATCACTGGAGGTGTTTAGGAAGAGCCTGGATGAGGCACTTGGTGCTGTGGTTTAGTTGATTAGATGGTGTTAGGTGATAGGTTGGACTTGATGATCTCAAAGGTCTCTTCCAACCTGGTTAACTCCCTTCCCTTCCCTTCCCTTCCCTTCCCTTCCCTTCCCTTCCCTTCCCTTCCCTTCCCTTCCCTTCCCTTCCCTTCCTTCCCTTCCCTTCCCTTCCCTTCCCTTCCCTTCCCTTCCCTTCCCTTCCCTTCCCTTCCCTTCCCTTCCCTTCCTTCCCTTCCCTTCCCTTCCCTTCCCTTCCTTCCCTTCCTTCCCTTCCCTTCCCTTCCCTTCCCTTCCCTTCCCTTCCTTCCCTTCCCTTCCCCTTCCCTTCCCTTCCCTTCCCTTCCCTTCCCTTCCCTTCCCTTCCCTTCCCTTCCCTTCCCTTCCCTTCCCTTCCCTTCCCTTCCTTCCTTCCTTCCCTTCCCTTCCTTCCCTTCCTTCCCTTCCTTCCTTCCCTTCCTTCCTTCCCTTCCTTCCCTTCCCTTCCCTTCCCTGAGGTTAAATACAGCCAAGCTGAGCAGGTCACCATTTCCAAGTCTGGCTTCTCTCAGGTGAACCACAGCTCCCTGGGGGACATGATTTAATCTTTCAAAGGGATCTTTCAAAGACTTATCTCAGTTCAGAAAGGGACAAGGGCTATTAATCATCATGCTGTTTGTGTAAATTAAGCATTGAAGTGCAATTCAATACTTAATAAACAGAGGGCTGGAGCACCCCTACTGTGAAGACAGGCAGAGAGAGTTGGGGTTGTTCAGCCTGGAGAAGAGAAGGTTCCAGGGAGATCTACAGCAACATTTCAATATCTGAAGGGGACCTACAAGAAAGCTGGGGAGGGACTGTTAGCAAGAGCATGAAGCAAAACGATTCAGGGCAATGGTTTTAAACTAGAGAAGGGTAGATTTAGGTTGGACATTAGAAGGAAGTTCTTTACAGTGAGGGTAGTGTAGTAAAATATTGCAACAGGTTACCCAGAGAGGTGGTGGAGGCCCCATCCCTGGGCATATTCAAGGTCAAACTTGATAGGGCCCTGAGCAAACTGATCTAGTTGGGGATGTCTCTCCTCACTGCAGGGGGGTTGGACAAAGTGCTGGGTTCTGCACTTTGGCCACAACCACCCCACGCAGTGCTACAGGCTGAGGTCAGAGTGGCTGGAGAGCAGCCAGGCAGGGAGGGACCTGGCAGTAGTGGTTGACAGAGAGCTGAACATGAGCCAGCAGTGCACATAGGTGGCCAAGAAGGCCAATGGCATCCTGGCCTGCGTCAGGAATAGTGTGGCCAGCAGGAGCAGAGAAGCCATTCTGCCCTGTACTTGGCACTGGTTTGGCCACACCTTGAGTCCTGTGTCCAGTTCTGGGCTTTTCAATTTAATAAGGACATTGAGACACTTGAAAGTGTCCAGAGAAGGGCAGTGAGGCTGGGGAGGGGTCTTGAGCACAGCCCTGAGAGGAGAGGCTGAGGGAGCTGGGGTTGCTTAGCCTGGAGAAGAGGAGGCTCAGGAGAGACCTTATTGCTCTCTGCAGCTCCATGAAAGGAGGCTGTAGCCAGGTGGGGGTTGGTCTCTTCTCCCAGGCAACCAGCACCAGAACAAGAGGACACAGTCTCAAGCTGTGCCAGGGGAAGTTTAGGCTGGAGGTGAGGAGAAAGTTCTTCCCAGCAAGAGAGATTGGCCATTGGAATGTGCTGCCCAGGGAGGTGGTGGAGTCACTGTCCCTGGTGGTGTTCAAAAAAGGATTGTGGAACTTGGAGCCATGGTTTAGTTGTCAGGAGGTGTCAGGTATTAGGTGACAGGTTGGAGTTGATGATCTCTGAGGCCTTTTCCAACCTGATTGATTCAATGATTCTCTGGAAAATGACCTTTGAGTGTCCCTTCAACCCCATGCGTTCTGTGGGTCTATCATATTCTCTTCTCTTCCCCTAATTAATGGGCAGTAGCTATGACAATGCATTTTTATCATATTAACTGTCTAAATGCAGGGGAAATAGAAATTTATTGGTGCAGTGCTCTATCTAGGAGGGTACATGTGTGCTCTAGATTTGTTGCTCTTTTGTCCTACTTGAATCACAGAATGGTAGGGCTTGGAAGGGACCTCTGGAGATCATCTAGTCCAACCCCCCCAACTAAAGCAGGTTCACAGGAATGCATCCAGGCAGGTGTTGAAAGGCTCCAGAGCTGCAGAATCCACAACCTTTCTGGGCAGCCTCTTCCAGCATTCCATCCCCCTCAAAGCAAAGAAATTTAATGAGGGTGAATTGCATTTTGAGAAATCTAGAAATATTTGTATGGGTTGCAGCCATCATTCCAATTAGGACTGATGCTGGTAATGCTGCTGTGCAGTGCTGCTGTGTATTAAAGCATCAATTCAGCTCAGGAATGTGCTCTGTCTTGTTGCTGACAAACGTGGGTTTGGAAGGAAGAGAATCACAGTATCACACAGAATCACAGTATCACAGTATCACAGTATCACTTAGGTTGGAAAGGACCTCGGGGATCATCGAGTCCAACCTATCAACACAGACCCCATGCCTAGACCATGGCACCAAGTGCCACGTCCAATCTCCCCTTGAACGCCTCCAGGGTCGATGACTCAACCACCTCCCTGGGCAACCCGTTCCAATGCCGAATGACTCGCTCGGTGAAGAACTTCCTCCTCACCTCGAGTCTGAACTTCCCCTGGCGCAGCCTGAGACTGTGTCCTCTCGTTCTGGTGCTGGCTGCCTGGGAGAAGAGGCCAACCCCCTCCTGGCTACAACCACCCTTCAGGTAGCTGTAGAGGGCAATGAGGTCACCCCTGAGCCTCCTCTTCTCCAGGCTAAACAATCCCAGCTCCCTCAGCCTCTCCTCATAGGGCTTGTGTTCAAGGCCTCTCCCCAGCCTTGTTGCCCTTCTCTGGACACGCTCAAGTGTTTCGATGTCCTTCTTAAACTGAGGGGCCCAGAACTGGACACAGGACTCTAGGTGCGGCCTAACCAAAGCAGAGTACAGGGGCACTATGACCTCCCTGCTCCTGCTGGCCACACTCTTCCTAATGCAGGCCAGGATGCCATTGGCCCTCCTGGCCACCTGGGCACACTGCTGGCTCATATTCAGGTGGCTGTCGATCAGCACCCCCAGGTCCCTCTCTGTTTGGGAGCTCTCCAGCCACTCCGACCCCAGCCTATAGCTCTGCATGGGATTGCCATAGCCAAAGTGCAGCACTCGGCACTTGGACTTGTTGAATGCCATCCCATTGGACTCTGCCCATCTGTCCAGTCGGTCGAGGTCCCTCTGCAGAGCCTTTCTACCCTCTAACTGACTAACATCTGCCCCTAACTTTGTGTCATCTGCAAACTTGCTGATGACTGACTCTACTCCTTCATCCAGATCATCAACGAATATGTTGAAGAGGACAGGGCCCAGCACTGATCCCTGGGGACACCACTGGTGACTGGCCTCCAGCTGGATGTGGCACCGTTCACTACCACTCTCTGGGCCCGGCCCTCCAGCCAGTTCCTAACCCAGTACAGAGTGTAATGGTCCAATCCACGGGCTGACAGCTTAGTCAGCAGTTTGCTGTGGGGACGGTGTCAAAGGTAGACCACATCCACAGGCCTCCCCACATGTCACGGGTCACCTGATCATGAAAGAGATCAGGTTGGAGGCAGGATCTGCCTTTCCTGAATCCATGTTGGCTGGACCTGAGCCCTTGGCCATCCTTCAGGTGCGCAGTTATTGCCGCCAGGATAATCTGCTCCATCACTTTCCCTGGCACTGAGGTCAGACTGACCGGCCTGTAGTTTCCAGGTTCCTCCATCCGACCCTTCTTGTGGATGGGGACCACGTTGGCCAGTTTCCAGTCATCTGGAAATCACAAAATTGTCAGGGATGGAAGGGACCTCAAGGACCATCCAGATCCAACCCCCCTGCCATGGGCAGGGACACCTCTCACTACAGCAGGTTGCTCACAGCCACATCCAGCCTGGCCTTCAAAACCTCCAGGGATGAGGCTTCCACCACCTCCCTGGGCAACCTGGTTTGGGTGTGAGTAGGAGGCAAACTCAGGGCTCTATTTCAAAAGGATGAGATTTCACAAACTGTTCTCCATGTTTTGGCTCAGATGAGCTTAGAAGATTTCCACTGTGCTGGGGACCATTTACACATCAGAGCTGGGAAGGAAAGCTCCATTCCCAGCTGGGCTCCTTCCTACAGTCCCAACTGATTGGCTAAGGTTACACTCCGGGATCATAGAATCATAGAATTGTTAGGGTTGGAAGGGACCTAAAGGATCATCCAGTTCCAACCTCCCTGCCATGGGTGGTGTCACCTCACACTAGGTCAGAATGCTCAGACCCACATCCAACCTGGCCTGAAAAACCTCCAGGCATGAGGCTTCCACCACCTCCCTGGGCAACTTCTGCCAGTGTCTCACCACCCTCATGGGGAAGAACTTCTTCCTAACATCCAATCTCAATCTACCCATTTCTAGTTTTGTCCCATTCCCCCTAGTTCTATCATTCCCTGACACCCTAAAAAGTCCCTGCCCAGCCTTCTTGTAGTTCTCTTCAGATACTGGAAGGGCACAAGAAGGTCTCCTCAGAGCCTTCCCTTCTCCAGACTGAACAACCCCAACTCCCTCAGACTGTTATGGCTTTGCTCTGCTGGGTGCTACCCCGGAGCGGAGAGTGGGAGATGCAGAGGAGAAATCATCCAGCAGGACAAAAGTCTCCTTGGAGCCTTCTCTTCTCCAGACTGAACAACCCCAACTCTCTCAGTCTGTCTCCATAGCAGAGAAGCTCCAGCCCTCTGCTCATCCTGGTGGCCCTTCTCTGGACACCTTCCAGCACCTCCAGATCCTTCCTGTTAATAGAGGCACCGTAGCTGGTGTGACCATTTGAGGCTGTGCCTTTAAGAAAGGGACAGTTGCTGGAACACTCTGGCTGAATGTTTTGAAAACAAGATATTCCAAACGACTTTCAGTGGTAGATTGGTAGAATGCAACTTTAAGTTTTAGTTCTGGTTGAGTCTCAGTCAGTCCTGGTCTGTCTGTCTTTTCAGCCTGTCTGCCTCTCAGCAACAGCTGCTGGACGGAGTTGACCTTGAACTAGCAGATAAGAATAATTCTTGCACATGCTTTGAGCTAACAGAATTTCCTCCTTAATAATTACCTTTTCTCTCTCTCTAACTCATTTTGGGGAAAAAAGGGAGGTAGGAGGAGAGAGGGGGTATGGGGAGGGGACACCCTCCTGGCTGGAGGAGGGAGTTTTGTTCTGTATTACTTTCTTTGCTGTATGTTTCTGTATATACTGTAAATACTGAATATGTTGTGTATATATTCACTGCACCTCATCCTGCTTGTAAATATAGCTTTGATTCATCTCTGCTTCTCTGACTGAGTTAGCCCTGGTTTCTTTATGTGGGTGGGGGAGGACTGAACTTTCTCTCACCACCGCAGCTGGACACAGTACTGCAAGTGAGGGTCTCACCAGAGTGGAGTAGAGGGGGAGGAGGTGGTGGAATCGCCATCACTGGAGGTGTTCAGGAGGAGACTTGACAGGGTGCTTGGTTGCATGGGTTAGTTGATTAGGTGGTGTTGGATGATAGGTTGGACGCGATGATCTTGAAGGTCTCTTCCAACCTGGCCTCTTCCTCTCCTCTCCCTCTCCTCTCCCTCTCCTCTCCCTCTCCTCTCCCTCTCCTCTTCCTCTCCTCTCCTCTCCTCTCCTCCTCTCCTCCCTTCCCTTCCCTTCCCTTCCCTTCCCTTCCCTTCCTTCCCTTCCTTCCCTTCCCTTCCCTTCCTTCCCTTCCCTTCCCTTCCCTTCCTTCCCTTCCCTTCCCTTCCTTCCTTCCCTTCCCTTCCCTTCCCTTCCTTCCCTTCCCTTCCCTTCCCTTCCCTTCCCTTCCCTTCCCTTCCCTTCCCTTCCCTTCCCTTCCCTTCCCTTCCCTTCCCTTCCCTTCCCTTCCTTCCTTCTCTCTTCTCTTCTCTTCTCTTCTCTTCTCCTCCCTAGACCTGCTGGCTATGCTTCTCTTGATGCAGCCCAGGATGTGATTTGCTTTCTGGGCTGCAAATGCACACTGCTGGCTCAGACACTCAATATACTTTAAAAAGCAATAGGCTGTAGGACGATGGACATCAGGAGGCACCATTTGCTGGTGGCTGGGTGTGCAGCACTCAGAGCATTGATGAGCAGGCTGTGTGAGGGGAGGCAAGGGGTGTCCTTGGCATCCCTGGCTGCATTTGGAGCCCTGGCAGCTGCATGGGGTCCTGGCAGCCCTTCATCCTCCCACCTCCAGCACTGCAGCTCTCTGCATGTCTGCTTAATAAAGCCTTAGCATGGCTGGCTTGGCCTCTCTTGTAGAGAGTCCAACAGCAACTAAAACATTAAAAATGAGATCTTGACCTAATTTTTTGTTCTCTGCTTGCTGGAGATGGAAAGACATGGCCGGGCAGCAATCACCGGAAAGCTTCTTTATATTATCCACTGGGTTGCTACACAATTATCTTGCTGGAAGCAGCAGCTGTTTGACTGAAGAATATTCCTAGCTGTTCTGCACACAGATAGCACGTGAATGGATCAGCTCCTCTCCAGAAAAACATGAAAATTCTGGAGGAAGTGTTGTGCCCTTTCAATTATTTTCCAGAGCTGCTGGCAGCTGCTCTGGGCAGCAGCTGGCTCCATCTCACTAGCCCCACAGCAAGGCTGGGGAACCCACTGGTGTGCTGAGAGTGTTTGAGAATCATAGAATTGTTAAGGTTGGAAGGCACCTCAAGGATCATCTAGATCCATCCCCTCTGCTATGGGCAGGGACACCTCACCCTACAGCAGGTTGCTCACAGCCACATCCAGCCTGGCTACAAAAACCTCCAGGCATGAGGCTTCCACCACCTCCCTGGGCAACCTGTGCCAGGTTCTCACCACCCTCATGGGGAAGAACTTCTTCCTAACAGCCAATCTGAATCTCCCCACTTCTAGTTTTGGAAGACAGCTCCAATCCCCCTCACACTGGACCAAATTGCTCACAGCCACATCCAGCCTGGCCTGAAAAACTTCCAGGCATGGGGCTTCCACCACCTCCCTGGGCAACCGGTGCCAGTCTCTCACCACCCTCATGGGGAAGAATTTCTTCCTAACATCCAATCTGAATCTACCCATTTCTAGTTTTGTTCCCTTCCCCCCAGTCCTATCACTCCCTGACACCCTAAAAAGTCCCTCCCCAGCTTTATTGTAGCCACCTTCAGATGCTGGAAGGCCACAATAAGGAGGTCTCCTTGGAGCCTTCTCTTCTCCAGACTGAACAGCCCCAACTCCCTCAGTCTGTTATGGCTTTGCTCTGCTGGGTGCTACCCCAGAGCAGAGAGTGGGAGATGCAGAGGAGAAATCATCCAGCAGGACAAAAGTTCAGAGAACTCTGGGCTTGGATGGGAGATGCTGTGAATTAACACAGTATCATCAGATCCAAACACAGCCCAGCCTCACCCTTGTCTGCACACGTGTGCACACACATGCACAGGCCAAACACTAGCTTGGTTAAAACAGTCCATACTAAATGCAGACTCACTGAAGGGAACTCTGAGTACCAAAATGACTGGTACTGATACTGGCAATACAAAATACCTTCAAAATGAACTCTGAGACCTTCTCTATACCAGACTTACTTTCTTTCTTCCTTTCTTTCTTTCTTTCTTCCTTTCTTTCTTTCTTTCTTTCTTTCTTTCTTTCTTTCTTCCTTTCTTTCTTTCTTTCTTTCTTTCTTTCTTTCTTTCTTTCTTTCTTTCTTTCTTTCTTTCTTTCTTTCTTTCTTTCTTTCTTTCTTTCTTCTCTTTCTTCCTTTCTTTCTTTCTTTCTTCCTTTCTTTCTTTCTTTCTTTCTTTCTTTCTTTCTTTCTTCCTTTCCTTTCTTTCCTTCCTTCCTTCCTTCCTTCCTTCCTTCCTTCCTTCCTTCCTTCCTTCCTTCCTTCCTTCCTTCCTTCCTTCCTTCCTTCCTTCCTTCCTTCCTTCCTTCCTTCCTTCCTTCCTTCCTTCCTTCCTTCCTTCCTTCCTTCCTTCCTTCCTTCCTTCCTTTCTTTCTTTCTTTCTTTCTTTCTTTCTTTCTTTCTTTCTTTCTTTCTTTCTTTCTTTCTTTCTTTCTTTCTTTCTTTCTTTCTTTCTTTCTTTCTTTCTTTCTTTCTTTCTTTTTCTTTCTTTCTTTCTCTCTCTCTCTCTTTCTCCCTTTCTCCCTTTCTCCCTTTCTTTCTCCCTTTCTTTCTCCCTTTCTTTCTTTCTCCCTCCCTTCCTTTCTTTCTTTCTTTCTTTCTTTCTCTCTTTCTCTCTTTCTCTCTTTCTCCCTTTCTCCCTTTCTCCCTTTCTCCCTTTCTTTCTCCCTTTCTTTCTTTCTCCCTTTCTCCCTTTCTCCCTTTCTCCCTTTCTTTCTCCCTTCCTTCCTTCCTTCCTTGCTTCCTCCTTTCCTTTCTTTTTTTTGTTTGGTGAGGTTGTGGGGTTGGCTGTCAGTTTTGGTTTGTTTTGTTTTTCTCACAGGGGTACACAAACCTGATTTTATAAATCTTTCCAAAGACCTTTTCTTTCTCTTGCACACATGCACAAAGAATGGTCCAGGCCAGAAGGGACCTCCAAACCTGTACTCCAAACCCCTTCTGCAGTCAGCAGGGACATCCCCAGCTAGATCAAGTTGCTTCACCTTTAATATCTCCAGGGAAGGAACCTCAACCACCTCCCTGGGCAACCTTTTCCAGTGTTCCACCCACCACCATAGTGAAGAACTTCTTCCTGATATCCAGTCTCAATCTGCCCTTCTCCAGTTTGAAGCCACTGCTCCTTGTCCTGCCACTGCAGGCCTTTGTAAACAGTCTCTCTCCATCCTTCCTGTAGGCTCCCTTCAGGTTCTGGAAGGCTGCTATTAGGTCTCTTTTGATACCTTGACACTCTGTGATTGGCCATTGGAATGTGCTGCCCAGGGAGGTGGTGGAGTCACCATCCCTGGAGCTGTTTAGGAAGAGATTGGATGGGGTGCTTGGTGCCATGGTTCAGTTGATTAGGTGGTGTTGGGTGAGAGGTTGGACTTGATGATCTCAAAGGTCTTTTCCAACCTGGTTAGTTTAGTTCTGTTCTGTTCTGTTCTGTTCTGTTCTGTTCTGTTCTATTCCATTCCATTCCATTCCATTCCATTCCATTCCATTCCATTCCATTCCATTCTCCATTCCATTCCATTCCATTCCATTCCATTCTCTATTCTATTCTATTCTATTCTATTCTATTCTATTCTATTCTATTCTATTCTATTCTATTCTATTCTATTCTATTCTATTCTATTCACACTGATTTGTTTCCAAAGGCACTCTCAAATAATATGACCTTTTGTGGTGGGGTAGTCTGTACTAGCAATCAGGACTGGGATTAGCATTGCCTGCTGGAGTAGCCAATACTAAGATCCTCTGACTAAAATGAAACCATTCAGAGAAACCTAGAAAATGATCTTTCAAAGGTAAATAAGAGAAACCTTTGTGCTTTCAAAGTGCTGCTGCTCTGCCTGCTGTATTTTCCTTCTGCCAGTTGTTACTGGAAAGACGTTTTACTCATCCTGGGAAAGATGTCAATGTTTGGACTAAAGGCTGTGTTGTTTTGAAAAGGTGCAGTGTGAGGCAGGCCAAGTGATCAGAATTTTCTGACAAGCCTGCCAGTAACATCTTGCAATTCTGCTGAGAAAGTGTCTTACATGAAACAGCAGCGTTCAAGATGTGTGTGGCTGCAACAACCTCAGGCCAAGCCAGCAGACCAGGGCACCAAGCACTTCATCTATCAAAAGACATATTCCTGCCTCATCCAGGGAGCTCACAGCCTAAGCAGGCCAGCAATGAGCAGTACCTTCAGTGAGATAAATCCAACAGCATTTGCTTCCAGAGAAAGGAGCAGCAGAGTCCAGAGAAGGGCAGTGAGGTTGGGGAGAGGTCTGGAGCACAAGGCTATGAGGAGAGGCTGAGGGAGCTGGGGTAGATTCCATCTTGGGTCCCCAGAGGGGTTGTGGAGTCTCCTTCTCTGGAGACTTCCAAGACCCATCTGGATGCATTCTTGTGTGACCTGTGCTAGATTCTATGCTCCTGCTCTGGCATGGGGGTTGAACTCACTGATCTCTGGACTCTGTGTCCAGTTGTGGGCCCCTCAATTTAAGAAGGACACTAAGATATTTGAATGTGTCCAGAGAAGGGCAAGGAGGCTGGGGAAGGGTTTGGAGCACAGCTCTGTGAGGAGAGGCTGAGGGAGATGGGGTTGTTTAGCCTGGAGAAGAGGAGGCTCAGGGGAGTCCTAATTGCTGTCTACAGCTACCTGAAGGGAGGTTGTAGCCAGGTGGGGGTTGGTCTCTTCTCCCAGGCAACCAGCACCAGAACAAGAGGACATAGTCTCAAGCTATGCCAGGGGAGGTTTAGGCTGGAGGTGAGGAAGAAAGTCTTCCCAGCAAGAGAGATTGGCCTTTGGAATGTGCTGCCCAGGGAGGTGGTGGAGTCACCATCACTGGAGGTGTTTAAGAAGAGCCTGGATGAGGCATTTGGTGCCATGGTTTAGTTGATAAGATGGTGTTGGGTGATAGGTTGGGTTTGATTATCTCAAAGGTCTTTTCCAACCTGCTTAATTCTGTGATTCTGTGTGAGTCATCTCCTGAGCAGGGTTTTTCAAAGCTGAGACTGTAGTTGGACAGAGATGGCAGAGGCACCAGCAAGCCTCTCCTCTCTGCCGTGACAGGCAGGGAGCAATCCTACCCTGGATGAGGGGGTCCTGGCAAACCCCCCTTCTCTAGGACACCTGTATAAAAACAGCCATGCTCTCAGATTCAGTTCAGACTTGCACTCAGGTACTGTTGTGGTTTAGCCCATGAGATCTAAATGTGGTTAAAATGAGCTGCCACTGTACACTTGCAGCCCAGAAAGCCAATCAGGTCCTGGGCTGCATCAGGAGAAGTGTGGGCAGCAGGTCAAGGGAGGTGATTCTGCACCTCAGCTGTGGTGAGGCCCCAGCTGGAGTAGTGCGTCCAGTTCTGGAGCCTCTATTACAGGAAGGATCTGGAGGTGCTGGAAGGTGTCCAGAGAAGGGACACAAGGATGATCACAAGGCTGGAACTGCCCTGCTATGACTGAGAGAGTTGGGGTTGTTGAGTCTGGAGAAGAGAAGGCTCTGAGCAGACCTAATTGTGGCCTTCCAGTATCTGAAGAGCGGTACAAAAAAGCTGGGGAGGGACTTTTTAGGGTGTCAGGGAATGATAGGACTGGGAGGAAGGGAACAAAACTAGAAATGGGTAGATTCAGAATGGATGTTAGGAAGAAGTTCTTCCCTGTTAGGGTGGTGAGACACTGGCACAGGTTGCCCAGGGAGGTGGTGGAAGCCTCATCCCTGGAGGGTTTTGCAGCCAGGCTGGGTGTGTCTCTGTGCAGCCTGATCTAGTGGAGGGTGTCCCTGCCCATGGCAGGGGGGTTGGAACTGGGTGATCCTTGGGGTCCCTTCCAACCCTGAAAATTCTGTGATTCTGTGAACTATACAAGATCCAGGTCCAGATATTCCAATTCATATGGCAGCCAAGAGGAAGTGCTCTTCTCTTTTTTGTTTTCCCCTGGAAGCAGCCACATTTATCATTGGTATACAGGGGAGCTTCAAGCTTCAGTCTTGCTACCCACACAGGACAGACAAGCCCACAATGCATCATGACTCATGCACTCATGCACTCCCAGTTCCTTATGACTGATAGCATATTATGCTGATTTTTGCTTTCCCTTGTTTTGTTTATCCTGCAATGCACTCAGCTCACATGGGAATACTTTGGTGGGTCTCAGCATCCTGCCTTTTGTTCAGGAGAGCTGGAGAAACTCATCAGTTCAGCTTGAAACAAGCTGGCCTGCTCGTGGAACAGCGAGCCACAGCGGGACAATGCACAACGTGCACACACAGAAACAGGGCTCCTGTTCACTCAGCAGAGCTGCTGTCACAGATTCAGAGATGTGGTTGAGTTCCACCTCTGCCAAAACAAAGGATCACACAGGGTGCTAGGGGTTGGAAGGGGCCTCGGGAGATCGTGGAATCATAGAATCAGTCAGGTTGGAAAAGACCTCAGAGATCAGGTTGGATGTGAGGAGGAAGTTCTTCCCCATGAGAGTGGTGAGACCCTGGAATGGGTTGTCCAGGGAAGTGGTTGAGGCCCTGTCCCTGGAGGTGTTTGAGCCCAGGCTGGCTGAGGCTCTGGCCAGGCTGATGTAGTGTGGGGTGTCCCTGTCCATGGCAGGGGGGTTGGAACTAGATGATCCTTGTGGTTCCTTCCAACCCTGACTGATACTGTGATACTATGATCATCAACTTATTACCTAATAAGAACCCTCGCAGGGTCATCGTCATAGGAGACTCCCTACTGAGGGGAACAGAGGGCCCAATATGCAGACCAGACCAATTTCATAGAGCGGTCAGCTGCCTCCCTGGTGCCCAAGTTAAAGACGTTGTAGATAGAATTCCCAACCTCGTGAGTCCTTCAGACTACTACCCACTGCTGGTCTTTCAGGTGGGCAGTGATGATGTAACAATGAGAGGCTCACAATCTATTAAAAAAGACTTCAGGACCTTAGGGCAAATGCTAAAGGGATCAGGGGCTCAAGTCGTGTTCTCTGCCATCCCTCTAATGTCAGCAATGGATGAGGACACACTGAGGAAGGGCCGACAGATCAATTCATGGCTCAGGGGCTGATGCCATGGACAGGGCTTTGGGTTCCACAATTGGCCCGCAAAGCCAATCAGATCCTGGGCTGCATCAGGAGAAGTGTGGCTAGCAGGTCGAGGGAGGTGATCCTCCCCCTCTACTCAGCCCTGGTGAGACCCCACCTGGAGTACTGCCTCCAGTTCTGGAGCCCCTATTACAAGAGGGATGTGGAGGTGCTGGAAGCTGTCCAGAGAAGGGCCACGAGGATGATCAGAGGGCTGGAGCACCTCTCCTATGAGGACAGACTGAAGGAGTTGGGGCTGTTCAGTCTGCAGAAGTGAAGGCTCCGAGGTGACCTCATTGTGGCCTTCCAGTATGTGAAGGGGGCTACAGGAAGGCTGGGGAGGGACTGCTCAGGATCTCAGGGAGTGATAGGACTAGAGGGAATGGAATGAAGCTGGAGGTGGGGAGATTCAGGCTGGATGTGAGGAGGAAGTTCTTCCCCATGAGAGTGGTGAAGCCCTGGAATGTGTTGTCCAGGGAGGTGGTTGGGGCCCTGTCCCTGGAGGTGTTTAAGGCCAGGCTGGCTGAGGCTCTGGCCAGGCTGATGTAGTGTGGGGTGTCCCTGCCCATGGCAGGGGGGTTGGAACTAGATGATCCTTGTGGTCCCTTCCAACCCTGAATGAAACTATGAAACTATGAAACTATGAAACTATAATACCTAACACCTCCTGACAACTAAACCATGGCTCCAAGTGCCACATCCAGTCCCCTTTTGAACACCTCCAGTGATAGTGACTCCACCACCTCCCTGGGCAGCACATTCCAATGGCCAACTACTCTTTCTGGGAAGAACTTTCTCCTCACCTCAAGCTGTGTCAGGGGAAGTTTAGTTGTAGAGAGTGATAAGGTCACTCCTGAGTCTCCTCTTCTCCAGGCTAAGCAACCCCAGCTCAGTCTCTCCTCACAGGGCCGTGTTCCAAGCCCCTCACCAACTTTGTTGCCCTTCTCTGGACTCGTTCCAGCAAGTCAACCTCCTTCCTAAACTGAGGGGCCCAGAACTGGACACAGGACTCGAGGTGTGGCCTAACCAGTGCAGTGTACAGGGGCAGAATGACCTCCCTGCTCCTGCTGGCCACACTGTTCCTGATGCAGGCCAGGATGCCATTGGCCCTCTTGGCTGCCTGGGCACACTGCAGGCTCATGTTCAGCCTGCCATCGACCAGCACCCCCAGGTCCCTCTCTGCCTGGCTGCTCTCCAGCCACTCTGACCCCAGCCTGTAGCACTGCATGGGGTTGTTGTGGCCAATGTACAGAACCTGGCACTTGAATGTGTTCAATCTCATGCCCTTGGACTCTGGCCATCTGTCCACCCTCTTCATGAGCTTCACTTGAGCACTGCCACAGATAGCTGCTGCTGTGAGGGATGGGCAGCTGCACAGAAGCAGCTGAAACCCAGTTTTGGCTCAGAGAGGGCTATAAACTCTTGCTGTGCAGGGAGGAAAGTAGTTGCTTCCCTGAGGAGCAGCTGCTGGAGCACAGCAAACTTGCCTGAGCTCTGCTACAGAGGTATGAGTCTCACTGCTTTTGAAGACCTCAGAAATCAGCAAGGCCTAGGACCTGGGAGCTTTTTCCTGACTGGGAAAGTGCCAGGTCAGCTCCTGCTCCCAGCTCCTGCTGGATTTGGAGCTCAGCTGCTGCCCTCCTTCTCACAAGACAGGAGCAGCCTCTTCTTCAGAGCAGCAGTATCAGCTCTTGGTCCTGCTGAGCTCAGCAGTAGCCCAGCTGAGCTCTGAACCATAAGCTGGCTTTGTGCATGGATAAAAATAGTAAGGCATGAATAACATTAACACTGAAATAAGGGCAACTGTCACATTTCTCTCTTTTCCCCTCTTTTTTTCTTCACTTTGAAGCCCTCACAAAAGCAAACAGGGCAGAGGCTAGAAGTCCAAGTGCAACTGTGCTCTCTTAGCCACAGCCCTACATGGTCCTTTTAGTTCCCACAGGTTCCTTGGGCATGCAAATCTTCAGGTGGACTCCGCTCAGAAATGAGGAGGCAAGAAAAGAAACTGGAGGTGCTGGTGGATGAGAAGCTCACCATGAGCCAGCAGTGAGCACTTGCAGCCCAGAGAGCCAACAAGAGCCTGGGCTGCAGCAAGAGTCCAGAGAAGGGCAATGAAGTTGGTGAGGGGCTTGGAACACAGCCCTGTGAGGAGAGGCTGAGGGAGCTGGGATTGCTTAGCCTGGAGAAGAGGAGACTCAGGGGTGACCTTATTGCTGTCTACAACTACCTGAAGGGAGGTTGTAGACAGGCAGATGTTGGTCTCTTCTCCCAGGCAGCCAGCACCAGAACAAGAGGACACAGTCTCAGGCTGCGCCAGGGGAGGTTTAGGTTGGATGTTAGGAAGAAGTTCTATACAGAGAGAGTGATTGCCCATTGGAATGAGCTGCCTGGGGAGGTGGTGGAGTCACCATCACTGGGGTTGTATGGAACAGACTGGATGGGGTGCTTGGTGCCATGGGTTAGTTGTTTAGGTGGGTTGGATTGGTTGATAGAATAGAATAGAATAAACCAGGTTGGAAGAGACCTTCAAGATCATCACGTCCAACCTATCACCCAACACCAGCCAATCAACTAACCCATGTAACCAAGCACCCTGTCAAGTCTCCTCCTGAACACCTCCAGTGACGGCGACTCCACCACCTCCCCAGGCAGCACATTCCAATGGGCAATCACTCTCTCCGTGTAAAACTTCCTCCTGACCTCCAGCCTGAACTTCCCCTGGTGCAGCCTGAGACTGTGTCCTCTTGTTCTGGTGCTGGCTGCCTGGGAGAAGAGACCAACATCTGCCTGTCTACAACCTCCCTTCAGGTAGTTGTAGACAGCAATAAGGTCACCCCTGAGTCTCCTCTTCTCCAGGCTAAGCAATCCCAGCTCCCTCAGCCTCTCCTCACAGGGCTGTGTTCCAAGCCCCTCACTAACTTCGTTGCCCTTCTCTGGAGTCGTTCCAGCAAGTCAACCTCCTTCCTAAACTGAGGGGCCCAGAACTGGACACAGTACTCGAGGTGTGGCCTAACCAGTGCAGTGTACAGGGGCAGAATGACATGATGGACATGATGATCTTGAAGGTCTCTTCCAACCTGGTTTGGTTTATTCTAAATAAAGGTTTATTCTAAATAAAGAGCAGCATAGCCAGACGTTGAGGGAGGTGATTCTCCCTCTCTACTCCACTCTGGTGAAACCCCACCTGGAGCACTGCATCCAGTTCTGGAGTCTCCATTACAGGAAGGATCTGGAGGTGCTGGAAGGTGTCCAGAGAAGGGCCATAAGGATGAGCAGAGGGCTGGAGCTGCTCTGCTATGAGAACAGACTGAGGGAGTTGGTGCTGTTCAGTCTGGAGAAGAGAAGGCTCTGAGGAGACCTAATTGTGGCCTTCCAGTATCTGAAGGGGGCTACAAGATAGCTGGGGAGGGACTTTTGAGGGTTTCAGGGAGTGATAGGACTGGGGGGAATGGAGCAAAACTAGACATGGGTAGATTGAGATTGGATGTTAGGAAGAAGTTCTTCCCCATGAGGGTGGTGAGAGACTGGCAGAGGTTGCCCAGGGAGGTGGTGGAAGCCTCATGCCTGGAGGTTTTTCAGGCCAGGCTGAATGTGGGTCTGAGCAATCTGAGCTAGTGTGAGGTGACACCACCCATGGCAGGGGGTGTGGACCTGGATGATCCTTGAGTTCCCTTCCAACCCTAACAATTCTATGATCCCGAAGTGTAACCTTAGCCAATCAGTGGGACTGTAGGAATAAGCCCAGCTGGGAATGGAGCCTTCCTTCCCAGCTCTGATGTGTAAATGGTCCCCAGCACAGTGGAAATCTTCTAAGCTCATCTGAGCCAAAACATGGAGAACAGTTTGTGAAATCTCATCCTTTTGAATCAGAGCCCTGAGTCTGCCTCCTACTCACACCCAAACCTAATCTCACATTGAGCAACAGCCTTAGCTCACTGCTACTCCGGGTTTGGACACCATCTCCTCCTCAAGTTTTCCTCTGATATTAGTGTTTTGGGGTTTTTTTTCCTGCTTTTATTACTCTGTATCTGAAAGCACAAATCAGAGTCCTCTGGTGTGACCTGATAAATGAAATCACACTGGAAGGCACACTAAAATCATTAGTCTATTTCTTGTTCCTCTGTTGAGCACCTTCAAGATGCATCTGGATGTGCTCCTGTGTGAGCTGCACTGGATTATCTGGTTTTGTGGTCCTGCTCTGTTAGGGGGGGCTGGACTTGATGATCTCCAGAGGTTCCTTCCAACCCCTAACATCCTCTGAGCCTGTGACCATTCCTGCTGGCTTTGAAACGAGCCCCAGAGATTCTTGCTTACCAGCACAACATTTTGTTTCCTTTTTTTTTTGCCACTGGATTCCAGATGATGCTATACCCAGGAGACCTGTTGCCCTAATGCAGAGCTTCAAAGAAAGTTTTATATTCCACGTGCCAAATGTTGCTATCATTCCTACTGCAATAACAGAGGAAGGATTTTGGGTCTAGATACAAAGAATTTTATGAAGAGACAATCTGTGCTTTTACTCAGTTCAGGAAAGATGCTGAGATGCTGGAAGGTGTCCAGAAAAGGGCAACAAAGCTGGGGAGGGGTTTGAGCACAGCCCTGTGAGGAGAGGCTGAGGGAGCTGGGGTTGCTTAGCCTGGAGAAGAGGAGATTCAGGGGAGACCTTCTTGCTCTCTACAACTCCCTGAAGGGAGGTTGTAGGCAAGTGGGGGTTGGTCTCTTCTCCCAGGCAGCCAGCACCAGAACAAGAGGACACAGTCTCAAGCCATTGGCCACCTGGGCACACTGCTGGCTCATGTTTAGGCTGCTGTCAATCAGCACCCCCAGGTCCATCTCTGTTTGGCAGGTCCCTCCCTGTTTATTTTCCTCTCAGTTGAGGTGTGCAGCTTTTTGTCATCTCCTCACCTAAATTTCATCCTGGCAGAAACTTGGCATTTTATTATGAACTGCAGTCAGCCTGGCTACCCCCAGAGAGCAAACAAGTCCTAGACCCTCTCATGCCAGCCCTTTGAAGAAACCAGGGGCATGGGCAGTGAATTCTCCTTTTTCCTTTTCAGTGAATTCTCCTTTTTCCTCATGGCAGCAGAGCAGAGCAGAATCATGGAATGCCCTGGGTTGGAAGAGACTCTAATGGTCATCTAGTCCATCCCCCTCTGCAGTCAGCAGGGGAATCCTCAACTAGATCAGGTTGCCCAGAGCCTTGTCAAGCTTGACTTTGAATATCTCCAGGGAAGGAGCTCCAACCACCTCCCTGGGCAACCTGTTCCAGTGTCCCACCACCCTCATGGTAAAGAACTTGTTGCTAAAATCCAATCTAAATCTGCTCTTCTCTAGTTTGAAGCCATTGTCCCTTGTCCTATCACTCCAGGCCTTTTAAACAGTCTCTCTCCATCCTTCTTGTAGCCCCCTTCAGGTACTGGCAGGCTGCTATTAGGTCTCCCTGGAGCCTTCTCTTCTCCAGACTGAACACTTTCAGCTCCTCAGCCTGTCCTCACAGCAGAAGTGCTCCAACCCCCTGATCATTTTTGTGGCCCTGCTCTGGACCTGCTGCATCAGCTGCATGTCCTGCCTGTATTGAGGGCTCCAGAGCTGGACGCAGCACTTGAGGTGAGGTCTCGCCAGAACAAAGTGGTAGATAGGAACAAGCCCTGAGGCTCAGAAGAGCAGGCTGACCAGAAAGAGGTAGTTGCCAGGAGCAGAGGAAACCCAGATCTAAGTGAGGAAAATGCCAAGGCCGTTTGTGCTTTGGTGGTGGCTGCAACTGCTCCGCCAGCTTCGGTCCCTGGCTGGCTCCTCCTCCATTTTCTCTCCCATGGGCGATGTGCCGGAGGCTGGGAGGGAAGTTCCAGGAGGCTTCTTGCAGCGTTTCCAGCAGCTACTCTGCTGAATGGTAGCTGCCTCTGATTGCATATGTCCTCATGTACTAAAAGCACAAGATGATCACATGCCCTTCAAAACACAGCACCTGGCAAACACATAGAACCAGGGCCGAGCAAAACTGCTCTCTGCTAATCACAACAGGGAAGCAGCAGCTCAGAATAAACCCCCAGCCTAGACGTGATTTCACCATTTTGCCTCTAATAAAGAACAATCCTGAGGTTGCTTTGTTTTTAAGGATTCCTGGCACTGCTCCAGAGGGCTGCATTTTCCAGAGATGAGCTATCTGTTTCCTCTGGTCCTTCTCAACGTGGCTGCAGCTGAGTTTTTTAAGCCAGATCATCCCAATTTAGCAGGCATGAGGTTATTGCTGGTGTGCAAAATCACACTGAAGAATCACAGAAACAACCAGCCTGGAAAAGGCCTCAGAGGTCATCAAGCCCAACCTATTACCTAACACCTCATGACTAACCAAACCATGACTCCAAGTGCCACAACCAATCCTTTTTGAACATCTCCAGGGATGGTGACTCCACCACCTCCCTGGGCAGCACATTCCAATGGCCAATCTCTCTTGCTGGGAAGAGCTTCCTCCTACCATCCAGCCTAAACTTCCCCTGGCACAGCTTGAGACTGTGTCCTCTTGTTCTGGTGCTGGTTGACTGGGAGAAGAGACCTGGCCTGCATCAGAAGTACTATGGCCAGCAGGAGCAGGGAAGTCGTTCTGCCCTGTGCTCAGCACTGGTTAGACCACACCTTGAGTCCTGTGTCCAGTTCTGGGCCCCTCAGTTTAGGAAAGATGTTGACGTGCTGGAAGGTGTCCAGAGAAGGGCAAGAAAGCTGGGGAGGGGTCTGGAGCACAGCCCTGTGAGGAGAGGCTGAGGGAGCTGGGGTTGCTTAGCCTGGAGAAGAGGAGACTCAGGGGTGACCTCATTGCTGTCTACAGCTCCCTGAAGGGAGGTTGTAGGCAGGTGGGGGTTGGGCTCTTCTCCCAGGCAACCAGCACCAGAACAAGAGGACACAGTCTCAAGCAGTCTCATTTTAGAACTGAACAGGTCAGTGCTTTAACTGCATATAGAATCATAGAACTGTTAGGTTTGGAAGGGACCTCAAGGACCATCCAGTTCCAAGCCCCCTGACCTGGGCAGGGACACCTTACACTAGATCAGGTTGCTCCCAGCCACATCCAACCTGGCCTGAAAAACCTGCAGAGGGGAGACTTCCACCACCTTCCTGTCTTCTATGGAGACAGACTGAGGGAGTTGGGGTTGTCGAGTCTGGAGAAGAGAAGGCTCCAAGGAGACCTAATTGTGGCCTTCCAGTATCTGAAGGGGGCTACAAGAAAGCTGGGGAGGGACTTTTGAGGGTGTCAGGGAGGGATAGGACTGGGGGGATGGAACAAAACTAAGAGTGGGTAGATTCAGATTGGATGTTAGGAAGAAGTTCTTCCCTGTTAGGGTGGTGAGACACTGGCACAGGTTGCCCAGGGAGGTGGTGGAAGCCTCATCCCTGGAGGTTTTGCAGCCAGGCTGGATGTGGCTGTGAGCAACCTGCTGTAGTGTGAGGTGTCCCTGCCCATGGCAGGGGGGTTGGAGCTGGCTGATCCTTGAGGTCCCTTCCAGTCCCAACAATTCTATGATTCTATGACTCTCTGATACTAAGGAAAGGCACAGCTGCAAGAGGTTGGGTTTGTTGACAGTATCAAACAGAACAGTCTCCCAGTAGCCCTTGGAGAGGACCTAGGGTTTCGTAAACTTTCTGTGTAGATGACTTCACTTCTAATTCTTCACTTTTTAAGGGCTTCCTGCAATCCTGCTTGTCCCCACCCTCTGCAGAGTGAACACCCATCTTTACAGTCCCTGCCTGTTCCTGCCAGCATCCTGGAGGTGGCATCTGCCCAGCCTTTGGCCTATGCCAAGCACCACAACAGGGACAGCCAGACACTGCTGGCACCGGGGTTCTAGCAGCTCCAGGGAGAAACGCAGGCTGGATGCAGTGACATCGGAGCCCCCAGGGGTGGCTTATGTCAAGAAGGTCAGGTGAAAATGCATCCATTGTTTAACAGTGCCCAGAACAGCTAATCTTGTCCCCCCCTGTCAACAGGGCTCTCCTATTAAATGTGTGCTTTTCATAGACACAGCTCTGCAAATTTCATGTGATATGTAAATAGCACCAAAAAAAAAAGGCCATTTATGAACACCTTCTCCTTCCTCCTCTCCCTCCCTTGCCTGCCTCTCAAGATGTGCCTATGGGCAAGGTGAACCCTGCCTGTCATAGGCTTTGCCAGCTTCATGCCAGATTGGGCAGTGAAGCAGTGGAAGGCATAATGGTGGTGTGGCCAGTGAAAGGCAAACATGGAAAGGGGTGAGGGGAATAAAAGTAAAAGAGAATCATAGAATCATAGAATTGTCAGGGTTGGACAGGGACCTCAAGGATCATCCAGTTCCAACCCCCCTGCCATGGGCAGGGACGCCTCACACTACAGCAGGTTGCTCACAGCCACATCCAACCTCCAGGGATGAGCTTTCCACCACCTCCCTGGGCAACCTGTGCCAGTCTCTCACTACCCTCATGCTGAAGAACTTCTTCCTAACATCCAGTCTCAATCTATCCATTTCTAGTTTTGTTCCATTCCCCCCAGTCCTATCACTACCTGACACCCTAAAAAGTCCCTGGCCAGCATACTTGGATATACTTAGCTCAGATTAGCTCAAACTAATTGTATTGTGCACGTGTCAGACTGTATCATATAGTGTGGCACAGGAAATGTGTGCTCCACAAAGTGGAGAAGTGGTTGAATCCAGCTTCCAGGGGTTGAAGTGGTTGAATCCAGCTACACAGAATAGATGCAGGGGAATGGAATGGAATGGAATGGAATGGAATGGAATGGAATGGAATGGAATGGAATGGAATGGAATAGAATAGAATAGAATAGAATAGAATAGAATAGAATAGAATAGAATAGAATAGAATAGAATAGAATAGAATAGAATAGATAGCATAGCATAGCATAGCATAGAACAGAACAAAACAGAACAAAACAGGTTGGAAAAGACCTTTGAGATCATCAAGTCCAACCTATCACCCAACACCATCTATTCAACTAAACCATGGCACCAAGCACCTCATCCAGTCTCCTCCTAAACACCTCCAGTGATGGTGACTCCACCACCTCCCTGGGCAGCACATTCCAATGGCCAATCTCTCTTTCTGGGAAGAACTTCTTCCTAACATGCAGCCTAATCCTCCCCTGGTGCAGCTTGAGACTGTGTCCTCTTGTTCTGGTGCTGGCTGCTTGGGAGGAGAGACCAACCTGGCTACAACCTCCCTTCATTGCTGCTATCTGCTTTACAGCTATTGAGTGCCCTTCCCTTCTATGTACTCACAGGTATTTTCCACAAGGGCTCACCTTCCATTATGTTTAATGCAACCTATTGATTTCTAAACTTGACATTAAAAAAGAAAAAGGCCTCTTTGGGGCCTCACAGTTGTAGCAAGCTGTGCAATCTCATTATCAGCTGGGTTGATAGAGGCTTCCTGCTACACAGCAGCTTCCAGCTCTGCGAGGCCGCTGCCGCTCTGGAGTAAAACAAGGACTCCGTATGCAAATACTCTGTTGGCTTTGTCTCCCTCTTCCATCTGCAGTCACACCAACGAGGGGCTTGGGTTTCTGACAAGGCTCTTGGACTCTGGCACATCAAAATTCACGGAATCACAGAATCATTCAGGTTGGAAAAGACCCTCAGGATCACCAAGTGCAAGCCAGAACCCTGCTCTGCAAGCATCACCGCTAAACCATAGCCCCAAGCACCATAGCCAAACCACCTTGAAACACAGCCAGGCTTGGGGACTCAGCCACCTCCCTGGGCAGCACATTCCAAGGCCTGGCCACTCTTGCCCTGAAAAATGTTTCCTGATGTCCAGTCTAAACCTACCCAGTGGCAGCTTGAGGCCATTCCCTCTTGTTCTATCACTAATTCCCTGTGAGAATAGACCAGCACCAACCTGACCTAGTGTGAGTTGTCCCTGCCCATGGCAGGGGGGTTGGAACTGGATGATCCTGGAGGTCCCTTCCAAGCCTAACTATTCCATGATTCTATGATTCTATCACCCTAGCCCTCTGTTTCTGTAGTGCTGTGAGTTGCAATGCATCTGGAGGAATCTGCTCTTCAGTGAGGCAATGCAGCAGCTCAGGCTTCTCCTTCAGAGACTGAAGAGCAGGAGATGTTGTGATCCAGTTGCTCTTCTGGTGTTAGTCCACTGGTGCTTACTCCAAGGTAAAGCCTCATTGTTCTCATTTCATTTTGGGAGCCCTTTCTGAGTCACATGTAATTGCAGCTGCTAGGCATATATATGCATGGATTCACACTGAAATGCAGCAGAGACTTTTTAGGCTAAAGCCTGCACAATGCAGTTAAAACAGATAAAAGAGTCCCAAGCACCACATCCAAACCACCTTGAAACACAGCCAGGTTTGGGGACTCAGCCACCTCCCTGGGCAGCACATTCCAAGGCCTGGCCACTCTTGCCCTGAAAAAATGTTTCCTGATGTCCAGTCTAAACCTACCCAGTGGCAGCTTGAGGCCATTCCCTCTTGTTCTGTCACTAATTACCTATGAGAAGAGACCAGCAGCAGCCTCTCTACAATGTCCTTTCACAGAATCACAGAATCACCAAGGTTGGAAAAGACCTCAAGGATCATCAAGTCCAACCTGTCACCACAGACCTCACAACTAGACCATGGCACCAAGTGCCTCATCCAGTCCCCTCCTGAACACCTCCAGGGATGGTGACTCCTTTCAGGTAGTTGTGGAGAGTAATGTGTGAGGTCTCCCCTCCTTGCTAGGCAGGAAGACTTGGAGGGCTGTGTAGTCTCAAAGCCCTCTGGCTGCTGGAATAACTCTGGTCATTCATGTGATGGGCAAACACTGAAGTACAATCTGGCTTTTGTGTGCCAACCTCTTTTTTCCTGCCCTTCTACCTTTCTGGATGGCAAAGTTGGATGGAGGGTTGTCATTCACAGCAGTAATCTGGTGCCAGTCCTGTGAAAACTTCCTTTTAACAGGTGTAAGATAATGCAGTCTAACAGTTCTTTAACTAAGCAGGATTAATTAGCAGGAAGCTGGCTGCTTAATTCACCACTGACCTGTAAAATCTGCTAAGAATGAGGTCACTGGACATAATGGAACTATTTAGGAGTTCAGGTCAAACTCTGAAACCAGAAAAATATCTTTTTAAAGATCACTCTGATGGAATAAACTCCATGGGTAAGAAAATATTGCTTGTTAAGGAGGGCTCTGATCTTTAAAATAGTGTGCTCTGTATACTCAAGTGGATTGCTTCCAAAGCAAGCAATTGCAACATCCAAGCATTCAGGCAGTGGACACCAGACTTTGACATTCATACTCATCAGGCTTTCACATACTTTACCCCCCCAAATCTATTATGTATAAAGCTTCCTCTCCTCTCTCCTCTCCTCTCCTCTCCCTCTCCTCTCCTCTCCTCTCCTCTCCTCTCCTCTCCTCTCCTCTCCTCTCCTCTCCCTCTCCTCTCCTCTCCTCTCCTCTCCTCTCCCTCTCCCTCTCCTCTCCTCTCCTCTCCTCTCCTCTCCTCTCCTCTCCTCTCCTCTCTCTCCTCTCCTCTCCTCTCCTCTCTCTCCTCCCTTTCCTTCCCTCCACCCTCCCCCTCCCCTCCCTTTTCCTCTCCTCTCCCTTCCCTTCCCTTCCCTTCCTTCCCTTCCTTCCCCTTCCCTTCCCTTCCCTTCCCTTCCTTCCCTTCCCTTCCCTTCCCTTCCCTTCCCTTCCCTTCCCTTCCCTTCCTTCCTTCCCTTCCTTCCCAAACCTTCCCAAACCTTCCAAACCTTCCCAAACCTTCCCAAACCTTCCCAAACCTTCCCAAACCTTCCCAAACCTTCCCAAACCTTCCCAAACCTTCCCAAACCTTTCCCCTTCCCAAACCTTCCCTTCCCTTCCCAAACCTTCCCTTCCCTTCCTTCCCAAACCTTCCCTTCCCAAACCTTCCTTCCCAAACCCTCCCTCCCCTCCCCTCCTTCCCTCCCCTCCCTCCCTCCCCTCCCTTCCCTTCCCTTCCTCCTCTTCTCTTCTCTTCTCTTCTCTTCTCTTCTCTTCTCTTCTCTTCTCTTCTCTTCTCTTCTCTTCTCTTCTCTTCTCTTCTCTTCTCTTCTCTTCTCTTCTCTTCTCTTCTCTTCTCTTCTCTTCTCTTCTCTTCTCTTCATTAAATGAAGTTTAAGGATCAGGAAAGCAAACAGTATATGTGTATTTCTGTAGCTCCTCAATTTCCCTCCACCTCCTACCTACTTTTTCACTTTCATTTTTCCTTCTGACAACAGCTCTTTGCCAATGGGAGTTTCTATTGCTAATACACATGTGCAGCTGGATCCTTTCTGCCAAAACAATGTTCCTGTCTTCTCCCAGGAATCTCTCATTTCTTCCCCTCAAATTGTGTCCTGTCTCCTCCCTGCTTTGCCAGGAATATTGGGCAGGGTTTCAATGGATTTACCTATTATAGAGTACACCATCTTCCAAAGAAGGAACACCACCTGGAGCCATTCTTGGCAGCAAAGTGGACCTGTTTTAAAACTCTGTGGCCATGTAGAAACCAAACACAGCTTCTGTGCTACTGAGCAGTCAAAACAAATCTATTAATTGTGATGGATCACAGTCACACCTTGAGTCCTGTGTCCAGTTCTGGGCCCCTCAGTTTAGGAAAGATGTTGAGATGCTGGAAGGTGTCCAGAGAAGGGCAAGAAAGCTGGGGAGGGGTCTGGAGCACAGCCCTGTGAGGAGAGACTGAGGGAGCTGGGGTTGCTTAGCCTGGAGAAGAGGAGGCTCAGGGGAGACCTTCTTGCTGTCTACAGCTCCCTGAAGTGAGGTTGTAGCCATGTGGGGGTTGGTTTCTTCTCCCAGGCAACCAGCACCAGAACAAGAGGACAGAGTCTCAAGCTGTGCCAGGGGATGTTTAGGCTGCGTGGTAGGAAGAAGTTATTCATAGAAAGAGTAATTGGCCATTGGAATGTGCTGCCCAGGGAGGTGGTGGAGTCACCATCACTGGAGGTGTTTAGGATCAGACTGGATGGGGTGATTGGTGCCATGGTTTAGTTGATTAGATGGTGTTGGGTGATAGGTTGGACTTGATGATCTTGAAGGTCTCTTCCAACCTGGCTTATTCTATTCTATTCTATTCTATTCTATTCTATTCTATTCTATTCTATTCTATTCTATTCTATTCTGTTCCATTCCATTCTGTAACTGGCCATTTGAATGTGCTGCCCAGAGAGGTGGTGGAGTCACCATCCCTGGAAGTGTGTAAAACAGACTGGATGAGGCACTTGGTGCCATGGTTTAGTTGATTAGATGGTGTTGGGTGATGGGTTGGACTCAATGATCTCAAAGGTCTTCTCCAACCTGGTTAATTCTTTGTGATGTCAATTTGTGGTTCTGGTTCCAAAGCAGAGGCAGAAATCACAGAATCACAGAATCACAGAATTTCAGAGGCTGGAAGGGACCTCAAAAGATCTTCCAGTCCACACCCCCTGCCAGAGCAGGATCACCTAGAGCAGATCACACAGGAATGCATCCAGGATAGGTTTTGAATATCCCCAGAGAGGGAGCCTCCACAACCCCCCTGAGCATCCTGTTCCAGTGGTTACCCCTTAGCCACACATCTGGGAATAAAAACATTTTCCTCTTTAATTTCCTCCCCCACTTCTTTTGTTATTCCCTCCATCTTCAAAGACTTCATGTAGTATCTGGCTAGCATCCCACCTTTGCTTGCCAAGGGAAGCTTGAACATATTCCTTCAGGTGGCCAAAAAGGTCATTATGGATTGAAAGAAAACATTTCTTCTACCCAGGAACTCAGCACACCATGTCCCCATTTCTCCAGCCTGCTGCCAACACTGAGGAGTGAGATTGCTTTTCAAGCCCACAAGCTCAAGAGTGAACAGTTTTGTATGTCTACTACAAAAGATCAGGAAGCCAGAGCCACTTTTTATTTTACTTAATACACAGAGCCAGATTCTCAGCTGGTGTGAGCTGAAGCAGCTCTGCTGGGGCAAAGACAAATACACTGATTAACACCTGCCAAAGTTCTGCTCTACACATTATGCTTGCAGAGCAAATGGCATAAATCATGGAAACTGTACTTATTCTTTCTCCATTCTGAGACATTCTTCCTCCAGCACCCCCTGGGAAAACTTTGTTGCTGTTACCCACTAAGGATTCCATCAGGAGGGGCAATGGCTTCAAACTGGAAAAGAGATGATTTAGACTGGATGTTAGCAAGAAGTTCTTCACCATGAGGGTGGGGGAAAGCTGGAAGAGGTTGCCCAGGGAGGTGGTTGGGGCCTCATCCCTGGAGATACCCAAAGTGAGGCTCAACAGGGCTCTGGGCAGCCTGATCTAGTTGGGGATGTCAATGCTGACTGCAGAGGATTGGATTAGATGACCTTTGGAGGTCCCTTCCAACCCAGATCATTCTGTGATCCTATGATTCTACTATTCTATCGTGGTTGACAGTAGGCTGAACATGAGCCAGCAGTGTGCCCAGGTGGCCAAGAAAGCCAATGGCATCTGATCCTGTATCAGGAATAGTGTAGCCAGCAGGAGTAGGGAAGTCATTGTGCCCTGTACTCAGCACTGGTTAGGCCACACCTTGAGTCCTGTGTCCAGTTCTGGGCCCCTCACTTTAGGAAGGACGTTGAGACTCTTTAATGTGTCCAGAGAAGGACAGTGAGGCTGGGGAGGAGTTTGGAGCTCAACCCTGTGAGGAGAGGCTGAGGGAGCTGGGGTTGCTTAGTCTGGAGAAGAGGAGGCTCAGGGGAGACCTTCTTGCTGTCTACAACTCCCTGAAGGGAGGTTGTAGCCAGGTGGGGGTTGGTCTCTTCTCCCAAGCAACCAGCACCAGAACAAGAGGACAGAGTCTCAAGCTGAGCCAGGGGAGGTTTAGGCTGGATGGTAGGAAGAAATTCTTCATAGAAAGAGAGACTGGCCATTGGAATGTTCTGCCCAGGGAGGTGGTGGAGTCACCATCACTGGAGTTCTTTAGGAAGAGACTGGATGGGGCACTTGGTGCCATGGTTTAGTTAGTGATGAGGTGTTTGGTGATAGGTTGAGCTTGATGATCTCTGAGGTTTTTTCCAACCTTATTGATTCTACCATTCTATCCTTCTGTGACTCTATGATTCTACCATTCTACAATCCTATCATTCTCTCCTCTCCCACTTTATCTCTGGCATAAAGGCTCAGGCTACTGGAATTCCCATTAGTTCAGTCTACTCAACTGGCCAGATGAATCATCAGAAGAAAAGGAAAACATCTGTCTGCCTTTCAGACAATATTACTTGCAAGAAGTGCTGCCCATAGGAAAATAAAAACAACAACCCAAACCCACCCCATACATTGATAACTTTCATTGAATTAATTAATCTTCCAGCATAGCAGTGAAGAGACTACATATGTGCCCCTCTAAACAGACAATGTCAAGGAAGTGCCATGGAAACAAGAGGAACACAGCACTGGAAGAGGCTGCCCAGGAGCGTTGTGGAGTCCCCCTCTCTGGAGATATTCAAGACCCACCTGGATGTGTTCCTGTGTGATCTGCTCTAGGTGATCCTGCTCTGGCAGGGGGGTTGGACTGGATGAGCTTTTGAGATACCTTCACAGGATCACAGGATGTCAGGGGTTGGAAGGGACCCAAAGAGATCATCAAGTCCAATCCCCCTGCCAGAGCAGGAGCATACAATCTAGCTCAGGTCACAGAGGAACACATCCAGACAGGCCTTGAAAAGCCTCCAGAGAAGGAGACTCCACAACCCCTCTGGGCAGCCTGTTCCAGTGCTCTGAGACCCTTACAGTGAAGAAATTCCCCCTTGTGTTGAGGTGGAACCTCCTGTGCTGGAGCTTCCATCCATAGCTCCTTGTCCTATCCCAGAGAGCAAGTGAGCAGAGCCTGTCCCCTCCCTCCTGACCCCCAGCCCTCAGATATTGATAAGCATTTATTAAATCCCCCCTCATTCTTCTGCTTGGTGGGAAAATGATTCATGCTTTCATTTCTTTTTTTTTCCCTTTTCTTTCTTTTTCTTTTTCTTTATTTTTAATTTTTTCCCTTGTTTTTCTTGTTTTTATTTTTCTTTTTTTCTTTTCTTTTTTTCTTGTTTTTTTTCCTTTTTTTTCTTTCTTTTTTCTTTTTTATCTTTCTTTTTCTTTTTCTTCTTTCTTTTTTTCTTTTTTCTTCTCTTTTTCTTTTTCTTTTTTCTTTTTATCTTTCTTTTTTCTTCTCTTTTTTCTTTTTTTTTCTTTTTTTCTTTTTTCTTTTTTATTTTCTTTTTTCTTCTCTTTTTTCTTTTTTCTTTTTTCTTTTTCCTTTCTTCTCTTTTTTCTTTTTTCTTTTTTCTTTCTTCTCTTTTTTCTTTCTTCTCTTTTTTCTTTTTTCTTTTTCCTTTCTTCTCTTTTTTCTTGCTTCTCTTTTTTCTTTTTTTTTTTCTTTTTCCTTTCTTCTTTTTCTTTCTTCTCTTTTTTCTTTTTCTCTTTCTTTTTTCTTTCTTTTTTTTTCTTTTTTCTTATTTCTTTTTTCCTTTTTTCTTTTTTTCTTTTTTCTTCTCTTTTTTATTTTTATTTTTCTTTTTTCTTTTTTCTTCTTTTTATTTTTTACTTTTTCTTTCTTCTCTTTTTTATTTTTCTTTCTTTTTTCTTTTTTCTTCTTTTTTCTTTTTTCTTTTTCTCTTTCTTTTTTCTCTTTTTTCTTTTTTCTTTTTTCTTTTTTATTTTCTTTTTTCTTTTTCTCTTTCTTTTTTCTCTTTTTTCTTTTTTCTTTTTTCTTTTTTATTTTTTCTCTTTCTTTTTTCTCTTTTTTCTTTTTTCTTTTTTCTTTTTTATTTTTTCTTTTCTTTTTTCTTTTTTCTTTTCTTTTTTCTTTCTTTTATTCTTCTCTCTTTCTTTCTTTTTTCTTCTCTCTTTTTCCTATTTTTCTCTTTTTTTTCTCCTCTTTCTTTTTTCTTTTTTTTTTATTTTTTCTCTTTCTTTTTTCTCCCCTTTCTCCCCCCCCCCCCCCCCTTTATTTCCTTTTTTCCCCCAAAGTAGACATAAAACTCCCTGCAACATTTGCAGTGAGTAAACAGGCACTCCCACGCTGGGAGGGAAGATAGGGCTATGTACAACGTGATAGTACAGCTAGTTTACTTTGAACCTCAGATTAAATAAGCACTTTTACTGTTTAATAGATATCTGAGCTGGCAAAATGAGGGGAAAGAAGGCAAGGCAAGGCAAGGGGAATTTTGAGAAAGGCCATGAATAGTCTTTCCAGTCCCTCCTGCTTGCTTGCAACAGGAGAAGAAGGAAGCAAGGACAGAAAGGAATTATCCTCATGCTGTTACAGTCTGCCCACAAGCAGAGAAACCCCTTCCAACAGCGTGTTGAAATGGATACACTCCCAGGATTTCCAGTCCCTACACACATACTTCTGTCACCCTCATGAAAAGCCAAACCCAAGCACACTGGCAACAACAAGAAGTCTCACTGCTCTAGATGAATCCTCCCTAGCATGCTCCAGTTGCTTGGACTACAGCTGGATGTGCTTTAGCAGCCTCAAAGAAAAAGCTCAGGCTATGCCAGATGTGAAACCAGCTGAGGACCAGGAATTCAGAAGCAGCTGAAGACTGCTGGCATGCCTAGTTCATGCAGTGCCTCATGTTCACACTGATTGCTTGCCTAATTCCCACTGTCATTAGCAGGACTCAAAAAGCTTGGTGGTTTCGTCCACCTCTGCAAGTTTGTCCCTGAGGATCTGGACCTTGCACGCTGAATTCCTACTGCCCGGGGCAGGATCACAGGACCCCAAAGAGATCATCGAGTCCAACCTCCCTGGCCAGAGCAGGGCTATACAATCTAGCTCAGGTTACAGGACAAGCTGTACAGGCTCCACAAAAACACAGGTTCACATCCCAACCCCCCCTCCCAACCCCCTGAGCATGGCCTGTGCCTCACAGATGCCCTCCCGATGCCCTGAGACAGGACATCCATCTGCAGCTTCTGCCAGGCAATTATGCAACCACAGAATGCTTTGCGTTGGAAAGGACCCTTGAAGGTCACAGTATCACAGAATAATTGAGGCTGGAAAAGACCTCTGAGATCACCAAGCCTAGCCTAGGACCTAACACCACCACATCAGCTAAACCATGGCCAGCAAGTGCCACGTCCAATCCCTTTTTGAACACCTCCAGGGATGGCAACTCCACCACCTCCCTGGGTAGCCCATCAGTGCCTCATCAGCCTTTCTGTCAGGAAGTGCTTCCTAACAACCAACCTAAACCTCCCCTGGCACAGCTTCAGGCCATTCCCTCTTGTCCTGTCACAAGTTGCCTGGGAGAAGAGCCTGAGCCCCACCTGACTACAACTTACTTTTAGGTAATTATAGAGAGGGATAAGGTCCCCTCTAAGTCTCCTCTTCTCCAGGCTGAAGACCCCCAGCTCCCTCAGCCTCTCCTCACCAGTCTTGTCCTGCCCCCTGCAGTGAGCAGGGACATCTTTACCTGCCGTGGCTTGGCTCAGCCAGTGGCTCAGTTCCAGCAGAGGTTGCTCACACACTCAGGTGAAATGATCTGCTGGGGTGTGTATGTCCAAGAACACCTGCTGGGAAGTTTGGACCTAGGTGGTGGTTTAATTCCAAAGAACACACTAACAGTTGTTTGAAAGTCACTGCTGCAGCACTTTCACTGAGGAGGCTCAGGGGAGACCTTAATGCTGTCTGCAAGTGCCTGAAGGGAGGTTGCAGCCAGGTGGGGGTTGGTCTCTGTGCCAGGGGAATTTTAGGCTGGAGGTGAGGAGAAAGTTCTTCCCAGAAAGAGTAATTGGCCATTGGAATGTGCTGCCCAGGGTGGTGGTGGAGTTACCATCCCTGGAGGTGTTCAAGAGGGGATTGGACGTGGCACTTGGTGCCATGGTTTAGTAGTCATGAGGTGTTGGGTGACAGGTTGGACTTGATGATCTTTGAGGTCTTTTCTAACCTTATTGATTCTATGACCTTCTGTTGGGTTTTTCTCTCTTACCTCAGCACTGCCCAGGAGCTATCACATTTCTCAGCTCTGTCAGCACCAAGGTTTTCTTTTGCCATCCTGTTCTTCTCCCTTGTTGCCCAGTTCACGCTTCCCTCCTGCCATTTCCTTGCCTTCATGAGCTCAGGAGCCTGGAACTAACACTCATTTCGAAAGTGGTGGTGCAGCCATCAGCTGAAAGCATTTTGTACTCTGTTGGGTTTTTTTTTCTCCCCCCCTCAAGCCTTGAACATCTGTCAGCAAACACTGCGGGGGAGGGCTTGTTACCGTAACAGACTGTGTGGAAAAACACAGCCCTGCTGCTCTCCCCTTCCCACAGCCTTCCCCAGCTTTCAGAAACCAGGACTGGCCTGCAGCTAAAGCCTAGAATGCGGGCAAGCAGGGATCTTTGTCAAACCAAAACCAAACACCCCCAGGCCCCCAGCAATTGGGAGAAAATCATAGAATCACAGAATTCTCAGGGTTGGAAGGGACCTCAAGGATCAGCCAGCTACAAGCCCCCTGCCATGGGCAGGGACACCTCACACTACAGCAGGTTGCTCACAGCCACATCCAGCCTGGCTGCAAAAACCTCCAGGCAGGAGGCTTCCACCACCTCCCTGGGCAACCTCTGCCAGTCTCTCACCAATCCAGGGGGACCGTTCACCTCCTCCCCCAACTCCCTCCCACCTTCCCCTTACCTGACCCAGGAGTCAAACCAGAGACACCATGGCGAGGCCATGGAAGAGAAAGAGAGAAGTTTCAAGCAGAAGCAGCAGAAGAAGAAAAGAAAGAACTCTTTATGCCTCCACTCTATATCCCCATTTACAATCCAATTAATTAGATAGAATGGAATAGAATAAACCAGGTTGGAAGAGACCTTCAAGATCATCAAGTCCAACCTATCACCCAACACCATCTAATCAACTAAACCATGGCACCAAGCACCCCATCCAGTCTCTTCCTAAACACCTCCAGGGATGGTGACTCCACCACCTCCCTGGGCAGCACATTCCAATGGGCAATCTCTCTTTCCATGAAGAATTTCTTCCTAACATCCAGTTTAAACCTTCCCTGGCACAGCTTGAGACTGTGTCTTCTTGTTCTGCTGCTGGCTGCCTGGGAGAAGAGACCAACCCCCATTTGGCTACAACCTCCCTTCAGGTAGTTATAGACAGCAAGAAGGTCTCCCCTGAGCCTCCTCTTCTCCAGGCTAAGCAACCCCAGCTCCCTCAGCCTCTCCTCACAGGGCTGTGCTCCAAACCCCTCCCCAGCTTTGTTGCCCTCCTCTGGACACCTTCCAGCAACTTAACACCTTCCTAAACTGTGGAGCTCAGACCATTATTTTTGTTTTGTATCCAATGGGAATTTAGCCTCTGCAAGCAGGGACCAGGCTAAAATACTCCCTTCAAGCTGGAACAAGGGGGAACATTTTAGGGAGCAGGCTACACAGTAGAAAGGGTCTACAGGAAGACAAAAGCAAACAAAACAAACACCCCAGCTCTGGCTGGCTTAAAGGTCAGAAATTATTACAGCAGGCTGCTACCATCAAATCTACAGGACATAGCCTCATTTATTAGTCATTATCTTGCCACTTAGGAAGGAAAAGAGTAAACAAAACTCATGTTTGAAAAGAGAAGGCCTGAAAATAGGTCTGTGCTGGACCCCTCTGGGCATGGGCTGGCAGCTGCTAGGATCAGTTCATGCCCAACACCTTGTGAGTGAGAAACCTCAGTGATGAAAGATCATCAACATCCAACCCCCTCATACCTGTGCTGCCATGTCAGTCTTACTTAGAATCATGGCTGCCCATGGAGGTGGTGGAGTCACCATCACTGGAGGTGTTTAGGAAGAGACTGGATGGGGTGCCTGGTGCCATGATTTAGTTGATTAGATGGTGTTGGGTGATAGGTTGGACTTGATGATCTGAAAGGTCTTTTCCAACCTGGTCTATCCTATCCTATCCTATCCTATCCTATCCTATCCTATCCTATCCTATCCTATCCTATCCTATCCTATCCTATCCTACTCTACCCTATCCTATCCTATCCTATCCTATCCTATCCTATCCTATCCTATCCTATCCTATCCTATCCTATCCTATCCTATCCTATCCTACCCTACCCTACCCTACCCTACCCTACCCTATCCTATCCTATCCTATCCTAAATTGTTAGGGTTGGAAAGGGACCTTGAGGATCATCTACAACTACCTGAAGGAAGGTTGTAGACAGGTGGGGGTTGGTCTCTTCTCCCAGGCAACCAGCACCAGAACAAGAGGACACAGTCTCAAACTATGCCAGGGGAAGTTTAGGCTGGAGGTGAGGAGAAAGTTCTTCCCAGCAAGAGAGATTGGCCATTGGAATGTGCTGTCCAGGGAGGTGGTGGAGTCACCATCCCTAGAGGTGTTTAGGAAGAGACTGGATGGGGCACTTGGTGCCATGGTTTAGTTGATGAGATGGTGTTGGGTGATAGGTTGGAATTGATGATCTCTGAGTTTTTTTTCCAACCTGGTTAATTCTCTTCTGTTCTATTCTGAGCAGTAGTTCCAGCCCCCCTGCCATGGGCAGGGACACCTCACACTACAGCAGGTTGCTCACAGCCACAGCCAGCCTGGCTGCAAAAACCTCCAGGCATGAGGCTTCCACCACCTCCCTGGGCAACCTGTGCAAGTCTGTCACCACCCTCATAGGGAAGAACTTCTTCCTAACATCCAATCTCAATCTACCCATTACTATTTTTTTTTCCATTCCCCCTAGTCCTATCACACCCTGACAGCCTAAAAAGTCTCTCCCCAGCTTTCTTGTAGGCCCACTTCAGACACTGGAAGTGGATTATCAGCCTTTCATTTGCTTGCCTTTTAACATTAGGGATACAACTTGTAAAGGAACAAGCCACAGGATTTATTATACCCAGGAGAACAGCAAGGACTTGATCTCCAGCCCTGGGTTCTAACTGTAAGGTATTTGACTAAGTGTAGTTTATTTAACCTCCAGGACCTTTCATGAAGGTGCTCTGTGTTCTGCTGCAGCAAAGGAAAAGTAAACACTGTTGCTTTATTAAAGCCATTTATTCTAGAGAGTGTCTTTCCTCGGGGCACAGACGGCCCCACACTCTCCAGGCATCACTTCTTCTTGCCTATGCATGCTGAGTTTGCCCTCACACAGCCAGGGCTTTCATTTGAAAGAGAGATTCCCCCCACAAACCAAGGCTGCTGTGGCAGGCCCACAGAGTACTCTGTGCCTGCTCCTCCCCACCTAGAGATAATGATCCAAAGCACACTGAAGCCAGTGTGTGACTTTCCACCCCCTCCACTGGCAGTCAGACCAGGATAACTACACCTTTGTCTCTGACTCCTCAGTGAGTGCAGCACTAACCCTACTGCCGGAGTTTTAGGCTATGTCTTTACATTTTTTTCACAGATCTTGAGGAGGAAAGTAGCAAAATAAATCACTATTGGGTGTGAAAAGGAAAATAAAGGGAATTCTAAATTATTCCATTGGAGAGATAAAGAACTCAGATTGGTTGTACCAAAACAATTACCCTCCCCTCCCCTCCCCTCCCCTCCCTCCCCTCTCCTCTCCTCTCCTCTCCTCTCCTCTCCTCTCCTCTCCTCTCCTCTCCTCTCCTCTCCTCTCCTCTCCTCTCCTCTCCTCTCCTCTCCTCTCCTCCCTCTCTCTCCTCTCCTCTCCTCTCCTCTCCCTCCCTCTCCCTCCCCCCTCCCCTCCCCCTCCCCCCCTCCCTCTCCTCTCCTCTCCTCTCTCCCTCTCCTCTCCTCTCTCTCCTCTCCTCTCCTCTCTCTCCTCTCCTCGAGTCTCCCTCTCCTCGAGTCTCCTCTCCTCTCCTCTCTGCTTTTCTTTGCTTTGCTTTTTTTCTTTGCTTTGCTTTTTTTCTTTGCTTTTCTCTGCCTCTCTTCTCTTCTCTTCTCTTCTCTTCTCTTCTCTTCTCTTCTCTTCTCTTCTCTTCTCTTCTCTTCTCTTCTCTTCTCTTCTCTTCTCTTCTCTTCTCTTCTCTTCTCTTCTCTTCTCTTCTCTTCTCTTCTCTTCTCTTCTCTTCTCTTCTCTTCTCTTCTCTTCTCTTCCTTGCTTAATTCTGCATTCTGTAATCACTTTTATCCACTAGAAACCCTTTGGCTGAGTGAAAGATGCAAAAACCAGACAGCTTTCTTCATGAGGAAAAAAAAAAAAAAAGCCAAACCTTGCTGCCTTCAGTGCTCCTTCCCTTTATGAAGACTGCTGGACCAAGATTTCTTTTAGATGACCTCTGCTCAGTCAGAGCTCAGCGATTTCACAACCCTTGTTAGGGCTGCAGGCATTTGCTGCACTGCAAACAGCTCATTTGCTGATTCTCTGGATGAAATGGTTGGGTGGGTTTTTTTTCTTCATTATGCTTTAGTATTTTTGCCATCTCCCTTGCAATTGGGCACAGAGATCTCTGTGGCATTTCTCAGGCTCAGTATTTTTGTTCCCATGGCCAGCAGCCATATGTCAAAGCTTTTTCTCGCCACCAAAGATGATGACAGCAACAAAATCATAAGAGTTATAAGGAAGAAAGAAAGAAAGACAGCCTCCTGCTTTTGCTCTGCTAAGCCTTTTGCCTCTTTTTCCTGTCTCATGTTTACTGTGCCTTTGACATCCTGTCTTACTAAGCCATACTTCATCCTGCCATGACCCATGAGGAGAGGCTGAGGGAGCTGGGGTTGCTTAGCCTGGAAAAGAGGAGGCTCAGGGGAGACCTCATTGCCCTCTACAACTACCTGAAGGGAGGTTGTAGCCAGGTGGGGGTTGGCCTCTTCTCCCAGGCAACCAGCACCAGAACAAGAGGACACAGTCTCAAGATGTGCCAGGGGAGGATTATTATTAAGAAATTCTTCATAGATAGAGAGATTGGCCATTGGAATGTGCTGCCCAGGGAGGTGGTGGAGTCACCATCCCTGGAGGTGTTTGGGAGGAGACTTGATAGGATGCTTGGTGCCATGGTTTAGTTGATTAGATGGTGTTGGATGATAGGTCGGATGCAATGATCTTGAAGGTCTCTTCCAACCTGGTGTGGTGTGATGTGTTGTGTTGTGTTGTGTTCTATTCTATTCTATTCTATTCTATTCTATTCTATTCTATTCTATTCTATTTTCCATTCTATTCTACTCTATTCCATTCTCTTGCTCAAAGATCCACATTCCAGGTAGTGAGAGAGCCTGAGGTGTTTGTACCTATGATCAGTTTTTCAAGGTGGGAACAGAAGTCATCAGGTAGATAACAGCCTCTGAACTGTCCCCATCTGGAATATTGTGTCCAGTTCTGGGACCCTCAGTTTAAGAAGGACCTCAGGATACTGCTTCAAAGAGTCCAGTGCAGAATGGGCTGCCCAGGGACGTGGTGGAGTCACCATCACCAGAGGTGTTTAGGAGAAGACTTGATGGGGTGCTTGGTGCCATGGTTTAGTTGATTAGATGATGTTGGATGAGAGGTTGGACTCAATGATCTTGAAGGTCTCTTCCGGTCTGGTCTGGTCTGGTCTGGTCTGGTCTGATCTATTCTATTCTATTCTATTCTACTCTATTCTATTCTATTCTAGTCTAGTCTGAAATGTGTGTGTAAAGGAAAGAGCAAACTTTACATATGGGAAAAAGCTGAGATGTAAAATCAAACTGCACCTCAGAGTGGGGACAGTGGGGACTGAAGCTTTGGGGCTGGCTGGTAGAATGGCAAAATGAATTTTAAAGAGTACCAGCAAGAAACCTAAACCCTACTGTTGTTGGGGTTATGTTTCTTTTTCTTTATTCTTCATAAGAAAGACCAAGTGCAAGGTCCTGCAACTGGGTCAGGGCAATCCCAAACACTGATATAGGCCGGGCAGGGACTGGCTTGAGAGCAGCCCTGAAGAAAAGGACCTGGGGTGATGGGGTATGAGAAGCTCAACAGGAGCCAGCAGTGAGCACTTGCAGCTGTCTCGGTCCGGAGTGGGAAAGAGACTCAAGTTCTTTTAGAACATTCCCGTGTTGTGAAATTAGAGGCACAAACGAGGACAAAGTATCAACAGCTAGACTATTTATTACATAAATAAAGTGGACATAAGAAGGGGAGAGGGAGAAAATAGAGAGGGAGAGAGAGAGAGAAGAGGAAAGGAATTATATTACCACACCCCTCATCCCCCCCAAGACAGTTTGAGTCTGTGGAGGAAAGGTGCTGCAGAAGATGTTGGGTCTGTAGAGAAACGGTGCTGAGGCTTTGGCTGGAGAAGAGCTGTGGTCCTCTGGGGAGATGTTGGGTTGGTACAGGAATGGTGCTGAGGCTCCTCTGGGCAGCCTGGGTCTGTAGAGAAAGGGTGCTGAGGCTTTGGCTGGAGAAGAGCTGTGGTCCTCGGGGTAGCCTCTTTTCTCCGGAGCAGCATTGTCCTAGCTTTGCCTTCCTAGCAGCATGCTCCGTCTCCTGTGGTTTCCTTCATCTCCCCATTTTTCTCCTCTGTTTCTCTCTACAAACCAGTAGTTGCTCCAGTCTTTTATACAGTTTTTAGTCCTTAGGTATGTATTCAAATATTGTCCCTCAGGAATTCCAGGGGCAGGAAATAATCCTTAGGTCGTTTCCCCAGAAATCTTTCTGTGTATTGCTGTGTGTTTGGGCAAGATTTTGGATGGGGGAAATCTCCATCTCCAGACAAGCCCCCTCACATTCCTTACACATCAGGAAACATGTGGTAAAAACCATTGTGTCATCCTGCCCAGGGTACTTGATGGGTGGAGATTGTCTTGCCCTGAAGGCGTGAATGGCTGGGTCACTGCTGTAGGCCAGCTGTGGCCCAGTGAGCAATGTTATCTTTGCACCTTCCAAGAGTCCTTAGTGGCTCTGCCCAATACATATTGTCTGGGCAAACACCAAGTGATTTTATCTTTGTTGAGTACACCAAGAGAGATAAACTTATTAGTCTCTCACAGCAGCCCAGAAAGCCAACCAGAGCCTGGGCTGCAGCAAGAGCAGCATAGCCAGCAGGGTGAGGGAGGTGATTCTCCCCCTCTACTCTGCTCGGGTGAGACCCCACCTGGAGTATTGAGTCCAGTTCTGGAGCCTCCATTACAGGAAGGATTTGGAGGGGCTGAAACATGTCCAGAGAAGGGCCACAAGGAGGATCAGGGGGCTGGAGCTCCTCTCTTATGAGGACAGACTGAGTTGGAGTTCTTCAGTCTGGAGAAGAAAAGGATCCAGGGAGACCTTATTGTGGCCTTCCAGTATCTGAAGGGGGCTACAAGAAAGCTGGGGAGGAATTTTTGAGGGTGTCATGGAATGATAGGACTGGGGGGAATGGAGCACAACTAGAAATGGGTAGATTGAGATTGGATGTTAGGAAGGAATTTTTCCCCACGAGGGTGGTGAGACACTGGCACGGGTTGCCCAGGGAGGTGCTGGAAGCCTCATCCCTGGAGGTGTTTGCAGCCAGGCTGGATGTGTCTGTGAGCAGCCTGCTGTAGTGTGAGGTGTCCCTGCCCATGGCAGTGGGGTTGGAACTGGATGGTCCTTGAGGTCCCTTCCATCCCTGACAATTCTGTGATTCTATCATATTTTATATATTAGAAAGTGGATCATCAGGCAATGCACTGCAGAGCAATTATTGCATGCTTCAGGTGAGGTAAGCAAAACTATAATCAGCCCTAAGTAGGTTGACTGTTGTGCATTCTGCTTAATGATATGGATAATCCCTTTAAAACAAAAAGGGATAATGAAAGAGAGGCTTTATCAGCTTGAAAAGAGATGTAGCCTAGGCTGTGTAACTCTCTTAGATCTCAGGCAGAAAACCAAATCCTTCATCTCTCCCATGAGTATGGAGCCCAGCTGAGGATTTCACAGTATCACAGAATCACCAAGGTTGGAAGAGACCTCAAAGATCATTGAGGCCAACCTGTCACCACAGACCTCATGACTAGACCATGGCACCAAATGCCACATCTAATCACCTCTTGAACTCCTCCAGGGATGGTGACTCCACCACCTCCCCAGGCAGCACATTCCAATGGCTAACAACTCTCTCAGTGAAGAGCTTTCTCCTCACCTTGAGCCTAAACCTCCCCTGGCACAGCTTGAGACTGTCCTCTTGTTCTGGTGTTGGTTGCTAGAGAGAAGAGACCAACCCCTACCTGGCTACAACCTCCCTTCAGGTAGTTGTAGACAGCAAGAAGGTCTCCCCTGAGCCTCCTCTTCTCCAGGCTAAACAACCCCAGCTCCCTCAGCCTCTCCTCACAGGGCTGTGCTCAAGGCCTCTCCCCAGCCTTGTTGCCATTCTCTGGACAGGGTCAAGAGTCTCAGTTTCTTCAGGCTCCTCTCCTGCAGAGGGATGCAGAAAGGCTGTGCAACAGAGCTGCTGGCTGATGCTAGGACATCACCTGGCCAACAGCACTGAAGCCCCTGAACTGCTGCCAGGTGTTTCTGCTTCCTTGCTGTGCTTCCTGGGGTCCAGGGGAAGGAAACCACTCCCTCCAGATGGGTATTTGCCTTAGTTTTCTGAAACAGTTTTAAAGCAGCAGCTTGAAGGCCACTGAACAAAGCATTACAGATATGGCTTCAGACCAAGTCTGTGCAGGGCTGGCACTGGATGCCCATTTGGAACCTGGGCTGCAGGTGCTGATGAATCAGAGGTGGTCACCTCCAGCTCAAGATGAGTGGCCAGCTGCTTTAAGAGGAGATTCTTGCCAAACCTCCCCTTCTTCTTTTCCCTGATCTCCTCCTGGTATCCTGGTATGTTGCAGCCTCATCTTACTTGGGAAACCAAGGCAATCAGATCACTCAGGACCACCACTGCTGCATTTTGACCATTCTCCACATCTCTTCCCCTTGTTTACTCTCTCAGTGTCTGTGCCAGGGCTACCTACAGCAGTGGTATCTCAAGCTAGAAGAAAAGGCTGACAGCACTAGCACTTAGGTTATTCATCTCTGTGCCTATTCAGAGGATGAATGGTAGCCAAAGTACAAATCTGGAGGATGTTGGTGGCTTAATCTCCTTGGCCCCCACAGTTCAGTCAAGCACCTGTCTTCATCCTCAAAGACCTCACCATGAATAATGCTGAGCAGTTCTGTGAGAGAATGGGTATCCACTAGTAATTTGAGGAAGCTCTCAGGGAATGCAACTGCAGTCCCAGCATCTCTGTGAGGAGCTTGGCTTCACCAAAGCCTCAAGCAGTAATTTATCCCCTCTACATCTAGCAGGCTGGGCTGGGGTGACCTTCAGAATGGAGTGAAGCTTCCAGCTGGCCTTTGAGCTATGCTTGAGGTATGGCTGCCTTGCTAGTGAGCTGGCTTGTACCCTGACTTTGAATCATAGAATTGTTAGGGTTGGAAGGGACCTCAAGGATCATCCAGCTCCAACCCACCTCACACTACAGCAGGTTGCTCACAGCCACATCCAGCCTGCCCTGAAAAACCTCCAGGCATGAGGCTTCCACCACCTCCCTGGGCAACCTGTGCCAGTCTCTCACCACCCTCATGGGGAAGAGCTTCTTCATAACATCCAATCTGAATCTACCGACTGGACAGATGGGCAGAGTCCAATGGGATGTCATTCAACAAGTCCAAGTGCCGAGTGCTGCACTTTGGCTATGGCAATCCCATGCAGAGCTATAGGCTGGGGTCAGAGTGGCTGGAGAGCTCCCAAACAGAGAGGGACCTGGGTGTGCTGATCGACAGCCACCTGAATATGAGCCAGCAGTGTGCCCAGGTGGCCAGGAGGGCCAATAGCATCCTGGCCTGCATTAGGAATAGTGTGGCCAGCAGGAGCAGGGAGGTCATAGTGCCCCTGTACTCTGCTTTGGTTAGGCCGCACCTGGAGTGCTGTGTCCAGTTCTGGGCCCCTCAATTTAAGAAGGACATCGAAACACTTGAGCGTGTCCAGAGAAGGGCAACAAGGCTGGGGAGAGGCCTTGAACACAAGCCCTATGAGGAGAGGCTGAGGGAGCTGGGATTGTTTAGCCTGGAGAAGAGGAGGCTCAGGGGTGACCTCATTGCCCTCACAGCTACCTGAAGGGTGGTTGTAGCCAGGAGGGGGTTGGCCTCTTCTCCCAGGCAACCAGCACCAGAACCACAGTCTTTCAGGGAAGTTTCGAGGTGAGGAGGAAGTTCTTCCCCCAGTCATTCGGCATTCACTGCCCAGGGAGGTGGTTGACACCCGTTCAAGGGGAGTCTCTCCCCAGGCATTTTTCGATGAAGGTCCTTTCCAACCTAAGTGATACTGTGTGATACTGTGATACTGTGATACCCATTTCTAGTTTTGTCATCCCCCAGTCCTAGCCTGACACCCTCAAAATTCTCCAGACTCAGATACAACCCCAACTCCTCTTCTATTCTCCAGACTGAACAACCCCAACTCTCTCAGCCTGACCTCATATCAGAACAGCTCCAGCACCCAGCTCATCCTTGTGGCCCTTCTCTGGACACCTTCCAGCACCTCCAGATTCTTCCTGTAATAGAGGCTCCAGAACTGGACACAGTGCTCCAGGTGGGGTCTCACCAGATTATAGAGGGAGAGAATCACCTCCCTCACCCTCTTGTCTGTGTTTCTCTTGCTGCAGCCCAGGATGTGATTGGCTTTCTGGGCTGCAAGTGCACACTGCTGGCTCATGTTGAACCTCTTATCCACCAGCATCCTGAGATCACAGAATCAACCAAGCATGTTGGAACAGACCTCCAAGATCATCAAGTCCAACCTATCACCCAACTCTGTCCAATCAACTAGACCATGGCCAAACCCAGGTGTCTGGCAGATCTAAGTCATGACGTGGCCTTTGTGCTCATATATCTTTATTTAATCCTCTCAGGAGACTTGGTTCCTGCTTTATTTCTTGAAAAAAAAAAGGAATAATAAAGCCCACAGAAAGTCAAAATACTTCCAAACTCACACAGATGGATGGATAGATGGATGGATGGATGGATGGATGGATGGATGGATGGATGGATAGATAGATAGATAGATAGATAGATAGATAGATAGATAGATAGATGATGGATGTTGAGTTGCTGGAATGTGTCCAGAGAAGGGCAACAAAGCTGGGGAGAGGTCTGGAGCACAGCCTTGTGAGGAGAGGCTGAGGGAGCTGGGGTTGCTTAGCCTGGAGAAGAGGAGGCTCAGGGGAGACCTTCTTGCTGTCTACAACTACCTGAAGGGAGGTTGTAGCCAGGTGAGGGTTGGTCTCTTCTCCCAGGTAACCAGCACCAGAACAAGAGGACACAGTCTCGAGCTGCACCAGGGGAGGTTTAGGGTGGATATCAGGAGGAAATACTTCATAGAAAGAGAGATTGGCCTTTGGAATGTGCTGCCCAGGGAGGTGGTGGAGTCACCATCACTGGAGGTGTTTAGGAAAAGCCTGGATGAGGCACTTGGTGCCATGGTTTAGTTGATTAGATGGTGTTGGGTGATAGGTTGGACTTGATGATCTTGAAGGTCTTTTCCAACCTGGTTAATTCTATTCTATTCTATTCTATTCTATTCTATTCTATTCTATTCTATTCTATTCTATTCTATTCTATTCTATTCTATTCTATTCTATTCTATTCTATCCCATCCCATCCCATCCCATCCCATCCCATCCCATCCCATCCCATCCCACTACCTGGAATATTGCTGTTTGCTTTTACATGGCAGGCCTCTAGCTCTTGAGAGCTTTGAGGAGAAGTCCACGCTGGCAGCAGCATGCAGGGCCACACTTGTGCTACAGAGAGCAAACCAATCTGTTTTCAGACCCCAAATCTCAGAGCCCTTCCTCTGTTTTGCTTTGTAACACCCGAGCAGAAGGCTATCACTTGGTGTGGGAATACTTATACCTGGCTACAGTTCTGCTTCATTCCTGCTTGGCTTTTCCAAGACATAATTATGTTGGATACAGGACATTTTTTCCCCCCCCTGCCTTTATTTTCTATCAAGTTTTTAGACACTGGATTTGTTTTCTGCCTTTCTTTTCTAACAAGCTTCAGGCTGACTCTTGAGGGGAAAAAAACAAACCCACACCACATTTTTCTCTTAATTGTTATTTTTTTGGTTGTCTTTCAGAGAGAGAGGTTTACTTTTTAAACCTATGAAAACAAACACCATAAATTTCAGCCTGAGAAGTCCTTCTAGGTGCCAGCTCTGCAGCTGCAGCCACAGTGTGACCAGATGTCTGGGGGGGGTGGCGGGGGGGCAAAACTGCTTCTGCTTAGCAGGATTCCAGGATTGACACTGCAGCAGCATTCCAACCAAGCCAAGCAGTATAAAGACCAGAGCTGAAACCACTGCCATTTTAGGCAATCTTTTTTTTCCCTCTGAGAGCAGCCTGCCTAATGGCACAGAGAGGCTGAGAAGGAGCAATGCAAACCGAGTCATTCCTGATGCACATGCAGGCTGGCATTGCTGAGCTCAGGCACAGCTCTCCTACACCACTTCTCATAGGAGTCAGTCCCTCATGGCTTGGGTGATCCCATCAGAGGGTAGAGAGGCTTTGCAGAGGGACCTCGACAGGCTGGACAGATGGGCAGAGTCCAAGGCCATGAGATTTAACACATCCAAGTGCTGGGTTCTGCACATTGGCCACAGCAACCCCATGCAGTACTACAGGCTGGGGTCAGAGTGGCTGGAGAGCAGCCAGGCAGAGAGGGACCTGGGAAATAGTGGTTGATGGTAGGCTGAACATGAGCCAGTAGTGTGCCCAGGTGGCCAAGAAGGCCAGTGGCATCCTGGCCTGGATCAAAAGTACTATGGCCAGCAGGAGCAGGGAGGTCATTCTGCCCTGTACTCAGCACTGATTAGGCCACACCTTGAGTCCTGTGTCCAGTTCTGGGCCCCTCAGTTTAGGAAAGATGTTGAGATAGTGGAAGGTGTCCAGAGAAGGGCAAGAAAGCTGGGGAGAGGTCTGGAGCACAGCCCTGTGAGGAGAGGCTGAGGGAACTGGGGTTGCTTAGCCTGGAGAAGAGGAGGTCCAGGGGAGACCTTCTTGCTGTCTACAACTCCCTGAAGGGAGGTTGTAGGCTGGTGGGGGTTGGTCTCTTCTCCCAGGCAAGCAGCACCAGAACAAGAGGACACAGTCTCAAGCTGCACCAGGAGAGGTTTAGGCTGGAGGTCAGGAGAAAGTTCTTCACAGCAAGAGAGATTGGCCATTGGAATGGGCTGCCTGGGGAGGTGGTGGAGTCACCATCCCTGGAGGTGTTCAGGAAGAGACTGGATGGGGTGCTTGGTGCCATGGTTTAGTTGATTAGATGGTGTTGGGTGATAGGTTGGACGCGATGATCTGAAAGGTCTCTTCCAACCTGGTGTGGTGTGTTGTGTTGTGTTATATTCTGTTCCTTTCCGTTCTATTCTAGTCTAGTCTAGTCTAGTCTATTCCTCAAAGATCCACATTCCAGGTAGTGAGAGAGCCTGAGGTGTTTGTACCTATGATCAGTTTTTCAAGGTGGGAATAGAAGTCATCAGGTAGATAACAGCCTCTGAACTGTCCCCATCTGGAATATTGTGTCCAGTTCTGGGACCCTCAGTTTAAGAAGGACCTCAGGATACTGCTTCAAAGAGTCCAGTGCAGAGCCACAGAAATAATGGAGTGGAACATCTTCCTTATGAGGAGAGACTGAGGGAGCTGAGGGCTCTTCAGCTTGGAGGAGACTAAGGGGTGACCTCATTCATGTTTATAAAGATGTGCAGGGTGAGTGCCAAGAGGCTGGAGCCAGGCTCTGCTGGGTGATGCCCAATGCCAGCACAAGGGGCAGTGGTGGAAGTTGAGGCATAGAAGTTCCATGTGAACATAAGGAAGAATTATTTCACTGTGAGGGTGACAGAAGCCTGGAAGAGGCTGCCCAGGGGGGTTGTGGAGTCTCCCTCTCTGGAGATACTCAAGACCCACCTGGATGCATTCCTGTGTGATCTGCTCTAGGTGATCCTGCTCTGGCAAGGGGGTTGGACTGCATGATCTTTTGAGGTCCCTTCCAGCTCCTAACATACTGTGATTCTGTGAAAGTTGGACTTTACTACTTCTCTCAAAGCTAATGGTGGCTGTGTTTGACCTGAACTAAGCCCTGCTTGGCAAATAGCACTGTGGCTGACTCAGTGAGATAAAGGTCACAAACGAGGAAGCACCTTCTGCTGTCGCAGGCTCATCAGTTTTGTATTCCAGGGTTCACAGATCTCTATTATCTGAGATAAATCTTCTGGATACAGACTCAGGCCAAGTCAGAAACCTCAGTTCTCAGCTTTATTTAGACAGCAGAAGAAGGACTCATAAACTTTTCAATCAAATCCAGTGGAATTTTGAACATGTAGCAACCCCTCTGAGCCTTGGATGGTTTGGAAGGTGACAATCTCAAACCTGAGTGTATTTTATATGAAAGATGAAGATTTGTTTTAAAGCAGTGCAATAAATTCAACACTGAAGCTGTTGAGCAACTTCAGAGACCTGGCTTCCTCCTCTAGCCAATGCTCTTATTTAGATCAGACCAACATAGAATCATAGAGTGGGAAGGGACCTCAAGGATCAGCCAGTTCTAACCCACATGCCATGGGCAGGGACACCTCACAGTAGATCAGGTTACTCACAGCCACATCCAGCCTGCCCTGAAAAACCTCCAGGGATGAGGCTTCCACCACCTCCTCCCTGGGCAACCTGTGCCAGTGTCTCACCACTCTCATGGGGATGATCTTCTTCCTAACATCCAATCTGAATCTACTCATTTCTAGTTTGGTTCCATTCCCCCCAGTCCTATCACTCCCTGACACCCTAAAAAGTCCCTCCCCAGCTTTCTTGTAGCCCCCTTCAGATACTGGAAGGCCACAATAAGGTCTCCTCGGAGCCTTCTCTCCTCCAGACTGAACAGCCCCAACTCCCTCAGTCTGTCCTCATAAGAGAGGTGCTCCAGCCCTCTGCTCATCCTCTAATCAACCTGAGGCTCTGCAAAACCAAAAAGAAGAGAAAATAAGCAAGAAAAAAATCCATAAAGAAAGCAAAATTGCCTTTTCCTTTCCCTGCTGTTCCAAAGCCTTGCTTGTGAGCCCTATGGAAATCCATAGGAGCTGACACAACTCTTTTCACGCTCCCCATGGTCTTTTTGTCTTCCCCTTTGCAAGCTGCCTCGCTGCTCTATTATTTACCTCTTAATATCACCAGTGGCATTAATTAAGGCTTTGAGGCCCCCCTCTTTGCCAAGTTTAACAAACAAGCCTGCAGCCCAGCAGCTCATTTGCTCAAAAGGGGCACATTCCCCATGCAGAGCCAAGTTTCAGGCTGATTCACTGTGAAAACAGTAGCAGCAGTTTTGCAATGGAAATCTGAGCACTGGGTGTTTGGTTTGGGGTGGGTTTTCTTGTCTCTGTGTGTATACTGCTGTGATAATTTAGTGTCCTGTCCTTTCCCAGCATCAGTCCTAACTCTTATTTTCACAGTGAGCAGACAAGTTCCATATGACTGCAAGGCAGCAAACATCATTTGTTTGTGGCTTGGTGCTAGAAACCTCATGCAATCACAACTCCTACTGTTCCCTGGGAGATTTTGACAAGCAAGGATTGAGGACAGAGTGGGAGGATCTTCCCAAGGCACAGGGCTGAGCATTCTTTGTAGGGTAAGTGGTGGCCACCAGCAAAGCTGGATGAGAATGAGCTCACTCAGGGGTGTCTCATCATAGTTTCATAGTTTCATTCAGGGTTGGAAGGGACCACAAGGATCATCTAGTTCCAACCCCCCTGCCATGGGCAGGGAAACCCCACACTACATCAGGCTGGACAGAGCCTCAGCCAGCCTGCTCTTAAACACCCCCAGGGACGGGGCCTCGACCACCTCCCTGGACAACCCATTCCAGGGTCTCACCACTCTCATGGTGAAGAACCTCCTCCTCACATCCAGCCTGAATCTCCCCACCTTCAGAAGCCATGTGCTCCAGCTTCAGTAGGAAAGGAAGCTCCAGGGTGGCATTTATGATTAGACAAGAAAGAACAAACCACCTGGACCAGGGTAATAGGCTGCACCAGGAGTCCTGAGCTTCAGTTCTGTCTCACCAGGCACAGATGAGGCTTTGGTGTGCATTCACACATCCTCTGCCCAAACCTCTGGCTAGTGATCATAGTCTCTCATTAACCAGGTTAACCTTTGAGATAATCGAGTCCAACCTATCACCCAACACCATCTAATCAATTAAACCATGGCACCAATTGCCTCATCCAGGCTATTTTTAAACACTTCCAGGGATGGTGACTCCACCACCTCCCTGGACAGCACATTCCAATGGCCAATCTCTCTGTCTGGGAAGAGCTTCTGTCTAAAATCAAGCTTAAACTTCGTATGAAGACAGACTGAGAGAGTTGGGGATGCTCAGTCTGGAGAAGAGAAGGCTCCAAGGAGACCTTCTTGTGGCCTCCCAGTATCTCAATGAAACCTACAAGCAAGCTGGGGAGGGACTTTTTAGGGTGTCAGGTAGAGATAGGAATAGGGGGAATGGATCCAAGCTAGAGTAGGGGAGATTCAGATTGGATGTTAGGAAGAAGTTCTTCCCCATGAGGGTGGTGAGAGACTGGCACAGGTTGCCCAGGGAGGTGGTGGAAGCCTCATCCCTGGAGGTTTTTCAGGGCAGGCTGGATGTGGCTGTGAGTAACCTGCTGTAGTGTGAGGTGTCCCTGCCCATGGCAGGGGGGTTGGAGCTGGCTGATGCTTGAGGGCCCTTCCAACCCTAACAATAGTGAGATTCGATGATTCTATTTCTTGCTTGGTCTTACAAGATATTAGTTACAGAGGAACAAATAACCCACACCACATGTAGTGTATATTTTTGTTGTAAGCTTTAGTCTCTCTGAAATTCCTGGAACCTGGCATGTTTTGGCAGAGGCCTGTGGTGCAGCAATGCATGGGTGAAGAGCCGTCTTGAGTTCAGGAGGTCTTGTGGAAGTACATTTCCTGCACGTACAACGAAGCACAGAGGATTGCAGCTGCTCACATGCAGACTTACTGAGCTCTGGGGGGGGCTCTCAAGTAGGTATCTTGGTCTGGAGGGGGAAAAAGCCTGAAGTCTTTTGAATATTCCTGTGTTATGAAATTAGAGGCAAACAAGGCCAAAAGATCAACAGCCCTCGAGGCTGTGTATTAACAGAATAAAGTGGATGGAAGAGAAGAAGGGAAAGAGAGGGAAAAAGTAGGGAGAGAGAGGGAGAAGAGTGAGATAGAAGAGGAAAGGAATTATATTACCACCCCCCAGGACTGTCTGGGTCTGTGGAGGAAGGCTGCTGCTGCTTTGTCCAGTTCTGGGTCCCTCAGTTTAGGAAGGAGGTTGACTTGCTGGAACGAGTCCAGAGAAGGGCAACAAAGTTAGTGAGGGGTTTGGAACACAAGCCCTATGAGCTGGGGTTGCTTAGCCTGGTGAAGAGGAGACTCAGGGGTGACCTTATTGCTCTCTACAACTACCTGAAGGGAGGTTGTAGGCAGGCAGAGGTTGGTCTCTTCTCCCAGGCAGCCAGCACCAGAACAAGAGGACACAGTCTCAGGCTGCGCCAGGGGAGGTTTAGGCTGGATGTTAGGAAGAAGTTCTACACAGAGAGAGTGATTGCCCATTGGAATGGGCTGCCTGGGGAGGTGGTGGAGTCACCATCACTGGAGGTGTTCAGGAGGAGACTTGATGGGGTGCTTGGTGCCATGGGTTAGTTGTTTAGGTGGGTTGCATTGGTTGAAGGGTTGGATGCGATGATCTTGAAGGTCTCTTCCAACCTGGTTTATTCTATGTAATCCTGTGTCATGGAGGAGAGGTCATCATTGTCAGTGATACTGTCCTCCGCTGCAGGAGTGGAGGGAGAGACCCTAAAGTCCAAGTCCTTCTCTGAGCAGCCTCTTAAGATCCATGGCTTGCAGCAGGCAGGACTTAGGACACAGAGAGAGGGTTCCTCCTGGTCTGCTGCTTCCAGGCTCCATGGTGATGTCTTTTCTCTTGTGTCTGTCCTTTTCTCTCTTGGTATTTTCTTCTCAGTTTTTCTTCATCAGAACAGGCATTGCTCAGGTCTTTTTTCTTCTCCTAAGCAGGTATTGCTAAGGTCTTTTATACAGTTTTTCAGTCACAGGGGTGGGTTTTTAAGGTATGTGTCCAGGTGGTGAATCTATTGTCCTTTTCACTATGCTCCCTTTCCAGGGTAGCTGATGGGTAGAGATGATCTTCTCTGTGCACATTCCAGAGAGTCCTTATCCAGTGGCCCCTTACACATCAGCTATTGTCTGGGCAAGGTGATTTTATCTTTGATGGAATGGAATGGAATGGAATGGAATGGAATGGAATGCAATGCAACGCAATGCAATGCAATGCAATGCAATGCAATGCAATGCAATGCAATGCAATGGACTAGCTATACTAGACTAGAATAGAACAGAATTAACAAGGTTGGAAAAGACCTTTGAGAGCATCAAGTCCAACCTATCACCCAACACCATCTAATCAACTAAACCATGGCACCAAGTGCCTCATTCTGTCGCTTCCTAAACACCTCCAGAGATGATGACTCCACCACCTCCCTGGGCAGCACATTCCAATGGCCAATTAATCTTTCTGGGGAAAACTTCTTCCTAAGATCCAGCCCAAACCTCCCCTGGTGCAGCTTGAGACTGTGTCCTCTTGTTCTGGTGCTGGGTGCCTGAGAGAAGAGACCAACCCCCACCTGGCTACAACCTCCCTTCAGGGAGTTGTAGAGAGCAAGAAGGTCTCCCCTGAGTCTCCTCTTCTCCAGGCTAAACAACCCCAGCTCCCTCAGCCTCTCCTCACAGGGCTGTGCTCCAGACACCTCTCCAGCTTTGTTGCCCTTCTCTGGACACCTTCCAGCAACTCAACATCTTTCCTAAATCAAGGGGCCCAGAACTGGACACAGGACTCAAGGTGTGGCCTAAACAGTGCTGAGTACAGGGCAGAATGACCTCCCTGCTCCTGCTGGCCACACTGTTCCTGATTCAGGCCAGGATGCCATTGGCCTTCTTGGCCCCCTGGGCACACTGCTGCCTCATGTGAATCACATCAAGAGAGGCACATCAAGATTCAGAAGGTTTTGCCTCTTCCAGTAGGCAAAAGGGATTTTTTTTCTTTCCTTTTGGGATCTTTGTGGCAACTCTAGAGAGGTCTCCTGGCTTTGGATGTGCTTTCAGGAGCCAGTTGGGTCTGTGCTGTTTGCACCCCTCCTCTGAAATGGTTTTCTTCTTTCTGTTGCGTAAGGGCACATAAAAATTGGGAAACCAAATGGAAATTCCTCCCTTAGCCCAAGCAGAAAAAGGGAAAGCAACACAACCCCTGGATGTGTTAAGCCTCTTTTTCATCAGTCCACCCACTTGTCTTGGCCTGGGACCAATGAAATAATGCAGCTCATCAATCTGTGTCCAAAGAAGAACAGAAGCCCCAAGCCCACGGTGTAATTCTTGCAGTGTCTGGCTGGCTTCTGGGCGTTGAGACTCTTTACTACAGTTTCTGGATGGTTAAGGCAATGATTATGTAAATGAAAATATTTATCTAGGTTATTGCTTTCAAGTGGCCCCACTGAGAAGCATTCTGCATTTCTAGATGACCTTAAGCAACAATAGCAGCAGAAATCACCAGCAGCCAGCGTCTGGAAGAGGCATAGAACGCTGCATAAATCTGACAAACAACAGCCCAGATTCCGCCACTAGGGACCACCTGGTGCTCCTAGTGACAGAGCTTGGATGCCCCTTTGATAACTCAGGATTTGCCCCTTGGGTCAGAATGTTCAACCACAGAAATGAAGTTATAATTAATTAAAATAGTTTGCCTGACAAGCAGCAATGCTCATGCTGGGGGGGGTGTTGGAATTAGATGATCCTTGAGGTCCCTTCCAACCACAGTATCAGTATCACAGTATCACTTAGGTTGGAAAGGACCTCGGGGATCATCGAGTCCAACCTATCAACACAGACCCCATGACTAGACCATGGCACCAAGTGCCACGTCCAATCTCCCCTTGAACGCCTCCAGGGTCGACGACTCAACCCTGACAATTCTCGAGCACAGCCCTGTGAGGAGAGGCTGAGGGAGCTGGGGTTGCTTAGCCTGGAGAAGAGGAGGCTCAGGGGAGACCTTAGTGCTGTTTACAACTCCTTAGTGCTGTTTACAACTCCCTGAAGGGAGGTTGTAGCCAGGTGGGGGTTGGTCTCTTCTCCCAGGCAACCAGCAGCAGAACAAGAGGACACATTCTCAAGCTGCACCAGGGGAGGTTTAGGCTTGAGGCGAGGAGAAAGTTCTTCCCAGCAAGAGAGATTGCCCATTGGAATGTGCTGCCCAGGAAGGTGGTGGAGTCACCATCACTGGAGGTGTTCAAGAGTCATGAGGTGTTGGGTAACAGGTTGGACTTGATGATCTCTGAGGTCTTTTCCAACCTTTATGATTCTATGATTCTATTTCATGTCATCAGTGACAAGTTGTACATGAAATGTCTGTCTATCCTATTAGGATATAGAATAGAGTAGAGTAGAGTAGAGTAGAGTAGAGTAGAGTAGAGTAGAGTAGAGTAGAATTAACCAGGTTGGAAGAGACCTTTGAGATCATCAAGTCCAACCTATCACCCAACACCATCTAATCAACTAAACCATGGCACCAAGCACCCCATCCAGTCTCTTCCTAAACACGTCCAGGGATGGGGACTCCACCACCTCCCTGGGCAGCACATTCACATTCAGATGGTGAGGACCTTTTCTTTTTTCTTTCTTTTTCATTCTTTCAGAATGATCCAATAACACCACAAAAATAAATCACTAACAACTTGCCTTCCCTGGACTGCTGACATGCTGTAGGGCTGTGGGTTGCACAAAATGAAGGCCCCACGACTGTATCCAGACCAAGGGATGAGGTTTCATTAACCCTTATAAAAGGGTTTGCCTGTAGGGAAAGAATGTAAAGAGTTCACAGGCTCACAGGATGTTAGGTGTTGGAAGGAACCTCCAAAGATCATCAAGTCCAACCCCTCCTGCCAGAGCAGGACTAGAGAATCCAGCACAGGTCACACAGGAGCACATCCAGATGGGTCTTGAAAGTCTCCAGAGAAGGAGACTCCACAACCTCTCTGGGCAGCCTGTTCCAGTGCTCTGTGATGCTCACAGTGAAGAAGTTCCTCCTCATGCTGAGGTGGAACCTCCTGTGCTGGAGTTTATCTAAGCCTTTTAAATGGAGTAGCAAAACTTTTTGTTTTAAAGCAGTGAGTGGAGAGTGATGTTGAGAATTCAAGCAGTCCTTACTCCATTGAATTTGTTCCACTTCCAACTGAGCTATTCACTGTTGACAGTTCAGGCTTTTTTCCCTCCCTTTTAGCAAACTTAGAGTTACTGTCTGAGAGTGCTTTAAGGCTAGCATCCACTTCTGGCACACCTCAGCTCTCTGGCTGAAACAATGGAAAGGCATAAATGATTTATCCTCATTTGTTTTATAGGTGGAACTGGGAAATGGTGAGGTTGTTCTCACAGTTCTTCAGTCAAGAATCAACTTTCCTTTCAGGATGGTGGTCAGGGAGCTGAAAGCAGCTCATGCACAATCAAGAGAAGAGAAGGAAGTTCGGGCCCCTCCCTTCGGGAAGGATCTTGAGGTGCTGGGGCAGGTCCAGAGGAGAGTGATGGGACTGGGGAGGGGGCTGCATTGAAAGTCTGATGGGGAGAGGCTGAGGGAGCTGGGGGTGTTCAGCCTGGAGAAGGGGAGACTTAGAGGGGACCTTATCCCTCTCCACAACTAACTTAAAGGAAGTTTTAATCAAGTGGGGGTCAGGCTCTTCTCCCAGGCAACTTCTAGACAGGACAAGAGGGAATGGCCTGAAGCTGCACCAGGGGAGGTTTAGGTTGGATATTAGGAAGCACTTCCTGACAGCAAGGCTGATTAGGCACTGGGATGGACTGCCCAGGGAGGTGGTGGAGTTGCCATCCCTGGAGGTGTTTAAGAAAAGCTTGGATGTGGCCCTTGGTGGCTGTGGTTTAGCTGATGAGGTGGTGTTAGGTCTTAGGCTGGACTTGATGATCTCAGAGGCGTCTTCCAGCCTCAAGCACTCTGTGATTCTATGAAGTGGCAGCTACAGGCTCATCTCCTTCATGCAGCACAGAACTGCTCTCTGCAGAGCACTGTGCAAAATACACCCTTATTCTCAAGGCAGGTTTCCAGCTTCCTCAGGAGCCAGATGGAGAACTAAATGTGTGTGTGGCTGCAGCACTGGCTCACGTAGACTTGGCCCCCATCTCTTCATGCTTCTTTGTCACCTCTGCCAGCACAACTGCTTGTGTGGTTGCCCAGATGAGCCAGGTGGGCAAACCAGTCAGCTCAAACACAGGGGGAGTAAAGAAAAGCATGCTGTTGTGTTTGATTCCCTAAGCCAATATGCTTCTCAAGCCCATGGTGGACAAGTCCCAAAAGATGCTGCTGGCACTGAGGACTGAGTAAAGACATGAAAAGGAGGAGTGATGGCAAAAAGTGGTGGGAACTGCCAGGGTGGCAGGGTCGAGCATCAGGAGCCTGTTCAACCCAGAACCATTCTGGTTTCATTCCATGTTCCTATTTATAACCTGTGATGCTGGGACCTCAAGGATCAGCCAGTTCCAACCCCTCTGCCATGGGCAGGGACACCTCACACTACAGCAGGTTGCTCAAAGCCACATCCAGCCTGGCTGCAAAAGCCTCTAGGGATGAGGCTTCCACCACCTCCCTGGGCAACCTGTGCCAGGCTCTCACCACCCTCATGGGGAAGAACTTCTTCCTAACATCCATTCTGAATCTACCCACTTCTAGTTTTGTTCCATTGCCCCTGGTCCTATCATTTCCTGACACCCTAAAGAGTCCCTCCCCAGCTTTCTTGTAGCTCCCTTCAGATCCTGGAATGCCACAAGAAAGTCTCTTTGAAGCCTTCTCTTCTCCAGACTGAACAGCCTCATAGCAGATGCCTCCATAGCAGAGGAGCTCATCCTCGTGGCCCTTCTCTGGACATGTTTCAGCACCTCCAGATCCTTCCTGCAACAGAGGCTCCAGAACTGGATGCAGTACTCCAGGTGGGGTCTCACCAGAGTGGAGCAGAGGGGCAGAATCACCTCCCTGGCCCTGCTGGCTATGCTTCTTTTGCTGCAGCCCAGGCTCTGGTTGGCTCTCTGGGCTGTAAGTGCTCACTGCTGGCTCCTGTTGAGCTTCTCATCCCCCAGTACCCCCAGGTCCTTTTCTTCAGGGCTGCTCTCAAGCCAGTCCCTGCCCAGCCTATATCAGTGCTTGGGATTGCCCCGACCCAGCTGCAGGACCTTGCGCTTGGTCTTGCTGAACCTCTTGCGGTTGTTTTGGCTCCTTAAGGAGACAGCCTGGGACTGTCATTTTCTGAGAAAATGTCACACACTCCCCCCCCAAGAAGGCATTTTTTACATGCAGGTTCTGGAGCTGAGGAATACATTTTTCACTTATGAAGCAATGCAGCCTGCACACACTCCTCACCACCAGACAATGTGGCAGGCTGCCCGGAGAGCCTGCGGAGCCTTCACCCCCAAGGCTGTTCACAAACTCGCCTCAGCACAGCCCTGAGCAACCTCCTGCTTTGAGTGCGAGGCTGGACTACCCCATCTTGCATTTTCTTTTGTGTGGGGGAGCCTGTGATTTTCAGCTGGTTACCCCATGGAGCAAGCATGCAGCTCGTGTGGTCCTAGGGCAGGCTCTTCACATTTCAAGAGGGACAAGTTCTTGCTGCAGCCCTCAGGAATGATTAGCATTGTTTTAAGCCCTCAAAGGATCCTGAGACAGATTCCTGTCCTCAGTTATCATCTAACCCTCTATGTCTTTGTTAGTCTGGAAAAGAGAAGACTTAGAGGGGATTTAATAAATGCTTATAAATATCTGAGGGCTGGGGGTCAGGAGGGAGGGGACAGGCTCTGCTCACTTGCTCCCTGGGATAGGACAAGGAGCAATGGATAGAAACTCCAGCACAGGAGGTTCCACCTCAACATGAGGAGGAATGTCTACACTGTGAGGGTCCCAGAGTACTGGAATTGCCCATTAAGGTTGTGGAGTCTCTTTCTCTGGAGCCTTTCAAGGCCTGTCTGGATGTGTTCCTCTGTGACCTGAGCTAGATTGAATGGTCCTCCTCTGGCAGGGGGGTTGGACTGGATGATGTCTTTGGGTTCCTTCCATCCCTGACACCCTGTGATCCTGCGGTCTAATTTTTGTCATATCCAATTTATTTCCTCCTAGGTAGCAGCAGGCTGAAATGGTCAAAGCTTTTGTAGCTATCAGAGTCTCACTGAGTCAAATGAGATGGGAGAAGGTAGCAAGCCCTCCAGGAGCAAATTCAGCTCCTTCAGCATTCTCTCAGGAACAGAGACAACAACACATGCTGCTTGGCCACCACTTTGCTCTCACAAAGCTGTGGTTGTCACCTGCAAGGCCTCATTCACAGAACCATAGGGTTGGAAGGGACCTGAAGGAACATCCAGTCCCAACCCCCTGCCATGGGCAGGGACACCTCACACTACAGCAGGTTGCTCACAGCCACATGCAGTCTGGCCTAAAAAAACCTCCAGGGATGAGGCTTCCACCACCTCCCTGGGCAACCTGTGCCAGTCTCTCACCACCCTCATGGGGAACAACTTCTTCCTAACATCCAATCTCAATCTACCCATTTCTAGTTTTATTCCATTCCCCCCAGTCCTATCACTCCCTGACACCCTCAAAAGTCCCTCCCCAGCTTTCTTGTAGGTCCCCTTCAGATACTGGAAGGCCACAACTAGGTCTCCTCAGAGCCTTCTCTTCTTTCTCATTTTAAAACCATGAAAACACAAATAAAAATTATTAATTACAATTAATCATAATTAAGAATGACAGAAATCCCTTTTCAAAGCCAGCCCAGTCACATTCAACCACACACAGGCTTCCAAGCAGGGACAGTCAGTGGGAACCAATGTTTGGCAGTCACCCTAGTCACAAAATACTGAATTTGTTGAAAGCAAGGCTCTGGTCAGTGATATTCAAATTGAGGGTTCTTGAAAGGGTTTGTAACCACTGGAGCTCCTTTCTTTCCTGCAGAACTGGAAATGTGAGTGACTGTGAGCACAGGATCTTCACCTAGTCAATAACCATATCAAATTCTTGCGGCCCACGCTCAGTGGACCGTCTGCAGAGGGACTTGGCAGGATGGGCAGATGGGCAGAGTCCAAGGCCATGAGATTTAACACATCCAAGTGCTGGGTTCTATACATTGGCCACAGCAACCCCATGCAGTGCTACAGGCTGGGGTCAGAGTGGCTGGAGAGCAGCCAGGCAGAGAGGGACCTGGGGGTGCTGGTTGACAGTAGGCTGAACATGAGCCAGCAGTGTGCCCAGGTGGCCAAGAAGGCCAATGGCATCCTGGCCTGGATCAGGAGCAGTTTGGCCAGCAGGAGCAGGGAGGTCATTCTGCCCTGTACTCAGCACTGATTAGGCCACACCTTGAGTCCTGTGTCCAGTTCTGGGCCCCTCAGTTTAGGAAAGATGTTGAGTTGCTGGAAGGTGTCCTGAGAAGGGCAAGAAAGCTGGGGAGGGTCTGGAGCACAGCCCTGTGAGGAGAGGCTGAGGGAGCTGGGGTTGCTTAGCCTGGAGAAGAGGAGGTTCAGGGGAGACCTTCTTGCTGTCTACAACTCCCTGAAGGGAGTTGTAGACAGGCAGAGGTTGGTCTCTTCTCCCAGGCAAGCAGCACCAGAACAAGAGGACACAGTCTCAGGCTGCACCAGGAGAGGTTTAGGCTGGAGGTCAGGAGGAAGTTTTACACAGAGAGAGTGATTGCTCATTGGAATGTGCTGCCCAGGGAGGCAGTGGAGTCACCATCCCTGGAGGTGTTTAGGAAGAGACTGGATGGGGTGCTTGGTGCCATGGTTTAGTTGATTAGATGTTGTTGGGTGATAGGTTGGATGCGATGATCTGAAAGGTCTCTTCCAACCTGGTTAATTCCATTCCATTCCACTCCATTCCATTCCATTCCATTCCATTCCACTCCACTCCATTCCATTCCACTCCATTCCATTCCACTCCACTCCATTCTCCAGGCAGGTTGGTGGGTGGCTGAGAATCCCTCTACCTTCCTGCTGGATCTTTCAGCCTTCAGCATGGGGCAGAGAGAGCCTGGAGAGCCCTTACCCAGGGGGGTCTCCCACATAAGCCCACAAACACTGCTGTTCCTAACACTCCACAACACTGGAGCTGCAACCCTGCTCCTCCTGCAAACTCCCTGCGACTTTCAGTGACCACAAGTGGTCAAGTCCTTACTTTTAAATTCCATCCCAGCAACAGGTTCAGCAAGATCAAAAGGAAGGCCAGAAAGGAGGGAGAGGGTCATGGATGTCTGGGAAAAAAATCAGTCCTTACAGAAGCAAAGAGCTGAAATTCCCCACGGGCTGTCTGGGTTGGTGTTTGGAATGCCCTTCCCTTCAGCTGCTGCAGTCCTAGCTGCTGTAATTGCAGCAGCCAAAGCATCTCCTGCATTCTTACCCTTTTATTATGGCACACAAGCACAAACATTTCCAGTAATTCAGGGGCAGCTAAAAATCTCCTCTTCCTTGGAAGCTGTCTGCCCTGCAGTAGTTTGTGCAGCAGTCACTGGAGCGACACAAGCCGGAACGAAGTACAGCACTTACTGGCTTAGAAGTTGATGTCACTGCTCATAAGCTCCCACTTGGCACTTCAGAGAAACCCAGCCTGCTAACATCCCAACAGAGAATCAGCCAGAACTCTAGTCTAAGATCTCTAAGATCCTTTCCAACCTAAACCATTCCATGAATCTGTTTAAAAGATCAAGCTTGAGAGCAGCCCTGAAGAAAAGGACTTGGGGGTGCTGGGGGATGAGAAGCTCAACAGGAGCCAGCAGTGAGCACTTGCAGCCCAGAGAGCCAACCAGAGCCTGGGCTGCAGCAAGAGCAGCATAGCCAGCAGGGTGAGGGAGGTGATTCTCCCCCTCTACTCCACGCTGGTGAGACCACACCTGGAGTACTGAGTCCAGTTCTGGAGCCTCTGTTGCAGGAAGGATCTGGAGGTGCTGAAAGGTGTCCAGAGAAAGGCCAGGAGGATGAGCAGAGGGCTGGAGCACCTCTGCTATGGAGACAGACTGAGAGAGTTGGGGTTGTTCAGTCTGGAGAAGAGAAGGCTCCCAGGAGACCTTCTTTTGGCCTTCCAGTATCTGCAGGGAGCTACAAGAAAGCTGGGGAGGGACTTTTGAAGGTGTCAGGGAGTGACAGGACTGGGAGGAGTGGAAGAAAACTAGAAATGGGTAGATTCAGATTGGATGTGGGAAAGAAGTTGTTCCTCATGAGGGTGGTGAGACACTAGCACAGGTTGCCCAGGGAAGCCTCATCCCTGGAGACTTGTAAGGCCAGGCTGGATGTGGCTGTGAGCAACCTGCTGTAGTGTGGGGTGTCCCTGCCCATGGCAGGGGGGTTGGACCTAGATGATCCTTGGGGTCTCTTCCAACCCTGTCAATTCTGTGATTCTATGAAAACCACACACCTCTGGTTTTGTCTCTGTCCTTGACGCCTAGTGCCCATTTGACAGTTTCTGTCTCAAACTGTGCCAGGGGAGGTTTAGGCTGGAGGTGAGGAGAAAGCTTCCCAGAAAGAGAGATTGGCCATTGGAGTGTGCTGCCCAGGGAGGTGGTGGAGTCCCCATCCCTGGAGGTGTTCACAAAAGGATTGGATGTGGCACTTGGAGCCGTGGCTAGTTGTCAGGAGGTGTTAGGTATTAGGTAATAGGTTGGACTTGATGATCTCTGAGGTCTTTTCCAACCTTATTGATTCTGTGAGTCTGTAAAGGCTTGCAACACAGATTTTTCTTAGCATGTTATGAACCAAGAACTTGTTGGTTGGGTTTTTTTTTCAATAGGCTCTTTTCCATGACATGCTTTCATAACAGCTTGACTGGCAGCATGATTTGCAGGAAGAGAGGCCCCAAGGGAGCAGCCTGAAGCCACCAAATGAGGCTGATCTCAGAATCAGTCATTTTTACGACATCCAATGGGTTTGTTTCAAGCAGCACACCCTCTGGTGGAGTTGTCTCTCAGTATAAAGAGTTACCTTGCCAGCTTTCAGGGGCTTGGGAAGGACATTGGAGAGTCTCAAGTGGCTGCAGAAACCTTGAGGCAATTGAGAAAGGTAAAAGAAGAACCCAAACACCACACTCAACCTCTTGTTGCTCAGGGACTCTTAAAGCAAACCCAGGATTTCTCAGGGTGTTCTTTATGAGTTCTGATCTCACACAGCTGACAGTGCTGTGTTCTTCCCCTAACTGCCATGTGGCTTTGCTTTCTCATTATTGAAGTGCAACATTTTATGCTCCCAGAAAGGCTCAGCCTTTGGAGTTAGGCAATTAGCAGGGGAATGGAATGGAATGGAATGGACCAGGTTGGAAGAGACCTTCAAGATCATCGTGTCCAACCTATCATCCAACACCACCTAATCAATTAAACCATGCAACCAAGCACCCCATCAAGTCTCCTCCTGAGCACCTCCAGTGATGGTGACTCCACCACCTCCCCAGGCAGCCCATTCCAAAGGGCAATCACTCTCTCTGTGTAAAACATCCTCCTTACCTCCAGCCTAAACCTCCCCTGGTGCAGCCTGAGACTGTGTCCTCTTGTTCTGGTGCTGGTTGCCTGGGAGAAGAGACCAACCTCTTCCTGTCTACAACCTCCCTTCAGGCAGTTGTAGAGAGCAGTAAGTTGGATTTCCTTCCCTCTTTTCCCTGTGAGGGTGACAGAGCACTGGAAGAGGCTGCCCAGGGGGGTTGTGGAGTCTCCCTCTCTGGAGACATTCAAGATTCCCCTGGATGAGCTCCTGTGTGACCCTAGGTGATCCTGCTGTGGCAGGGTAGTTGGACTGGATGAGCTTTCAAGGTCCCTCCCAGCCCCTGAAATTCTGTGATTCTCCTTCAGCACTGCAGACAAAATCTTGAAAACAGGAAGCTTTAAAATTAGGATGTGAAGCTATACAACCCCAGCACAATCATAGAATGATAGAATTGTCAGGGTAGGAAGGGACCTCAAGGATCATACAGGTCCAACCCCCCTGCCATGGGCAGGGACACCTCACACTACAGCAGGTTGCTCACAGCCACATCCAGCCTGGCTGCAAAAACCTCCAGGGATGAGGCTTCCACCACCTCCCTGGGCAACCTGTGCAAGTGCCTCACCACCCTCATGGGTCACTCCCTGACACCCTCAAAAGTCCCTCCCCAGCTTTCTTGTAGCCCCCTTCAGATACTGGAAGGCCACAAGAAGCTCTCCTTGGTCATCCTTCCACCCACCAGGACCCCCAGGTCCCTTTCACCTTCACTGCTCTCCAGCAGGTTGGTCCCCAGTCTATACTGGTGCATGGAGTTGTTCCTTCCCAGGTGCAAGATTCTAGTCTTGCATGGATTAAATGGATTGCCCTGGTCAATTTGTTCAATTAAGGAGCCTCTTGTTCCACTTTTCCTTGCTACTGCAGGGGCACCAAGTCTGTTTTATCCAAAGATGGCCCAGAAGGCTCAGAGGGCACAATCTCAGACAAATGAAGGGAGCTCACACTCATCCTCCACTGGAAGCAGCTCTCAGGGGAGGCTGATCTCTTACTCCAGGTAGAATTACAAGTGGGTAGGAAAGGCACAGGGCTCTGCTGCCTGCTGGAGCACAGCACAGCAAGATTTACAGGTGCTTCATGTACTTCCTGCCTCGGCTTTTTACCATCTTCCAGGGGTTAAGTATAGAGCCACAAAGGTGGTTAGGGGACTTGAAACAATCCCCTGTGAAGAGAGACTGAGAGCACTGGGGCTGTTTAGGCTAGAGAAGAGAAGACTGAGAGGACATCTCATCAATGTCTAATGCTGGACCATATGATCTCTTGAGGTCCCTTCCAACATTTAATGTATTGTGATACTGTGACTGTGTGAGGGGTGGGTGTCAGGGGAAGGGGGCCAAGTTCTTTGCAGTGCTGCACAGTGATAAGGCAAGGAACAACAGGTTCAAGCTTGAACATAGAAGGTTTCAGCTCAACATGAGGAGAAACTTCTTTCCAGTGAGGGTGACAGAGCCCTGGAACAGGCTGCCCAAAGAGGTTGTGGAGTCTCCTTCTCTGGAGACTTTCCAAAGCCACCTGGATGCATTCCTGTGCAGACTCCCCTGGGTGATGCTGCTCTGGCAGGGGGGTTGGACTCAATGATCTCTGGAGGTCCCTTCCAACCTCTAGTGTACTGTGACATGCACATATAGCATAATCCACCATGTAGCCAATATATAGTGGCATCTACCAGCCATTGAAGTAGTATCTCAGCCTCCCTATAGCCAGTGGGAGCTTCTCCATTGATTCAGGCAGGGCATCCACAGCAGCACAAACACAGCATGCAACCCTTGTGTGCCAGGCACATCAGCCATTCTCTATCTCTTCCCACCTCTCCCTTGAAAAGAAAAACAACTCAGGAAGTGTAGATAACAGCAAAACACCCTCACTGAAAGGCCAGGTAGAATGAGAGCCAGCAGTGTACCAAGGTTATTGATTTCCGATTCAATCCCAATCCGGTTTTGCAAGACCTTGCAGCTCCCAGCTGCCAGCCCTCCACAGGCTCCTCAAGGCAGCTCCCAGCTGCCAGCCCTCCACAGGCTCCTCAAGGCAGCTCCCAGCTGCCAGCCCTCCACAGGCTCCTCAAGGCAGCTCCCAGCTGCCAGCCCTCCACAGGCTCCTCAAGGCAGCTCCCAGCTGCCAGCCCTCCACAGGCTCCTCAAGGCAGCTCCCAGCTGCCAGCCCTCCACAGGCTCCTCAAGGCAGCTCCCAGCTGCCAGCCCTCCACAGGCTCCTCAAGGCAGCTCCCAGCTGCCAGCCCTCCACAGGCTCCTCAAGGCAGCTCCAAGCCATGTTCCAGCTGAAGAGCTTAAAAACTAGAGAGCTGATAACACAGGAGCTGCTGGTAGGAATCAGCATAGAATTGTTAGGGTTGGAAGCATGATGTTTGTGTCTCACTGCTGGAACATACATGACAGTGAACGTGAAAGCATCAGCCCTCAGGCATGACTGACTCCAGAGGGAAACACCCAGATGCTTCCTTCAGCAGATTTTGCTATTTTTCAATCTAATTTGAAGAGTATGCTCCCATCCCCAGAGCCAGCTTCCCCTGCACAGCTAAGTCATTGACTCACTGAGCTGTGCTGTCCAGCCTGCTCTTTCCAGCAGTGACACTAACTAGGGAATCAACACATTTTCTGGCTGAAGATGTGGAAGGTACCTGTTCCCTTCACATCACAGTATGTCTAGATGCCTGTCTAATAGAATGATAGAATTGTTAGGGTTGGAAGGGACCTCAAGGATGAGCCAGTTCCAACCCCCCTGCCATGGGCAGGGACACCTCACACTACAGCAGGTTGCTGCAGCCAGGCTGGATGTGGCTGTGAAAAACTCCAGGGATGAGGCTTCCACCTGCTCCCTGGGCAACCTGTGCCAGTCTCTCACCACCCTCATGGGGAAGAACTTCTTCCTAACATCCAATCTGAATCTACCCACTTCTAGTTTTGTTCCATTCCCCCCAGTCCTGTCACTCCCTGACACCCTCAAAAGTCCCTCCCCAGCTTTCTTGTAGCCCCCTTCAGATACTGGAAGGTCACAATAAGGTCCCCTCAGAGCCTTCTCTTCTGCAGACTGAACAGCCCCAACTCCTTCAGTCTGTCCTCATAGGAGAGCAGCTCCAGCCCTCTGCTCATCCTCATGGCCCTTCTCTGGACACCTTCCAGCACCTCCAGATCCTTCCTGTAATAGAGGCTCTAGAACTGGATGCAGTACTCCAGGTGGGGTCTCACCAGAGCAGAGTAAAGGGGAGCATCACCTGTGTGGACCTGCTGGCTCTGCTTCTCTTGCTGCAGCCCAGGATGTGATTGGCTTTCTGGGCTGCATCTGCCCAGCCAGGGAGGTACTTATTTATAGAAGAGCCTTTGAACAGGAGGAGTACATTTTCATGTAGTAATAACCAGTTCCAGGGAACTCAAAGAGTGGTAGGGTGTAACACAGCCATGCATTATACACCCCATTGCAAATGGTCTCTGAGGGAAAGCCTGTAATTTAGGGCAGATTTGAATGGCAAAACCTGGGTCATTGTAGCAGATACTTTTCCCTTAGTTATTTTTAAGGAAAGGGTGAAGGGAAAAAAAAAGCAGCAGCAAAAAGTGGCCCTGAAGAAGGCAGGCTCTGTATGTTCTCACTCAACCTTAGTCAGCTTCAAAACCTCCCAGAGCTCAGCCCCCCTTGGGCAAATATTTGTTCTCAGATTAATTGTTCACACAGGAACTGAACAGCAACTTGCTGAATGCAAAGCTCTTAAAGGAAAGGGGAAGGAAGGGGGAGTTTGTTGTTGTTTTGTTCCTCCTCAGGCCATTTTTCTCTCATGGGTTGCTGGCTCTTCCCTGGGTTCTGTCACCTTTGGGAAAACAGGATTTGAGCTGAACCAAGGAAATAGCTTTATCCTTGTGTTAGGTGGGTTGTGAGTTTTATCCATCTGTGAGTTGGGTTTAGGATTAGTATTATTAGAGAGACTTAGGGCTCTGTTCAAAGGTTCGTGTTGTGTTAAGCCATGGGGTGGATCAAAAATTCCCCCCCCCCCCTCCATTCTTGTTGTGTCAGGCCATGTGGTGGATTGAAAATTTGCCCCCCCCCCAAACATTAGACTGCCAGACCAGTCCAGTTGAAAGCAAATGAAGCTGTATTTAGAAGCAAAACTACAAAGAAAAGCAATGAATATGTACAAAATACACAATATTTACAGTTGATAAACAGCACAAGAACCACCCACCACCACCACCACCCCCCCCCAGCCAAAAACCAGGGTTGCTGCTAATAGCTTCCACTCCCTCCCCTTCACACTCCTTGCCCCTGCCAGACACAAAGGGACAATAGAACAGAGCAGAGAGTTATTTGGTTAGGACACTCAGCCAAACCAAAGAGCACAGTCAAGGTCAAGCAGAAACAAGTTAGTGACTCCCAGAGCAAGGAATCACAGAACTGTCAGGGTTGGAAGGGACCTCAAGGATCATCCAGTTCCAATCCCCCTGCCATGGGCAGGGACACCCCACACTACATCAGCCTGGCCAGAGCCTCATCCAGCCTGGGCTTAAACACCTCCAGGGACAGCGCCCCAACCATCTCCCTGGACAACCCATTCCAGGGCTTCACCACTCTCATGGGGAAGAGCTTCCTCCTCACCTCCAGCTTCATTCCATTCCCCCTAGTCCTATCACTACCTGAGATCCTGAGAAGTCCTTCCCCAGTCCTCCTGTAGGCCCCCTTCATATACTGGAAGGCCACAATGAGGTCACCTTGGAGCCTTCTCTTCTGCAGACTGAACAGCCCCAACTCCTTCAGTCTGTCCTCACAGGAGAGGTGCTCCAGCCCTCTGATCATCCTCATGGCCCTTCTCTGGACACCTTCCAGCACATTTCTCTTAAGCAGTTAATTTTTCACCCCCTCTCTTCTCTGAATAGAAGATGTGAATCACAGACCATTATTGTCGTCTAGTCCAAGGCTGCAAATACATGTAACTCTTTGAACACAGTCAGCAAGAGGTGAAGATTACTACCAAGGTAGGGGAGCTTTGGTGTAGAGCCCTAAGAGCAAGGAAAAGCGTTTCTTCACAAGTGTTAGAGGTAAAAACAGAGAGAAACAGCCAGCCAAAGCCAAACCCAGACATTACAGGAAACTTTTGTGTATCTTGGTCTCTAATGTCACAAAGTGTTTCCAGCTTATTACCATTGAGTAGGAAGTCAGATGTGAGCACCTGTAATGCAACACCTCTTGTCAATAAAGGGGAATTCTTCTCAGCTCTCATGTCCGCCTGCCTATTATGTTATGAAATTCTACCCAGAACAGGCCCTGTACCCAGCACTGGTCAGGCCACACCTTGAGTCCTGTGTCCAGTTCTGGGCCCCTCAGTTTAGGAAGGAGGTTGAGTTGCTGGAAGGTGTCCAGAGAAGGGCAACAAAGCTGGGGAGGGGTCTGGAGCACAGCCCTGTGAGGAGAGGCTGAGGGAGCTGGGGTTGCTTAGCCTGGAGGAGGCTCAGGGGAGACCTTCTTGCTCTCTACAGCTCCCTGAAGGGAGGTTGTAGCCAGGTGGGGGTTGGTCTCTTCTCCCAGGCACCCAGCACCAGAACAAGAGGACACAGTCTCAGGCTGCACCAGGAGAGGTTCAGGTTGGATGTTAGGAAGAAGTTCTATACAGAAAGAGTGATTGTGCTATGGAATGTGCTGCCCAGGGAGGTGGTGGAGTCACCATCACTGGAGGTGTTCAGGAGGAGACTTGATGGGGTACTTGGTGCCATGGGTTAGCTGTTTGGGTGGGCTGGATTGGTTGATGGGTTGGACACGATGATCTTGAAGGTCTCTTCCAGCCTGGTTTGGTTTATTCTAATTCTATTCTAACAAGAGGACACAGTCTCAAGCTGTGCCAGGGGAGGTTTAGGCTGCATCTTAGGAAGAAATTCTTCCCAGCAAGAGAGATTGGCCATTGGAATGTGCTGCCCAGTGAGGTGGTGGAGTCACCATCATTGGAGGTGTTTAGGAGGGGACTGGATGGGGTGCTTGGTGCCATGGTTTAGTTGATTAGATGGTGTTGGGTGATAGGTTGGACTGGATGATCTCAAAGGTCTCTTCCAACCTGGTTAATTCTATTCAAATTTTATCTGTAGAATCACAGAATGGTCTGGGTTGGAAAGGGCCTCCAAAGGTCATCCAGTGCAACCTCCCCACAGTCAGCAGGGACATCCCCAACTAGATCAGGTTGCCCAGAGCCCTGTTGAGCCTCACCTTGAATATCTCCAGGGAAGGGGCCTCGACCACCTCTCGGGGCAACCTGTTCCAGTGTTCCACCTCCCTCAGAGTAAAGAACTTGTTCCTGATAGCCAATCTAAATCTGCTCTTCTGTAGTTTGAAGCCATTGTCCCTCATCCTATCACCACAGGCCCTCAAACCATTTCTTTCCATCCTTCTTGTAGCCCCCTTTCAGGTACTGGCAGGCTGCTATTAGGTCTCCCTGGAGTCTCCACTTCTCCAGGCTGAACACCCCCAGCTCTCTCGGCGTGTCCTTGCATCAGAGGTGCTCCAGTCCCCTGATCATTTTCATGGCCCTCCTCTGGACCCTCTCCTCATCTATCTTATTCCAATTTTCTATTGCTACAGAATAATCCTAACTATGAACTGCAACTCCTGTGGGAGAGCAGGAAGAGTTTTGCCTGATTTTCATGGGTTATGTTTAACTTCTCTAATTTGTTCCAGCTATAAAGGAAGCAGTGACTTAAGCACAACTTCTATTTACCCTGGTGTTTTGTACAAGAACTCTTCACAGCCCTAGCTCTCTGGCTTCCAACAGACCCTTGATTCCCAATAATAATGTTCAAAATCAGCCTGAAAAATAAAGAGGATATGTCATCTGAAACCTCTTCTCTTTGCATCAGAGGATGTTAGGGGTTGGAAGGAACCTACAGAGATCACCCAGTCCAAGCCCCTGCCAGAGCAGGGCCAGAGAATCCAGCACAGGTCACTCAGGATTGCATCCAGATGAGGCTTGAAAGTCTCCAGAGAAGGAGACTTCACAACCTCTCTGGGCAGTCTGTTCCAGTGCTCTGAGAGCCTCACAGTGAAGAAGTTCCTCCTCATGTTGAGGTGGAGCCTTCTGTGCTGTAGTTCATATCCATAACTCAAACTATTCTGTGCCAAATGATCAACTTCGAAGCTGTGCAAGAGGCATGGATAGGATCTTTGAAACAAAAAGGGAGCAGCTTGGGCTCTAAAAGGAGACTTGTGGCTGAAAACCTCAGCTGTCTCTTTCAAGAGATGCTGGGATACAAACCCCAACCCTTCCACACATGTGCAAGCTCTCACCTGCAGCTTCAGAAGGGCTTAGAACACAAGCCTGTAGTGATAAAATATTTCTTCTTATCTCACAATGCAGGTTTCATGCCATGACCTCACTGAGCAGAGCTGCTAAAAAGGAAGGTAGTTAAGTAATTGTCCCTTTTCTACATATTTACCTTTTATTCTTACAGAGGTACAGCAGAATGCCAACAAACAATTCATTTACTAAGGCAGCTACCATTTTTCTAGCTCAGAAGCCACCCTTGATTTTTGAGGTACTGTGAAGGCTTGGAAAAGAAGTCTGTGGAAAAAACAGACTCAGACAATGCTGAGGTTAGTTAGTAGAGGGAAATTACATCAGTAGACACAAAAGTATTTATTTCCTTATCTTTCAGTGTGTTGGGAAGCAAAGCTATGCTAGGGGCAGGAGTTGATCTGCTGGAGGGTAGAGAGGCTCTGCAGAGGGACCTCGACAGGCTGGACAGAGTCCAAGGGCATGAGATTGAACACATCCAAGTGCCAGGTTCTGCACATTGGCCACAACAACCCCATGCAGTGCTACAGGTTGGGGTCAGAGTGGCTGGAGAGCAGCCAGGCACAGAGGGACCTGGGGGTGCTGGTTGATAGTAGGATGAACATGAGCCTGCAGTGTGCCCAGGCAGCCAAGAGGGCCAATGGCATCCTGGCCTGCATCAGGAACAATGTGGCCAGCAGGAGCAGGGAGGTCATTCTGCCCCTGTACACTGCACTGGTTAGGCCACACCTCGAGTCCTGTGTCCAGTTCTGGGCCCCTCAGTTTAGGAAGGAGGTTGACTTGCTGGAACGAGTCCAGAGAAGAGCAACAAAGTTGGTGAGGGGTTTGGAACACAGCCCTGTGAGGAGAGGCTGAGTGAACTGGGGTTGCTTAGCCTGGAGAAGAGGAGACTCAGGGGTGACCTTCTTGCTGTCTACAACTACCTGAAGGGAGGTTGTAAACAGGCAGATGTTGGTCTCTTCTCCCAGGCACCCAGCATCAGAACAAGAGGACACAGTGTCAGGCTGCACCAGGGGAGGTTTAGACTGGATGTTAGGAAGAAGTTCTTCCCAGAAAGAGTGATTGCGCTATGGAATGGGCTGCCTGGAGAGGTGGTGGAGTCACCATCATTGGAGGTGTTCAGGAGGAGACTTGACAGGGTGCTTGGTGCCATGGGTTAGTTGTTTAGGTGGGCTGGATTGGTTGATGGGTTGGACACGATGATCTTGAAGGTCTCTTCCAACCTGGTCTATTCTATATGTCTGTCACAGACTCAGGGAGGGTTAGGGCTTGGAAAGGACCGCTGAAGATCATCAGTACAACTCTGCTGGGGTACCCTTCCTACCCTTTTCCTGAATCAACATTGCTGCAAAATTAGGCATGGATTGTGGAGTTTCCTTTCTAGAACAAGATCATTTAATACCTTGGTAAGACAACTTGTCTTTGAGTTATGAATTTACTTCTCCATTTCCACTACCTACACCTCAGTCAGAGACTAACTTCTGCTGAGCAACAGTATTGGAATAGCCAAACCCTTGCCACAAATTCAGCGAGATTTTAAGTGGTTCTTATGCCAATCATTGCTATTCACTCTTCAATTTCATGCAATTATTTCATTTCTTATGTCAACATATAGAAGACCTCACTTTCAAATTAAGGTAGCTGCAAATCCACACCCCAGCACTTCATCATAGTTACCACACTGTGTTTTGACTTCTGTGTACAGTAAAGTCACAAATATGCCCTTAAAGATGCTGACTTGGTCTGGTGGAAGGTGTGTGGTGGGTTAACGCCTTTTTCTGAAAACAAAAGAAGAAGAAGGGTGGAGGGCTTGCAGGTACTTTACACTCCCTGAAGGGTGTTTCCCCCCCTGGGAAAGCTGAATCTGTTCCACTCCCCCCTCCCTGCCCAGCTAGGGTATAAAAAGCAGGACATCATAGCTGTTGGATCTCCTTTTTGGCTCCTGCCTCTGCTGGATGAGAGCTACTGCAGCTGCCCTCCTGCTCCTCAGCCACATGGCCGGACCTGATCCTTTTCCCTGCTGCCTCTGCACCTCCTCAGAGAAAGACTGGTTTTGTATTATTTTTTTCTCTCCCCCTCCTTGTTCCTTGCCCTTGTGAACCTTCTTTTTTTCCTGTTATTGTTATATATATAATTTGAAGAAAAAAAATTATTTGCCTCTCTACTTCCAAGCTGACTCCAGATTGTTGCTTAGTGGATTTGCTCCTTACCCTTTTTTTTTTTTCCCTCCTCTCCATGTTTGGAAGGAGGAGGTGGGGGGGAGTGGGGAAGAGATTCTCAGCCTTTTCCCCATTTGAGCTTTTAACTCTCAGTTAAGGCTCAAACCACTACAAGGTGTCTCTGCCCATAGCAAGGGGGTTGGAACTAGATCATAGAATCATGGAATCAGAGTTGGAAGTGGCCTCTATAGGTCATCTAGCTTAGCCCCCCTGCCTCCCCCACTAACCCCCTTCCTCTTCCCAAAGCACCTCCTGCTCCCTCTACCCCATCCTCCCCCCTTCCCAAGCAGCTCCTGCTCCACCACCACCACTTTTACACCCATCCCAGAGCCAGGGGCAAGACATTCAACCAGCCAAGATACCACACAGAGGAACTCAGCCCCAGTGAGGAAGCCCAGCCAGCACCCATGGATGATATTGGAGTGGTCATCAGTCATTGCCCTAACAACCGGGGGGCCACCAGGCCCCCCGGCCTTTGTTGTCACCACCACCATCACCCAGTGTGCACCAGGGGCACTCACCTGTGATGAGAGGAGGATCCTCAGCCCAGATGGGCTCAGCTTAGGGCTTCTGCCCTTCCTGGAGGGGATTAAAAAGGGGAGTGGGAGGGGAGGGCCAAGTGGCCACACCTGGGGTTGGAGGAGACTCCACCAGAGCCCAGGTGCTCTGGGTTTGAGGGGAAAAAGGGGGGAAATGGGGCAGGTGGGGTGGAGAAGAGGCATATATGATGGGAAAGGGGGATTTAAAACTAACTTTATTTTCCATCAATCTTCCATGATGCACAACTGCAGTTCATGGTTTGCTTTGCCTCCATGCAAAAAGAAACAAACCCATCTATGCTTCATAAAACAAAGCACCATGGTGGCTGTTACGATGGCATCCTTCTGTAATCATCATGTTGCTTGGCAGGAAAAATCTGTGCTTTCCAGATCAAAATAATAAGTTCTAACAAAACAAAACAAAAAGGTCTCCAAGAGTGAATTTTCTCCCTGGATACCAGCAGACAACTCCAAATGATTACAGCCCATCCCAGGAGGAAGAGCTAAGGTTGCATTAGCATGAACCTTCTCTTCTCTCTTTCCTCTCCTCTTTCCTCCTCTCCTCTTTCCTCCTCTCCTCCTTCCTCCTCTCCTCCTTCCTCCTCTCCTCCTTCCTCCTCCTCTCCTCCTTCCTCCTCTCCTCCTTCCTCCTCTCCTCCTTCCTCCTCTTCTTTCCTCCTCTCCTCTTTCCTCCTCTCTCCTCTCTCCTCCTCTCCTCTCTCCTCCTCTCCTCTCTCCTCCTCTCCTCTCTCCTCCTCTCCTCTCTCCTCCTCTCCTCTCCCTCCCTCTCTCTCCTCCTCCTCCTCCTCTCTCCTCCCTCTCTCTCCTCCTCCTCTCCTCTCTCCTCCTCTCCTCTCTCCTCCTCTCCTTTCTCCTCCTCTCCTTTCTCCTCTCCTCTCCTTCCTCCTCTCCTTTTCTTTCCTCTCCTCTCTCACTTCCCTTTCTGACTCCCCTTTCTGTTTTCTTTTCCCTTCCCTTCCCAGCTTCCTTTTTCAGAGGAATACAAAACAATAGGACTACACTGAACACCAGCAGACTCAAATGCTGAGGAACCCAGCAAAACCATGACACCAGTTTAAAGAGAAGCCATCCCCAGCAGTGGATACTGTAAAGAAAGAGTAAAGCACATGCTATGATGAGCCAGATTCCCATTCACTATAAATCACTTTTTCATTACTCTGCAAAGCAACCTCCCTGAGAGAGATTATTGGCATTAAATGAGAATTAGGCTCTCTGTGATTTAAACCAAAGCCACAACCAACTGAACAAACAGAATCCAGACAGCATTCAATTCCTAGGGCACTGTTTCAGATAATAACCAGAGTGTAATAATTTGCCACTCTTCCTCAAATGCCTAATTAAATTCTTGTGGTGTTTATTGGTATTAGCAATCTCTTTTAAGGCAAAAAAAAAAAATGTCTATTTGGATCTAGTAATTGATTTAAAGGCACAAACCACTGATGGAATTTCACATTCACTAGCATCAGTCAAATGCAACACAAGACAAAGCAGAGCAAGATCTTACATTGCAGCATGAGGGTGGAAAAGGCAAAACAAAGGAAGTGGCAAACAGAGTCTCTGAGGGCTCTAGGGTCAGAGTATGGATTGTGATGTGAGCTATGTGTTCAGGACTGAAGGCCAAAGCACCTAGATCTGCTTGGTTGTATGGTTTGATTTGGTTTAGAGTATGTTTACAGGAGCACAGATTTTAGAGGTTGGAAGGGACCTCTGAAGACCACCAAGTCCACCCCCCCTGCCAGAGCAGATGCAGCAAAGGCATTCAGTATTCAGTATTCCTAAGGTTGGAAGAGACCTCAAAGATCATCGAGTCCAACCTGTCACCACAGACCTCATGACTAGAGTAGGGAGGACGCTACTGCCCACTGCAGGCTTGAACTCACAACCTTCCCATTAAGGGTAGGTCACACAGGAACACATCCAGATGGGTCTTGAAAGTCTCCAGAGAAGGAGACTCCACAACCTCTCTGGGCAGCCTGTCCCAGTGCTTTGAGTCCCTCACAGTGAAGAAGTTTCTCCCCATGTTAAGGCGGAACCATTCCATTCCATTCCATTCCATTCCATTCCATTCCATTCCATTCCATTCCATTCTACAGGTTTTGGCCCTGCTCAGGAGAGAATATTATAGACTTCCACAGCTTTCAGACTATACTACCAGGATGCTCTGTACAGCATGCTTCCAATCTTCCCACCCATACTTCCCACTCTAAAGCACCATTTTTTTCCCCTTTTTCTTAGGTCTCTTTTTCCTTAGGTCAAAAAACCAAAAGGAGTCATTACCAGGAGTTTTGACAGAAGCAATACAATCTCCTCCAGCAACTCCAGTAATGAAATGTGCTTGAGATGGAGTTTATCTTTTAAAAGGTGATCTACCCTTTACTTTATTTGCAGTTTGGAACAGCTCTTAATGGCCCTGACATGGTTTAATTGATTAGATGGTGCTGGATGATAGGTTGGACTCAATGATTTCAAAGGTCTCTTCCAACCTGGTCTATTCTACTCTATTCTATTCTATTCTATTCTATTCTATTCTATTCTATTCTATTCTATTCTATTCATTCCATTCCATTATTCTATTCTATTCCATTCCATTCCATTCCATTCCATTCCTCAAAATACCAGGTCTCAGACCATGTTTCATTGTGTCAACATCCACATTCCAAAGCTTATATCTGTGATTGCAAAATTAAAGGGAAAAAAACCCAAACATTTTCCTCCTGGACATGTTTTCCTCATTTGATTAGACACTCATATCTAACATATACTCAGCAACACTCAGTTAAATCTCATAGAATCACAGAATTGTCAGGGTTGGAAAGGACCTCAAGGATCATCTAGTTCCAACCCCTCTGCCATGGACAGGGACACCTCACACTACAGCAGGTTGCTCACAGCCACATCCAGCCTGGCCTCAAGACCCTCCAAGGATGAGGCTTCCACCACTTCCCTGGGCAACCTGTGCCAGTGTCTCACCACCCTCATAGGAAAGAACTTCTTCCCAATATCCATTCAGAATCTACTCATTTCTAGTTTTGCTCCATTCCCCCCAGACCTATCACTCTCTAACACCCTCAAAAGTCCCTCCCCAGCTTTCTTGTAGCCCCCTTCAGATACTGGAAGGCCACAATAAGATCTCCTCTGAGCCTTCTCTTCTCCAGACTGAACATCCCCAACTCCTTCAGTCTGTCTCCATAGCAGAGGTGCTCCAGCCCTCTGATCATCCTCCTGATCCTTGTGGCAAAATTCAGTGACTTAAATCCTGCAGGTCTATGGAGGGCAGAGGCTGGATTTGTTGTGGGGTGGGATTTTGTTTGTCTGCTTGTTTTGGTTGGTTGAGATTTTTGAGCTCTTTTGGAAAACCATATTCAAGTAGCCCTAGAAAATCTTAAACTGATCTAACCTCTACCCTGTTAGATAAGAAAATTCCAGACACTACAGTGAGGGAAGACTGTAAAGACATTGTTAATCCTCCAGTGAGACCTGTTATTCTGTAACAAGTTGATTAGTCATCTGGCAGCCACCGGGTTTGATCTAATCATCCGCAGAAAGCCACTGGCAGAAGAGCCAAAACACATCCCCTGCGCATGGCAGCCTTTCAAGTCTGCAAGCTGCCTCCAAGAGTAACAGGAAAATATAAGAAAGCTTTGCAAATATTTGTCTTTGGTGAGCCCACAGGGGAAGATGGGTGCAAGGAGGGAGTAGCTGCCTAGCTGGTGTCCGTGTGGACAGCTCTCAGGCAGTTCTGCCAAGACAATGCAAGCAGAGTGGAAGAGAGCGCCAGGGGAGAACGACGCAGAGCAGCAGCGATGAGCATCAAGCATGGGAACAGAGCCTTTCACTGCACTGCTGTAGGCTTCACTGCTTTCCAGAGAGCTTATCATGGGATGTCCTGCAAGGATACAAGTGAAACAAGCTTCAGAAGAAGAAAAATGGCTGATTATTATTATTATGATCGTTATTATGATTATGATTTGGATGATGATGATGGTGATTACTATTATTGTTGTTGATGTTATTGTTATTATTGTTATTGAAATTATTGTTACATTACTCTGCATTGGTTAGGATGTACCTTGAGTACTGTGTCCAATTCTGGGCCCCTCAGTTTAAGAAGGACATGGAGCCACTTGAATGTGTCCAGAGAAGGGCAACAAAGCTGGTGAGAGGCCTTGAGCACAGCCCTGTGAGGCTGAGGGAGCTGGGGTTGCTCAGCCTGGAGAAGAGGAAGCTCAGGGGTGACCTCATTGCCCTCTACAACTACCTGAAAGGTGGTTGTAGCCAGGAAGGGGTTGGTCTCTTCTCCCAGGCAACCAGCACCAGAACAAGAGGACACAGTCTCAAGCTCCACCAGGGGAAGTTTAGGCTGAAGGTGAGGAGAAAGTTCTTCACTGAGAGAGTCGTTCATCATCGGAATGTGCTGCCCAGCGAGGTGGTGGAGTCACCATCCCTGGAGGTGTTCAAGAGGTGATTACATGTGGCACTTGGTGCCATGGTCTAGTCATGAGGTCTGTGGTGACAGGTTGGACTTGATGATCTTTGAGGTCTCTTCCAACCTTGGTGATACTGTGTGATACTGTGTGATTTTATTTTAACTGCCTTATTTTCTCAACTGTGTTAAAAGCTGGCTTGATATTTTTTTTCTCAATTCAAAGGTCAGTTTAAAGATACAGATTTTCTCCTATTATACTTCATCAGGTTCATCTATAAATATTCTCTAGGTATTATTAAGTTATGCATTAGATATTACATTATATTATATTGTATTGTATTGTATTGTATTGTATTATATTGTATTATATTATATTATATTATATTATATTATATTCTATTATATTATTTATATTATTTATTTAGTTTAGTTTAGTTTAGTTTAGTTTAATTTAGTTTGGTTTACTTTAGTTTAGTTTATATTGTATTAGTTTATATTAGTTTATCATAGTATCATAGTATCATAGTATCAGTCAGGGTTGGAAGGGACCACAAGGATCATCTAGTTCCAACCCCCCTGCCATGGCAGGGACACCCCACACTACATCAGCCTGGCCAGAGCCTCATCCAGCCTGGGCTTAAACACTTCCAGGGATGGGGCCTCAACCACCTCCCTGGACAACCCATTCCAGGGCTTCACCACTCTCATGGGGAAGAACCTCCAAGTTTATATTAGTTTTATATTAGTTTATATTAGCTCAGCCTTGGTGATTCTGTGATACTCCATTAGTTTATTTTGTATTATACTGTATTATATTAGCTTAGTTTAGTTTACTTTAGTTTATATTGTGTTTAGTTCACATTATATTAGTTTACATTGCATCAGTTAGTTTATATTATAATATTATAGTGGTTTAGTTTGCTTTATAATAGTTTATATAGGTTTATATTAGTTTTTATTATAGTAGTTTATATTATATTACTATATTAATTTCATTTACATTAGTTTATATATTATATTAATTTATATTACAATATCATATTAGTTTAGTTTACTTTATATTAGTTTATATTCTATCACAATATTAGATTATTTTAGTTGATTTTATACTGTATTAGTTCAGTTGAGTTTAGTTTAGTTCATACTATATTATATTACATTATATTACTTTATATTATAGTACTTTATATTATCTTTACTTCAATTTAGTTTAGCTTAGACTATACCATATTATATTACATTACTTCTACTGCTCTCTGCAACTCCCTGAAGGGAAGTTGTAGCCAGGTGGGGGTTGGTCTCTTCTCCCAGGCAACCAGCACCAGGACAAGAGGACACAGTCTCAAGCTGTGCCAGGGGAGGTTTAGGCTGGAGGTGAGGATGAAATTCTTCCCAGAAAGAGGGATTGGTCATTGGAATGTGCTGCCCAGGGAGGTGGTGGAGTCACCATCCCTGGGAGTGTTCAAGAAGGGATTGGATATGGCACTTAAAGCCATGGTTTAGTTGACAGGAGGTGTTGGGTGATAGGTTGGACTTGATGATCTCTGAGGTCTTTTCCATCCTTATTGATTCTGTTCTGTTATTCATATTATAGTACTTTATATTACTTGACATTATATTAGTTCAGTTTAGTTCAGTTTAGTTTATACTATATTATAATACTTCATATGGCAGATGAGGTTGCTAAACCCTTCTCTATTCTGTTCCAAAAGTCCTGGCAGTCTGGGGCAGTCCCCACAGCCTGGAAAAGGGGAAACATTACCCCCATTTGCAAGAAGGGTAAGAAGGAGGAACCAGGGAACTACAGGCCAGTTAGTCTCACCTCTGTGCCTGGACAGAGCATGCAGCAGATCCTCCTGGAGGCACTGCTGGCTCAGAAGAATAGTGAAGAGGTGATTGGGAACAGTCAGCATGGCTTTGCCAAGGGCAAATCCTGCCTGACCAACCTGGTGGCCTTCTATGAGCAGGTGATGAAATTAATAGATGAGGGGAGAGCAACTGATGTCATTTACCTGGGCCTGAGCAAAGCCTTCAACACCGTCCCACACCACATCCTGGTCTCCAAGATGGTGACACATGGGTTTGATGGGTGGACAACTAGATGGATAAGGAACTGGCTTGATGGCCGCACCCAAAGAGTGGCTGTCAATGGCTCCATGTCCCAGTGGAGGCCAGGGACAAGCAGAGTCCCTCAGGGATCAGTCCTGGGACCTGTCTTGTTCAACATCTTTGTGGGTGCCATGGACAGTGGCATTGAGTGCACCCTCAGCAAGTTTGCTGATGACACCAAGCTGTGTGGTGCAGCAGACACGCTGGAGGGAAGGGAGGCCATCCAGAGGGACCTTGACAGGCTGGAGAGGTGGGCACAAACCAATCTCAGGAGGTTCAACAAGACCAAGTGCAGAGTCCTGCATCTGGGTGGAGGCAATCCCAGGCACAAATCCAGGCTGGGCAGGGACTGGCTGGAAAGCAGCCCTGAGGAGAGAGACTTGGGGGTGCTGGTGGACAAGAAGCTCAACAGGAGCTCTCAATGTGCACTTGCAGCCCAGGAAGCCAATCAGACCCTGGGCTGCATCAGGAGAAGTGTGGCCAGCAGGGCAAGGGAGGTGATTCTCCCCCTCTGCTCAGCTCTGGGGAGACCCCACCCAGAGTACTGCCTCCAGTTCTGGAGCCCCTATTACAAGAGGGTTCTGGATGTGCTGGAAGGTGTCCAGAGAAGGGCCATGAGGATGATCAGAGGGCTGGAGCACCTCTCCTGTGAGGACAGACTGAAGGAGTTGGGGCTGTTCAGTCTGCAGAAGAGAAGGCTCTGATGTGACCTAATTGTGGCCTTCCAGTATCTGAAGGGGGCTACAGGAAGGCTGGGGAGGGACTGCTCAGGATCTCAGGTAGTGATAGGACTAGGGGGAATGGAATGAAGCTGGAGGTGGGGAGATTCAGGCCGGAGGTGAGGAGGAAGTTCTTGACCATGAGAGTGGTGAAGCCCTGGAATGGGTTGTCCAGGGAGGTGGTTGAGGCCCCATCCCTGGAGGTGTTTAAGCCCAGGCTGGCTGAGGCTCTGGCCAGGCTGATGTAGTGTGGGGTGTCCCTGGCCATGGCAGGGGGGTTGGAACTAGCTGATCCTTGTGGTCCCTTCCAACCCTGACTGATACTATGAGACTACGATATTATGTTGCTTTATATTAGTTTGCATTATATTACTGTACATTATGTTACCTCCTAGCTTGATTCCAACATTTCAATTTCTAACAGCTTTAAAAATACTCCAAAATGCCAGCTGGCATTGGCAGCACATCATCTCAAGTCCTGCAAGCAGATCTTAAACCTCCCTTCCAGCCTCAAGATGTATTGCAGCTCAGAAACCCATTTTCAAGGGAAAAGAGCAGATTTGAGTTGGATCTGATGTAGGGAGAACTGCTGACAAGTGAAACAAACAACTTCAAAGTCATTTTTCTTTGTTTACTTTAGGTTTGGTTTGGTTTGGTTTGGTTTGGTTTTTGGTTTGGTTTGGTATTCCCCTGTGGAAAAATAGTGATCAGGAATTAAAGGCATTCTCAGTGATCATTCAAAACGTGCAGCACAGTGCTGAAAATATGATGTTCTCTTGTAAAAAGTGAGGTATTAGCTCATCTATATAGTTCTACAGATCCTATTTCACAGCAGTTGCAGCATTTTGTTGCTTGATCATCCTCAAGGTCTCTTCCAACCTTAGTTATATTGTGATGCTGTGATACTGAGAGGCTGAGGGCCCTTGGGCTATTTAGTCTGGAGAAGACTGAGAGGGGATTTAATAAGTGTTTATAAATATCTGAGGGCTGGGGGTCAGGAGGGAGGGGACAGGCTCTGCTCAGTGGCACACTTGTGATAGGACAAGGAGCAATGGATATAAACTACAGCACAGGAGGTTCTACCTCAACTTGAGGAGGAACTTCTTTACTATGAGGGTCACAGAGCACTGGGACAGGCTGCCCAGAGAGGTTGTGGAGTCTCCTTCTCTGGAGACTTTCAAGACCCAACTGGATGCATTCCTATGTGGACTACCCTGGGTGATCCTGCTTTTGGCCGGGGGTTGGACCCAGTGATCTGTACAGCTGCACTGGTTAGGCCACACCTTGAGTCCTGTGTCCAGTTCTGGGCTCCTCAGTTTAGGAAAGATGTTGAGTTGCTGGAAGGTCTCCAGAGAAAGGCAACAAAGCTGGGGAGGGGTTTGGAGCACAACCTGAGGCTGAGGGAGCTGGGGTTGCTTAGCCTGGAGAAGAGGAGGCTCAGGGGAGACCTTCTTGCTCTCTACACCTCCCTGAAGGGAGGTTGTAGCCAGGTGGGGGTTGGTCTCTTCTCCCAGGCAAGCAGCACCAGAACAAGAGGACACAGTCTCAAGCTGTGCCAGGGGAGGTTTAGGCTGGATCTTAGGAAGAAGTTCTTCCCAGCAAGAGAGATTGGCCATTGGAATGTGCTGCCCAGGGAGGTGGTGGAGTCACCATCACTGGAGGTGTTTGGGAAGAGACTGGATGGGGTGCTTGGTGCCATGGTTGTGTTGATGAGATGGTGTTGGTTGATAGGTTGGACTTAATGATCTCTGAGGTCTCTTCCAACCTGGTCTAGTCTAGTCTATCTCTGTAGGTTCCTTCCAACCTCTAATGTACTGTGACACTGTGTCATATGCTGCAAACTGGTTGGACACTGTCCCATGCCCAGGAGCGCAGGTGCTCGCTGTGACAGCATTAAAGGATTTCTACCTCCAAAAGTCTCTCCCCAGACAGCTACAACCAGTAGCCTGTGCCCAATTCAAGAAGCTCTCCAGGGCCTGGCACCACCTTTCTTAAACAGGCAGTTTATCTTCTGATAAGAAGCAGAAAGCCTTCCTTCACAGTTGTTTAATGCTGTTAGAGGCTGTGCATGTAGTTTCCATAACAAGGGAGGGAAAAACAAGCCAAGGCTCCTGCGTAGGCCATTTCTGATCTCCAGGATATTGGAACACACCTGTGGTAACTTACTGTATGAGTCACTGGGCTGTTGATGTCACACTCTGTGTGCTGTTTGGCTCAGATAAGCAGCAGAGAGAGAGTTCACTACCAGGCAACAGCCTTCTGGTACACTGACATAGCACCTGCCCCTCACAAAGTGGTAACCAGGAAGAAAGATATTTTAAAATGTCTATTAAAAAATCACATTTGGAGGGGGAAGAGGAGAGGAGAGGAGAGGAGAGGAGAGGAGAGGAGAGGAGAGAAGAGAAGAGAAGAGAAGAGAAGAGAAGAGAAGAGAAGAGAAGAGAAGAGAAGAGAAGAGAAGAGAAGAGAAGAGAAGAGAAGAGAAGAGAAGAGAAGAGAAGAGAAGAGAAGAGAAGAGAAGAGAAGAGAAGAGAAGAGAAGAGAAGGAAGAGAAGAGAAGGAAGGAAGAGAAGGGAAGGAAGGAAGGGAAGGGAAGGGGGAAGGAAGGGAAGGGGAAAGGGGAAAGGAGAAAGGAGAAAGGAGAAAAGAGAAAGGAGAAAAGATTCTAGTCTTGTTTAACATATTTGTTGGTTACATGGACAGTGGCATTGAGTGCACCCTCTGCAAGTTTGTTGATGACACCAAGAAGTGAGGTGCAGCAGACACAGGCTGCAGGGAAAGGATCCATTCAGAGGGACCTTGACAGGTTGCAGAGGTGAGACCAGGACAACCTCGTGAAATTCAAGTGCAAGGTCTTGCATCTGGGTAAGGACATTCCCAAGCACCAGTGTAGGCTGAGCAGGGACTGGCTTGAGAGCAGCCCTGAAGAAAAGGACCTGGGGGTACTGGGGGATGAGAAGCTCAACAGGAGCCAGCAGTGAGCACTTGCAGCCCAGAGAGCCAACCAGAGCCTGGGCTGCATCAAAAGAAGCATAGCCAGCAGGGTGAGGGAGGTGATTCTCCCCCTCTATTCCATTCAGGCGAGACCACACCTGGAGCAGTGTGTCCGGTTCTGGAGCCTCTATTACAGGTAGGATCTGCAGGTGCTGGAAGGCATCCAGAGAAGGGCCATGAGGATGATCAGAGGGCTGGAGCTGCTCTGCTGTGAGGAGAGACTGAGGGAGTTGTGGTTGTTCAGTCTGGAGAAGAGAAGGCTCCAAGGAGACCTTATTGTGGCCTTCCAGTATCTGAAGGGGACCTACAAGGAAAGCTGGGGAGGGACTTTTTAAGGTGTCAGATAGTGATAGGACTGGGGGGAATGGAAAAAAGAATGGGTAGATTCAGATTGGATGTCCCTGCCCATGGCAAGGGGGTAGGAAGTAGATGATCTTTAAGTATCTGTTCCATGAACCTAAACCATTCCATGAATCAATGAATCCTCCAACATCCGTCAGTCAGCTATGCTCTGTGGACCTCTCACATGAAGATAATAAATTAGATGGCCAGAATGGGATCCTGCAGTGTATTAAGAGAAGTGTGTTCAGCAGATCAAGGGATATTCTCCTTCCCATCTGCTCTGTGCTGGTGAGGCCACATCTAGAGCATTGCATCCCATTCCAGTTCAGGAGGGACAGGGATCTCCTGGACAGAGTCCAACAGAGAGATACAAGGATGAGGAAGGGACTGGAGCACTGCCCTGTGAGGAGAGGATGAGAGATTTGGGCTCTTTAGTCTGGAGAATAGAAGACTGAGAGGGGATTTAATAAATGTTTACAAATATCTGAGGGCTGGGGGTCAGGAGGGAGGGGACAGGCTCTGCTCACTTGCTCCCTGGGATAGGATAAAGGGCAATGGATGTAGACTACAGCACAGGAGGTTCCACTTCAACATGAGGAAGGACTTCTTCACTGTTAGCATCCCAGAGCACTGGAACAGACTGCCCAGAGAGGTTGTGGAGTCTCCTTCTCTGGAGACTTTCCAGACCCATTTGACTGCATTCCTGTGTGACCTGTGCTGGATTCTCTGGTCCTGCTCTGGCAGGGGGGTTGGACTCAAGGATCTTCGGAGATACCTTTCAAGCCCTTACATCCTGTGATCCATGATCATTTTGCTCACCAGCACACACACACCTGAAGAATATTGATCTGGATAGAAAATAAGGAATGCTAGCTCTGTTAAGCAGCCCATGAATCTCTTGCAGTTAGGAAAGAACCCAAATACTTTCCCCTTTTTGTGACACGAATCTTTGCGTAGAACATGATACACTGGTTTGTATTCTCCTGTGGAAAAGAAAAAGAGAGAAAGATGTGTTTGAAGTGAGAAGGAAGTCTTCTCATCATTCTCTCCTTAAAATGCTCCCACCCTTTCCTTCAGCTGAACACCCAGACAGCTAACCACCAAGGCACTGCCTCAGTTTTTCAGAGTTTGACACTTAATGGAGGTAACACAAACTGCTTGTCAAAGCTGGATGTGGAGCTCCACCTTCTTCCCACCACAGTCCCTGCCCTGGACCAGTGTTACATATCATAACATACTTATTTTGAGACCTGGACTACTAAAACACAATGACAATTCAATGTTGAAGTCAGGGGTTTTTTTCCCACTCACATTCAATGCCCCCTCTCGTGGCACTGGGTGTCATGGTTTAGTTAGTCATGAGGTCTTGGGTGACAGGTTGGACTTGATGATCTTTGAGGTCTTTTCCAACATTATTGATTCTATGATTCTCTCCATTAAAACATCCTGGGATTTCCACAGGCCTCTTGGTCTTAAATCCCTTCTTCTCTATGGAAAAAGCAATTCCAACCACTATTTTCCTTCTGGCTGATGTGGAGAGTCCGCTACAAAATCACAGAATCAGCCAAATTGGAAGAGACCTCCAAGATCATAGAATCATAGAATCAGTCAGGGTTGGAAGGGACCACAAGGATCATCTAGTTCCAACCCCCCTGCCATGGGCAGGGACACCCCACACTACATCAGCCTGGCCAGAGCCTCAGCCAGCCTGGGCTTAAACACCTCCAGGGACGAGGCCTCAACCACCTCCCTGGACAACCCATTCCAGGGCTTCACCACTCTCATGGTGAAGAACTTCCTCCTCACATCCAGCCTGAATCTCCCCACCTCCAGCTTCCTTCCATCATCAAGTCCAACAGATCATTCAACCCTATCTAATCAACTAGACCATGGCACCAAGTGCCACACTTCCAGTGATGGTGACTCCACCACCTCCTGGGCAGCACATCCCAATAGCCAATCTCTCTTTCTGGGAAGAACTTCTTTCTCTTCCAGGATCTCATTTTTTTCCCCCTGCAAGTAACTCTTTTCCCCTTCTCTTTCTCTGCTTTTCACCTTCCAAATAATTGCCACCCCCTGGCACTATCCATAGCAAGCTAAACTTCATCTCCTGAACACACTCTTTCCTTGGAAATAAGAACTACTAGAAAACAAACCTATGTTGTCACCTGTGTGGACTCTGAAGCAGGAGGGAGATAAGTTCCTGCTGACTGCAGGGAGGTCAGACTAGATGACCTTTGGAGGTCCCTTCTGTCCTGAACCATTCTATGATTCTATAGATCAGAAACTGAAATGAATTAAACTTTTCTGCCGCAAATGGGACCAGTCCTATCCTCTGTTTTTGCTTTTCCTCTTCCAACCTGGTTAATTCTATTCTATTCTATTCTATTCTATTCTATTCTATTCTATTCTATTCTATTCTATTCTGTTCTGTTCTGTTCTGTTCCGTTCGATCCTATTCTATCCTATCCTATCCTATCCTATCCTATCCTATCCTATCCTATCCTATCCTATCCTATCCTATCCACCAAGGATTTGAAGCAGTGCCATCACAGAATCACAGAATCACCAAGGCTGGAAGAGACCTCAAAGGTCTTATCAAGTCCCATCCATCACCACAGACCTCATGACTAAACCATGGCACCAAGTACCACGTCCAATCCACTCTTGAACACTTCCAGGAATGGTGACTCCACCACCTCCCTGGGCAGCACATTCCAATGGCTAACCTCCTTTCTGCAAAGAATTTCTTCCTAACATCCATCCTGCACATTTGTTTCAGAATCATAGAATTGTTAGGCTGGAGGGGACCTCAAGGATCATCCAGTTCAAACTCCCCTGCCATGGGCAGGGACACCTCACACTACAGCAGGTTGCTCATAGCCACATCCAGCCTGGTTGTGCAAGCCTCCAGGGATGAGGCTTCCACCACCCCCCTGGGCAACCTGTGCAAGTCTCTCACCACCCACATGGGGAAGAATTTATTCCTAACATCCAATCTGAATCTACCCATTTCTAGTTTTGTTTCATTTCCCCTAGTCCTATCATTACCTGATATGTTAAAAGTTCCTCACCTGCCCCATTTTCCCCCTTTTCCCCCTCAAACCCAGAGCACCTGGGCTCTGGTGGAGTCCCCCTCCCACCCCAGGTGTGGCCACTTGGCCCTCCCCTCCCACTTCCCTTTTTAATCCCCCCCAGCAGAAGCAACAGCCCCAGGATGAGCCCATCTGGGCTGAGGATCCTCCTCTCATCACTGGTGAGTGCCCCTGGTGCACACTGGGTGATGGTGGTGGTGACAACAAAGGCCGGGGGGCCTGGTGGCCCCCCGGTTGTTAGGGCAATGACTGATGACCACTCCAATATTACCCATGGGTGCTGGCTGGGCTTCCTCACTGGGGCTGAGCTCCTCTGGGTGGTATCTTGGCTGGTTGAGGGTCTTGCCCTTGGCTTTGGGATGGGTCTAAAAATGAAGGTGATGGAGCAGAAGCTGTTGAGGCAGGGGGGAGGATGGGGTAGAGGAGCAGGAGGCACTCTGGGAAGAGGAAGAGTGGAGGTGGTGGGGGATGCAGGGGTGTTAAGTTAAATGCCCTTTAGAGGTCACTTCCAACTGTTTACCTGGAGGTCCCTTGAGTGTGCTCTCATCATTGAGTAAATCTCTGCTTTTGTGCCTCACTTACAGACCATTTCTTCCCTCTTGCTGCTCCTTTTCTGAAATAAGGAAGGAAAGGAGAGGGTATAAAAGCAATAAAACATGTCTGGAAAATGCATTCTCTCATCAATTAGCTCTAAACAGGAAGCCTTCAGGGAGAGGGGCAGGTTGGAAAGTGAGAATCACTTCTTAGGAATCAGAAGACAAACTTCACAAGGAATAGGCAGGAAAAGACTGCATCTTCTCCATTGTGGTTGTATTTCATGGTGGGAAATGCAGAGAGGAAAAAGAAGTGCAAGCTGGCTTGGAAATCTCAGTCACCCTTCTCCACAGCAAGAATCACTGAGAAAGGGACATTGTGACAAGTGAATACACATCCTTCCTACAGAGATACAGAATTAACCAAGCTGGAAAAGACCTTTGAAATCGAGTCCAACCTATCACCCAACACCATCTCATCAAGGTAATCATAAAATAGTTATGCAAACAAGTGAAAAGCATATTTTGATTGTGCTACAGGGATTGAAGGGTAGCAATGAAAGCATTAGCCTGCTGGGCAGCCAGCCCTTGGGCCATCTGGGCTTTGCAGCTGGGGTAAACCTCACTTTCAGAGGTTCCAAGAGGTACACTGCTTGCTGTGGTTGTGCATAAGCTGGGGGTAACAGCTGGAAGGTAGGAAAGGTTATCTGGGGCAGGGTCAAAGTTCCTGCAAGGAAAGCATTCCCAGGTGAATAAACAATGATCTTCTATTGCTAGACTTCTGTTTCAGCAAATCTTCAGTCAAGTGGGAGAGGCAACTTCCTCATCCAGGGCCAAAAAAATCTCATTTCACTAGTCAAGAACTAGTTTCATCTTTGAGTATTTACCTTTACTGCTGCTGTGTTCCAACACAGGGTCACTATCTGGTTAGGCCACACCTTCAGTACTGTGTCTAGTTCTGGGCTCATCAGTTTAGGGAAGATGTTGAGATGCTGGAAGGTGTCCAGAGAAGGGCAACAAAGCTGGGGAGGGGTTTTGGAGCACAGCCCTGTGAGGAGAGGCTGAGGGAGCTGGGGTTGCTTAGCCTGGAGAAGAGGAGGCTCAGGAGAGACTTTATTGCTCTCTACAGCTCCCTGCAGGGAGGTTGTAGCCAGGTGGGGGTTGGTCTCTTCTCCCAGGCAGCCAACACCAGCACAAGAGCTCAAGCTGTGCCAGGGAAGGTTTAGGCTGGATGTTAGGAAGAAGTTCTTCCCAGCAAGAGAGATTTGCCATTTGAATGTGCTACCCAGGGAGGTGGTGGAGTCACCAGGTGGTGTTTAGGAAGAGACTGGATGGGGTGCTCGGTGCCATGGCTTAGGTGATTAGATGGTGTTGGGTGGTAAGTTGGACTTGATGATCTCAAAGGCCTTTTCCAACCTGGCTGATTCTATTCTGTCTGCAGTCACAAGGCTGGAAAGTATACCTGACAGTCACCATGTTGCTTATGGAACAGGTTGCCCAGGGAGGTGGTGGAAGCCTCATCCCTGGAGGTTTTTACAGGCAGGCTGGATGTGGCTGTGAGCAACCTGCTGTAGTGTGAGGTGTCCCTGCCCATGGCAGGGGGGTTGGAACTGGATGATCTTTGAGGTCCCTTCCAACCCTGACAATTCTGTGATTCTGTATCTCGCTGAGGTTTTGTGTGAGGGTTTCTTGGCTTCCCTCAGCATTTCTGCCTTTGCAACTGGGATCAGCCAGATGCTGAATGAAAGGCACTACATTATTAATACCTTGCCTACTGATTTTGTTGGGTTCCAGAACAGTTGCTCATGACTCAGGCACTGCTATGACATAATCACTGAAAGTGGAGTGTCCTTTATTTAGCATTTGTTGACCAAGCAATTCAATAAGTATTCCTCTTGCCTAATGAACAGCAGAATTCACAAGCAGCTGTCTGAGCTTCTTTATGTATGACTCAGAAACCATGTAGGTTGGGACTAGTCTAGTACAGCACTTTCATTGGAGAGCTGGCACAAGAGATATGGTAATGCAATTCACAAACTGCACAGACTGAGGATGCATCACCAAGATAGAACAGAATGAACCCGGTTGGGAAAGACCTTTGAGATCATCAAGTCCAACCTCTCACCCAAAACCATCTAATCAACTAAACCCTGGCACTAAGTGCCTCACATCCAGTCTCTTTTTAAACACCTCCAGTGATGGTAACTCCACCCCCTCCCTGGGCTACACATTCTGGCACAGGTTGCCCAGGGAGGTAGTGGAAGCCTCATGCCTGGAGATTTTTTTAGGCCAGGCTGGGTGTGGCTGTGAGCAACCTGCTGTAGTGTGAGGTGCCCTTGCCCATGGCAGGGGGGTTGGAACTGCCTGATCCTTGAGGTCTCTTCCAACCCTGACAATTCTCTGACTCTGATTTTATCTTATCAAATCAACTGGAGAAGACCCACAATACCCATGGCAAATGAATGTCATCAGTATTGGTGACAACTTTCAAACAACTATAGAACCATAGAATCAACCAGGTTGGAAAAGACCTCAGAGATCATCAAGTCCAACCTAATACCTAACATCTCATGACTAACTAAACTATGGCTTCAAGTGCCACATCCAATCCTATTTTGAACACCTCCAGGGATGGTGACTCCACCACCTCCCTGGGCAGCACATCCCAATGGCCAATTACTCTTTCTGTGGGAAGAACTTTCTCCTCACCTCCAGCCTGAACTTCCCCCTGCACAGCTTGAGACTCTTGCTGGGAAGAACTTACTCAGCATTCTGTAGTTACACAACTGCTAAGCCCCCCACTGAGATCAAATGCAAACATCAGGCCCCTAGTAATCTAGAAACCACTCAACTAGTGAGTGACAAAACAGAGTGAAGTGCAAGCCAGTCAAATAAAACCCCAAACACACCAGGGATATAATGAATGCTTAGCATTAATGGGTACTGCAGGTGAGAATCTGCAGTTAGAGGAGACTTGGAGGAAGATGACAGCAAATAGCCACTGAAGTGGAAAAAAAACTTGCAGAACTGGAGCAACTACACAGCTTGGAACCATATATCTTAGAAAAGCTTTAGAGCAGTTCTATTCTCTGTCATAGGGGAAAGAAAAAGAGCAAAGAGGCAGTCACCTCCATCAGGAAGTAACAGGTACAAATCTTGTTATGCACTTTATTGCTCCAGGATGTGAGTGAGGCCAAAAAAAACTCTCTAAACAAACTGAAATGAAGCTGTTTTCAGGAAGAGCAAAGATATTCAGTAATGTGGCAACTAATATTAATGTGACAGACTCCTAGGGAAGGCTATGAAATGGGTTTTGGAACTGCATCTCAATCCCCATTGTTTCCCAGGCTCAGAGGAACTCCCATCTAGCAGATGAGGTTCTTGCATGGTTGAAATATTAATATCTTATCTTCATTTTCCTGTCCTAGAAGTCTGCAACACAAGCCCAAGAAAACTGTTCTTGTGTTGGCACTTCCAACGTTCAAACTGGCACAGAGAGTGGGGGAAGGCAGCAGGAACCTACTTTAGCAGAAGAGAAGATGAAATGTGGTTTGAATGTTTGTATAATTCTCCTTGCTCCACTGAAGGCAAGAAAATCCTGGCTGTGTTCTCTGCTTGAGGACTACTCCCAGACCTTTTCTATGTTCCACCATTATGGATGAGGAAGAAGTTCTTCCCAGAAAGAGAGATTGGTCATTGGAATGTGCTGCCCAGGGAGGTGGTGGAGTCACCATCCTGAAGGTGTTTAAAAACAGAATGGATGTGAGGCACTTGGTGCCATGGTTTAGTTGATTAGATGGTGTTGGGTGATAGCTTGGGCTTGATGATCTCAAAGGTCTTTTCCAACCTGGTTAATTCTGTATTAAACAGGATATGACACAGCTAAGAGCATCTCCCTATTAACCTCCTAGGTTGACCAAGACACTGAATACATCAGACTTGATAGCATTGCTTGGTGATTATAAGTCAGGTTTTTGCCAGCACTTTACCCATTAAGTTCAAAATACAGAATTAACCAGATTGGAAAAGACCTTCAAGATCACCCAGTCCAACCTATCACCCAACACCATCTAATTAAGTAAACCATGGCACTAAGTGCCTCATCCAGGCTCTTTTTTCTAACACCTCCAGTGATGGTGACTCCACCTCCCTGGGCAGCACATTCCAATGGCCAATCTCTCTTTCTGGGAAGAATTTCTTCCTAACATCCAGCCTAAACTTCCTCCTTCACAGGAACACAGCTTCAGACTGTGTTCTCTTGTTCTGGTGCTGCTTGCCTGGGAAAAGAGACCAACCCTCACCTGGCTACAACCTCCATTCAGGGAGTTGTAGAAAGCAAGGTCTCCCCTGAGCCTCCTCTTCTCCAGGCTAAGCAACCCCAGCTCTCTCAGCCTCTCCTCACAGGGCTGTGCTCCAAACCCCTCCCCAGCTTTGTTGTCCTTCTCTGGACACATTCCAGCATCTCAACATCTTTCCTAAACTGAGAGGCCCAGAACTGGACACAGGACTCAAGGTGTGGCCTAACCAGTGCTGAGTACAGGACAGAATGACCTCCCTGCTCCTGCTGGCCACACTATTCCTGATCCAGGCCAGTATGCCTTTGGCCTTTTTGGCTACATGTATCTGAAAAGCAAAAAGAGAGAAAGGGCTGTCAGGTAGAAATGGCTATAAACTGGAGGGACAGCTGGCTTTAATTCAGAAGCACGGCAAGAGTTGTCCAGAAAATGTCTCTAAATCTGTTCATTCCTTCCTCTCCAGCTTCAAACGACTGCAGATTAAGCTCTCAAGAGGCAGGGCTGACTGGGCCATAGGCATGTAGTGCCATCTGAGACCCCCTCTGAGCTGGCAGGTATAACGCAGGACCCATGGGAGGGAGGCAGTTACCTGTCTGCAAGGGCAGTTAGAGGCCATACAGGCTGCTTGTGTGTATCTGATATAGCACCAGACCTGTGCAGGTGGCTGAGTCTGGCTCCCAGGATGCACAGCTTTGCCCATTTCAATAGAACAGCACTTAATGACTGTGTCTGAGAGTGTAGCTGAAGGTATTACTGAGAATTTATAGCACAGTGTAATTGTAGCTTGTTTATTACCCAAACATCTTGGTCATAGACCTGGGAGAGAAAAGGGAACACCAGTCTCATAGGTTTTGCTGATGCTATGTGGGGATCAGACTCTAAAACTTCAGCCTTAGGTCTGAAATGAGTATGATGTGCTGATTCTCAGTATCAGCTGTGATATTTTCATCTCTCTGAAGCCTTACAGAGGGGGAGAGATAAAACAAGGATCAAGGATCATGTTATTACCCTTATGGAACCTGCATGAAGGAAACTGCTGACAGTAATGCACAGGAAATTGGTCTGTGAAGACAGACAGAGAAATGTGACAAACAGACTGTTTGACAACACTGAAGTAAGCATGAGGACTCCTGATGCCAGAACTGAATAAGAATGTGTATAAGACACAGACAGCAGGTGCCATCTCCTGTGGGCATCCTCATAGTTTACCGTTTCCCCCCCTACTTGGCATTTGAATTAGCAAGTGCAGAACACAAAGCTCTACACATTCCGAGCCCACGCAGCAGAGGCAGCCAAGAACTGAGTCCCTCTCAAGGAGCAGACTTTGAGCAGAAAAGCAGACTTCTGCCTGCTTTCAACCTTTCCACATGCTTATCTGGAAATGGGCTTTTTCCCCCTCCCTGGTTTCTGCTCTCCCACTTTCTCCCCACTCAGGAGCTGGAGGAGCTACACTGCCGCCTGGGTGCTGCCTTTTCTTGTTTGGTGCTTCCAGAGCTGATCTCCCATCCTAAAACAAGTCAGAAGACTGAGAGGGGATTTAATAAATGTCTCTCAATATCTGAGGGCTGGGGGTCAAGAGGAGGGGACAGGCTCTGCTCCCTTGCACCCTGTGATAGGACAAGGGGGAATGGATGGAAGCTGCAGCACAGGAGTTTCCACCTCAACATGAGGAGGAACTTCTTCACTGTGAAGGTCACAGAGCACTGGGAGAGGCTCTCTGGAGATTTTCACTCCCTATCTGGATGAGTTCCTGTGTGACCTGTGCTGGTCCTGCTCTGGCAGGGGGGGGTGGACCCGATGATCTCCTGAGGTCCCTTCCAACCCCTAACATGCTGTGATGCCTTCAGTACCAAGCAGATGCACAGCAAGAGACTGAAAAAGCCCAATTCAGCCAGCTGCACAGAGAGGACAATGAAGCACCTTTAGCAGCCCATGATGTGGCTCCTGCAGTTCTCTGTTGCCTCTCCTCCCAGGCAAGGGTGGGTTTGATTGCTTTCACTAATTCACCAGCCAGCACAGAGAGACACTTCAGTCCTGAGGGCAGCAGGACATTAGCCAAGAGGATGCTGGCTGTGTACCAAGCAGCCTGAGTAACTTCCTTCTCTTAATTCTGTCGTTCCTAATATAAGAGGTCAAAACATAAAATGTGGGGTGTTTTTTCCCCCCTCTTTATTGCCCCCATGAAATGTTGCCAAGATGTGAGGCTGCAGGCAAAGAGGGTGAGTGAGTGGCCTCTTGCTTGGAGCACTGAGCTTCCATCTGGCTTGCAGAGCAGTGCTGCAAGGAGCTCAAAGCTTGGTGGGAAGCTGCAGCTTACCTATAAAGCTTCTGACCCTGCCTCAGCAGCAGCAGCACATTTAATAGCCCAACTGGCAATATACTGGCTGGGAAGAACATCATGTAGGGAATTAGAGAGAAGGTTTTACCCCCAAATTGATATTCCATGGAAATAATAAGAGCAGAAACTCTGTTTGGTTTTGAGTTTGAGCCATAAATTAGGGAGGGTATTTGCTGTGACAATACAGAAAACTATTAAAAGAGGAAAGAGGGCTTGAAAAAAAGGCAGGAGTTGTTCTCTGGTCCTCCTTCCTAATATTTGTGGAAACAGAAATGCAAGGCCTGAAAAGAACATCTGCAGGACATGGAGAATACAAAGGAATTGCTGTAATGCAGCTCATGTGAACCAGGCTTCAATATGGACTGCTGGATCCATACACCACCCCTGGGAGGCCAAATAAAATACCTTTATGTTCCCCATTGGTTTTACTGAGCAAGATGACACAGAGCAGGCAATTTGCTGGTGGGCACTGACTGACCTTCCCCCTTCAGACCTGAGGCTGTTGACCCATGGGGGTCTCTCAGCAAGCACAGGTGTCCTTCTGCACCTGTGAGGTGTCCAGCCCTTTCAGACCAAGAATAAGTGCAGGGATTTGGTAATACTCATTTGGTGGTTGAGATCAAAGAGTCTGTTGTTAAGTTGGCAGAGACTTGTGTGGACTGCTGGATCCATACAACACCATTGGAAGGCAGGTGTTGCTATCTATACCTATAAAGCTTCTGACCCTGCCTCAGGAGCAGCACACTTAGTAGCACAACCTTGAAAGAAGTGGACATCCTAAGCACAAATGAAACCCTTTGGGGATTTCAGGAACATCAGGAGAAACTTTGAAATAGGGTTTGTTACTCTTTAGAATCATAGAATCAATAAGGTTGGAAAAGACCTCAAAGATCATCAAGTCAAACCTGTCACCCAAGACCTCATCACTACTAAACCATGGCACCAGGTGCCACATCCAACCCCCTCTTGGACACCTCCTGGGATGGTGACTCCACAACCTCCCTGGGCAGCACATTCCAATGGCCAATTACTCTTTCTGGGAAGAACTTTCTCCTCACCTTCAGCCTGAACTTCCCCTGGCACAATTTGAGACTGTGTCCTCTTGTTCTGATTGCCTGGGAGAAGAGACCAACCCCCACCTGGCTACAACCTCCCTTCAGAGAGTTGCAGACAGCAATAAGGTCTCCCCTGAGCCTCCTCTTCTCCAGGCTAAGCAACCCCAGCTCCCTCAGCCTCTCCTCACAGGGCTGTGCCCAAGGCCTCTCCCCAGCTTTGCTGCCCTTCTCTGGATGTGTTTAAGAATCTCAATGCCCTTCTTAAATTGAGGGGCCCAGAACTGGACACAGCTAGTTGGACTAACCAGATGTGGAGTCATTATCAAAGAGCTGAATAGCCCCACGGCCTACTACCTCATGCTAGAATAATAACTCTCACTTGCATACAATGAAGCTTATATAGCATTCTCCTTGCCAAAGGAGCACATGTTCATAAAAGGGAATCACTTAACAACAACTCACAGCCTGATGGGAGCTGCAGGCCCTTGGGGACGGTGAAGTGTGCATGCAACGTCCAACAAGAAATCCTCTCTTGCCAAATACAGGCAACAAGCCTGGAATTTAAGATCCTGGGTTTCCAGCCCCACCTCTGCCTGTGTGCCTCACCTTGAACAAGTCCAGTGGCTGCTCCTTTGCTTCCATTGCTTGCAGTGGGTAAGCTCTTCCCCCATCTTCCACAGATTTACTTCTCCCTTTCTGTGGCAGCATGCTGCAGCGCTGGTGCAAGACCTGCATGCAGATCTCTAACACATGCACCCAGGAGAGGAAAGCATAGGAAAACCTATTAAGCCTGTCTCCAGATGAAATTGGACCTCCTTGCCTCGGCAAGCTGGGCAATAAAAGCGTTAACTGCTTCTCCCACGCGGCACAGCCCTGTAGCATAGCAGCTCTGTGGTGGAGGGGGTTGCAGATTGCCCTCTCCAGCAGGCAATATGATTATCATCTTCCCACTTATCAACCAAATCTCTCAACTTTAAACAGCCTATCCTTTCTAGTGGAGGAACAAAATAAACAGCACCATTCTACCCAGGCAATTAAGCAAACATTGCACAACATTGCCGCCTGAGGTTGTCAGTCTACCAGGTACCCCCAGCTAACCCAACTGCATCCTGAAATGGTTAGGAACCAGAACAGTGGCTTCAGCAAGACTTGGACAGGCTGGAGAGCTGGCCAAGTTGAAATGTAAAGAAGTTCAACAGGGGCAAGTGTAGAGTCTTGCACCTGGGAAGGAACAACTCCATGCACCAGTATAGATTGGGGGCTGACCTGCTGGAGAGGAGTGAAGGCAAAAGGGACCTGGGAGTCCTGGTGGATGGATGACCATGAGCCAGCAATGTGCTCTTGTGGCCAGGAAGGCAAATGCCACTCTGGGGTGGATTAGAAAGAGTGTGACCAGTAGGTCAAGAGAGGTTATCCTCCCTCTCTACTCTGCACTGGTGAGGCTGCATCTGGAATTTTGTGTCTAGTTCTGGGCCTCTCAGTTCAAGAAAGACAATGAGGTGCTTGAAAGAGTCCAGCACAGAGCCACAAAAATGATGAAGGGACTGGAACATCTTCCTCACATGGAGAGACTGAGGGAGCTGAGGGCTCTTTAGCTTGGGGAGGAGGAGACTGAGAGCTGACCTCATTCATGTTGATAAATGTGTGAAAAGTGAGTCCCAGGAGGCTGGAACCAGGCTCTGCCAGTGCCAATGCCCAATGCCGGCACAAGGGGCAATGGTGGAAGTTGAGGCAGAGGAAGTTTCATGGAAATATGAGGAAAAATTGTTCCCCTGTGAGGGTGACAGAACCCTGGAACAGGCTGCCCAGGGGGGTTGTGGAGTCTCCCTCTCTGGAGATATTCAAGAGCAGCCTGGATGTGTTCCTGTGTGACCTGCTCTAGATGATCCTTCTCTGTCAGGGGGGATGGACTAGATGAGCTTTTGAGGTCCCTTCCAGCACCTGAAATTCTGTGTTTCTGTGACTCCTGAGCTGTACATAGGAATGAGCAAGAAGGAGCACTAAATGGAAACACAAGATGGATGCTGACTGTGGTTGCTGTGGGTCCATGTCAGTGAGAGATGGAAGAGGTTGGGGGGGACACACACACAGGCAGGGAGCAGGTGCCATTGGTGAATTCCTCTGTAAGGGCTGCATTTTGAGTTGGGTTTTCTGGATTAAAACATTTCCTGAGAGAAAGTGAGAGCAATATCCATTTGTCTTTTGGCCTTCCTATGCTCCACCCTCATGCAGGAAAAAATTCTGAGCCTTGAACTAAAAAAGGAATCAAAATGTATCACAGAATCAGAGGATCAACCAGGTTGGAAAAGACCTCAGAGATCATCAAGCCCAACCTATTAAACTAATACCTCCTGACAACTAAACCATGGTTTCAAGTGCCATGTCCAGCCCAGTTTTTTAACACCTCCAGGGATGGTGACTCCACCACCTCCCTGGGCAGCACATCCCAATGGGCAATTATATGATATTAAAGCTTTTGAAGCAAAATGTTCAGGAGGATTGTTGAGGAAACTAACTCCTGGTTTTATATCAGTCAGAGCTAGGCATTGAGAGACAGCTGAAGCACCAGAGTGATGAGATTACAGAAAAGGGAAGTTGAAAGACAAAGAACATGTTCATAAATGAAAAGACACCAGAGGTTGGAGCACTTCTGGTATGAGGAAAGGCTGAGGGAGCTGGGGGTGTTTCAGCCTGGTAAAGAGGAGGCTATGGAGTGACCTAATAGCAGCCTTCCAGTACCTGAAGGGGGCCTACAGGAAGGATGGAGTGAGACTGTTGACAAAGGCCTGCAGTGACAGAGCAAGGGACAATGGCTTCAAACTAGAGAAGAGCAGATTTAGATTGGATTTTAGGAACAAGTTCTTTACCCTGAGGGTGGTGGAAGACTGGAACAGGTTGCCCAGGGAGGTGGTTGGGTCTCCGTCCCTGCAGATATTCAAAGTGAAGCTCAACAAGGCTCTGGGCAACCTGATCTAGTAGAGGATGACCCTGCTGCCTGCAGATGGGGTTGGACTAGCTGACCTTTGGAAGTGCCTTCCAGCCCAGACCATTCTGTGATTCTATGATTCTAAAAGGGTGCTTGGTCATCAGAGGAAGGGAAGGCAGACTTTCTCCTCACAAGAACTGAGGTTGGATAGCTTAAGAAAACATAATACTCATCCAACTGAAGTGCTGTGTACATGAGTCAAGTGCTACCTAAGGATGTATTTGAATGTGGGGAGATTAAAAACCAAAAGTAAAACAAAACAAACCAAGGTAATTCTCCTCCTCTACTATGCTCTGGTGAGACTCCACCTGGAGTATTTAGTCCAGTTCTGGACCTTCTGTTACAGAAAGGATCTGGAGGTGCTGGAAGGTGTCCAGAGAAGGGCCATGAGGATGAGCAGAGGGCTGGAGCTGCTCTGCTATGAGGACAGACTGAGGGAGCTGGGATTGTTCAGTATGGAGAAGTCTCCAAGGAAATCTTATTGTGGCCTTCCAGGATCTGAAGGCTACAAAAAAGCTGGGGAGGGACTTTTGAGGGTGTCAGGGAGTGATAGGACTGGGGGGAATGGAACAGAACTAGAAGTGGGGAGATTCAGATTGGATGTTAGGAAGAAGTTCTTCCCCATGTGGGTGGTGAGAGACTGGCACAGGTCGCCGAGGGAGGTGGTGGAAGCCTCATGCCTGGAGGATTTTAAGGCCAGGCTGGATGTGGCTGTGAGCAACCTGCTGTAGAATAGAATAGAATAGAATAGACCAGACCAGGTTGGAAGAGACCTTCAAGATCATCGTGTCCAACCTATCCCTGCCCATGGCAGGGGGGTTGGAACTGGATGATCCTTGAGGTCCCTTCCAACCCTAACAATTCTATGATTCTTTGAAAACAAACAAAGAAACTACAGAACCCCAAGGACTGACTATACTATGCAGCACATTTAATCCAGGTATCTAGAATGCAGTTAAATTAACACTCAGAAACTTAGATGATTCCTGAATGAAATATGGGTACAGAGTAGCTTTCATTTTTCTTTTGGTTCATTTTTTGTCCTTTGCCTAACCCACAAATTCCATTTTTCAATTTGCCTCATTCTTGCCTTGAATGGAACAGGCAGTGAGGGGTTTGCCTTTCATTCCTATTTTAATTTCCTACAGTCTTGTTGGAACAAACTTTCTCTACATCCACCAGCCTAAATATCCTCCTTTCTTACAGCTGTCCTTGCCAACAGAACAGGTCAAAACAGAGCTATTTCTCTGCTCTTAATTTTTCCATACTGAAGTCTGGAAAATACTCAGAATACAGACTTAATCAGGTTGGAAAAGACCCCAGAGATTATCAAGTTCAACCTACCACCCAACACCATCTAATCAACTAAACCATGGCACCAAGTGCCCCATCCAGGCTCTTCCTAAACACCTCCAGTGATGCTGACTCCACCACCTCCCTGGGCAGCACATTCCAATGGCCAGTCTCTCTCTCTGTGTAGAACTTCCTCCTAACCTCCAGCCTCAACCTCCCTTGGTGGAGCTTGAGACTGTGTCCTCTTGTTCTGGTGCTGGTTGTCTGGGAGAAGAGACCAGCCCCCACCTGGCTATAGCCTCCCTTCAGGGAGTTGTAGACAGTAATAAGGTCTCCTCTGAGCCTCCTCCAGGCTAAGCAACCCCAGCTCCCTCAGCCTCTCCTCACAGGGCTGTGCTCCAGACCCTTCCCCAACTTTGTTGCCCTTCTCTGGACACCTTCCAGCAACTCAACATCTCTCTTAAACTGAGTGGCCCAGAACTGGACACAGTTGCCTGGAAGCAGTACTCCAGGAGCAAGAGGGGTAGCAAGAAGACCTCCACTCTGGATTTCCGGAGGGCAGACTTCAGGCTACTCAAGGAACTAATTCAGAGGGTTCCTTGGGATAAAGCCCTTAAAAACAAAGGGGTCCAGGAGAGCTGGTCCTACTTCAAGGAAGAACTGTTGAAGGCTCAGGGACAGGCTGTGCCAATGTGCCGGAAGATGAGCCGCCGGGGCAGACGGCCAGCCTGGATGGTTAAAGAACTTTTAATGGAACTAAGGGAAAAAAAGAAGGTGTATCACCTTTGGAAGAGAGGGGAGGCAACCCGTGAAAAATTTAAGGATGTTGCTAGGTGTCGTAGGAAGAAAATTAGGGAGGCAAAAGCACACTTGGAGCTTAAACTGGCCTCTGCTGTGAAGGACAACAAAAAGTCCTTCTATATGATGAGGAAAAGGCAGAGATACTTAACACCTTCTTTGCCTCAATTTTTACTAGCAGGACAGAATGTCTTCCAGACAGCTGGCCTCCAGAGCTGGCAGAAGGAGCCAGGGAGCAGCATAGTTTTCCACTGTTCCAATATGGGGCAGTTGGTGATCTGCTCAGCCACCTGGATCCCCACAAGTCCATGGGACCAGATGGGATCCATCCTAGGGTGCTGAGAGAGCTGTCAGAGGAGCTGGCCAAGCCGCTCTCCATCATTTTTCAGCAGTCCTGGCTCACTGGCGAGGTCCCAGAGGACTGGAAGCTGGCCAACGTGGTGCCCATCCACAAGAAGGGCCGGTTGGATGAGCCAGGGAATTACAGGCCTGTCAGCCTGACCTCAGTGCCAGGCAAGATCATGGAACAGGTCATCCTGAGTGCATTAACACAGCACTTAGAGGATGGCCAAGGGATCAGGCTCAGCCAACACGGATTTAGGAAGGGCAGGTCCTGCCTGACCAACCTGATCTCCTTCTATGATCAGGTGACCCGCCTGGTGGGTGTGGGGAGGCCTGTGGATGTAGTTTACCTGGACCTCAGCAAGGCCTTTGACACCGTCCCCCATAGCAAACTGCTGGCCAAGCTGTCAGCCCATGGCTTGGACAGCAGCACTCTGAGCTGGGTTAGGAACTGGCTGGATGGCCAAACCCAGAGAGTGGTGGTGAATGGTGCCACATCCGGTTGGTGGCCAGTCAGTAGTGGAGTCCCCCAGGGATCAGTGCTGGGCGTGATGATCTTGAAGGTCTCTTCCAACCTGGTTTATTCTATTCTATTCTAAGTGTGAGCTGAAATAGTAACAGCTAGTTATCTAGTTCATAGAGTGAATCATAGTGAATTCTAGAATGGTCCAGGCTGGAAGGGATCTCCAAAGGTCATCCAGTCCAACCTCCCCCCAGTCATCAGGGGCATCGCTAGCTATACCAGGTTGCCCATGGCCTCATTGATTCTCACCTTGATTATCTCCAGTTTGAAGCCACTGCCCCTTACCTGTCTCCATAGGCCCTTGTAAACAGTCTCTCTCTCTAGCCTTCCTGTAGGTGCCCTTCTGGTACTGGCAGGCTGCTATTAGGTCTCCCTAGAGCCTCCTCTTCTCCAGGCTGAGCACTGCTGGCTCCTTCAGCCTGTCCCTGTAGCAGAGATGCTCCAACTCCCTGATCATTTTCATGACCCTCCTCTGGACCATCAGGTCCATGTCCTTCCTAGGTCCAACCCAGCTCCTGGGTGCTTCTCAGTACAAAAGACATGTGCGATGTACCTTTCAAGGGTGCCTCCTGGCATGCCTTTCCCTTTCACCTCCTCTACTGCTGCACTTCAGCTCCAGAACAACAGAAATTTAGAGCAGGGTGGTTTGCTTCGAGATAATTCAACACAACTGTAGACAAAACCATTTCAGTAGGCTTTGTGTCAAAGAGGCAATTGTTTTACATTTGCAGTTGTGCTGCAACAACTCCCAGCATGCTGCTGCTTCCCCAGTTTGGCCCCGCCGGGTGCCAAGTCTCCGTCTCTGAGATGGATGGACCTTGCTCTGCCTCCCTGGCTGGCGTCTGCTCTTCACAGCACGAGTTCCCCCCACACACTCCCAGGTGTATGTGGGGTGTAACAATGCAGCTGACTCCCTGCCACATCCAAATACTGAGCTTATCTTCAGCCTTCCTTCTGGGCTCCCCCAGAACGCTCCTGCCATGACCAGCGACTCCACATCCAGAGCTCACTCCCACTGCCCTTTCTGGAAGGATCTTGCTTCCTTCTGCCCATCTGGGAAGGCCTCTTTATTCACATCTTTTAATCAATCCAGATAAACATCAGTGTGAGGTTGCTACTGCTCACAACCCCTAAAGCCTTTAACGTGTACCACATGTTCCTGCAACCCGGCTGGCTCCCGCTGTATTAGCATAAAAAAAGACACCCTGCAAAGCCATCCAACTGCTTTTCAGATCCAAAGGAATCTTTCCACTGAGTTTTATAAGAGCTGAATCGAGGCCTTTGTGACCCTGCTCCAGTGAAGTATTTACACACATGCCAAACACTTAAGTATGTGAAGAAGCCCCACGAATTCAACAGGCTTCTCAGAGGCTTAAGCACTGCAGTCAAGACCTCAATGGGTTTGCAGCTTGCTGTCGTCCTGCTCTGGTGGGACAAAGTGAAGTCATAGAATCAGAGGATCAAAGAATCATAAAACACTAGAGGCTAGCATCCACCAAAGAGGGTTTCAGGATGTGCAGCCAACATGAATGACAGTTCAGGAAAATATCCTAGAATCACAGAACCTTAGAAGTTGGAAGGGACCTCCAGAGATCATTGAGTGCAACCCCCTTGCCAAAGCAGCATCACCCAGGGTAGTCTGCACAGGAATGCATCCAGCTGGGATGGGAAAGTCTCCAGAGAAGGAGACTCCATATCCTCTCTGGGCAGCCTGTTGAAGGGCTCTGTCATCCTCACTGGAAAGAAGTTTCTCCCCATGTTGAGCTGAAATCTTCTATCTTCAAGTTTATATCCGTTGTTCCTTGTCTTTTAGCTGTTTGGGTGGGTTGGATTGGTTGATGGGTTGGACACGATGATCTTGAAGGTCTCTTCCAACCTGGTTTGGTTTATTCTAAATAAAGGTTTATTCTAAATAAAGGTTTATTACTATGCACCACTGGAAAGAGCTTGGCCCCCTCTACTTGACACCCACCCTCAGATATTTATAGACATTGATCAGATCCCCTCTCAGCCTTCTCAATACTAAACAGCCCCAGGGCTCTCAGTCTCTCTTCACAGGGGAGATGCTCAAGACACCTAATCATCCTTGAGGCTCTCTTGTTGGAGTCTCTCCAGCAGGTCTTTGTCTCTCTTGAACTGGGGAGCCCCAAACTGGGCACAGGACTGCAAGTGTGATCTCACCAGGGCAGAGTAGAGGGGGAGAAGAACCTCCCTAGACCATGGGAGAATTCTGCTTCCCCCAGTGAAAGAATGCCTAGGCCTTTATACTATGCATACATGCACATATATATAATGCTCCTGGTTTTATACCTATGAATACATAGGTACAAAAAACACAATAATATCTCTTTATCTATTCAAAACCTGGAAACAAAGCTTTTATCTCCTTTTCATGGCTAATCATGAAATCCACTGTTCATGTCCATATGCTTTACACTAGAAAAGAGCTTCCTACTAAATGCACTTGTCCCAATGTATTGATGGGACTAGGGGGAATGGAACAAACCTAGAAATGGGTAGATTCAGATTGGATTTCAGGAAGAAATTCTTCCCCATGAGGGTGGTGAGAGACTGGAACAGGTTGCCCAGGGAGGTGGTGGAAGCTTCATCCCTGGAGGCTTTTAAGGCCAGGCTGGATGTGGCTATGAGCAATTTGATGTAGTGTGAGGTGTCCCTGCCCATGGCAGGGAGCTTGGAACTGGATGATCTTTGAGGTCCCTTCCAACCCTGACATTTTCATACAATGGACAGACAAAAAGCCTGAAGGATCCAGAAGGCAGAAATATTTGCCTTGGAAAGATAAAACAAGAAGCAAAAAACATTTGGGAAACATCTTGAAAGATTTGCCTCAGAGACCATCAAAAGGCAGAATCATTTCCTTTCCTACTTTAGGGCAATGTTTATGCAGATTTCAGTGTAAAAAGGTGCAATGGAAATAAAGATTCTCTTTGTTACCTGCAGAACCTTCAAATAAAGCTGCATCTTATAATGGTGTCAGGGCAAGCTTTAGGTCTTCTCCTCTCATTCCTTTTCCCTCTTTCACCTATTTTTGTTAACTGCAATATGCAGGCTTTAGCCTAAAAAGTCTCTGCTGCATTTCAGTGTGAATCCATGCATATATATGCCTAGCAGCTGCAATTACATGTGACTCAGAAAGGGCTCCCAAGATGAAATGAGAACAATGAGGCTTTACCTTGGGGTAAGCACCAGTGGACTAACACCAGAAGAGCAACTGGATCACAACATCTCCTGCTCTTCAGTCTCTGAAGGAGAAGCCTGAGCTGCTGCATTGCCTCACTGAAGAGCAGATTCCTCCAGATGCATTGCAACTCACAGCACTACAGAAACAGAGGGCTAGGGTGATAGAATCACTGAATCATCGAATAGTTAGGCTTGGAAGGGACCTCCAGGATCATCCAGTTCCAACCCCTCTGCCATGGGCAGGGGCACCTCACACTAGGTCAGGTTGGTGCTGGTCTATTCTTACAGGTAATTAGTGATAGAATAAGAGGGAATGGCCTCAAGCTGTGACTGGACATTAGGTAAAAAATGTTCACTGCAAGAGTGGTCAGGCCTTGGAATGTGCTGCCCAGGGAGATGGTTGGGTCTCCAAGCCTGGCCGTATTTCAAGGTGGTTTGGATGTGATGCTTGGGGCTATGGTTTAGGTGTGAACCTTGTAGAGTAGGGTCATGGCTTGGACTTGGTGATCCTGAGGGTCTTTCCCAACCTGAATCATTCTGTGATTCTATGGAAAATGGTCAATTTGATAAACAGCTGCAACTGTACAAGCTTCCCAGGCCTGTGCCTCAACCTTGTGTGCTGCAGTTCCTCAGACATAAGCAGGGCAGAGAGTTAGCACTAAGAGATCACCAGATTATGCTCTCTACTGTAGCTTCCAAGCAAGATGATAGCAGCTGATGGCCAAGGACAGGTAATATGCACCAAGGTGAAGGCAAATACAGCACTGACAGCAACTGAAGCTAACTTGTGCTGCTTCACCATCAGCTCATTGGGAGAACAGTTATTGCTGATGGGAAATTAATGTAGTTTCTTCATGGCCTCAGACCTCATCTTCCAGGTGAAAAGCAGTATCTGTGAAGCCTGTGCTGGCCAGGCTTTGTGAATGTTAACATATCAGAGGTGGACACACTCCAGCCATACCCAGTTTTCAGCAGTTTTTCCCAACCCCACCAGTTACCATTTCTCCCTCCAGAAAGCATCTGAGCTTTGTGTAGTAGCCCCTTCGAGTGCACTGAGAGTGCTTGAGTTCTTCATTACATTGATCTGGTTTTCATAGAATCAACAAGGTTGGAAAAGACCTCAGAGATAGAATAGAATAAACCAGGTTGGAAGAGATCTTCAAGATCATCGTGTCCAACCTATCGTCCAACACCACCTAAACAACTAACCCATGGCACCAAGCACCCCATCAAGTCTCCTCCTGAACGCCTCCAGTGATGGTGACTCCACCACCTCCCCAGGCAGCCCATTCCAATGGGCAATCACTCTCTCTCTGTAAAACTTCCTCCTCACCTCCAGCCTAAACCTCCCCTGGCACAGCCTGAGACTGTGTCCTCTTGTTCTGGTGCTGGCTGCCTGGGAGAAGAGACCAACCTCTGCCCATCTACAACCTCCCTTCAGGGAGTTGTAGACAGCAAGAAGGTCACCCCTGAGTCTCCTCTTCTCCAGGCTAAGCAACCCCAGCTCCCTCAACTTCTCCTCATAGGGCTTGTGTTCCAAACCCCTCACCAACTTTGTTGCCCTTCTCTGGACACGCTCTAGCAAGTCAACCTCCTTCCTAAACTGAGGGGCCCAGAACTGGGCACAGTACTCGAGGTGTGGCCTAACCAGTGCAGTGTATATCATCAACTCCAATCTATTACCTAATACCTAACACCTCCTGACAGCAAAATCATGGCTTCATGTGCCACATCCAATCCTTTTTTGAACATCTCCAAGGATGGTGACTCCACCACCTCCCTGGGCAGCACATTCCAATGGCCAATCTCTCTTTCTGGGAAGAACTTCTTTCTAAGATCAAGCCTAAACTTCCCCCTGCACAGCTTGAGACTGTGTCCTCTTGTTCTGGCGCTGCTTGCCTGAGAGAAGAGACCAACCCCCACCTGGCTACAACCTCCCTTTCAGGGATCTGTAGAGAGCAATAAGGTCTCCCCTGAGTGTCCTCTTCTCCAGGCTAAACAACCCCAGCTCCCTCAGCCTCTCCTCACAGGGCTGTCCCCAAGGCCTCTCCCCAGCCTCGTTGCCCTTCTCTGGACACCTTCAAGTGTCTCAATGTCCTTCTTAAACTGAGGATCCCAGAACTGGACACAGGACTCAAGGTGTGGCCTAACCAGTGCTGAGTAGAGAGGCAGAATGACCTCCCTGCTCCTCCTGGCCACACTGTTTCTGATACAGGCCAGGATGCCATTGGCCTTCATAGCCACCTGGGCACACTGGTGGCTCCTGTTCAGCCAGCTGTCAACCAGTACTCCCAGGTCCCTTTCTGTCTGGCTCACAAATGCCTCACAAATGCTGTCATTTTTTTACTGGGTGTGCAACTTCTCTTTATCTAATGACTTTCAGTGTATGCTTCTGAGAGGCTCAGGGCTGTACAGTCAGGCTCCATAAAAGCTGATCCAGAAAAGCCAGTCTATTTTCAGCAAGCCAAAATCACTCACACAGAGATCCACAAGAGATTTCTAGTGGTGAACAAGTGAGAAGAGTTGAAAGAAGTTACTTTGTGTGTCATAATTACTGGTTTCACTTGATGGTTACCAAGGACTAATGGTCTGTTTCACAGGATCACAGCATTTGAGGGGCTGGAAGGGACCTCAAAGCTCATCCAATCCAACCCCCCCTGACAGAGCAGGATTGCCTGCACCAGGTTACACAGATTATCCATGTGCAGTACCATGTTGGTCTTGTTTTTCAAGTGTTTTTCATACCAAAGACCAGTCTTTCTGCCATCAGCCTGAAACAAGGCATCTTACCTCTAAAACCTCCCAATTTTGATGGCAGGTTTGGAATACACATCAAAAACCTGAAGCCATGGACTCTTTTTCTTCTAAGCAAAAGGTTATCACAGAATGTTGAGATGATTTTTCATTCCCCTCTCTTTCTTACTTGCACACTACCTCCTACACCCACCTCCTGGCAAGTCAACAAGCTCTGAGAGCAGTAAGTCCCCACTTCCATGACTCAGCCTCTGAGTATTAAAGCCTTAAGCTTGGCAGGTGTCCAGGGTGAATAAATTTTAACAAATCTCCCATAAAGAGCACTCTAATCATAGCAGGCACTGGAGCCTTGAACATAATACTTCCTCCATATAAAAGATTCCCAATTTGCTTAATGGGCTCCCCTCAAACTTTGCAGTGTGATATTGCAAATGTTCTTTTAAAAAACCCCAAGTTCTCCCCTAGCACATAGACAGCATGTACAGCACACAACCAGCATGTACAGCACATAACAAACATGTACAGCTCATAACCAGCATGTACAGCTCATAACCAGCATGTCCAGCACATAACCAGCATGTCCAGCACATAACAAGCATGTACAGCACACAACCAGCATGTACAGCACACAACCAGCATGTACACACACAACCAGGATATAGAGCACATAACCAGCATGTAAAACACACAGCAAGCATGTACAGTACATAACCAGGATATAGAGCACATAACCAGCATGTAAAGCACATAGCCAGCATGTACAGCACATAACCAGCATGTACATCACACAGCCAGCATGTACAGCACATAATAAACATGTACAGCTCATAACCAGCATGTACAGCACACAACCAGCATGTGAAGCACATAACCAACATGTACAGCACATAACCAGCATGTCCAGCACATAACTAGCATGTACAGCACATAACCAGCATGTCCAGCACATAACTAGCATGTACAGCACATAACCAGGATATAGAGCACATAACCAGCATGTAAACCACATAACCAGCATATACAGCACATAACCAGCACATACAGCTCATAACCAACATGTCCAGCACATAACTAGCATGTAAAGCATGTAAACCACATAACCAGCATGTCCAACACATAACCAGCATGTCCAGCACATAACCAGCATGTCCAGCACATAACCAGGATATAGAGCCCATAACCAGCATGTCCAGCACATAACCAGGATATAGAGCCCATAACCAGCATGTAAAGCACATAACCAACATGTACAGCACATAACCAGCACGTACAACACATAACAAGCATGTACAGCACATAACCAGGATATAGAGCACATAACCAGCATGTAAACCACATAACCAGCATATACAGCACATAACCAGCACATACAGCTCATAACCAACATGTCCAGCACATAACTAGCATGTAAAGCATGTAAACCACATAACCAGCATGTCCAACACATAACCAGCATGTCCAGCACATAACCAGCATGTCCAACACATAACCAGGATATAGAGCCCATAACCAGCATGTCCAGCACATAACCAGGATATAGAGCCCATAACCAGCATGTAAAGCACATAACCAACATGTACAGCACATAACCAGCACGTACAACACATAACAAGCATGTACAGCACATAACCAGCATGTCCAGCACATAACCAGCATGTCCAGCACATAACTAGAATGTAAAGCACCTATCCAGCATGTCCAACACATAACCAGCATGTACAGCATATAACCAGCATGTCCAACCAGCATATTCAGCACATAACCAGCATGTACAGCACATAGCCAGCATGTCCAACACATAACCAGCATGTACAGCACATAACCAGCATGTAAAGCACATAATCAGGATATAAAGCACATAACCAGCATGTAAAGCACATATCCAGGATGTACAGCACATAACCAGCATGTAAAGCACATATCCAGGATGTACAGCACATAACCAGCATGTCCAACACATAACCAACATATTCAGCACATGAAGAAATACTATTTGCTATTCACTTCTGGCTTCTGCTGAGAAGTCTTCTTCCAAGTCGTCATTTATTGGACAATAAAATAGAAATAGCATGTCCAAGTTATCTCTCAGAGATGCCTCATCTTGTAAATCCCACTACAACAGAGGCACACACTTGTATGAAATGTTGTTTATCACTTTTTTTGGGGTGACCTCATTGAAGTTCATTTGGAAGCAAATGGAAGTTCAGACTGATTTATTGCTAGCTGGAGTCCATGGATTTCACAGAGAAATCCAAATAGTAGATTTTCACCTCTGCAGCTGAAGAGCCTCCATTCTGCAAGTTGTAAGTCATGTCCTCAAGTATGCCTTTAGCTGTCTGCACCATGCCATGCACTCACCCCTCCTGCTTTCATTCATGATAGGAACTGACACTGCTTCTTGACAGCCACATTCAGAGCAGGTGTATTTACAAAGAAATGCAATTGTACACATTTTTGCCCATACCTTAACAGGTGTGATCAATACCCACTTAAATCCAATTTTATTTCATATCTCTATCCCTCTATCACTCTATCTCTATCACTATCTCTCCATATATATCTTTATCTCTCACGCTGTATCTCTCTATCACTCTATCACTATGTCTCTCTATCTCTCTCTCTCTACATATCCATATCTATATACGTCTCCATCTCTCTCACTCCATCTCTTTCTATGTCTCTATCACTCTCTCTGTATCACTGTCGCTTTATTTCTCTCTATATATTTCTATCTCTCTATTTCTCTATCTCTATCTCTCTATCATCTCCATCTCCATCTCCATTCCTTCTCCATCTCCATCTCCATCTCCATCTCCATCTCCATCTCCATCTCCATCTCCATCTCTATCACTATCACTCTATCACTATCTCTCTATTTCTATATCTCTATCATCTCTATCTCTCTATCATCTGTCTCCTCTATCTCTATCTCTATCTCTATCTCTATCTCTATCTCTATCTCTATCTCTATCTCTATCAATCTCTATCACTATCTCTCTATGTCTCTATCTCTATCATCTCCATCTCTCTATCATCTCTATCTCTATCCCTATCTCTATCTCTATCCCTATCTCTATCTCTATCTCTATCTCTATCTCTATCTCTATCTCTATCTCCATCTCTATCTCTATCTCTATCTCCATCTCCATCTCCATCTCCATCACTCCCTCTATCACTATCTCTATATTTCTATATCTCTATCATCTCTCTCTACCATCTCTTTCTATCTCTATCACTCTCTGGCTCTATCTCTATCATATCTCTCTATCATCTGTCTCCTCTCTCTCTCTATCTCTATCACTCTATCACTATCTCTCTATCTCTCTATCTCTATCATCTCCATCTCTCTATCATCTCTATCTCCATCTCTATCTCTATCTCTATCTCTATCTCTATCTCTATCTCTATCTCTATCTCTATCTCTATCACTCTCTATCACTATCTCTCTATCTCTCTATCTCTATCATCTCCATCTCTCTATCATCTCTATCTCTATCTATCTCTATCTCTATCTCTATCTCTATCTCTATCTCTATCTCTATCTCTATCTCTATCTCTATCTCTATCTCTATCTCTATCTCTATCTCTATCTCTATCTCTATCTCTATCTCTATCTCTCTGTCTCTCACTACCTATCTCTCTGTCTCTATCTCTCTGTCTGTATCATCTATATAGGCCATGGTAGAACTGTCAAAGTTACTCTTGGATGGTGCTTACCTGAGGCCCTTAAATTCATCTCTATGAATAATTACAATCTGATTTCACAAGGAAAAATATTTCATAGAAGCTGTTCTCTTTACTTGCTGTCACAGTTATGCCTGGCACTTGACAGACACAATGTATGCAAATGTAGAGCTATGTTAAACAGTAAGTTCCTAGAATCATAGCATTGTTAGGGTTAGAAGGGACCTCAAGGACAATCTAGTTCCAAAGCCCCTAACATGGGCAGGGACACAGTATCACAGTATCACCAAGGTTGGAAGAGACCTCAAGGATCATCGAGTCCAACCTGTCACCACAGACCTTATGACTAGACCATGGCACCAAGTGTCACATCCAATCCCCTCTTGAACACCTCCAGGGATGGTGACTCCACCACCTCCCTGGGCAGCACATTCCAATGGCGAATGACTCTCTCAGTGAAGAACTTTCTCCTCCCCTCCAGCCTAAACTTCCCCTGGCACCTCACACTACCTCAGGTTGGTCACAGCCACATCCAGCCTGGCCTTAAAAACCTCCAGGAATGTAACTTCCACCACTTACCTGGGCAACCTGTTTCAGTCTCTCACCACCCTCATGGGGAAGAATTTCTTCCTAACATCCAATCTCAATCTGGTTTTGCTCCATTCTCCCCAGTCCTATCATTACCTAACATCTAAAAAGCTTGCTTGTAGCCCCCTTCAGATACTGGAGGGCTACTACAAGGTCTCCTCAGAGCCTTCTGTTCTCCAGACTCAACAGCCCCAACTCTCTCATTCTGTCTTTATAGGAGAGGAGCTCCAGCCTTCTGATCATCCTTGTGGCCCTTCTCTGGACACATTCCAGCACTACCAGATTCTTCCTGTAGTAGGGGGTCCAGAACTGGACACAGTACTCCAGGTGGGGTCTCACCAGAGTGGAGTAGAGGAGGAGAATCACCTCCCTTGCCCTGCTGGCTACACTTCTTTTCAACAGATTTAAGTAATCTGTTTCTTTTCCTAAAGGTTTTCCTGTCAACCTAAATTGTTCTCTGATTATTTTGGGCATTATTTCTCCTTTGCACATTGTTCTTTAAGAGCAATCTCTCAGACAGCAAAAGAAAGAACTGTGAACAAGCCTTTTATGACAGAATGTGGTTAGTCCTCTGGAATAAGGCAGGCTGTTGAAGGTCAAAGTGTCAGAAGAAATGCAAGGCTCCAAGAGGAATGTAAGGCATTACCAACTCCATAATTTATGGACTGTACTGACACAATAGATGTTACTGCCAATCTCCCTCTCCAAAGGCTGCATCCTAATTACAAAGCACCTACCAAACCCTATATAGTTTGGTGGGTTTTTTTAAGGAAACAAGGACTGTGGGCCAGATCTGAAGGAGGAGGAGGGGATTCAAACACTTCCAGCAGGGAGGAGTGAACATCTGCTTATCCAAAGCATGTGAAGGAGGAAGGGCCTGCTCTGTCAGTCAGCATTAATGAAAGTGAAAACCCTGTGCTTTGGTTATTTATTTGCTATAAAATCACAGAATCATAGAATCACCAAGGTTGGAAGAGACCTCAAAGATCATCAAGTCCAACCTGTCACCAAAAACCTCATGACTAAACCATGGCACCAAGTGCCACATCCAATCCCCTCTTGAACACCTCCAGGGATGGTGACTCCACCACTTCCCTGGGCAGCACATTCCAATGGCTAACAACTCTCTCAGTGAAGAACTTTCTCCTCACCTTCAGCCTAAACTTCCCCTGGTGCAGCTTGAGACTGTGTCCTCTTGTTCTGGAGCTGGTTGCCTGAGAGAAGAGACCAACCCCCTCCTGGCTACAACCTCCCTTCAGGTGGTTGTAGACACCAACAAGGTCTCCCCTGAGCCTCCTCTTCTCCAGGCTAATCAACCAGAGCTCCCTCAACCTCTACTCACAGGGCTGTACTCCAGACCCCTCCCCAGCCTTGTTGCCCTTCTCTGGACACCTTCAAGTGTCTCAATGTCCTCACAGTTGCATTTCTTTCAGCTGCTCATTTACACTAGTGGAAGACCTTTCCTGCATTCCCCAGATGAGGCAAACACATCCATCTCACAGCAATCCCTTGCAACACTTGACATGATGTTGTCCCAGCTGAATGTGACCTGCTGCTATCCGGGGAGGTGGTGGAGTCACCATTTGAAGTGTTTAAGAAGAGACTGAATGGGGCACTTGGTGCCATGGTTTAGTTGATTAAATGGTTTTGGGTGATAGGTTGGACTGGATGATCTCAAAGGTCTTTCCCAACCTGGTTGATTCAATTCAGTCCAATTCCATTCAGTTCAGTTCAATTCCATTCCATTCAGTTCCATTCCATTCCATTCCATTCCATTCATTCCATTCCATTCCATTCCATTCCATTCCATTCAATTCAATTCAATTCAATTCAATTCAACTCAATTCAATTCAATTCAATTCAACTCAACTCAACTCAATTCAACTCAATGCAATTCAATTCAACTCAACTCAATTCAATTCACAGTATCACAGTATCACAGTATCACTTAGGTTGGAAAGGACCTCGGGGATCATCAAGTCCAACCTATCAACACAGACCCCATGACTAGACCATGGCACCAAGTGCCACGTCCAATCTCCCCTTGAACGCCTCCAGGGTCGATGACTCAACCACCTCCCTGGGCAACCCGTTCCAATGCCGAATGACTCGCTCGGTGAAGAACTTCCTCCTCACCTCGAGTCTGAACCTCCCCTGGTGCAGCTTGAGACTGTGTCCCCTCGTTCTGGTGCTAATTGCCTGGGAGAAGAGGCCAACCCCCTCCTGGCTACAACCACCTTTCAGGTAGGTATAGAGGGCAATGAGGTCACCCCTGAGCCTCCTCTTCTCCAGGCTAAACAATCCCAGCTCCCTCAGCCTCTCCTCATAGGGCTTGTGTTCAAGGCCTCTCCCCAGCCTTGTTGCCCTTCTCTGGACACGCTCAAGTGTTTTGATGTCCTTCTTAAACTGAGGGGCCCAGAACTGGACACAGTACTCAAGGTGCGGCCTAACCAAAGCAGAGTACAGGGGCACTATGACCTCCCTGCTCCTGCTGGCCACACTATTCCTAATGCAGGCCAGGATGCTATTGGCCCTCCTGGCCACCCGGGCACACTGCTGGCTCATATTCAGGTGGCTGTCGATCAGCACCCCCAGGTCCCTCTCTGTTTGGGAGCTCTCCAGCCACTCTGACCCCAGCCTGTAGCTCTGCATGGGATTGCCGTAGCCAAAGTGCAGCACTCGGCACTTGGACTTGTTGAATGCCATCCCATTGGACTCTGCCCATCTGTCCAGTCGGTCGAGGTCCCTCTGCAGAGCCTTTCTACCCTCTAACTGGCTAACATCTGCCCCTAACTTTGTGTCATCTGCAAACTTGCTGATGACTGACTCTACCCCTTCATCCAGATCATCAATGAAGATGTTGAAGAGGACAGGGCCCAGCACTGATCCCTGGGGGACACCCCCAATTCAATTCAATTCAACTCAACTCAATTCAACTCAACTCAACTCAATTCAATTCAACTCAATTAAATTCAACTCCTATTCTATTCTATTCTATTCTATTCTATTCTACTCTACTCTACTCTACCCTATCCTATCTTATCCTATCCTATCTTGTCCTACCCTATCCTATCCTATCCTATCCTATTCATCTTTGAGCTATCTAAGCTTTAGAGCAAAGCTGAAGTCAATACAGCTCTTTAACATGCATCATTATTCACATCTCTACAGTTTGGTCATGCTAAGTTTCTGCTTTTCTTGTACCTTTATTTTTTTCCTTGGTTTGTTTTTTTTTTTTACATCAGGGCACAAAAATGCTGCTTAAAATTTTTACCTTTTTAAGCCTGGAAAAAGTAGTGTCTAGAACACTCTGTGCAGACATCTCCCTGAAAGCTGGCACAGTCATTAAAATAAAAAAAAAAAAACCCAAAGGATACAATGAACAATTCAGCAAATGTGGGAAGAAAAGGGTTTTGGTGAGTTTTGAGTCATCACTCTCGACATTAATGAATGAGATGTCCAAAATCCACCATTTCCAAGCTCAAAAACTGATGAGCAAATCCCTCCCTTGAATGGTTCTGACTGGTTGCCAGTGGCCAATTCCCCACATCCCAGACAACAGACATAACTTCAAGACATAAATAACCCTCTTGGTAGAATTGGCATACAGACTTGCAGTGGGGGAAATAGCATTTGACCATGACCATTGATGAATTAATTTGTTCCTTTCCTTGTGTAAAAATGAGTGGTGCTGTGATTTGAAAGCAAATTCAGTGAGTTTTAGAACCTATTCACAGGATCACAGGATGTCAGGGGTTGGAAGGGACCTCCAAAGGCATCACTGAGTCCAACTCCCCTGCCAGAGCAGGACCATACAGTCTAGCTCAGGTCAGACAGGAACACATCCAGACAGGCCTTGAAAGGCTCCAGAGAAGGAGACTCCACAACCTCTCTGGGCAGCCTGTTCCAGTGCTCTGTGACCCTTACAGTGAAGAAGTTCCCCCTTGTGTTGAGGTGGAACCTCCTGTGCTGCAGCTTACATCCATTGCTCCTTGTCCTATCCCAGGGAGCAAGTGAGCAGAGCCTGTCCCTCCCTACTCTCCAGCTTAAACTCAAATGGCACACTGAGCACTGCCACTGAAAGGTATTTTTTGCAGCTGGATTTCTCTCAGCCCAGTGTTAGCATTAAGCATTTAGTGAGTTCCTTTTAAAGCCAATTCACCAGTGCTTGCCATTATATAGCCACTAACTCATTTTCATTTAACCTCTGAGACCTTCTGATCTTTCAGAATGAGACTGTTTCAAAAGTCATGAAGATTATTTGCTGAAGTTTAATAATACCCACTTGGCTGTGAGGCAACAGTGTGAACTTGCAGCTCAGAAGGGCAATCATATCCTAGGCTGCATCAAAAGAAGTGTGGCCAGCAGATCCAGCGAGGTGATTCTGCCACTCTGCTCTGGTGAGACCTCACCTGGAGTAGTGAAGGCAGGTTTGGAGCCCTCAGTGCAGGAAGGACATGGAGCTGATGGAGAGGGTGCAGAGGAGGGCCATAAAAAGGATCAGGGGGTTGGAGCGCCTCTGCTATGAGGAGAGGCTGAGGGAGCTGGGGGTGCTCAGCCTGGAGGAGGGAAGGCTCTGGGGAGCACTGTAATGGGTTGAATGCTCAAACCACTACAAGAACACACAGTGGTCTTCCAATACCTGAAGAGGGCCTACAAGAAGGCTGCAGGGAGACAGTATACAAAGGTATGCAGTGATGGGATGAGGGGCAATGGTTTGAAATTATAGAAGGGTAGATTTAGATTGGATGTTAGGAACAAGTTCTTCACCATGAGGGTGGGGGATCACTGGAACACGTTGCACTGGGAAGTAGCTGAAATTCCATGCCTGGAAATATTCAAGGTGAGGCTCTGGGCAATCTCATCTAGTGGAGGATGTACCTGCTCACTGCAGGGGAATTGGATTTGGGATGCCTCTTCCAACTCAAACCATTCTATGAGGACCTGTCCCATGAGGACAGACTGAGAGAGTTGGCTGTTAAGTCTGGAGAAGAGAAGGCTCTGAGGAGAACTAATTGTGGCCTTCCAGTGTATGAAGGGGGCTACAAGAAAGCTGGGGAGGGACTTTTGAGGGTGTCAGGGAGTGATAGGACTGGAGCAAAAGTAGAAATGGGTAGATTCAGATTAGATGTTAGGGAGACGTTCTTCCCCATGAGGGTGGTGAGACACTGGCACAGGTTGCCCAGGGAGGTGGTGGAAGCCTCATCCCTGGAGGTATTGAAGGCCAGGCTGGATGTGAGAATAGAATAGAATAGAATAGAATAGAATAGAATAGAATAGAATAGAATAGGAATAGAATAGAATAGAATAGAATAGAATAGAATAGAATAGAATAGAATAGAATAGGAATGGAGCAGACCAGGTTAGAAAAGACCTTTGAGATCATCGAGTCCAACCTATCACCCAACACCATCTAATTAACTAAACCATGGCACCAAGTGCCTCATCCAGGCTCTTTTTAAGCACCTCTAGTGATGGTGACTCCACCACCTCCCTGGGCAGCACATTCCAATGGCAAATCTCTCTTTCTGTGAAGAACTTCTTCCTAACATCCAGCCCAAACCTCCCCTGGTGCAGCTGCCTGGGAGAAGAGACCAACCCCCACCAGGCTACAACCTCCCTTCAGGGAGTTGTAGACAGCAATAAGGTCTCCCCTGAGCCTCCTCTTCCCCAGGCTAAACAACCTGATTTAGCGTGTGCGGTTGGAACTTGATGATCCTTGAAGTCCCACCAGCCCTGTCCATTCCATGATTCTATGGTTGTAAGTGCTCCAAGTGCCTCCAAGTGCTCTAAACCATTAAACCCATAGCTAGGCAGCTGGTGCTTCTTTGGTTCTATGATTTTATTATCAATTCCAATGAATAGTCAATAAATGTTTACACTGCTGTACCCTGGTTCAAGTAACCAGCTATGCATTTGCAGGACACCACAATCTTCTCCTCCAACATCTTTAGCTGCTTTTATATCCCCCTTTTCAAAGTCACCTCCTTTAGGGGAGTCTCAGCATGATCTATTAATAGCATTTAAAAGCAAATGTCTTTCAAAACCCATCAGATCATTCTTGAATAGCATGTCTTCTGGAAATAATTCAATATGACTGCTTCAATTAAGGGTTGAGAGATTAAAAGAAACCTTTCACTGTCTGATTTAAGACAGTTTCTGTGGCAGTTATATTTTAAAAGTATATATGGGTTTTTTTGCAAGACTGACTACTCTCCTAAGCATTTCCTTCCAACAATATCTGTGGGAATGAGCAATTTGGTTTCTTATTCTCTCCTGGCTACCTACATAGATTTGGAGAGGTTTTTCCTTTATCAAGTAAGGTAACAGAGCACATACAGAAATATTAGATCTTTCTCTGTGACTTTTTGTGCTGTTAGCCATCTGCATGGTCTGCTCAGTAGAGTAGAGTATTAGGATAGGATAGGATAGGATAGGATAGGATAGGATAGGATAGGATAGGATAGGATAGGATAGGATAGGATAGGATGGAATGGAATGGAATGGCATGGAATGGAATGGAATGGAATGGAATGGAATACTATAGAATATTATAGAATAGAATAGAATAGAATAGAATAGAATAGAATAGAATATTATGGAATGGAATGGAATGGAATGGAATGGAATGGAATGGAATAGAATAGAATAGAATAGAATAGAATAGAATAGAATAGAATAGAATAGAATAGAATAGAATAGAATAGAATAGAATAGAATAGAATTAACCAGGTTGGAAAAGACCTTCGAGATCATTGTGTCCAACCCATCACCCAACACCATCTAATCAACTAAACCATGGCACCAAGCACCCCATCAAGTCTCCTCCTCAACACTCAGCCAATTGCAGCCTTTCAGAAAGCAAATAAACCTTACCTTAGTTATGGGAGATGGATCTTGCCCTCATTTTGCAGCAACTCATTTTTGGGCACCTAGGTTTTGGTATAAGAGTGAGTCATGGAATCACAGAATCAATAAAGTTGGAAAAGACCTCAGAGATCATCAAGTCCAACCTGTCACCCAACACCTCATGACTAACTAAACTGTGGTACCAAGTGCCACATCCAATCCCCTCTTGAACACCTCCAGGGATGGTGACTCCACCACCTCCCTGGGCAGCACATTCCAATGGCCAACAACTCTTTCTGGGAAGAACTTCGTCCTCACCTCCAGCCTAAACTTCTACTGCTGCATCTTGAGACTGTGTTCATAAAACAATTTATAATGGTAGGGAATTCTGGAGGCCATCTGATCACACATCCAGAATATCAAAGTCATGCTACAGGATAGCTTTGACCCATAGCCTTTACATCCCTGTCCCCACCTCTATGAATTTGCTGAGCTTGAGGTCTCTCTGTCCGGGTGATTGATGAAGGATGTTAATCAGTGTCAGCCTCAGGTACAGCCCCTCAGGAAACTCACTAGTTCACAGCAACCAGATGGATTTCAAACCACTAATTACAACTCTTTGAGACTGAGGTAAGGCCTGTAATTCCCTGGGGCTTTCCTTTCTTGTTGGTTTTGTTTCTCTTTTTTTGAGAATGAATGGGACAGGAGTTGTTGGGGTTTTTTTCAGTCTCCCCCAGTTGCTGTGACCTCCCAAAGAGGAGACTTAGCAGCTGCTTCAACACTCCACTCTGGTAAGACCCCAACTGGAGTACTGTGTCCAATTCTGGAGCCCCTATTCCAGGAAGGATCTGGAGGTGCTGGAAGGTGTCCAGAGAAGGGCCATGAGGATGAGCAGAGGGCTGGAGCTGCTCTGCTATGAGGACAGACTGAGGGAGTTGGGGCTGTTGAGTCTGGAGAAGAGAAGGCTCTGAGGAGACCTTATTGTGGCCTTCCAGTATCTGAAGGGAGCTATATCCAGTCTAAATGTACTCTGTGGGCAACACTGAGAACACCTTGAGTCTCAAACTCTTAATCCTAGCTCTCTGTGTTTCTATACAAATGTGCAGGAAGATGGGAAGTCAAGGGATGCAGAAAGTCACTAGACCCTGTGAGAGATCACAGACAGAATCAACCAGGTTGGAAGAGGCCTCCAAGATCATCAAGCCCAACATATTACCTCACACCCCCTAATCAACTAAACCATGGAACTAAGTGCCTCATCCAGGCTTTTCTTAAACACCTTCAGGGATGTTGACTCCACCACCTCCCATTCTTATGTCCAATCTCTCTTTCTGGGAAGAACTTCTTCCTGAGATCAAGCCTAAACTTTCCCCTGCACAGCTTGAGACTGTGTCCTCTTGTTCCATTGCTGCTTGCCTGGGAGAAGAGACCAACCCCCACCTGGCTACAACCTCCCTTCAGGGAGGTGCAGGCAGCAATATGGTCTCCCCTGAGCTCCTCTTCTCCAGGCTAAACAGCCCCAATCCTTCCTAGTCCTGAACCTTGATAGCTCAACCCTATAGCCTTCTTTCAAGGCATGAGAGGACAGCTATTTGGTTTTCAGTTGTTGGGTTTTGTTTAACCAGCAGCCCCATGACTTCCAATGGCTGGAGTTGGTGATCTTAGAGGTCACTTTTATGACTCATACACTTGCACAGGACATGGGAAGCCTGGGTCCTAGGCTGTGTTCAGAGAAAGAAGTTTAAGCTGTCCTCCTTCACAGCCTGAGAGAGTGTTCCAACAGCAGCACAGACTATGTTGGGCTAGAAGAAAATGTGGTGGGTTCAGTTCTCTCTGCTGGAGCTGTTCCACCTTCGTGAAGGAATTCAGGATTTGGTAGGCCAAGAATGTCACTTTCCAGCCAAGCCATTTAGGGGACTCTCTGAGAAATAGGAAAACCTGGGTTCCAAACCCCTGCTCCAAGAGACTGTTTATTTTGGTGCACTGGGCAATCGTTCGCTAGAACGCGTGGAGCCTCCAAGGCAAAGCATGATGTTTGTGTCTCTCTGCTGGAACATACATGACAGGGAAACTGAAAACATCAGCCTTCAGGCATGACTGACTCCAGAGGGAAACACCCAGATGCTTCCTTCAGCAGATTTTGCTATTTTTCAATCTAATTTGAAGAGTATGCTCCCATCCCCAGAGCCAGCTTCCCCTGCACAGCTAAATCATTGACTCACCGAGTTGTGCTGTTCAGCCTGCTCTTTCCAGCAGTGACACTAACTAGGGAATCAACACATTTTCTGGCTGAAGATGTGGAAGGTACCTGTTCCCTTCACATCACAGTATGTCTATACTCCTTTCCAGTAGAATCATAGAATGACAGAATTGTCAGAGTTGGAAGGGACCTCAAGGATCAGCCAGCTCCAAACCCCCTGCCATGGGCAGGGACACCTCACACTACAGCAGGTTGCTCACAGCCACATCCAGCCTGGCTGCAAACACCTCCAGGGATGAGGCTTCCTGAACAACCTGTTCCAGTCTCTCACCACCCTCATGGGGAAGAACTTCTTCCTAACATCCAATCTGAATCTACACACTTCTAGTTTTGTTCCATTCCCCCTAGTCCTATCACTCCCTGACACCCTCAAAAGTCCCTCCCCAGCTTTCTTGTAGCCCCCTTCAGATACTGGAAGGTCACAATTAGGTCACCTGGGAGCCTTCTCTTCGCCAGACTGAACAGCCCCAACTCTCTCAGTCTTTCTCCATAGCAGAGCAGCTCCAGCCCTCTGCTCATCCTTGTGGCCCTTCTCTGCATATATTCCAGGACCTCCAGACCCTTCCTGTAATAGGGGCTCCAGAACTGGATTCAGTGCTCCAGGTGGGGTCTCACTGCAGACTAGAGTGGAGCAGACCAAAGTTTGTCTGAACAAATTCTTTGCTGCTAAAACTAGGAAGAATTTTTAGAGAAACACACAGATGGGGTGGGGGGAAGGGGGAAGGGGGCAAAGGCCAAGCAAAAAGAGAGAAACCCAAATTCCTTTTTAGACTTGTGAATTGCATAAGCTGTGGTGAATTGTCTAGTCAGTGTTTGTCTACATGTGGTCTGAATATCTCTTTGGGGAAGGTCCTGTGTTTAAATGCATATAGGTTTGGTGTGTTGGGGTTGTGTTTTGTTTTTTTCTTGAAGAGAGATTAAAATCCCAGGAGCTGTGATGCCAACAGCAAATTGCAGGGCGTTTCCTTCATCCTGGAACAATCATCCTGCCAGAAACATAGATTGTGTTTTCAGCACAGCCCAGGACGTGGTTCAGAGGGGGGAAAAAACCAACACACACACACACACAGAGGCACACTTTCTCTGTTCCCACTGCAGTAAGTGCACTTCACTTTCAAAGTATAGGGTACCCTGCCCAAGGGCGTTTCAAGAATCAAACACTTTTCCATAGGAGCAGAAGCTTCAGAACCATTCAGTGTTCTTTCATTCGGGATTTGAGGCCTGAATTGCCCTTGCAGCCCAGAAAGCCAATCAGAATTTAATAGAATTTAATAGAATTTAATAGAATAAACCAGGTTGGAAGAGACCTTCAAGATCATCGTGTCCAACCCATCAACCAATCCAACCCACCTAAACAACTAACCCATGGTACCAAGCACCCCATCAAGTCTCCTCCTCAACACCTTCAATGATGGTGACTCCACCACCTCCCCAGGCAGCCCATTCCAATGGGCAATCACTCTCTCTGTGTAGAATTTCTTCCTAACATCCAGCCTAAACCTCCCCTGGAGCAGCCTGAGACTGTGTCCTCTTGTTCTGGTACTGGCTGCCTGGGAGAAGAGACCAGATCCTGGGCTGCATCAAAAGAAGCATGGCCAGCAGGGCAAGGGAGGTGATCCTCCCCCTCTACACAGCTCTGGGGAGACCCCACCTGGAGTACTGCATCCAGTTCTGCAGCCCCTATTACAAGAGGGATGTGCCCCTATTACAAGAGGGATGTGTTTAGGCAGTGACTGGCTGGAAAGCAGCCCTGAGGAGAGGGACTTGGGAGTGCTGGGGGATGAGAAGCTCAACATGAGCTCTCAATGTGCACTTGCAGCCCAGAAGGGCAATCAGATCCTGGGCTGCATCAAGAGAAGTGTGGCCAGCAGGTCAAGGGAGGTGATCCTCTCCCTCTACTCAGCTCTGGTGAGACCCCACCTGGAGTACTGCCTCCAGTTCTGGAACCCCTATTACAAAATGGATATGGATATGCTGGAACATGTCCAGAGAAGGGTCTTAGGATAGGTTCCTCTTGCTGGTGTCTTCTTGCTCTGTTGCTGGTTGCCTGGGAGAAGAGACCAACCCCTCCTGGCTACAACCTCCCTTCAGGTAGTTGTAGACAGCAACCCCCAGAATGACAATTCAATTGCCTAAAGTTATAAAAAGTAATTCCTCCTATCCAAATTAAACCTTTGTGGCAAGATGAATAGTTTCTCATCCTTCTCCAGCACCTACACCAGGTCACACAGGAAAACATCCAGGTGGGTTTTGAATATCTCCAGAGAGGGACTCCACAACCCTCCCTGGGCAGCCTGTTCCTCTGTCACACTCAGAGGGAAAAAATGTTTCCTCATGTTTCCATGGAATCTCCTATGCCTCAGCTTCCACCATTGCCCCTTGTGCTGTCTGTCATCACCCAGCAGAGCCTGGCTCCAGCCTCTTGGCACTCACCCTGCACATCTTTATCAGCAGCAATGAGGTCGCCTCTCAGTCTTCTCCTCTCCAAGCTACAGAGCCCTCAGCTCCTCAGTCTCTCCTCATAATGGAGATGTTCCACTCCCTTCATAACTTTTTCCCCTAATTACTTTCTATCCACTTTTGATTCTCACAGGAGATGTTTGTCATTTCTGAGAAATCCCAAGGAAAAAAAAAAACCAAACTCCTAGCATATGCAACAGGTCCAAGTACTACAACTAGCTTAGGGAACAATAGTTTTCAAAACTAAATAACAGCATTCATCTGCATGCAATTCAGATTTATAACGAGATAGTGAGTGAAGAGCTGTCCATGATAGGAATAACTTGCATCACTTCTTGGCAGTGATGTTTGCCATCAGTGACAGCCTACAAAGTATTCTTCCTTTATTACCAGGTGTTGTTGAAAACATCTGTATTGTAAAACTGCATTTTAAATGAGAGTGTTAAAACAAGTTTCCCACAACCACAACTTCCTTCTCTTCTTATGCAGGGGCAAGAACAAGTTGGGGGGTGGGGAGAGAGAAGCAAGTTTGAAGTGTGATGAGGACCAGCACAAGGTAAGACAGCTTCACTAGCAACAATCAAGCTGTCCTGTCTGGAGCACAGCCCTTTGAGGAGAGGCTGAGCGAGCTGGGGTGGCTTAGCCTGGAGAAGAGAAGGCTCAGGGGTGACCTTATTGCTGTCTGTAGCTACCTGAAAGGTGGTTGTAGCCAGGTGGGGGTTGGTCTCTCCTCCCAGGCAACCAGAATACAGAATAAGAATTAGCTAGGTTGGGAAAGACCTCTGAGATCATCAAGTCCAACCTATCACCAACACCTCCTAATCAACTAAACCATGGCACCAAGCACCCCATCCAGTCTCTTCCTAAACACCTCGAGTGATGGTGGCTCCACCACCTCCCTGGGCAGCACATTCCAATGGCCAATCTCTCTTTCCTAACATCCAGCCTGAGCCTCCCCTGGAGGGGAAAGGGAAAGGGAAAGGGAAAGGGAAAGGGAAAGGGAAAGGGAAAGGGAAAGAAAGAAAGAAAAATAAAAGGAGAAAAAGAAAAGGAAAAGGAAAAGAATAAGAAAAAGGGAATGGAAAAGGAAGAGAAAAGAAGGAAAAGAAAAAGAAAAGGAGAAATAAAGAAAAAGAAAGAGAAAAAGAAAAAGAAAATGAAAAAGAAAAAGAAAAAGAAAAAGAAAAAGAAAGAGAAAAAAAGAAAAAAAAAAAGAAAATAAAAGAAAAGAAAAAGAAAAAGAAAAAGAAAAAGAAAAAGAAAAAGAAAAAAAAGAAAAAGAAAAAGAAAAAGAAAAAGAAAAAGAAAAAGAAAAGGAAAAAGAAAAGGAAAAAGAAAAAGAAAAAGAAAAAGAAAAAGAGAAAAGGAAAAGATAAAAGCAGTTTTAATCTAGGGATTGTAGTTTTGAATGAAGATGCTGCAAGCTCTCAAAGTTAATTTGTGTGCCACAACTGCTACCTTTGATGCCTTCTCGCTGCCAAAAGCAGAGAAGCTTCACCAGACACTGTTGGACAGGATCTTCTTGCCCCTCAGAAACCGTCAGTCTGCTTCATTTTGTGACAGGTTGTTGTTCAAGGTTCACAGAAAGAGTTTCGGAGGCAAGAGAGAGGCTGGGGGAGGGGAAGAATAGGACCAGCTGTAGAGCAACATTCAGAGGAAGACCGAGGAGGTAACTCGAAGTGATGCTGATGGAGACTTCTGTCAGAGAGACAGAATCATAGAATCAGTCAGGGTTGGAAGGGACCACAAGGATCAGCTAGTTCCAACGTCCTTGCCATGGGCAGGGACACCCCACACTACATCAGCCTGGCCACAGCCTCAGCCAGCCCGGACTTAAACACCTCCAGGGATGGGGCCCCAACCACCTCCCTGGACAACCCATTCCAGGGTTTCACCACTCTCACAGTGAAGAACCTCCTCCTCACCTCCAGCCTCAATCTCCCCACCTCCAGCTTCATTCCATTCCCACTAGTCCTATCACTGCCTGAGATCCTGAGCAGTCCCTCCCCAGCCTTCCTGTAGGCCCCCTTCAGATCCTGGAAGGCCACAATGAGGTCACCTCGGAGCCTTCTCTTCTCCAGACTGAACAGCCCCAACTCCTTCAGTCTGTCCTCATAGCAGAGCAGCTCCAGCCCTCTGCTCATCCTCATGGCCCTTCTCTGGACACATTCCAGAGGGCATGTCCATGTCCCTCTTGTATTAGGGGCTCCAGAACTGGATGCAGTACTTCAGGTGGGAAACTAAGAGCAAATGCTTTATTTTGTGATAATGTTAAGAGATATTTTCTGCACAAGGGAAAAAAAAGAACAAACAACAAACAAAACCCCAAACAACAAAGTGAGAAAGAGAGAGCAAAACTTCAAAGGTTTCCACGAACAGTGATAGAGAGAAGAAATTACCTCACCGTCAGGAAACAAAGTTGGGTTTATCTCTGCATTTCAGGGAAATCAAGCCCCCAGAGGTCAAGGAGGTTGCTAAATGGGTGGGGGAGAAAGAGAGCCTCTCACAAAATCATCCTCTAATTTAGAGCCAAGGTCAGTGATTCAAGCTTCAATACTCATCTTGAAACCGAACACACAATGAGCATAGGTGGAACCATCCCAACCAGCAATTACCCCGAGCCAGGCAGACAAGAGCTGCAGAAGCAGCTATTGCTGTAAGTGAATTAATGGTTTCCAAACATGACATCAGCCCTGCCACTCTGCTAGCCACTGTTGACTTCTGATGGTGACAACTTGTTAAGCCACAATACTCAGTCACGTGCCTGACATCAGGAAGGTGCAATTGCCACAGGTTGCTGAGCTGCTGAGTGGTCTCAGCTGCAGCTGAGACTTTAACACTCAGATCTCCAGTACTTCAGAACTAAGTATGCCCTATGTGAAACACAAGCCCTGTGAGGAGCAGTTGAGGGAGCTGGGGTTGCTTAGCCTGGAGAAGAGGAGGCTCAGGGGAGACCTTCTTGCTCTCTGCAACTTCTCTCTTCTCTTCTTATGCAGAGGCAAGAACAAGTTGGGGGCTGGGGAGAGAGAAACAAGATTGAAGTGTAATGAGGACCAGCACAAGGTAAGACAGCTTCACTAGCAACAATCTAGCTGTCCTGTCTGGAGCACAAGCCCTGTGAGGAGAGGCTGAGAGAGCTGGGGTTGCTTAGCCTGGAGAAGAGGAGGCTCAGGGGAGACCTTCTTGCTGTCTACAACTCCCTGAAGGGAGCTTGTAGCCAGGTGGAGGTTGGTCTCTTCTCCCAGGCAACCAGCACCAGAACAAGAGGACACAGTCTCAAGCTATGCATGGGGAAGTTTAGGCTTCATCTTAGAAAGAAGTTCTTCCCAGAAAGAGAGATTTGCCATTGGAATGTGCTGCCTAGGGAGGTGGTGGGGTCAACATCCCTGGAGATGTTTAAGAAAAGCCTGGATGAGGCACTTAGTACCATGGTCTCGTTGATTAGCTAGGGTTGGGTGATTAGTTGGACTTGATGAACTTGAAGGTCTCTTCCAACCTGGTTGATTCTGTGATTCTGAAAAGGTGAGCTGGATGCCACTGGAGAAGAGGAGGCTGAGGAGGTATCTTGTTAATGTTTAAAATGAACATAAGTGGAGGGTGTCAAGAAGATGGAGCCAGACTCTTCCCAGTGGTCCCCAGTGACAGGGCAAGAGGCAGTGGGCATAAACTTGAATATGGGAAGATCCAGATAAACATGAGAAGGAACTTCTTTACTTTGAGGGTGGCAGTGCACTGGAACAGGCTACCCAGAGGATGTGGTGGAGTCTCCATCTCTGGAGACGTTCAAGGCCTGCCTGGACATATTCTCATGTGATCTGCTTTATGTCATCCTGCTCTAGTAGTGAGGTTGGACTTTATTATCTTCATAAGCTCCATCCTCCTGGCACTCACCCTGCACATCTTTATCAACAGCAATGAGGTCACCTCTCAGTCTCCTCCTCTCCAAGCTACAGAGCCCTCAGCTCCCTCAGTCTCTCCTCACAAGGAAGATGTTCCACTCCCTTCAGCATTTTTGTGGCTCTGTGATGGACTCTTTCAAGTAGTTCCCTGAGGTCCTTCTTGAACTGGGGGGGCCCAAACTGGACACAGTATTCCAGATGTGGCCTCACCAGGCCAGAGCAGAGAGGGGGGAGAACCTCTCTCAACCTACAAACCACAGCCCTTCTAATCCACCCCAGAATGGAATTTGCCTTCCCGGCCACAAGAAGAGCACATTGCTGGCTCATGGTCAACCTCCCATCCACTAGGACCCCCAAGATCCTTTTCCCCTTCACTGCTCTCCAACACTACAGTCCCAAACCTATACTGATCCATGGGGTTGGTCTTTCCCAGGTGCCAGACTCTACACTTGCTCTTGTTGAATTCCATTCAGTGTCTCCCTGCCCAGCTCTCCAGCCTGCCTAAGTCTCACTGAATAGCAGCACAACCCTCCTGTGCCAGCCACTCCACCCAGTTTTGTGTCATCAGCAAACTTGCAGAGAGTGCTCTCTGTGCCCTCTTCCAGGTCGTTGATGAGTATATTGAACAGGACTGGTCCCAGTACTGACTCCTGAGGGACTCCACTAGGTACAGGTCTCCAACTAGACTCCTTCCCATTGACCACAACTCTCTGACTTCTTTCCTTCAACCAGTTCACAATCCCCCTCACTACCTGATTCCTCTAGAATCATTCTGTGAAAGATGTCAGGTTAGCTTTTTAGCCCCTTGTTTTCCATAGTCATGCAGTACGCTCATACCAAAGGAATTTCTATATAGACAGCACAACAAGGTCAGGCTGGATGTGGTCCTGAGCAACCTGATCTAATGTGAGGGGTCCCTACCCATGGCAGGGGGGGGTTGGAATTAGATGAGCCTTGAGGTCCCTTCCAATCCTCACAGTTCTATGATTGTGTTTGAATACCACTAAGCCAAGGTTGCTGCTGTTGGGTGATGGGGGTTTTTTTTATACACCAAGCACAAGAAGCTATCAAAGGGCAGTAGTCAACTCAGTTCACCAACCTTACTGACACTGATCCTGGAGAGCCACCCTCAAGCCACCTCTTCCTTCAGCAATATGCTCTGATTAGGTAAGCTAATTAAACATTAACTGTGTTACAGAACAGGCTAATTGTTGCTTTCAGAAATAAGAGAGCCTGTTAGGGCAGTTAAGAGAACTCAGCATGTCAAAAATCACTGCCTTGATTTCAAGTTATAAGGATAGAGAATCACAGAATCAACCAGGTTGGAAGAGACCTCCAAGGTCATCAAGTCCAACTGATCACCCAACCCTAGCTAATTAATGAGACCATGGCACTGAGTGCCTCACCCAGGATTCTCTTAAACACCTCCAGGGACATCAACCCCACCACCTCCCTGGGCAGCACATTCCAATGGCCAGTCACTCCTTCTGTGAAGAACTTCTTCCTAACATCCAGCCTAAACTTCCCCCTGCACAGCTTGAGACTGTGTCCTCTTGTTCTGCTGCTGGTTTCCTGGGAGAAGAGACCAACCCCCACCTGGCTACAACCTCCCTACAGGGAGTTGTTGAGAGCAAGAAGGTCTCCCTTGAGCGTCCTCTTCTTCAGACTAAGCAACCCCAGCTCCCTCCATCTCTCTTCACAGGGCTTGTTCTCCAGAGCCTTGTTCTCCTTCTCTGGAAAGGTTTGAGCATCTCAACATCTTTCCTGAATCGAGGTGCCCCAAACTGGGCACAGTACTTCAGGTGTGATACCTTCACCTCTTTACCATATGAGCGAGAAAGCCCAAACAATTGCAATACAAGCCCCTCCCCTCCCAGAAAACTAGGCACTCTGTATGACACTGATAATTCATCATAGGCTTACAGGAAAGCATCTAACAGACACCAGCAAAATATTGTGAGAACGGGAGAATAATTCCACTGAGTCACTAAGGAAAAATCAAAGCTGCTTCTGAAAAGGAAGGGACATTATAGTTCACTGACAGCTGCTTGCAAACAGAAATGCAATGAGAAGTTCACCACTGTATTTTCACAGCATCATAGAATGGTCCATGCTGGAAACGACCTCCAAAGGTCATCCAACTTGGCCTCTCCACAGTCAGCAGAGGCTTCCTCTACTAGATCAGGCTGCCCAGGGCCTTGTCAGCCCTTGATTATCTCCAGGGATGGGGGCTCAACCACCTCCCTGGGCATCTTGCAGGGTCCTGCATCTGGGTGGAGGCAATCCCAGGCACAAATCCAGGCTGGGCAGAGAGTGGCTGGAAAGCAGCCCTGAGGAGAGAGACTTGGGGGTGCTGGGGGAGGAGAAGCTCAACAGGAGCTCTCAGTGTGCACTTGCAGCCCGCAAAGCCAATCAGATCCTGGGCTGCATCAGGAGAAGTGTGGCCAGCAGGGCAAGGGAGGTGATTCTCCCCCTCTGCTCAGCTCTGGGGAGACCCCACCTGGAGTACTGCATCCAGTTCTGGAGCCCCTATTACAAGAGGGATGTGGAGGTGCTGGAAGGTGTCCAGAGAAGGGCCACAAGGATGAGCAGAGGGCTGGAGCACCTCTCCTATGAGGACAGACTGAAGGAGTTGGGGCTGTTGAGTCTGGAGAAGAGAAGGCTCCGAGGTGACCTAATTGTGGCCTTCCAGTATCTGAAGGGGGCTACAGGAAGGCTGGGGAGGGACTGCTCAGGATCTCAGGTAGTGATAGGACTAGGGGGAATGGAATGAAGCTGGAGGTGGGGAGATTCAGGCTGGAGGTGAGGAGGAAGTTCTTCCCCGTGAGAGTGGTGAAGCCCTGGAATGGGTTGTCCAGGGAGGTGGTTGAGGCCCTGTCCCTGGAGGTGTTTAAGTCCAGGCTGGCTGAGGCTGTGGCCAGGCTGATGTAGTGTGGGGTGTCCCTGCCCATGGCAGGGGGGTTGGAACTAGCTGATCCTTGTGGTCCCTTCCAACCCTGACTGATACTATGATACTATGATACTTTAGAGTGATGATAATATACGTTGTCTGTTTTACTGAACCCAACCTAACACTCTAAGATTAGTCAATGGTAGATTTGACATGAAACATGAGTTAAAGCATCCATATGAGAGGAAGAGCCGTTTTTGTGGTAGAGCAGAGGAGAAGAGAAGAGAAGAGAAGAGAAGAGAAGAGAAGAGAAGAGAAGAGAAGAGAAGAGAAGAGAAGAGAAGAGAAGAGAAGAGAAGAGAAGAGAAGAGAAGAGAAGAGAAGAGAAGAGAAGAGAAGAGAAGAGAAGAGAAGAGAAGAGAAGAGAAGAGAAGAGAAGAGAATCAACCAGGTTGGAAGAGACCTTTGAGATCATTCAGTCCAACCTATCCCCCAACACCATCTAATCAACTAAACCATGGCACCAAGTGCCTCATCCAACCTCTTCCCAAAGACCTCCAGTGATGGTGACTCCACCAGAACAGGAGGACACAGTCTCAAGCTGTGCCAGGGGAAGTTTAGGCTCGAGGTGAGGAGAAAGTTCTTCACTGAGAGAGTTGTTCATCATTGGAATGTGCTGCCCAGGGAGGTGGTGGAGTCACCATCCCTGGAGGTGTTCAAGAGGGGACTGGACGTGGCACTTGGTGCCATGGTCTTGTCATGAAGTCTGTGGTGACAGGTTGGACTCGATGATCTTTGAGTTCTCTTCCAACCTTATAGATTCTGATATTCTGTGATCCTTAAAATCCCCATATGGGGGGGAGAAAAAAATCAATGCAGAAATTTTAATGGAAGATTTGTTTACCCTGTACATATGAATATAACAATTGCAACAGAGATCCACAGGGAAAAAGAAGTGCTTCCAGCCCACTGGAAGCCAGAGATATACTGAGCTGTACATTGACCCAGGTCAACGTTGAGATCAGGAATAAATCAATAGGGAACGGAGGAGGCCAAAGTTGAAGGCTTCATGATTATCAGCAAACCAAATAAATGGCAGTCAGCCCACACCAAAAGGGCAGTAGATATTCAGATCTCACCATAGGTATAAGAAGGCATATCACTTTCTCATCAAGGATTGTGCAATTGGTTGAGAAATTACTTCCCCTTGCTCCAGAAGGTCAGTGAAGGAAGAACACAATGAAACTAACTGTGACCAAAAGTCAGGGTCCCAAGGCCACCACCAGCCCTGCCAGCCCCTGCATACTCCCAGGGCTCCCTTCACCCTGTCCATGGCACAGGATCCCACTTCAGGACCCTTGGTCCCTGCCCCATTAACATCACAGCAAGGCCAGTCCCCAGCTCCCTATGGCCTTGCCCGGCCATAACCTTGCTCACTATGAGCCTGCTGCCTGGCCCCAGGAGGTGCCTGAAGCTGAGGCTGCCACAGTGCACCTCAGCTGCACTGCTTCTGACTGGGGCAGTGGAACAGGCCCTGGCTTCCAGACACTGCCCTGCCACCCCAGAAGTCACCAGTGTTCCCAACCCTGACATCTTCATCCCCAGTGTTCCCAACCCTGACATCCTCATCACCAGTGTTCCCAGCCCTGACATCCTCACCACCAGTGTTCCCAGCCCTGACATCCTCATCACCAGAGTTCCCAACCCTGACATCTTCATCACCAGTGTTAACAATCCTGACATCCTCATCACCAGTGTTCCCAGCCCTGACATCCTCATCACCAGAGTTCCCAACCCTGACATCTTCATCACCAGTGTTAACAATCCTGACATCCTCATCACCAATGTTCCCAGCCCTGACATCCTCATCACCAGTGTTCCCAGCCCTGACATCCTCATCACCAGTGTTCCCAACCCTGACATCCTCATCACCAGAGTTCCCAACCCTGACATCCTCATCACCAGTGTTCCCAGCCCTGACATCTTCATCACCAGTGTTAACAATCCTGACATCCTCATCACCAGAGTTCCCAGCCCTGATATCCTCATCACCAGTGTTCCCAGCCCTGACATCCTCATCAACAGTGTTAACAACCCTGACATCCTCATCACCAGTGTTCCTAGCCCTGACATCCTCATCACCAGTGTTCCTAGCCCTGACATCCTCATCACCAGTGTTCCCAGCCCTGACATCCTCATCACCAGTGTTCCTAGCCCTGACATCCTCATCACCAAAGTTCCCAGCTCTGACATCCTCATCACCAGTGTTCCCAGCCCTGACATCCTCATGGCAGAGCCATGCACTGGTCAGAAGTACAAACCTGGCAGGTGCTGGCAGAGGCAACTCATTCCCAGTTCCTTGCAAGGGAGACAAAGTCATCCCCCTTCATGTGCTGCTTCTCTTCTGCAGCTGGGACATTGGGTATCAAAACCTGGACAGGTCCACGCTGCTGGCAAATGAGGATGATTAGGGGACTGGAGCACTGCACTGTGAGGTGAGGCTGAAGGACCTGGGGCTGCTTAGTCTGGAAAAGAGAAGACTTAGAGGAGGTTTAATAAATGCTTACATATATCTGAGGGTTGGGAGTCAGGAGGAAGGGGACAGGCTCTGCTCAATTGCTCCCTGGGATAGAACAAGGATCAATGGATGTTAGCTGCAGCACAGGAGGTTCCAACTCAACACAAGGGGGAACTTCTTTCCTGTAAGGGTCTCAGAGCACTGGAACAGGCTGCCCAGAGAGGTTGTGGAGCCTTCTTTTCTGGAGCCTTTCAAGGCCTGTCTGGATGTGTTCCTCTGTGACCTGAGCTAGATTGTATGGTCCTGCTCTGGCAGGGGGGTTGGATTTGATGATCTCTTTGGGTCCCTTCCAACCCCTGACATCCTGTGATCCTGTGAAATGTGACAACCCTTCCTTTTCAATACTCTTAAATCCTTAGGTGAAAGCCTGCACAGCTTAGCTATGTCTCTGGGCAATGTCTGGGATTGGATACAGGAAAGGGAAAATCTTTCCCTGGAAATATTTGGGATGCAGCCATCTAGCTCAGGGAGGTAAAAGGAGAAGAAATGGAGTTTAGTTGTTTGGAGTCATGGATGCTCCACCCATTGGCCCCAGGGTCAGAAAATAGCCTGAGGCCCATTTCATCTCCTAGCATAGTCTGACTCTACAGTCAGCCACTGAGGTTACATCTGTGCTAGTAAACAAGACAGACCACAAACCATTCTTTGATCCTGAAGGCCATAGGTTACAGCAGAGCTCTGGTCTACGTGCTCCTGTCACACAAAACAGAGTGGCAAAATCCATATGACTCTAATTGGGAACATTCTCAGGTCCAATGCCAAGCACTGTTTGGAACAAGAGCTTTGCCTGGCCTGAGTTAAAACTAGTCTGGGACAGTATGCTGGCTATTCAACAGCATGGATGACCAGGACCCATAGTTTAAGCAATGGATTTGTTCAGCTTAACAGTTTAGACAGAGCCTCAGATTTGAACTGCAGGGTGGTATTTTATTCTACTTGTTTGTTTGTTTGTCATCACAGAGATGTTGGAAAACCTGCACTCATTGCTGAGATTTTGTTGGGTTTGCTTCCTGTGTAGCAATTTTTCTCCCCTTCTGCTCTGGTGTGACCCAATCTGGAGTACTGAGTCCAGTTCTGGAGCCACTGTTACAGGAAGGATCTGGGAGTGTTGGAAAATGTCCAGAGAAGGGCCATGAGGATGAGCAGAGGGCTGGAGCTGCTCTGCTGTGAGGACAGACTGAGGGAGTTGGGGCTGTTGAGTCTGGAGAAGAGAAGGCTCTGAGGTGACCTAATTGTGGCCTTCCAGTATCTGAAGGGGGCTACAAGAAAGCTGGGGAGAGACTTTTGAGGGTGTCAGGGAGTGATAGGACTGGGGGGAATAGAACAAAACTAGAAGTGGGGAGATTCAGATTGGATGTTAGGAAGAAGTTGCTCCCCATGAGGGTGGTGAGAGCCTGGCACAGCTTGCCCAGGGAGGTGGTGGAAGTCTCATCCCTGGAGGTTTTGCAGCCAGGCTGGAAGTGGCTGTGAGCAACCTGCTGTAGTGTGAGGTGTCCCTGCCCATGTCAGGGGGCTTGGAACTGGATGATCCTTGAGGTCCCTTCCAACCCTAACAATTCTGTGCTTCTAATACAGATTGGCATAATCCTTGACCATAAGTGTATTGCATGGATTTAGGAAGGGCAGGTCCTGCCTCTCCAACCTGATCTCCTTCTATGATCAGGTGACTGCCTGGTGGATGTGGGGAGGCCTGTGGATGTGGTCTACCTGGACTTCAGCAAGGCCTTTGACACCGTCCCCCACAGCAAACTGCTGACTAAGCTGTCAGCCCGTGGATTGGACCATTACACTCTGTGCTGGGTTAGGAACTGGCTGGAGGGCCGGGCCCAGAGAGTGGTAGTGAACGGTGCCACATCCAGCTGGCAGCCAGTCACTAGTGGTGTCCCCCAGGGATCAGTGCTGGGCCCTGTCCTCTTCAACATCTTCATTGATGATCTGGATGAGGGGGTTGAGTCAGTCATCAGCAAGTTTGCAGATGACACCAAGTTAGGGGCAGATGTTAGTCAGTTAGAGGGTAGAAAGGCTCTGCAGAGGGACCTCAACTGGCTGGACAGATGGGCAGAGTCCAATGGGATGGCATTCAACAAGTCCAAGTGCCAGGTGCTGCACTTTGGCTACGGCAATCCCATGCAGAGCTACAGGCTGGGGTCGGAGTGGCTGAGAGCTCCCAAACAGAGAGGGACCTGGGGGTGCTGATTGATAGCTGCCTAAACATGAGCCAGCAGTGTGCCCAGGTGGCCAAGAAGGCCAATGGCATCCTGGCCTGCATTAGGAATAGTGTGGCCAGCAGGAGCAGGGAAGTCATTGTGCCTCTGTACTCTGCTTTGGTTAGGCCACACCTTGAGTCCTGTGTCCAGTTCTGGGCCCCTCAGTTTAAGAAGGACATTGAGACACTTGAACGTGTCCAGAGAAGGGCAACAAGGCTGGGGAGAGGCCTTGAGCACAGTCCTGTGAGGAGAGGCTGAGGGAGCTGGGATTGTTTAGCCTGGAGAAGAGGAGGCTCAGGGGTGACCTCATTGCCCTCTACAACTACCTGAAAGGTGGTTGTAGCCAGGAAGGGGTTGGTCTCTTCTCCCAGGCAACCAGCACCAGAACAAGGGGACACAGTCTCAAGCTGTGCCAGGGGAGGTTTAGACTCAAGGTGAGGAGAAAGTTCTTCACCGAGCAAGTAATTCGTCATTGGAATGTGCTGCCCAGGGAGGTGGTCGAGTCACCATCCCTGGAGGTGTTCAAGAGGAGATTGGACGTGGCACTTGGTGCCATGGTCTAGTCATGGGGTCTGTGTTGATAGGTTGGACTCGATGATCCCCGAGGTCCTTTCCACCCTAAGTGATACTGTGATACTGTGATACTGTATTGATAATGGGATGTGCAGGAAAGAATAACATAAAGAATGGAAGCAAACAGAGTAGAGTAGAGTAGAGTAGAGTAGAGTAGAGTAGAGTAGAGTAGAGTAGACCAGACCAGGTTGGAAGAGACCTTCAAGATCATCATAAGTGGTCCTCCTTACATATCCTCCCAATTATTCAGCTGTGTCAGCCCCTGAATTTCGAGGACTAGAAGTGTCTTCTGCATACTTTTCAACAGTCCATGAATTTATCCTCCATGAGTTTATTTGATACTCTTTTAGATCCAGTCAAGCTTTCACAACAAAAGCATCCTTTGGCAAGGAGTTTCCCTGCTCTGTAAGAATCATCTTTTTTTTCTATTCTTTTTTTTTTTGCTTTGAACTCAGTTCCTCCACCTACATAAATGTTTGGTTTATGTTTGTTATCACAAACAGCAAATGATGAAACTGTCTTCTTTCCACAGGAGTTGTGATCCTGGAAGCCTCTGGCATTTCTCACCCCTGCACATGTAATTTATTTCATGTATTGTGTTTCATGAAGGGAGGTTGTAGCCAGGTGGGGGCTGGTCTCTTCTCCCAGGCAACCAGCACCAGAACAAGAGGACACAGTCTCAAGCTACTCCAGGGGACGTTCAGGCTGGGTGTTAGGAAGAAGTTCTTCCCAGAAAGAGAGATTGGCCATTGGAATGTGCTGGCCAGGGAGGTGGTGGAGTCACAACTGGAAGTGTTTAAGAAGAGACTGGATGAGGCACTTGGTGCCATGGTTTAGTTGATTGGATGGTGTTGGGTGATAGGTTGGACTGGATGATCACAAAGGTCTTTTCCAACCTGGTTAATTCTATTCTATTCTATTCTATTCTATTCTATTCTATTCTATTCTATTCTATTCTATTGCATTCTATTCTGTTCTGTCTATCCATTCCATTTTTCTTATCTCTGACTGCCTTTACTCCCCTTCACATATTTCCCTACTCCACCCTGCCTTGCACGAGACCTGAGAACTGGAACCACACAAGAATAGAATAGAATAGAATAGAATAGAATAGAATAGAATAGAATAGAATAGACCAGACCAGCTTGGAAGAGACCTTCAAGATCATCGTGGCCAACCCATCAACCAATCCAACCCACCTAAACAACTAACCCATGGCACCAAGCACCCCATCAAGTCTCCTTCTGAACACCTCCAGTGATGGTGACTCCACCACCTCCCCAGGCAGCCCATTCCAGTGGGCAATCACTCTCTCTGTATAGAACTTCTTCCTAACATCCAAACTAAACCTCCCCTGGTGCAACCTGAGACTGTGTCCTCTTGTTCTGGTGCTGGCTGCCTGGGAGAAGAGACCAACCTCTGCCTGTCTACAACCTCCCTTCAGGTAGTTGTAGAGAGCCATAAGGTCACCCCTGAGTCTCCCCTTCTCCAGGCTAAGCAACCTCAGCTCCCTCAGTCTCTCCTCACAGGGCTTGTGTTCCAAACCCCTCACCAACTTTGTTGCCCTTCTCTGGACTCGTTCCAGCAAGTCAACCTCCTTCCTAAACTGAGGGGCCCAGAACTGGACACAGTACTCGAGGTGCAGTTCTGGGCCCCTCAGTTTGGGAAGGATGTTGACAAGGTAACTAACAGGAAGGCAAGCCATGGATTATTAAAGGCCATCTCAGAGCCCAGCACTCCATGTGGGAAATGAGATTGCCCCTTCAGATGTACAACACCTATGATCGATCTGCACTGATTTTTGCCTGTCTCTTTGCTACCCAGCAATTCTTCCAAGGCAGCTGTCATTCAGAACACTCTAATTAGCTCTGTAATTATGACTACTATGCATTCAAATTCAGCATTTGCAGGAATGAAGTAGACTTAGTTAACAAATGCAACACAAAATGTTTCTGCTGCACTCAGTGCTTTATCACATGAGGAATAAAAAGAGTTTCAGGTATTTCCAGGGTGTCAGGTAGTGATAGGATCAAGGCTATGGAACAAAAATAGAAATAGGTAGACTCAGATTGGATGTTAGGAAGAAATTCTTCAGCATGGGGGTGGTGAGAGACTGGCACAGGTTGCCCAGGGAGGTGGTGGAAGCCTCATGCCTGGAGGTTTTTGCAGCCAGGCTGGATGTGGCTGTGAGCAACCTGCTGTAGTGTGAGGTGTCCCTGCCCATGGCAGGGGAAAGGAAAAAGAAAGAAACCAACCCAAAATGATTTCTGGCTGTGAATGAGGTTATAGTTATAATAGACAGAAGGAAGGTGAACTGTGCAATACTATAATGCCAGAGTGCAAAATGCCATTGTTCTGATGGCCCCAAGGCCAGATGAGCTCTCAAGGTCCCCTCCAGCCCCTGACATTTTGTGAAGACACTTTAATTGCTCCAGCCAGTTGAGGGGAGGGAGGGGAGGGGAGGGAGGGGAGGGGAGGAGAGGGAGAGGAGAGGAGAGGAGAGGAGAGGAGAGGAGAGGAGAGGAGAGGAGAGGAGAGGAGAGGAGAGGAGAGGAGAGGAGAGGAGAGGAGAGGAGAGGAGAGGGGGGAGGGAGGAGGGGAGGGGAGGGAGGGGAGGGGGAGGGGAGGGAGAGGAGAGGAGAGGAGAGGAGAGGAGAGAGAGGAGGAGAGGAGAGGAGAGGAGAGGAGAGGAGGAGAGGAGAGGGAGAGGAGAGGAGAGGAGAGGAGAGGGAGAGGAGAGGAGAGGAGAGGGAGAGGAGAGGAGAGGAGAGGAGAGGAGAGGAGAGGAGAGGAGAGGGAGGAGAGGAGAGGAGAGGAGAGGAGAGGAGAGGAGAGGAGAGGAGAGGAGAGGAGGGAGAGGGAGAGGGAGAGGAGAGGGAGGAGGAGAGGAGAGGAGAGGAGAGGAGAGGAGAGGAGAGGAGAGGAGGTACAACCAGTTTGAGTTCCTTATCTCTCCAATGGTACTGTTTAGGATTACCTTTATTTTCCTTTTTACACTCAGCAGTGAATGATTTCCATTTTGCTACTTTTCTGTTCAAGATCTGAGAAGAATTTTAAAAGCATAGCCTAAAACTCCCACAAGAAGGAAAACAAGTGAGGGAAGACAAACAAGTATACTAGGGTAAACATTTTAACTGCATCCAGAAGGAGCACAATGATTTGTACCAAGTTCCAAGTGTCTTGCCTTAGCAGGGAACTTGGCAGGGATGTCATGATGTGACTTTAACCTGCCTAGACAGAGGTCAGAGAAGCTGCCAGAGCAGAAGGGATAGCAAAAATAGATAAGGGAGAATTCAATTACACCCATGCAGACTGAACAACTGTCATAGTGAGGAATGCTACAGAGATACAAGATTTAAATATCATGAAAGGCCACTTGTTAAACTGACCAGTCAGAAAAGCCACAAGTGAAGAAACAATTTGGCTTAGGCTTGAGCAGACAAGATGTGGTTTGCAATGCTGCTTTTGAAGAGTTGCTCTGTAATTATGGCTACTATATATTCAAATTTAGCCTTTGCAAGGATGGAGTAGGTTTAATTTCACACACACACAGAAAGGAGGAAATGGAAAACAAGATAAAAAAGAAGGAGTTTTGTTCAAAACAAATTCAAAGGGACACAAAGAGGGAAATTCTTCCAAGCAGACTTGAGGTTATTTACACAACTCAGCTGGAGTTTCACTGTAAACAGTACCTGTGTGGTGTAGCAGACATGATGGAGGGAAGGGATCCATCCAGAGGGACCTGGAGAGGCTGGAGAGGTGAGCCCATGACAACCTCATGAGGTTCAACATGACCAAGTGCAAGGTCCTGTATCTGGGCTGGGGCAAATCCAAGCACTGATACAGACTGGGCAGGGTCTGACTTGAGAGCAGCTCTGAAGAAAAGGACTTGGGGGTGCAGGGGGATGAGAAGCTCAACAGGAGCCAGCAGTGAGCACTTGCAGCACAGAAAGTAAATCACATCCTGGGCTGCAACAAGAGAAGTATAGCCAGCAGGTTGAGGGAGGGGATTCTCCCCCTCTACTCTACTCTGGTGAGACCCCACCTGGAATACTGTGTCCAGTTCTGGACCTCTGTTCCAGAAAGGATCTGGAGGTGGTGAAAGGTGTCCAGAGAAGGTCCACGAGGGTGAGAAGAGGGCTGGAGCTGCTCTCCTATGAGGACAGACTGAGGGAGTTGGGGCTGTTCAGTTTGGAGAAGAGAAGGCTCCAAGGAGACCTTATTGTGGCCTTCCAGTATCTGAAGGGGGCCTGCAAGGAAGATGGGGTGGGACTTCTTACTTCTTAGGGTGCAGGTAGTGATAGGACTAGGGGGAATGGAGCAAAAGTAGAAATGGGTAGATTGAGATTGGATGTTAAGGAAGAAGCAGTTCCCCATGAGGGTGGTGAGAGACTGGCACAGGTTGCCCAGGGAGGTGGTGGAAGCCTCATCCCTGGAGGTTTTTTGGGTCAGGCTGGATGCGGCTGTGAGCAACTTGATCTAGTGTGAGGCGTCCCTGGCCATGGCAAGGGGGTTGGAGCTGGATGCTTCTTGAGGTTACTTCCAACCCTGACAATTCTATGATTCTAACCAAAGAGGAACAAAAAAAGCCTCATCAAGATCAGGCCCACTGCACCACAATGCAGAAAGGCATTTATATTTTGAAAGATTCCCTGCAAAATGTAGAAGTCCTGTCTGAAGCAGGGAAAAGAAAATCAAACAAACAAAGTATATAAATTCAGATCAATCAAGTTTAAAACCACAAAAGGCAGCAGAAAATGGATTTGAAGATTGAATTGGTTAAAAGAAAAGATGTTTTGTGCACCCTGGCAGAAAATTTGTGGCCTGCAGAGCAAATAGAACTGAAAACAAACAAACAAGTTAAAATAATGGCAACATAAAGAAAAATACATATAGATGAATTCTCTTTATCCAGGTGCACTTCAGGGATGAGTAGCAAACTGCTGGCTAAGCTGTCACCTCGAGGCTTGGACCACAACACTCTGAGCTGGGTTAGGAACTGGCTGGAGGGCTGAGCCCAGAGAGTGGTGGTGAATGGTGTCACATCCAACTGGAGGCCAGGCACCAGTGGTGTGCCCCAGGGATCAGTGCTGGGCCCTGTGCTCTTTAACATCTTCATTGATGATCTGGATGAGGGGGTTGAGTCAGTCATCAGCAAGTTTGTAGATGACACCAAGTTAGGGGCAGATGTTAGTCAGTTAGAGGGTGGAAAGGCTCTGCAGAGGGAACTCGACCAGCTGGACAGATGGGCAGAGTCCAATGGGATGGCATTCAACAAGTCCAAGTGCCGAGTGCTGCACTTTGGCCATGGCAATCCCATGCAGAGCTACAGGCTGGGGTCGGACTGGCTGGAGAGCTCCCAAACAGAGATGGACCTGGGGGTACTGATTGACAGCTGCCTAAACATGAGCCAGCAGTGTGTCCAGGTGGCCAAGAGGGCCAATGGCATCCTGGCCTGCATTAGGAATAGTGTGGCCAGCAGGAGCAGGGAAGTCATTGTGCCCCTGTACTCTGCATTGGTTAGGCCACACCTTGAGTCCTGTGCCCAGATCTGGGCCCCTCAGATTAAGAAGGACATCGAAACACTTGAACGTGTCCAGAGAAGGGCAACAAGGCTGGGGAGAGGCCTTGAGCACAAGCCCTATGAGGAGAGGCTGAGGGAGCTGGGATTGTTTAGCCTGGAGAAGAGGAGGCTCAGGGATGACCTCATTGCCCTCTACAACTACCTGAAAGGTGTTTGTAGCCAGGTAGGGGTTGGTCTCTTCTCCCAGACAACCAGCACCAGAACAAGAGGACACAGTCTCAAGCTGCACCAGGGAGGTTTAGGATTAATGTTAGGAAGAAATTCTTCCTAGAAAGAGAGATTGTCCATTGGAATGTGCTGCCCAGGGAGGTGGTGGAGTCAACATCACTGGAGGTGTTCAGGAGGAGACTTGATGGGGTGCTTGGTGCCATGGTTGAGTTGATTAGACGGTGTTGGGTGATAGGTTGGACTTGGTGATCTCTGAGGTCTTTTCCAACCTGGTTAATTCTATTCTATTCTATTCTATTCTATTCTGTTCTATTCTATTCTATTCTATTCTATTCTATTCTATTCTATTCTATTCTATCCCATCCCATCCCATCCCATCCCATCCCATCCCATCCCATCCCATCCCATTCTATTCTATTCTATTCTATTCTATTCTATTCTATTCTATTCTATTCTATTCTATTCTATTCTATTCTATTCCATTCCATTCCATTCCATTCCATTCCATTCCATTCCATTCCATTCCATTCCATTCCATTCCACACTCACACTCTAAAAATGTCCCCTCCCCAGCTTTCCTGTAGGCCCCCTTCAGATACTGGCTTGTGCCCTTTGTCACATTTGGCTGCATGATGTGAACCAGGGAGTAGCCAGCGAGCCTGACACGAAGGACATGCATCCTGCAAAGCCTAAAACCAGAGCAATGTTCCAGCATGTAGCTGTTGTTACAGAGTGATGCACATGAAAGCTGGAAACACAGCTGCTGTGAAATACCACTGACAAGAATAGCCACTTGTGAGAGGAGAAAATGAGCATTCAGCCTTGATCTTTGGGGTTTGCTCACCGTGAAAATGGAAACGGCATTGTCTCAAGTGTTTACAGAACACTGACTTCACTCTCGGCTCTCTTTTCTGCTTTGAGTGGGAAGTTGTGACTCTGCCACCTGTTGCTGAGGTTGAAACTGGAAAACCAAGAGGAGAGAAAGAAGTATCTTTACAGTAAACTAATTTCTTGCATTTAAGAAGGACATTGAGGCACTTGAAAGTGTGCAGAGAAGGGCAATGAGGCTGGGGAGAGGTCTGGAGCACAGCCTTGTGAGGAGAGGCTGAGGGAGCTGGGGTTGCTTAGTCTGCAGAAAAGGAGGCTCAGGGGAGACCTCATTGCTCTCTACAGCTCCCTGAGGGGAGGTTGTAGGCTGGTGGGGGTTGGTCTCTTCTCCCAGGCAACCAGCACCAGAGCAAGAGTATCACAGTATGACAGTATCACAGTATGACAGTATCACAGTATCACAGTATCACAAAGGTTGGAAGAGACCTCAAAGATCATCGAGTCCAACCTGTCGCCACAGACCCCATGACTAGACCATGGCACTAAGTGCCACGTCCAATCCCCTCTTGAACACCTCCAGGGATGGTGACTCCACCACCTCCCTGGGCAGCACATTCCAATGATGAACGACTCTCTCAGTGAAGAATTTTCTCCTCACCTTGAGTATAAACTTCCTCTGGTGCAGCTTGAGACTGTGTCCTCTTGTTCTGGTGCTGGTTGCCTGGGAGACAAGACCAACCCCTACCTGGCTACAACCTCCCTTCAGGGAGTTGTAGAGAGCAATGAGGTCTCCCCTTAGCGTCCTTCTCTCCAGACTAAGCAATCCCAGCTCCCTCAGCCTCTCCTCACAGGGCTGTGCTCCAGACCCCTCCCCAGCCTCGTTACCCTTCTCTGGACGTGTTCAAGAATCTCAATGTCCTTCTTAAACTGAGGGGCCCAGAACTGGACACAAGAGAAGGCAGTCTCAAGCTGCACCAGGGGATGTTTAGGGTGTAGCAGTTCTTCTGGTGGCTGTACCAGTTTTTCTCTGTATGAAGAAATGACCATGATCAGATCCTTTGGGTAGTGCTCTGAATGCACTTCGTGGCCCATCTTTCCTCACTCAGGATGAAATGAATGTGGGCCATTACTCATACCAAATACATGCTGCTGGCTTAAAGTCACCCCCACTCACATTTAAGAACGCATCTTTATCCTGTGGCCCACATCCAAATACCCAATATTACACCTCCAGTTGTCACTTTTTAACTGATAGCCTGCAATTAGTGTTTGAAGGCCCATCAAGGCATTATGCAGTTCCTCCCTCTGAGTTTCCCCTTTCTTTGAACTGCCAGGATTGAAAGAATTATGTTCTAATCCCCTGACTTCATCCTGTTCAACTTGAAACTTAATGTTGTTCAATTAAATCTCCTATTGGGAACTCATTCACTTCCATCCCACCAGCACAGACAGGTTGCCTTGACTGATTACTAGCACTTACCCTTCTCCTTCAGTAAGTCTCAGTAGCATGTCTAATATCTGCAAAGCTTTAAATCAATGTTTTCTGCCATTCCAAACCTGAAGCTCTGAAGAATTCCACAGAAATGAAGAAAGGCAAGGGACTACAGGGAGCCTGGGCTTCAGTGATGAGAGTATGTGAGGTTCAGAGCTGATTCAGTGCCCAAGCTAATAAATCCAATTCATTCTGGAAAGCCAGCTCACGTAGGTAATCCAATTCATCCAACAGAGAATGTAGGTTTAGGGCTCCAATTAAACTTGCAGCCACTGGAAATGCCACACAGCTGCTAGATTTACAATTTCCAATAAAGAGGAGCTGCATCCTAAATATCCATCTGTTAACACAGGAGAGGAAGCTCAATACCAGGTCAGAGATTAAATTCAGTGTCTTCCATTCATGTGAAGTCTGCAGTAGTGACTACATAGAGAGAACTGTTTATTCTTAGTCTGGCTTTGGAAACAGAACTTCACACATGGAGGAAAATTTAGAATAGAATAGAATAGAATAGAATAGAATAGAATAGAACAGAACAGAACAGAACAGAACAGAATAGAATAGAATAGAATAGAATAGAATAGAATAGAATAGAATAGAATAGAATAGAATAGACCAGGTTGGAAGAGACCTTCAAGATCATCGCGTCCAATCTATCATCCAACACCACCCAACCAACTAAACCATGCAACCAAACACCCCATCAAGTCTCCTGAACACCTCCAGTGATGGGGACTCCACCACCTCCCTGGGCAGCACATTCCAATGGGCAATCACTCTTTCTGTATAGAACTTCTTCCTAACATCCAACCTGAACCTCCCCTGGCACAGCCTGAGACTGTGTCCTCTTGTTCTGGTACTGGCTACCTGGGAGAAGAGACCAATCCCCACCTGGCTACAACCTCCCTTCAGGTAGTTGTAGACAGCCATAAGGTCACCTCTGAGTCTCCTCCTCTCCAGGCTAAGCAACCCCAGCTCCCTCAGTCTCTCCTCATAGGGTTTGTGTTCCAAACCCCTCACCAACTTTGTTGCCCTTCTCTGGACTCGTTCCAGCAAGTCAACCTCCTTCCTAAACTGAGGGGCCCAGAACTGGACACAGGACTCGAGGTGTGGCCTAACCAGTGCAGTGTACAGGGGCACAATGACCTCCCTGCTCCTGCTGGCCACACTCTTCCTGATGCAGGCCAGGATGTCATTGGCCCTCCTGGCTGCCTGGGCACACTGCAGGCTCATGTTCAGCCTACCATCAACCAGCACCCCCAGGTCCCTCTCTGCCTGGCTGCTCTCCAGCCACTCTGACCCCAGCCTATAGCTCTGCATGGGGTTGCTGTGGCCAATGTGCAGAACCCAGCACTTGGATGTGTTAAAGCATTTGGATGTGTTACAGGGAATTTGCAAAGAGAAAACAAATTCCCCCCCCTCCCCCCCCCAAAAAAAAAAAAAAGTGATTTCCAGCTTAGAATTATAATCACAGAACATTATGGGTTGGAAGGGACCACCTCAAAAGATCCTCCAGTCCAACCCTTCTGCCAGAGCAGGATCATCCAGACTAGGTCACACAGGAATGCATCCAGGCAGGTTTGGAATGTCTCCAGAGAAGGAGAGTCCACGACCTCTCTGGGCAGCCTCTTCCAGGGCTCTGGCACCCCCATGGTGAGCAAGTGGAGGTGTTCAAAAAAGGTTTGGATGTGGCACTTGGAGCCATGGTTTAGTTGTCAGGAGGTGTTGGGTATTAGGGAATATGTTGATGATCTCTCAGGTCTTTTCCAACCTGGTTGATTCTATGATTCTAAGGAGCTGTTTGTGTATCTGAATAGTGATAGCAGTGGAGTTCATTTGGAGAGATACACTGCTGCCATCATTACTATCAGAAATACTTCTCTCAGAGGTTTTCATAATGAGACAGATCAGTTTGCTTGCCAACTTTTGATGTGATTTGTCCCAAGTTATGTATAACCCAAGGTTTTAACACAAGTCAATGGGTTTGGGGTTTTCCTTTGTTCTCCTTCCCAAATGCTAAGGTATGAGACAGAACAGCCAAATTATACAGGAGAAAATTGTCACCCTGACTTGCATTAGTGCTGACAAAGCCCAGAGCTGTGGGAGTGGGAAGAGGGCCTGGTTCAGGAACAGTTTTCCACCTCAGCAGTAAGTGCCCAACAAGGCACTCTTGCTGAGTTCAGCTCTATTCATTTCATCCTCTGTACCTTTCTGGGATGGTGCCTTATCAAAGTGAGGTTGTTCTTTTTTTCACTGGCAGACTGATCCTGCTTTGGCAGGGGGCTTGGACTCAATGATCTCTGGAGGTCCCTTCCAACCTCTAATGTTCTGTGAATCGGTGATTTAGGCTCAAGTAAGTTGTGTTACCCTTTTGTATGTGTCTACACACGACACTTGACAGTGTCTGTAACAGATCCCACAGTCTGTAAGTGCTTGTCAGGGATTTGGCTGCTCCTCTGAAGGCTGGAATTAAAAAGAACCTAAAGAAAATAAATGCTGAGCTAGCTGGTTGGAAACCACAGTGTTTAAACAGAGAATGAAGACATTGGTTTGAAACTTGTCCTTGGAGCAGAAAAAACAAAGATGCTGTGAATAGTTGCCTGGCAGTGCATGGGAGCTGTCACTGGGATGAGGAAAGCAGAGCAGAAACTCTTGAGTTTACTAGGGCTGAAAGCAGAGGTACAGAATAAACAGCTGCTAGAGCTAATGCAAATGGGTTTTGTTTGCGCTGCTCCCCTGTAAAGAATCATGGTTCAGTACCTTTCATCATCTCTGTGGGAGCTCAGTTTGGTGGTCCAACACTACCACCTCATTCCCATGTGTAAGAGACTAAATCTCCTCTCTCTTGATGTGAAGCAACAGAGATAAAATCACCTTTGCTCCTTGCCCAGACAACAGCTGCTGAAGGAGGGGGTGGTGAAAAGAGCCTCTGGCAGCAGCAATGTGTAGGGGGCCACTGGATAAGGAATGTGCACAGAGAAGATCATCTCTACCCATCAGCTACCCTGGAAAGGGAGGATGGTGAAAAGGAGAATGGATTCACCACCTGGACACATACCTTAAAAAAACCCTGTGACTGAAAAACTGCAGGAAAGACCTGAGCAATGCCTGCTCAGGAGAAGCACCAGAGCAAGAGGATACAGTCTCAAGCTGTGTCAAGCGAGGTTTAGCCTGGGTGTTAGGAAGAAGTTCCTCCCAGACAGAGAGATTGGCCATTGGAATGTGCTGCCCAGGGAGATGGTGGGGTCGACATCCCTGGAGATATTTAAGAATAGCATGGCATGGCAATGCATGGCAATGCATGGCATGGCATGGCATGGCATGGCATGGCATGGCATGGCATGGCATGGCATGGAATGGAATGGAATGGAATGGAATGGAATGGAATGGAATGGAATGGAATGGAATAGACAAGGAAGGAAGAGACCTTCAAGATCATCGTGTCCAACCTATTATCCAACACTATCTGATCAACTAAACCATGGCACCAAGCACCCCATCCAGTCTCTTCCTAAACACCTCCAGTGATGGTGACTCCACCACCTCCCCAAGCAGCCCATTCCAATGGACAATCTCTCTTTCTGTGAAGAAATTCTTCCTAACATCCAGCCTAAACCTCCCCCAGCGCATCTTGAGACTATGTCCTCTTGTTCTGGTGCTGCTTGCCTAGGAGAAGAGACCAACCCCCACCTGGCTACAACCTCCCTTCAGAAAGCTGTAGAGTGCAATAAAAAAGAATAGAATAGAATAGAATAGAATAGAATAGAATAGAATAGAATAGAATAGAATAGAGTAAACCAGGTTGGAAGAGACCTTCAAGATCATCGTGTCCAACCCATCAACCAATCCAACCCACCTAAACAACTAACCCATGGCACCAAGCACCCCATCAAGTCTCCTCCTGAACATCTCCAATGATGGTGACTCCACCACCTCCACAGGCAGCCCCTGAGCCTCCTCTTCTCCAGGCTAAACAACCCCAACTCCCTCAGCCTCTCTTCAACCTGTTTCTAATGCAATGATATCTGAGCAGCTATATTCCAGTTCCCTTTAAGGTATTGGTGGAGGCCTGGCCTTGTGTGATCATTTTAACCTCAGTGGGAGTTAAGGACTTTCAATAATTCCTCAAATCATGGCCTTAAAAAGCTGAGAATACTTTATCTTACTAAGCACCTAGAAAGCCAAACCAAAGGCACTTTTGAAGGTGAATCAGATCTGGGCCACAAATGAATCCCTCATCCTATTTTTCAACATAATCCATTCCTTATCATATATCAGAAAATGTATTTCAAGATGATTACAGCTGGATTTTTATTTCTTGGAAAAGGTGAGTTGTAATAAGGTACAGCCCAGCACCCAATTAGCAAGGACACAAGACCAAAACTTGGATCATTTTCATTTGCTTTAAATAGGGAATCGAATTTGATTGACCTTAGCGCTTCACTGTGACTGCAAACAATATGGAATGGAATGGAACGAAACGGAACGGAACGGAACGGAACGGAACAGAACAGAACAGAACAGAACAGAACAGAACAGAACAGAATAGAATAGAATAGAATAGAATAGAATAGAATAGAATAGAATAGAATAGAATAGAATAGAATAGAATAGAATAAGCCAGGTTGGAAGAGACCTTCAAGATCATTGTGTCCAACCCATCATCCAACACCACCTAATCAACTAAACCATGCAACCAAGCACCTCATCCAGTCTCCTCCTAAACACCTCCAATGGTGGTGACTCCATCACCTCCCTGGGCAGCACATTCCAGTGGCCAGTCTCTCTTTCTGGGAAGAACTTTCTCCTCACCTCAAGCCTAAACTTCCCCTAGCCCAGCTTGAGTCTGTGTCCTCTTCTTCTGGTGCTGGTTGCCTAGGAGAATACACCAACTCCCACCTGGCTACAACCTCCTTTGTACATAACACTTTTGAATGCTATTGTGCTGCTTATTTATATCAACAAAGATAAGTGCAGAGTCCTGCATCTGGAAAGGAAGAATAAATTACACCAGTACATGTTGGGAAGTGATCCGCTGGAGAGCAGCCCCATGGAGAAGGACCTGGGAGTCCTGGTGGACAACAAAAGTTCTTCATGAGATAGCAATGTGCCCTGGTGGCCAATGATTCATTAAGAGGAATATGTCCAGCAGATCGAGGGAGGCTCTATTTCTTCTCTACTCTGCTCTGGCAAGACCTCATCTCAAATATTGCATCCAGTTCTGGGCTTCCTGACACCCTAAAAAGTCCCTCCCTAGCATTCTTGTAGGGCCCCTTCAGATCCTGGAAGGACACAATTGGGTCTCCTCAGAATTTTCTCTTCTCCAGACTCAACAGCCCCAGCTTCCTCAGTCTGTTTGAGGTCTCTTCCAACCTTGGTCATACTGTGATACTGTGATACTGTCCTCATAGGAGAGGAGTTCCAGCCCTCTGCTCATTCTCGTGGCCCTTCTCTGGACATGTTCCAGCACCTCCAAATCCTTCCTGTAACAGAGGCTCCAGAACTGGGCACAGTGCTCCAGGTGGGGTCTCACCGGAGTGGAGTAGATGGGGAGAATCACCTCCCTTGAAATGCTGTCTATGCTTCTCTTGTTGCAGCCCACACTCTGGTTTGCCTTTCTGGTCTGCAAGTGCTCACTGCTGGCTTCTGTTGAGCTTCTCATCCCCCAGCACCCCCAGGTCCTTTCCTTCAGGGCTGCTCTCAAGCCAGTCCCTGCCCAGCCTAAATTGATGCTTGGGATTGCCCCGATCCAGCTGCAGGACCTTGCACTTGGTCATGTTGAATCTCATGAGGTTGTCATGGACCCATAACAAAAAAAAGACCATTTCCAGGTTTGAGTTTTCTCTCATTAGCTATATATATATATATATATATATATATAGGAAGTGATGATACAAGAGTAGTCTTATAGGTACCTACTGGCACAAGAGGAAGAAAACCACACAAGCCTCAGCCCATGATGTAGCAAAGCAGCCCAGATTGCAGAACTGGCTGCAATGGCTCTGACAGGCAGGGGGACCTTGCTTGCCTCACATCAATGTATGATGAAAATACCATAACTCTTGAAGCCTGGAGGTTAGCCACACGTTGTGCACAGTTGTAACAAGTAACGTCAAGGGGAACGGTCACCCTTCGGCTTGCTGGATGGGAGGCCCCCATCTGGGTGCAGAGGGTGAGTCTCTGCACACTTCTCCTGGTTGTAAGCTGAAAGAGGATCCCCACCTGGAGTATTGTGTCCAGTTCTGGAGCCCCTATTACAGGAAGGATCTGAAGGGGCTGGAAGGTGTCCAGAGAAGGGCCATGAGGATGAGCAGAGGGCTGGAGCCCCGCTCCTATGAGGACAGACTGAAGGAGTTGGGGCTGTTCAGTCTGGAGAAGAGAAGGATCCGAGGAAACCTAATTGTGGCCTTCCAGGATCTGAAGGGGGCTACAAGAAAGCTGAGGAGGGGCTTTTTAGGGTGTCAGGGAGTGATAAGACTGGGGGCAATGGAGCAAAAGTAGCAATGGGTAGATTCAGATTGGATGTCAGGAAGAAATTCTTCCCCATGAGGGTGGTGAGACACTGGCACAGGTTGCCCAGGGAGGTGGTGGAAGCCTCACCCTTGGAGGCTTTTTAGGCCAGGCTGGATGTGGCTGTGAGCAACCTGCTGTAGTGTGAGGTGTCCCTGCCCATGGCAGGGTGCTTGGAGCTGGCTGATCCTTGAGGTCCCTTCCAACCCTAACAATTCTATGATTCTATGCTTCTATGATAACTGGTTCTAACTCACTGCTTCTCACCTTTCTATACTGTGCCAGAGGTACAGGCAAGCAGCCAGAGGGGACAGCTATTACCTCCTTCTATTAAGCCTGCCTGGAAACTGGTGCACAGATCCAGTCTAAGAAGACCACCACTGGGATCAAAGGTGAGGTACTGCCAAAGTGACAGGATTCCTCCTTTCTGCCCATCTGGCCAATATTTCTGGCTCTGTCAGTTAAAAGTAAGAGGTGGAGAGTGTTGTATTAGTACACCACAGTATCGCAGTATATTAGAGGTTGGAAGGGACTTCAAGAGATCATTGTGTCCAACCCCCCTCCAAAGCAGGATCACTTAGAGCAGGCTGTACAGGAATGCATCCAGGTGGGCTTTGAAAATCTCCAGAGAAGGAGACTCACAACTTCTCTGGGCAGTCTGTTCCAGTGCTCTGTCACCCTCACTGGAAAGAAGCTTCTCCTCATGTTGAGGTCAATTTTTCTATGTTCAAACTTGAACCTGCTGTTCCTTGTCTTATTCCTGTGCACCACCCAATAAGAGCTTGGTCCACTCCACTTGACACCCACCCCTCAGATATTGATAGAGATTGATCATATCCCCTCTCAGACTTCTCATCACTAAACAGCCGCAGGGCTCTCTGTCTCTCTTCACAGGGGAGATGCTCAAGTCCCCTAATCATCCTTGAGGCTCTACTTTGGATTCTCTCCAGCAGGTCTCTGTCTCTCTTGAACTGGGGATCCCAGAACTGGACACAGTATTGCAGCTGTGGTCTCAGCAGGGCAGAGTAGAGGGGGAGCAGAACCTCCCTAGCCCTGCTGGCCACACTTTTCTCGATGTACTCCAGGATCCCTTTGGTTCCCTTGGCCACAAGTCCACATTGCTTTATGCATACATATGTATACACACACATATATATACACACACCTCATTAATATATATCTACTTTTTATATATTTATGCATATATTTTATATATACATATACACACTTTATTAGAGATATATTTTTGTTGTATTTTTATTGTTTTTTATGTATTAGCTAGGTAGATAGGTAGGTAGGTAGGTAGGTAGGTAGGTAGGTAGGTAGGTAGGTAGGTGGGTAGATAGATAGATGTACAGACAGACCTTAAGTAGTGCCCAAGGCACTATAAAGACTTGACCCAGCAGTACCTTTAGGAGGAGGATTCTTTATCAACCTTGTGCAAGGTTAACACAAGATTGAACACATCCAAGTGCCGGGTTCTGCACATTGGTCACAACAACCCCATGCAGTGCTACAGGCTGGGGTCAGAGTGGCTGGAGAGCAGCCAGGCAGAGAGGGACCTGGGGGTACTGGTTGATGGTAGGCTGGACATGAGCCTGCAGTGTGCCCAGGCAGCCAGGAGGGCCAATGACATCCTGGCCTGCATTAAGAACAGTGTGGCCAGCAGGAGCAGGGAGGTCATTCTGCCTCTGGACACTGCACTGGTTAGGCCACACCTCGAGTCCTGTGTCCAGTTCTGGGCTCTTCAGTTTAGGAAGGAGGTTGACTTGCTGGAACCAGTCCAGAGAAGGGCAACAAAGTTGGTGAGGGGCTTGGAGCACAGCCCTGTGAGGAGAGGCTGAGGGAGCTGGGGCTGCTTAGCCTGGAAAAGAGGAGATTCAGGGGTGACCTTCTTGCTCTCTACAACTCCCTGAAGGGAGGTTGTAGTCAGGTGGGGATTGGTCTCTTCTCCCAGGCAACCAGCACCAGAACAAGAAGACACAGTCTCAAACTGTGCCAAGGGAGGTTTAGGCTGGAGGTCAGGAGGAAGTTTTACACAGAGAGAGTGATTGCCCATTGGAATGGGCTGCCCAGGGAGGTGGTGGAGTCACCATCACTGGAGGTGTTCAGGAGGAGACTTGATAGGGTGCTTGGTGCCATGGGTTAGTTGTTTGGATGGGCTGGATCAGTTGATGGGTTGGACACGATGATCTTGAAGGTCTCTTCCAACCTGGTCTATTCTGTTCTATTCAAGCATGCTTTATTTTTAGCATAAATGAAGTAGTGGAAACAGCAACACAAAGAGAACACCTGCCCAGGGATGTGGTGGAGTCCCCAAGCCTGGCTGTGTTTCAAGGTGGTTCAGATGTGGTGCTTGAGGGCTATGGTTTAGGGGTGATCCTTGTAGAGTAGGGTTGTGGCTTGGACTTGGTGATCCTGAGGGTCTTTTCCAACCTGAATATTTCTGTGTCTGTGATTCTGTTCTGTCACTTGATACTAGGGACCGGAGACCAACCCCCACCTCACTGCAACTTCCTTTCAGGCCAAACCATTACCTCTTGTGGAGGAAAGGGGAAAGAAGGTCAGAGTGTAACAGGGTGTGTTTAATAACTGAAACTTGCCTCCTGCTCCCACCAAGTGATCACTTGCTCTGCTGCAGGACTGTCTCAGTCTCAGTCACAGCAGACCTGTCAAACATCAGGACTTTCCTCCAAGCACCTCTACTCATTTGTGGGGTTTTTCTGTATTTGCTTTTTTGTATATATTTGTTTTTCTACTAATTTTTGAGTATTTTTCTTCTGAGTGAGAAAATCAGCTTGCAAGTCCTCCCACTGCTTCTGGTTTCACAGCAGTCATCAGGGACACAACGCACAGGAAGTGGAGGGGGGTGTCTGTGTGTCAAACTGTGGAATGTGACAGCTAACAGCAGTGCTGTGCAAGAAGCTTTGCTAAAGTGTGAAAAGCATTGCTCCTCTCCCCTCCTCCACTTGTGCATGGCTCCTATTGCAGGTCCTAGTTGCAAGCAGAACAAGGCTGTGGAGAGCTGCAGTCAGAAAGGTCTCTTCTTCCATGCTCTGTGTTCACACCTGGAGAGCCATAGAGGAAGGGCTTCTGTGGGCATTTTTCTTTCCTGGTTCAATGCAACTCTAGTGATTGAAGTGGGGTTACAGTATAAAGAAAGGCATTTTTTTCCCCTGTCATCTGCCACCATAGAATAGAATAGAATAGAATAGAATAGAATAGAATAGAATAGAATAGAATAGAATAGAATAGAATAGAATAGAATAGACCAGGTTGGAAAAGACCTTTGAGATCATCAAGGCCAACCTATCACCCAACACCATCTAATCAACTAAACCATGGCACTAAGTTCCTCATCCAATCTCAAACACCTCCAGGGATGGTGACTCCACCACCTCCCTGGGCAGCACATTCCAATGGCCAATCTCTCTTTCTGGGAAGAATTTCTTCCTAACATCCAGCCTAAACCTCCCCTGGAACAGCTTGAAATTGTGTCCTCTTGTTCTGGTGCTGGTTGTGTGGGAGAGGAGACCAACCCCCACCTGGCTACAACCTCCCTTCAGGTAATTGCACACAGCAATGAGGTCTCACTGCCCAAATTATCCTCTTTATTTAGGAAAGAAATAGATAGGATTGGGGAAGGGAAGGGAAGGAAGGGAAGGAAGGGAAGGGGGAAGGGAAGGGAAGGGAAGGGAAGGGAAGGGAAGGGAAGGGAAGGGAAGGGGGAAGGGAAGGGAAGGGAAGGGAAGGGAAGGGAAGGGAAGGGAAGGGAAGGGAAGGGAAGGGAAGGGAAGGGAAGGGAAGGGAAGGGAAGGGAAGGGAAGGGGAGGGGAGGGAAGGGGAGGGAAGGGATAATTAAGAGAATAATTAATGGAGAATAATTTCAAAGAAAATAAAGCTCTAAATTCCATTAGTGTAATGAAATCCCCAGAACTTGAAAGCAAAGCCAGTGCAAATATCAGGAAACATAAATAAAGGCCAGAAATAGAAATGTAATTATATTTAATTACTTGTGTGTGTGTGTGTGAGTGTTTGTTTGACCAAAACATTGCAAGCAAAAGCCATGGCAAGTGACAGTTGGGGGACTCTTTCACAAGAGCACTTGCAGTATGCACCAGCATAAAACCTGAGCTGATCCACGAAGCTTAACCACTTGATTTCCCAAGTAACTGCCTGTTCTTTTTAAAGGCCTCAGGTTGTTGGACGAGAAGGAAGTGGTAAGCCAGAGAATGATAGAAACCTATGACCCGGCACCACAGAAGGAGCTGATGGAAAGCCACTGCAAAACAGAGAGCAGTAAACCAGAAAATGAGATAAACCAGAGAGCCTGAGGGCAAGGAAGGTGCTCTTCTTTGTCTGTGACTCAGGAGAGAGCTGTGGCTTCCTTGCACATGAAGTGCTGTAAAATGCTTACACTTAAGGACGGAGTTTTCACATGGCCAAAGCACTCAGAAGGCTGTGGCCTGGAAATTACCTCCCTGTGCTCTTGGGAAACAAAGTGATTGCATCTCAACTGCCTGCATGGGGCTATTATTTCTGGTGGCCATGGATTGCAGGCATTTAGAGAGTAAAATATGTGTGTGAAACAATCCCTGTGCCATGCTCAGGGGGAAAGTTGGAGGCTTCTGTTTTTAGAATCAGAATCAAGCAGATTGGAAAAGACCTCAGAGATCATCAAGTCCAATCTATTACCTAACACCTAACACCTCCTGACAACTAAACCATGGCTCCAAGTGCCACATCCAATCCTTTTTTGAACACCTCCAGGGATGGTGACTCCACCACCTCCCTGGGCACCACATTCCAAGGGCCAATCTCTCTTGCTGGGAAGAGCTTTCCCCTCACTTCCAGCCTAAACTTTCCTTGGCACAGCTTGAGACTGTGACCTCTTGTTCTGCTGCTGTTTGCCTGGGAGAAGAGACCAACCCCCACCTGGCTACAACCTCCCTTCAGGTAGATGTAGAGAGCAATAAGGTCTCCCCTGAGCCTCCTCTACTGCAGGAAGCAGTGGTTGCTACAACTTCTCAGCCGAGAGTTAATGACAGAGCACAACAGTGAATGCTTACTTCTGTCTGCCTACAGAATACTCTCCTTAACACACACCCTCAAATACTCACTGCACCAGGCTCATAATGCTCTTACATGAAAAGAGAAATTAAAAACACATAATAAAAAACCTTGGGGTCCTGGTGGAAAACCAGTCCTGCATGGGTCAGAATTGTGCCCTGGTGGCCAAGAGGGCCAATGGGATCCTGGGGTGAATTCGGAGCAGTGTGTCCAGCAGATCCAAGGAGGTTATCCTCCCCCCTCTACTCTGTCCTAGTGAGACCTCACCTGGAATATTGCATCCAGTTCTGGGCTCTCCAGTTAAAGAGGACAGGGATCTGCTGGAGAGAGTCCAATGGAGAGCTATCACGATGAATAGGGGACTGGAGCATTGTCTGATGAGGAGGGGCTGAGAGCCCTGGGGCTGATTCATCTGGAGAAGACTGAGAGGGGATTTAATAAATACCTGGGTGCCAAGAGGGAGGGGACAGGCTCTGCTCAGTTGCACCCTGTGATAAAACAATGGATACAAACTACAGCACAAGAGGTTCCACCTCAACATGAGGAGGAACTTCTTCACTGTGAGGGTCACAGAGCACTGGAACAGGCTGCCCAGAGAGGAGTTGAGGAGTCTTCATCTCTGGAGACTTTCAAGACCCATCTGGATGTGTTCCTATGTGACCTGTGCTAGATTGAATGGTCCTGCTCTGGCAGGGGGGTTGGACTCAATGATCTCCAGAGGTCCCTGTGATCCTGTGATAAAGGCTTTGTAGGGATAACAAAAGCTGTTTTCCTCTTTCTTTGATGCAGCAAAAAAGGGGTATATGAGCAGGAGTCTTGAGAGGCTGGACATATTTAGGTCATAAAGCCCATTCCATTGTCCAGTAGCTCTAGAACTGACTGCATTTTGACATGTACACAGGGCTGTGACTATGAAGAAACTGTTGGAGTTAATCTATGTTGAGTTATTCCTGATCAGTGGCAGAAACTCATAACAAGCATTTCCAGGGCATTCCAGGTACTGCTAGCAGTAGCACTACCCAGGAATTTGGCCAGTGTTGTATGTGAGTGTCCAGAGAAGGGCCACAAGGATGAGCAGAGGGCTGGAGCTCCTCTCCTATGAGGCTAGACTGAGGGAGTTGGAGCTGTTCAGTCTGGAGAAGAGAAGGCTCTGAAGAGACCATATTGTGACCTTCCAGTATCTGAAGGGGGCCTACAGGAAGGCTGGGGAGGGACTTTTGAGGGTGTCAGGGAGTGATAGGACTGGAGGGAATGGAGCAAAACTAGAAGTGGGGAGATTCAGATTGGATGTTAGGAAGAAGCTCTTCCCCATGAGGGTGGTGAGAGACTGGCACAGGTTGCCCAGGGAGGTGGTGGAAGCCTCATGCCTGGAGGTTTTTCAGGGCAGGCTGGATGTGGCTGTGAGCAAACTGTGTGAGGTGTCCCTGCCCATGGCAGGGGAGTTGGAACTGGATGATCCTTGAGGTCCCTTCCCACCCTATCAACTCTATGATTCTGTGATGTGGAAGAGGCATGCACTTTTTCCTCTGCTCAACTGTCTAAATCTTCTTCAGTTAAAGATAATATGGTTATAAGATATAAATTTTTCATTTCCAGTGTCTCCAGGGCTGTACAACTCCCTCTGGACTGAAAATCCGATTTCTTCATAATGTGGTCATCCTATTTCTGCTTCACTGAGGAGAATTCTCTTTTCTTTGAGCTTCTGGCTTTGAGCTTCATCACTCTCTGTGAAGCAAGATCGAGTTGAAGAGAACAGAGAAGCCAAACTGAAAAGTAAAGGGGAAAATATAAAAATCACCGCTTCTGTTATCAGCAGAGGCATCAACTTTGTTTTCTTGCTGACTGGTAACCTCCTCCAAACAAGCACTGAAAAGATTTCTCATATTATCAATCTACCTCCTTCTGACATAACTGAGAAAACTCTCAGGACAAGTCTGTCATGCATTTAGAGGAGGGATACAAGGATGCTGAAGGGATTGGAGCACTGCCTTATGAGGAGAGGCTGAGAGTCCTGGGGCTGTTTAGTCTGGAGAGGGGAAGACTGAGAGGAAATCTAATCAATGTCTATCAATATCTGAGTGCTGGGTGTCAAGAGGGAGGGGACAGGCTCTGCTCAGTTGTGCCCTCTGACCGGACAAGGGGCAATGGATGTAAACTGCGGCACAGGAGGTTCCACCTCAACATGAGGAGGAACTTCTTCACTGTGAGGGTCATGGAGCACTGAACCAGGCTGCCCAGAGAGGTTCTGGAGTCTCCTTCTCTGGAGACTTTCAAGACCCATCTGGATGTGTTCCTGTGTGACCTGCACTATATTCTCTGGCGCTGCTCTGGCAGGGAGTTTGGACTTGAAGACCTCCAGAGGTCCCTTCCAACTCCTAACATCCTGTGATCCTGTGAGCCAGTGCCTTTGCATTGGGTTTGATGTGTGTTTCTGATTCCTCCAGCAGTACAGGCATTGCCCAATGCCCACTCTGTCATCCTGGACTCCACAAAGCCCTAGCCTGAGGTTGCTCTCTATTAAATCTAATTGCCCAGGTTGCAGCTTGTTAGTATGGAGAGAAGTCTCACACACAAGCCTTATGAGGAGAGGCTGAGGGAGCTGGGAATGCTTAGCCTGGAGAATAGGAGGCTCAGGGGAGACCTTATTGCTCTCTACGACTACCTGCAGGGAGGTTGGAGCCAGATGGGGGTTGGTCTCTTCTGCCAGGCAACCAGCACCAGAACAAGAGGACACTGTCCCAAGCTGTGCCAGGGGGTGAGGAGAAAGTTCTTCACAGAAAGAGAGATTGGCCATTGGAATGTGCTGCCCAGGGAGGTGGTGGAGTCACTGTCCCTGGAGGTGTTCAAGAGGAGGTCGAATGTGGCACTTGGAGCCATGGTTTAGTAGTCAGGAGGTGCTGGGTGACAGGTTGGGCTTGATGATCTCTGAGGTCTTTTCCAACCTTATTGATTCTATGACTATGACACAGAAGCCAAGAGATCACTTTACAGCACAAGAGACCTTCTGCACTAGCACATGGCATAGGCACTCAGGCTGTGTTTGTTCCCTCTGGCTCTGGGGCCATCTGGCACTACTGAAGCCTATGATCATCCAGAAAAGGGTGCCCGCATCCAAACTGCATGTCTGGCATGGTGCCTGGCCCGTGCTAGCTCTCCAAACATGCCCAGGAATTGTTTGGAAGAGGCCTGGGCCGACTGCCCAGGCAAAAACCATTCCAGGGGCTGCTCAAACGGTTCAGCAGTGTAGACAATGAAGTTAGTGCCCAGGTCTGCATTCTGGCACTGAGCAACTTCTAATACAAGCAGAGCCTGCAACTAAACAAAAAGGGCTGCTCCTTTCATGGAGCATACTTCTCTGAATGGTATAGAGCATCAGAGTATCACAGGATATTAGAGGTTTACCAAGAGATCATCCAGTCCAACCCCCCTGCCCAAGCAGGATCACCCAGGGGAGTCTGCACAGGAATGCATCCAAGTGTGTTTGGAATGTCTCCAGAGAAGGAGACTCCACAACCTCTCTGGGCAGCCTGTTCCAGGGCTCTGTCACCCTCACTGGAAAGAAGTTTCTCCTCATGTTGAGCTGAAATCTTCTATGTTCAAGCTTGTACCTGTTGTTCCTTGTCTTATTACTGTGCACCACCCAAAAGAGCTTGGCCCCCTCCACTTGACCCCTCAGATACTAATAAACATTGATAAGATCCCCCCTCAGTCTTCTCTTCTCAAGACTAAACAATTACAGTCTCATTTCACAGGGGAGATGCTCAAGTCCCCTAAGCATCCTTGTGGCTCTCCCTTCAATTCTCTCTAGCAGGTCTCTGTCTTTCTTGAACTGGGGAGCCCAAAACTGGACACAGGATTGCAGCTGTGGTCTCAGCAGGGAAGAGTAGAGAGGGAGAAGAACCTCCCCAGCCCTGCTGACCACGCTTTTCTTGCTGCTCCCCAGGATCCCATTGACTCTCTTGGCCACAAGAGCACATTGCTGTCCCATGCAGAACTTGCTGCCCACCAGCACTCCAAGGTCTTTATCTGTGGAGCTGCTTTCCAGCAGGGCACCCCCTAACCTGTACTGGTGACTGTGTACTTCACATCTACAGCATGCTAGGGGTATCTTCATAGATAAAAAACATCTGCATGTGAAACTACAGACAATGTACTGCATCCCAGGAGAACTGCAAACTGGGCAGGTGAAAATGTACTTTATTTATATACATATATATATTGAAGCCACACTTCAAATACTGTGTTCAGTTTAAGAATAGGAGTAGAGTAGAGTAGAGTAGAGTAGAGTAGAGTAGAGTAGAGTAGAGTAGAATAGAATAGAATAGAATAGAATAGAATAGAATAGAATAGAATAGAATAGAATAGAATAGAATAGAATTAACCAGGTTGGAAAAGACCTCTGAGATCATCAAGTCTAACCTATCACCCAACACCATCTAATCAGCTAAACCATGGCACCAAGTGCCTCATCCAGGCTCTTCCTAAACACCTCCAGGGATGGTGACTCCACCACCTCCCTGGGCAGCACATTCCAATGGCCAATCTCTCTTGCTGGGAAGAACTACATCCTAACATCTAGTCTAAACCTCCTTTGGTGCAGCTTGAGACTGTGTCCTCTTGTTCCAGTGCTGGATGCCTGGGAGAAGAGACCGACCCCCACCTGTCTACAGCCTCCCTTCAGGTAGTTGTAGGCAGCAATAAGGCCTCCTCTGAGCCTCCTCTTCTCCAGGCTAAGCATTCCCAACTCCCCCAGCTTCTGCTCATAGGGCTGTGCTCCAAACCCCTCCCCAGCTCACTACTATTCAGTAGTTTGTGAAACTTACACAGTAAACCCTTCAGGGTATGAACTATTTGCTTCTCCCACATTTATCTCTATTTGTTTTTGTAGAGTGCTGGGCATGTCTAAATTTGAAATGCTAAGTGCAAGAGCCAATGACATCAGTCCCTCAAACCCCAAAGTCACATGGCACTGTGATTTTCAGGCTGTATGTTGTAGCCAGGTGGGGGTTGGGCTCTTCTTCCAGGCAACCAGCACCAGAACAAGAGGACACAGTCTCAAGCTGTGCCAGGGGAGGTTTAGGCTGGATGTTAGGAAGAAATTCTTCCCAGAAAGAGAGATTGGCCATTGGAGTGTGCTGCCCAGGGAGGTGGTGGATTCATGATGATCTTGAGGGTCTCTTCCAACCTGGTCTATTCTATTCTATTCTATTCTATTCTATTCTATTCTATTCTATTTATTGGAAGTGTTTAACAAGAGCCTGGATGAGGAACTTGGTGCCGTGGTTTAGTTGATTAGATGGTGTTGGGTGATAGGTTGGACTTGATGATCTCAAAGTTCTTTTCCAACCTGTTCTGTTCTGTTCTGTTCTATTCTATTCTATTCTATTCTATTCTATTCTATTCTATTCTATTCTATTCTATTCTATTCCATTCCATCCCATCCCATCCCATCCCATTCCATCCCATTCCATTCCATTCTATTCCATTCCATTCCATTCTATTCCATTCTATTCTATATTCTGCATAAGCAATATTTCCCACCACCCAGGAGACAGGTTGGATCCAGACACTCTGGATTCATGCCTTTCTCTTAACTAAAGCAGAGCGAGGTATCAAATGTCCAGAGGAGTATGGCATGCTGTAGGCATAAATTCTTACCTTAAGCTAGTTGAGAGATGCCAAATGAGAGCTCTGAACTTTTGTCATCCTTATCACTCTGGAGCCACAGTGCCCAAGCTCACGTTCCTCACCCCCCCAAAAGTCACACTGGCTCCTGGTACTGCTGCAGAGGCTTGAGGAGAGGCTCCCACTGCTCTCAACAAGCTAGTTTGGGAGGTGATTTTGTCATCAGCAGAGTTGCACAGGTTCTGCTGAATGTCTGCAGTAATTCATTTTAGTGAACATGCAGGACTGTACCACAAAACCAGTTGGTGTTCCTGGCACCATAGTATTGTATTGCATTATATTACATTATATTATATTCTATTGTATTGTATTACAATACAAAAAGGATATTGAGACATTTGGACATGCCCAGAGAAGGGCAATGTGGCTGGGGACAGGTCTGGAGCACAGCCCTGTGAGGAGAGGCTGAGGGAGCTGGGGTTGCTTAGCCTGGAGAAGAGGAGGCTCAGGGGAGACCTTCTTGCTGTCTACAGCTCCTTGAATGGAGGTTGTAGCCAGGTGGGGGTTGGTCTCTTCTCCCAGGCAACCAGCACCAGAACAAGAGGACATAGGCTCAAGCTGTGCCAGGGGAAGTTTAGGCTGGAGGTGAGGAGAAAGTTCTTCCCAGCAAGAGTGAATGGCCATTGGGATGTGCTGCCCAGGGAGGTGGTGGAGTCCCCATCCCTGGAGGTGCTCTAAAAAGGATTGGATGTGGCACTTGGAGCTATGGCTTAGTTGTTATGAGGTGTTGGGTGATAGATTGGACTTGATGATCTCTGAGGTCTTTTCCAACCTTTTTGATTCTATGATTCTTATATTATATTATATTATATTGCATTGCATTGCATTGCATTGCAGTATCACAGTATCACAGTATGACTAAGGTTGGAAGAGACCTCGAGGATCATCGAGTCCAACCTATCAACACAGACCTCATGACTATACCATGGCACCAAGTGCCACGTCCAATCCCCTCTTGAACGCCTCCAGGGACGGTGACTCCACCACCTCCCTGGGCAGCACATTCCAATGACGAATGACTCGCTTGGTGAAGAACTTTCTCCTCACCTCCTGTCTAAACCTCCCCTGGCGCAGCTTGAGACTTACATTACATTAGTCACAACAGAATAATATCTCCATAACATATGTTCTACATATGGAACAGGTTGCCCAGAGAGGTGGTAGAAGCCTCATCCCTGAAAGTTTTTCAGGCCAGGCTGGATGTGGCTCTGAGCAATCTGACCTAGTGTGAGGTGTCCCTGCCCATGGCAGGGGGGTTGGAAGTAGACGAACCTTGATCTATTCGATATTGTTAATCCATGAAGACATCCTGCATCACTTAACTACTGTCCAGAATCTTAAACATTACTTCATTTTATAACATCAAACTTTATTTCTACCTCCCTTTCACAGAGCAGCCACCTGCCCAGGGAGGTGGTGGGGTGGATGTCCCTGGAGGTGTTTAAGAAAAGCCTGGATGAGGCACTTAGTGCCATGGTCTAGTTGATTAGTTAGGGTTGGGTGACCAGATAGACTTGGTGATCTTGGAAGTGTCTTCCAAGCTGGCTGATTCTGTGACATCCAAAAGGGCTAATCCTTCCTGCAAGAGAAAATAGAGATTAAACAAAGCAGACAGAGACCACAGATTACATATAAGCACTACATGAGGAAGATTCTTCCCTTCTTCCCATTCAGAGGTGTACTCCATAAAAGTATTGAGTTCTCATCTGGAAGGGGAAAGGAAGGGAAGGGAAGGGAAGGAAGGGAAGGGAAGGGAAGGGAAGGGAAGGGAAGGGAAGGGAAGGGAAGGGAAGGGAAGGGAAGGGAAGGGAAGGAAGGGAAGGGAAGGAAGGGAAGGGAAGGGAAGGGAAGGAAGGGAAGGGAAGGGAAGGGAAGGGAAGGAAGGGAAGGGAAGGGAAGGGAAGGAAGGAAGGGAAGGGAGGGAGGGAGGGGAGGGGAGGGGAGGGGAGGGGAGGGGAGGGGAGGGAGGGGAGGGGAGGGGAGGGGAGGGGAGGGGAGGGGGAGGGGAGGGAAGGGAAGGGAAGGAAGGAAGGAAGAGAAGAGAAGAGAAGAGAAGAGAAGAGAAGAGAAGAGAAGAGAAGAGAAGAGAAGAGAAGAGAAGAGAAGAGAAGAGAAGAGAAGAGAAGAGAAGAGAAGAGAAGAGAAGAGAAGAGAAGAGAAGAGAAGAGAAGAGAAGAGAAGAGAAGAGAAGAGAAGAGAAGAGAAGAGAGACCAGGTTGGAAGAGACCTTCAAGATCATCGTGTCCAACCTATCATCCAACACCACCTAATCAACTAAACCATGCAACCAAGCACCCCATCAAGTCTCCTCCTGAACACCTCCAGTGATGGTGACTCCACCACCTCCTTGGGCAGCCCATTCCAATGGGCAATCACTCTCTCTGTATAGAACTTACTCCTAACCTCCAGCCTAAACCTCCCCTGGCGCAGCCTGAGACTGAGTCCTCTTGTTCTGGTGCTGGCTGCCTGGGAGAAGAGACCAACCTCTGCCTGTCTACAACTCCCCTTAAGGTAGTTGTAGAGAGCAATAAGGTCACCCCTGAGCTTCCTCTTCTCCAGGCTAAACAACTCCAGCTCCCTCAGCCTCTCCTCATAGGGCTTGTGTTCCAAACCCCTCACCAACTTTGTTGCCCTTAAGTACTCAGAATCGTTCAGGACTCCTTGCCCTAACAGACCTTTATATGCCTGTGGTTTGGAAATTCCAGCCCTTACCCCATAAGCTAATATGAGGCTCTGCACTCAGTTAGGAAAAGCTCTTGGAAAGAGCTCTTTAAGGTTCTGCCATGCCAGGACCTCCCTGCCAAACACAGTTCTATTAGTTCTATTAGTTCTATTAGTTCTATCAATTCTATTAGTAGCAGAGTGAAATACTCTTCCTTGCATTGCATCCCCCTAGACCCTTCCTGCACCACCACATATTTGTTCTGTTCTGACCTGCTTTGCATGAACATTCATCCAATCAGCATGGAAAAAAACACAGAAGACATTTTCCTTGCCTTCTTTGTCTCTCTCTCCTCTCTCCCTTAGAATCACAGAATCATAGAATCAACCAGGTTGGAAAAGACCTCAGAGATCATCAAATCCAACCTGTTACTGAATACCTAACACCTCCTGACAGCTAAACCATGGCTCCAAGTGCCACATCCAATCCTTTTTAGAGCACCTCCAGGGATGGGGACTCCACCACCTCCCTGGCCAGCACATTCCAATGGCCAATCTCTCTTTCCATGAAGAATTTCTTCCTAGCATCCAGCCTAAACCTCACCTGGCACAGTTTGAGACTGTGTCCTCTTGTTCTGGTGCTGGTTACCTGGAAGAAGAGACCAACCCCCACCTGGCTACAACCTCCCTTCAGGTAGATGTACAGAGCAATAAGGTCACCCCTGAGTCTCCTCTTCTCCAGGCTAAGCAACCCCAGCTCCCTTAGCCTCTCCTCGCAGGGCTGTGCTCCAAACCCCTCCCCAGCCTCGTTGCCCTTCCCTGGACATGTTCAAGCATCTCAATGTCCTTCTTAAATTGAGGGGCCCAGAACTGGACACAGTCCTCAAGGTGTGGCCTAACCAATGCTTCCCCATTTGTCCTTCATCCCTTGCACTTTTTTATTGTTATGTTGTTGTTGTTGGGTATTTTTCCCCTTTTAAATAGATGTCTTTTTTGCATCTGACCTTTGGTTTGCAAAACCTTCTCCACCCTATGGCTCAGGAGAGGCCATTTTGGTCTTTCTGGTTTTGCAGTTCTCCCAAGAATGTAATTTCCTTGGGAAAAGGAAAAAGAAGAAGAAAGAAAATCTTCCCCTTTGTATCAAAATCCATTCATCCACTTCTAATTTTAGTTCCCCTGAGTGAACACTACCCTGTAATTAAAACAGTGGCAGATGAGAATATTACAGAGCTTCCCAGCTCAAGTGAACAGTGCTGTTAAACACAATCATTTTGTGTCTGACAGTCTGGTGAACTGACTGACTGAAAACATGTAGGACCCTTCAGATTAGGGCTCACCAGAGCCACCTTACACTGCAACATTCAGACTGCCTCCATTTCCACAGGTAGTGTTTGCAAAAGGACCAGCACCAATGAACAGGTGGAAGAGACCAACATACCAGGACCAATGCTGACATCTACCAGCAGATGATTTAACTTCCTTCTAGTAGGGATGCTGTGCACAGTGCAGTCAACAGCTCAGGTTGGGGGCTGCCCTGCTGGAAAGCTGCTCCATGGAGGAAGACTTTGGAGCCCTAGTGGGCTAAAACTTCTCCATGGAATAGCAATGTGCCCTTGTGGTCAAGAGAGCCAATGGGATCCTGGGGTGCAGCAAGAAAAGTGTGGCCAGCAGGGCTAGGGAGGTTCTGCTCCCCCTCTACTCTGCCCTGCTGAGACCACAGCTGCAATCCTGTGTCCAGTTTTGGGCTCCCCAGTTCCAGAGAGACAGAGACCTGCTGGAGAGAATTGAAGGGAGAGCCACAAGGATGCTTAGGGGACTTGAGCATCTCCCCTATGTAGAGAGACTGAGAGCTCTGGAGCTGTTTAGTCTTGAAGACTGAGAGGGGATCTGATCAATATCTATAATTATCTGAGGGGTGGGTGTCAAGGGGAGTGGGACAATCTCTTTTCAGTGGTGTACAGTAATAAGACAAGGAACAACAGGTACAAGAGTGAACATTTCAGCTCAACATGAGGAGAAACTTCTTTCCATTGAGGGTGAGAGAGCCCTGGGACAGGCTGCCCAGAGAGGTTGTGGAGTCTCCTTCTCTGGAGACTTTCCAACCCCATCTGGATGCATTCCTGTGCAGACTCCCCTGGGTGATCCTGCTTTGGCAGGGGGGTTGGAGGTCCCTTCCAACCTCTAATGTACTGTCTAGTCTCTACTGTGTATACTTTCTTGGAAACCATTCATTCACATATCCTCTGCATGTGAAGTAATAGGATGACTGCAACACCAAGCCACTAGAATTGTTTTCCCTGCTAAGTATCCATTTTCCCATTCTCCAAGTCTTCCTAACCCGGCAAGAAGGATTTACTTCTCTCTTTAAGTATTCTCTTGCAATCAATACAACCCAGAATCGCTCACAGGGCACGTCGGGCCTTGGGGATGGCAGAGGGAGAAACCATTCATGTATCTTAGAATCATAGAATCAATAAGGTTGGAAAAGACCTCAGAGATCATCAAATCCAACTTGTCACCCAAAACCTCATGACTACTAAGCCATGGCTTCAAGTGCCACATCCAATCCCCTCTTGAACACCCCAGTGATGATGACTCCACCACCTCCCTGGGCAGCACATTCCAATGGCCAATTACTCTTTCTAGGAAGAACTTTCTCCTCACCTCCAGCCTAAACTTCCCCCTGGCACAGCTTGAGACTGTGTCCTCTTGCTCTGCCACTGTTTACTGGTAGAAAAGACCAACCCCTCCTGGCTACAAGCTCTGCCCAGAGACAGGAATGTAGGACTGTGCTTTTTCACTAGATGAAGGAGGGAAGTTCTAAGGCTCTGGCTGCTTTTTGCTCAGATGAACAACTCTGTGCTTTGCTTTAATTGCAGAGGAAACATATTTTTAGATAAGGAAATAAACCAGGCTTATTTAAATAGAAAGCAGGGTTGTGATTTCAAGTTTACTGCAAACCAAATGTCCTGCATTTCACACAAAACACCACCCTCTAGGTCTACACTCCTAGACCCCTAGCTTGCACTAACATTTCACTGAGGAAACACACTGGAGTGAAACATGAATAGAAACATTTCAGTTGTTCTCTTGCAGTTTCAGTCTGATTTCTCTGTTCGCACCTTAATAGATCTTCCTTTGGAGATCCTTTTGTCACCAAGTTCCTGTTTGCTGATAAATTTGGTTGCCCTCCCAGTCCCTGTACACGTGTCCTGCCTGTTTTGGTGTTAGCTAGAAAAAAAGGGGGATAGTGAGAGAGGAGAGGAGGAGGAGAGGGAGGAGAGGAGAGGAGAGGAGAGGAGAGGAGAGGAGAGGAGAGGGAGAGGAGAGGAGAGGAGAGGAGAGGAGAGGAGAGGAGAGGGAGAGGAGAGGAGAGGAGAGGGAGGAGGAGAGAGGAGAGGGAGAGGAGAGGAGAGGAGGGAGAGGAGAGGAGAGGAGAGAGGAGAGGGAGGAGAGGAGAGGGAGAGAGAGAGAGGGAGAGGAGAGGAGAGGGAGAGGAGAGGAGAGGAGAGGGGGAGAGAGAGGAGAGGGAGGGAGGGGAGGAGAGGGAGGAGAGAGGGAGGAGAGGGGAGGGGAGGGAGGGAGGGGAGGGAGGGAGGAGGAGGGAGGGAGGGAGGGAGGGGAGGAGGAGGGGAGAGGAGAGGAGAGGAGAGGAGAGGAGAGGAGAGGAGAGGAGGAGGAGAGGAGAGGAGAGGAGGAGAGGAGAGGAGAGGGAGGAGAGGAGAGGAGAGGAGAGGAGAGGAGAGGAGAGGAGAGGAGAGGAGAGGAGAGGAGAGACCTTTGAGATCATCAAGCCCAACCTATCATCCAACACCATCCAATCAACTAAACCATGGCACCAAGCACCCCATCCAGTCTCTTCCTAAACACCTCCAGTGACGGTACTCCACCACCTCCCTGGGCAGCACATTCCAATGGCCAATCTTTCTGGGAAGAATTTCTTCCTAACATCCAGCCTAAACCTCCCCTGGTGCAGCTTGAGACTGTGTCCTTAAACCATGTCCCAGAACTGCCATGTCCACACATTTCTTGAACACCTCTAGAGACAGTGACTCTTTCCTGGCCAACCTACCCAATGCTTGTCCACTCTTTCCTTAAATATTTGTTTCCTAATATCCAGTCTAAGCATCCCTGGGACAATTTCAGATAATTTCCTCACCTGATACTAGGGAGAAGAGACCAAATCCCACCTCACTACCACCTGCTTTCAGGTAGTTGTAGATAGTAATGAGGTCTCCCCTTAGCCTTCTTTTCTCCAGGCTAAAAAATCTGAGTTCCCTCAGATGATCCTCATAAGATTTGTTCTCTAGTCCCTTAAGCAGTTGGCCTTCTCTGGACCTGCTCCTTCCTCATGAGAGGAAATATTTCATGGAGAGAGTCCAACAGAGGGGGCTACAAGGATGATGAAGGGACTGGAGCAGTGCCTTGTGAGGAGAGGCTGAGAGCCCCTGGCTGTTCAGTCTGGAGGAAAGACTGAGAGGGGATTTAATTAATGCTAATAAACATCAGAGGGCTGGGGGTCAAGAGAGGGGAAAGGCTCCTCTCAGTTCCACCCTGTGATAGGACAAGGGGCAACGGATATAAACTACAGCACAGGAGGTTCCACCTCCACATGAGGAGGAACTTCTTTACTGTAAGCACCACAGAGCACTGGAAGAGGCTGCCCAGAGAAGTTGTGGAGTCTCCTTCTCTGGAGACTTTCCAGACCCATCTGGATGCATTCCTGTGTGACCTGTGCTGGATTCTCTGGTCCTGCTCTGGCAGGGGGGTTGCACTCGATGACCTCCGGAGGTCCCTTCCAACCCCTAACATCCTGTGATCCTGTGATCTTGTGTGCAAAGTGAATGTGTTAGCACTGTGCATCCAGTCTCAACTGCAAGAACTTCCATGAGCTCTTACAGAGTGAAACCCTCTAGATGCACACAGTGCATGGTCTTGTGCAAAGGGAGGAAGCCTCTTGCTTGATTCTGTTTCTTCCTCAGAAACACGAGTTTTGGACCTTGATAGAGGCCTGAACTCCTGTTCTGTTCTGCTGAGTGTTCTGGAGTGTGATTAAGAAAAAGTGGGTTGTTTTTTTTTGTCACTGGCCCCATTACCTAATGTTTTGCAGCCCTGCCCAGTAAAGATTTATTCATCTCATATGTTGCTGGTTGTGACCTTGTGCTCAGCCACGGTTGGATGCTTTGCTCTCCGAGGCTCTCGCCTTGGCTTTCCAAACACTGGAACTGCTGAGCCTGGGAAGACCATCCTGCAGAACCTCACTGCACAGTAAATCAGGCCCAACTTGTTTAAATCAAGCACTCAGCCTCATCTGTTTTGTTACTGCACTAGTACTGCCCCGAGGAAAATACTAAGTAAGAATCCAGTATGCTTCAAAAGCTGTTTGACTGAAGCATAGTTCACTTAAATTCGCCTTGACTATTGCCTTGCTAAACTTTCCTTTCTCTGTGTGCTGTTTGTGATGAATTCCTCTGGGTCAGCTTTTGTGCTGAAAACTGAAGCCCACCAAGAAGGGGTTTATATGACTGAAGTGGGCGCTACTCAACTTGCCAAGTCCCTGGTCCAGGCTTGTTTCACGCAGAAGCTTTCTGCAGTTCAACCTCCTCCTCCTCCTCCCACAAACTCCATGCAGCTGAGTAGCTCAGAAAATCTGGGTCAAAAGTTTTCTTTCATAGGATCACAGATGACAGGATGTTAGGGGTTGGAAGGGACCTCCAGAGATCTTCAAGTCCAACCCCTCTGCCAGAGCAGGACCGGAGAATCCAGTACAGGTCACACAGGAATGCATCCAGATGGGTCTGGAAAGTCTCTAGAGAAGGAGACTCCACAACCTCTCTGGGCAGCCTGTTCCAGTGCTCTGAGACCCTTACAGTAAAGTTCTTCCTCGTGTTGAGATGGAACTTCCTGTGCTGTAGTTTGCATCCATTGCCCCTTGTCCTTTCACAGGGTACAAGTGAGAAGAAGCTGTCCCCACCTTCCTCCTCCCTTCCCAGCCCTCACATATTCATAGACATTTATTAGATCCCCTCTCAGTCTTCTCCTTTCCAGAATAAACAGCCCCAGACCTCTCAGCTTTTCCTCATAAGGCAGTGCTCCACTCCCTTAATCATCCTTGTACCACTCCATTTGACTAGCTCACAGAATCACCCAGGTTGGAAAAGACCTCAGAGATCATCAAGTTCAACCTGTAACACCTCATGACAACTAAGCCATGGCTCCAAGTGCCACATCCAATCCTTTGAACACCTCCAGGGATAGTGACTCCACCACCTCCCTGGGAAAGGGAGATCAAGTAGATGCCTCTCCCTTTCAGAGTTACCCTTCTTCCCCCCTCCCTTCCTGTGCAGAAGTTGATGAGGGTCATCCCTACACTTCTTTTAATCCCTTCCATATCCAGTCCCTCAGTCCTACTGAGCCCCAGGGTGAAGCCCCACGGCAGTTCTGGTGCTGAGGACTGACAGAGTTGCTACTTTCTCCCCGCAGGGAAGCTCTCTGAATGACACAGGAGAGGCTCAGTGCCTCTCATCACTCAGCTACAAAAATTTGCTGCTGGCACTTCTTAAAACTGAAACAGAAAAAGTGGCATTTCAGGGTCCTGAAAACAGTTCAGAGCTCTGCAGCTCCTAATGGATATTTAACAGTGATCAGAAGATCTTTGATATAATTACAGCTAACTTCTCTTACTCACTGTGCTGAAAGTGAACCACAAGCTATGTCAGATTAATGGCCCTTTGCTGCTTAAGAGGTGCTTTATGGATAATTTGTCACCATTCATCAAGCCCTGTTCATGCTCTCACTCAAGGAAATGAGCAGGGCTCTAACCAGGAAAGGTGAAAACTGCAGTTAATAAACAAGAATGAAAGGCATTTCTGAGACACACTCTGATGAAGTCAGTACCTGAACCTTTCAGCTTGGATTCAGCCAGGAGAGCATATGGAATGGAATGGAATGGAATGGAATGGAATGGAATGGAATGGAATGGAATGGAATGGAATAGATCCATATGAGAGGAAGAGCTATTTTTGTGGTAGAATAGAATAGCAATAGAATAGAATGGAATGGAATGGAATGGAATGGAATGGAATAGAATAGAATAGAATAGAATAGAATAGAATAGAATAGAATAGAATAGAATAGAATAGAATAGAATAGAATAGAATAGAATTAACCAGGTTGGAAAAGACCTTCAATACCATCAAGTCCAACCTATCACCCAACACCATCTAATCAACTAAACCACGGCACCAAGTGCCTTATCCAGGCTCCTCTTAAACACCTCCAGTGATGACTAACTAAACCATGTCTTCAAGTGCCATGTCCAATCTTTTTTTGACTGCCTCCAGTGATGATGACTCCACCACCTCCCTGGGCAGCACATTCCAATGGCCAATCTCTCTTTCTGGGAAGAACTTCCTAACATCCAGCCTAAACCTCCCCTGGTGCACTTTGAGACTGTGTCCTCTTGTTCTGGTGCTGGTTACCTGGAAGAAGAGACCAACCCCCACCTGGCTACAACCTCCCTTCAGGGAGTTGTAGACAGCAAGAAGGTCTCCCCTGAGCCTCCTCTTCTCCAGGCTAAGCAACCCCAGCTCCCTCAGCCTCTCCTCACAGGGCTGTGCTCCAGACCTCTCCCTAGCCTCATTGCCCTTCTCTGGACACATTGAAGTATCTCACATCCTTCTTAAATGGAGCAGCCCAGAACTGGACAGAGTACTCAAAGTGTGGCCTAACCAGTGCTGAGTACAGGAGCACAATGACTTCCCTGCTCAAATAAGATCAAGCCTTGCCTTCAGCTTCTCTCTGTGAGAGAGAATATAAGGGGGAATATAAGGAAGCTGCCCGAGCAGCGAGAGTCCTGGTTAGGAAAGCCAAAGCAGAGTTTGAATTGAATCTAGCCAGGGAGATTAGAGGGAACACTAAGAACTTTTACAGGTATATTAATGGGAAGAAGAAGACTAGGGAAGGTGTGGGCCCCCTCAGAAAGGAAACTGGTGACATGGTCACAAGTGATGAGGAAAAGGCTGAGGTACTTAATAACTTCTTTACCTCAGTCTTCACTGCAAGGGCCTCCAGCCACACTCCTGATATTATGGAAGTCAAAGCCAGTGACAGGGAGGAAGAACTGCCCATTGTAAGTGCAGATCAGGTTTGTGATCATCTGAAGAACCTGAAAGTGTTCAAGTCCATGGGACCCGACGGGATACACCCACGGGTACTGAGAGAACTGGCAGATGAGGTTGCTAAACCCCTCTCCATTATATTTCAAAAGTCATGGCAATCTGGTGAAGTCCCCACGGACTGGAAAAGGGGAAACATTGCCTCCATCTTCAAAAAGGGTAAGAAGGAGGAACCAGGGAACTACAGGCCAGTCAGTCTCACCTCTGTGCCTGGAAAGATCATGGAGCAGATCCTCCTGGAGTCACTACTCGCTCAAAAGAATAGTGAAGAGGTGATTGGGAACAGTCAGCATGGCTTTACCAAGGGCAAATCCTGCCTGACCAACCTGGTGGCCTTCTATGAGCAGGTGACAAAATTAATAGCTGAGGGGAGAGCAACTGATGTCATTTACCTGGACCTGAGCAAAGCCTTCGACACTGTCCCGCACCACATCCTGGTCTCCAAACTGGTGACACATGGGTTTGATGGGTGGACCACTAGATGGATAAGGAACTGGCTTGATGGCCGCACCCAAAGAGTGGCTGTCAATGGCTCCATGTCCCAGTGGAGGCCAGGGACAAGCGGAGTCCCTCAGGGATCAGTCCTGAGACCTGTCTTGTTCAACATCTTTGTGGGTGCCATGGACAGTGGCATTGAGTGCACCCTCAGCAAGTTTGCTGATGACACCAAGCTGTGTGGTGCAGCAGACAGGCTGGAGGGAAGGGAGGCCATCCAGAGGGACCTTGACAGGCTGGAGAGGTGGGCACAAGCCAACCTCATGAGGTTCAATAAGAGCAAGTGCAGGGTCCTGCATCTGGGTCGAGGCAATCCCAGGCACAAATCCAGGCTGGGCAGTGACTGGCTGGAAAGTAGCCCTGAGGAGAGAGACTTGGGGGTGCTGGTGGACAAAAAGCTCAACAGGAGCTCTCAATGTGCACTTGCAGCCCAGAAAGCCAATCAGATCCTGGGCTGCATCAGGAGAAGTGTGGCCAGCAGGGCAAGGGAGGTGATCCTCCCCCTCTACTCAGCCCTGGTGAGACCCCATCTGGAGTACTGTGTCCAGTTCTGGAGCCCCTATTACAAGAGGGATGAGGAGGTGCTGGAAGCTGTCCAGAGAAGGGCCACGAGGATGATCAGAGGGCTGGAGCACCTCTCCTGTGAGGGCAGACTGCAGGAGTTGGGGCTGTTCAGTCTGCAGAAGAGAAGGCTCCGAGGTGACCTAATTGTGGCCTTCCAGTATCTGAAGGGGGCCTACAGGAAGGCTGGGGAGGGACTTCTCAGGATCTCAGGTAGTGATAGGACTAGGGGGAATGGAATGAAGCTGGAGGTGGGGAGATTCAGGCTAGATGTGAGGAGGAAGTTCTTCCCCATGAGAGTGGTGAGACCCTGGAATGGGTTGTCCAGGGAGGTGGTCGAGGCCCCGTCCCTGGGAGTGTTTAAGACCAGGCTGGATGAGGCTCTGGCCAGCCTGATCTAGTGTGGGGTTTCCCTGCCCATGGCAGGGGGGTTGGAACTAGATGATCCTTGTGGTCCCTTCCAACCCTGAATGAAACTATGAAACTATGAAACTATAAGAGAGCAATCAGCTGTGTTGGATCTAAAAGCCACAGACCTAGTTCTGAATAACTACAGAACACCACTTCATAGCAGGACTGCCTTTCACCATCTCAGATAAATGTGAATTCCTTTCCCTCTGCCTGGATTTCCCTAAACGGGGAAATCCAATTCCCTTTGGATTCCTCCTCTGTGAGTGAGGAGGAGGCTGAATCATCCTCTGTTTGTTTGTCTTTGATGACGAATATTGCTCTCAACTTCCAAACCATGTCAGCAATGAACACAGGGCATCTGGAACTTAGTTCAGCTGCACTTCAGACCTGTCCAAAACACCACACAGAAAATAAGCTCTTGTTCAATTCTAGACTCCTGCATTGCTCCAATGGCTTTAGCTGGGTTATGTCTAACACCAACATTTGCTAGGTTGAGACCATCACACTTAGTATATTTGTGCCCCTTTTGCAACAGTAATTTGGCACTGGTACAGCTGTGGCACTCTTGGCAGTTGAAACAGGCTTAACAATTTGTTAGTTGGGTAGGTTCAGATTGGATGCGAGGAAGAAATTCTTCCCCATGAGGGTGGTGAGACCCTGGAACAGGTTGCCCAGGGAGGTGGTGGAAGCTTCATCCCTGGAGGTTTTGCAGCCAGGCTGGATGTGGCTGTGAGCAACCTGCTGTAGTGTGAGGTGTCCCTGCCCATGGCAGGGGGGTTGGGACTGGCTGAGCCTTGAGGTGACTTCCAACCATTACAATTCTATGATTCTATGACATTCATGATTTACCACAATCACTGTGTAATCATAGACTGACTCATTTTGGTTGAAAAAGGCCTTTAAGCTCATCAAGCCCAGCTGTTAACCCATCACTGCCAGTTCACAATTAAACCCTAAGCACCATATCTACTCATCTTTTAAATGTGTATGGTGGTGGTGACTTAACCTCTAAGTTCTTTATAACCCTTTATGTGAAGACATTTTTCCTTCACTGTGAGTGCCACCTACATCCAGGTGGATGTCTCTGGACAGGTCACACATGGAACAGCTATGTGCCCTCGTGGCCAAGAGTATCCTGGGGTGCATCAAGAAGAGTGTGATCTATAGGCCTAAGCAGGTTCTTCTCCCCCTCCACTCTGCCCTGCTGAGACCACACCTGCAATACTGTATCCAGTTCTGGGCTGCCCAGTTCAAGAGAGACAGAGACCTGCTGGAGTGAGTCCAGTGGAGACCCACAAGGATGCTTAGGGGACTTGAGCATCCCCCCTGTGAAGAGAGACTGAGAGCCCTGGGGCTGTTTAGTCTGGAGAAGTGAAGACTGTGAGGGGATCTGATCAATGTCTATCAATAGCTGAGGGGTGGGTGTCAAGTGGAGTGGACCAAGCTCTTTCCAATGATGCACAGTAATAAGATAAGAAACAATGGATATAAACTTGAACATAGAAGATTTCAGCTCAACATAAGGAGTGATATTTTCCAGTGAGGGTGACAGAGCTCTCCAACAGGCTGCCCAGAGAGGTTGTAAAGTCTCCTTCTCTGGAGACTTTCAAGACCCACCTGGATGCATTCCTGTGCCACCTGTGCTAAATTCTATGGTCCTGCTCTGGCAGGGGAGTTGGACTGGATGATCTGTGTAGGTCCCTTCCTAACCTCTAACACATGAGGACACAGTCTCAAGCTGCACCAGGGGAAGTTTAAGCTCAAGGTGAGAAGAAAGTTCTTCACAGAGAGAGTTGTTAGCCATTGGAATGTGCTGCCCAGGGAGGTGGTGGAGTCACCATCTCTGGAGGTGGTCATGAGGGGATTAGATCTGGCACTTGGTGCCATGGTTTAGTAGTCATGAGGTGGTGGGTGACAGGTTGGACTTGATGATCTTTGAGGTCTTTTCCAACCTTGTTGATTCTATGATGCATTCTTGTGCCACCTGCACTAGATTCTATGGTCCTGCTGTGGCAGCAGGGTTGGACTGGGTGATATCATCAGTAAATTTGCTGATGACACCAAGCTGGGGACAGGAGTTGATCTGCTAGAGGGTAGAGAGGCTTTGCAGAGAGACCTCGACAGGCTGGACAGATGGGCAGAGTCCAACGGCATGAGATTGAACACATCCAAGTGCCGGGTTCTGCACATTGGCCACAACAACCCCATGCAGTGCTACAGGCTGGGGTCAGAGTGGCTGGAGAGCAGCCAGGCAGAGAGGGACCTGGGGGTGCTGGTTGATGGTAGGCTGAACATGAGCCTGCAGTGTGCCCAGGCAGCCAGGAGGGCCAATGGCATCCTGGCCTGCATCAGGAAGAGTGTGGCCAGCAGGAGCAGGGAGGTCATTCTGTCCCTGTACACTGCACTGGTTAGGCCACACCTCGAGTCCTGTGTCCAGTTCTGGGCCCCTCAGTTTAGGAAGGAGGTTGACTTGCTGGAACGAGTCCAGAGAAGGGCAACGAAGTTGGTGAGGGGTTTGGAACACAAGCCCTTGTGAGGAGAGACTGAGGGAGCTGGGGCTGCTTAGCCTGGAGAGGAGGAGACTCATGGGTGCTTTTGCTCTCTATAACTACCTGAAGGGAGGTTGTAGACAGGCAGAGGTTGGTCTCTTCTCCCAGGCAGCCAGCACCAGAACAAGAGGACACAGTCTCAGGCTGCGCCAGGGGAAGTTCAGGCTGGAGGTCAGGAGGAAGTTTTACACAGAGAGAGTGATTGCCCATTGGAATGAGCTGCCTGGGGAGGTGGTGGAGTCGCCGTCACTGGAGGTGTTCAGGAGGAGACTTGACAGGGTGCTTGGTTACATGGGTTAGTTGATTGGGTGGTGTTGGGTGATAGGTTGGACGTGATGATCTTGAAGGTCTCTTCCAACCTGGTTTATTCTATTCTATTCTATCCCTTCCAACCTCTAACACTCTGTGTTTCTGTGATTCATGGTCCCCCTGCAGAGAGCACTGCTAAGCTGGTAGGCTTGCTTTTGAAAACTCCTAATTCTCTTTGCTCACCTGTGAGGGAAAAATGGAAGGTGCATGATGGAGGTGATTCACAAGCACAGCCCATGCTGCAGCAAGCAGCAGATCTGGGTTTGATTTTTATGTCTTCTTTCTTCAGTGACTCAACTGTGTCCTAACCTGAAGCAGTGATAAAAGCAGAATGCTGAAACTTCAGCTATCAAAATGAAAGGCAAATCATCCTGTAGCAGGCTGTGAAGAGCTGCACACAGAAGATCTTGAGTGTTGCTGTACTGCAGCTCTCATCATTAGGTATTTTTCTCCCCTTCCTGCCACCTTATGCTCTGCTTAGCAATGAAAGAGGCACTCCCTTGAGCCAGGCTCTTCTCAAAAGGCAGGATGAGCTTTGTTTCCTCGGTTAGACAGCTCACCCTTGAGGTATGCTCAAAGAACATCCCTTTTTTGCACATCTATACTTGCAGCTTCCAATTAGGGAAGCAATAGAGGCAGCAAGAAGCAGCAGGGAAGCAAGGAAGCTGTTTTTTCTCTCCAGATAGAAAATTCCATGCTGGCAAAAAAAATATAATGAAAGTTAGGATTCAGGAACCCAAAAAAAGTTTCTTTGCTTTTATTCTTGTGAGAGATTTCACATACCTGTGCAAGAATGACTCCTTTCCTGGAGGCTGCTGGAATAGAATACAGAATGAACCAGGATGGAAAAGACCTTTGAGATTATCAAATCCAACCTATCACCCAACACCATCTAACCAACTAAACCATAGCACCAACCACCCCATCCAGTCTCTTCCTAAACACTTCCAGTGATGGTGACTCCACCACCTCCCTGGGCAGCACATTCCAATGGGCAGTCTCTGGGAAGAACTTCTTCCTAACACCCAGCCTAAACCTCCCCTGGTACAGCTTGAGACTGTGTCCTCTTATTCTGGTGCTGGTTGCCTGGGAGAAGAGACCAAACTCCACCTGGCTACAGCCTCCCTTCAGGTAGTTGTAGACAGCAACAAGATCTCCCCTGACCCTCCCTTAGACCCTTAGAGGACACAGTATCAAGCTGTGCCAGGGGAAGTTTAGGCTTGAAGTGAGGAGAAAGTTCTTCACAGAGAGAGTTGTTAGCCATTGGAATGTGCTGCCCAGAGAGGTGGTGGAGTCACCATCCCTGGAGGTGTTCAATAGGGTATTCGATGTGGCACTTGGTTTAGTAGTCATGAGGTGTTGGGTGACAGGTTGGACTTGATGATCTCTGAGGTCTTTTCCAACCTTATTGATTCTAAGATTCTGTGATTCTATGATTCCTCTTCTCCAGGCTAAGCAACCCCAGCTCCCTCAGCCTCTCCTCACAGGGCTGTGCTCCAAACCCCTCCCCAGCTTTGTTGCCCTTCTCTGGACACATTGGAGCAACTCAACATCTCTCTTAAACTGAGTGCCCTAGAAGGCCTGGTTTCCAACTGGTCTAACAGGCTGCATTTTTTGTTAAGCATACAAGGATCAGGAACTTGTCAAACAGACCACATGCCTGCCCAGAAGTTACTATCAGCTTGCCATCAGGTCCATCATTCTTCTTTTAGGTAACTTCTGAGTGTTGAACAACCTTGAATGTTCTCTTCCTTCAAGGAGAACCATTGTTTCCCTTGATCAAACATACAGGGAGGATGTTAGGGAAGTTGTAATGTGTGGTGTCACAGTTTGAAATAATTCTGTGGTTCTTTATGCTTAGCCTCTATGCTTGCAGGTAAACAACAGGCAGAGGGGTTGGACCTAGATGATCCTCCAGGTCTCTTCCAACCCTTACAATTCTATGATTCTATGATTCAATTAAAGCACTGCAGTCTGTTGCAAGCCTGAATACAGGCTACAGAATAGAAAGAATAGAATAGAATAGAATAGAATAGAATAGAATAGAATAGAATAGACCAGACCAGACCAGATTGGAAGAGACCTTCAAGATCATTGTGTCCAACCTATCATCCAACACCACCTAATCAACTAAACCATGGCACCAAGCACTCTATCAAGTCTCCTCCTGAACACCTCCAGTGATGGTGACTCCACCACCTCCCCAGGCAGCCCATTCCAATGGGCAATCACTCTCTCTCTGTAAAACTTCCTCCTCACCTCCAGCCTAAACCTCCCCTGGCACAGCCTGAGACTGTGTCCTCTTGTTCTGGTGCTGGTTGCCTGTTGTCCTCTATTTTAAAAACATGTTATATTTTTCCTTATCTCATATTGCATTAGGGATGAATACAAAAGATCTCCCAACACTCAGCAGCAAGTAGAAATAAAAGCAGGGTTTACTTAGTTGTTTTTCCCAGACTGACCCCCAGACTGGGGACAGAGTGGTAGGAGAGCAACCAAGCAGAAAGGGAGCTGGGAGTACTGGTTGACAGCTGGCTGAACATGAGCCAGCAGTGTGCCCAGGGGACCAAGAAGGCCAATGGCATCCAATGGATAAGGAATAGTGTGGCCAGCAGGAGCAGGGAAGTTGTTCTGCCCCGTACTCAGCACTGGTTAGGTCACACCTTGTGTCCTGTGTCCAGTTCTGGGCTCCTCAGTTTAGGAAAGATGTTGAGATGCTGGAAAGTGTCCAGAGAAGAGCAACGAAGCTGGGGAGGGGTTTGGAGCATAGCCCTGTGAGGAGAGGCTGAAGGAGCTGGGGTTGTTTAGCCTGGAGAAGAGGAGGCTCAGGGGAGACCTTCTTGCTGTCTACAACTACCTGAAGGGAGGTTGTAGCCAGGTGGGGGTTGGTCTCTTCTTCCAGGTAACCAGCACCAGAACAAGAGGACACAGTCTCAAACTGTGCCAGGTGAGGTTTAGGCTGGATGTTAGGAAGAAATTCTTCCCAGAAAGAGAGATTGGTCATTGGAATGTGCTGCCCAGGGAGATGGTGGAGTCACCATCACTGGAGGTGTTTAGGAAGAGACTGAATGGGGTGCTTGGTGCCATGGTTGAGTTGATTAGATGGTGTTGGCTGATAGGTTGGACTTGAAGATCTTGAAGGTCTTTTCCAACCTGGTTAATTCTGTATTCTGTGTTTCTGCAGAACCACACAATCCCACCAAGTAGAATGGACCTACTGACCTTTACTCAGGGAAGGCAGGTTGTGTTACGCAGCTTTTCCAGAAGCTTATTCGATATTGCCACATGCTGAGGAATAGAATCCAAGTCCTTTTCTGTCTCTCACTCACTCTTTTTCTCCTTTACTTAATAGCCAGTCGATTTGATGTTCTGGAGAGAGAGAAAAACACATTCCATGAGGATATCACTTTGAAGCTCAGTTTTTCACACTGCCCAAGTTCTTGGGACACTCATTTTTTCCAGTCTAACTCTTGTTATCACCACTGCTGACTCATCTCCTGATGCCAAGGCAAAAACAGTTTTATAGGAACATGAAGAGGTCACACATGAAGTATTTTGGCTGCTATAAATGGCTCCACAACTCACTCCCTCCACTGCTGTGAAACAGATTTCCATAAGCTGTGGCCTTCCAGTATCTGAAGGGGGCTACAGGAAGGCTGGGGAGGGACTGCTCAGGATCTCAGGTAGTGATAGGACTAGGGGGAATGGAACGAAGCTGGAGGTGGGGAGATTCAGGCTGGAGGTGAGGAGGAGGTTCTTCCCCATGAGAGTGGTGAAGCCCTGGAATGGGTTGTCCAGGGAGGTGGTTGAGGCCCTGTCCCTGGAGGTGTTTAAGAGCAGGCTGGCTGAGGCTCTGTCCAGGCTGATGTAGTGTGGGGTGTCCCTGCCCATGGCAGGGGGGTTGGACCTAGATGATCCTTGTGGTCCCTTCCAACCCTGACTGATACTGCTATGAATTTCTGGATCAAAACTAGTGCTCTAGGGTAGGAGGATGCCAAGAGTGGTGGAGAAGCAATGTAGCCCTTACTTCTTGGCAGAAGAAGCAACTCTCACCCATAGAATGATAAAATCATGGAATCAACCAGATTGGAAAAGACCTCAGAGATCATCAAGTCCAATCTATCACCCAACACCTCATGATTACTAAACCATGGCTTCAAGTGTCACATCCAATCCCTTTTTGAATACCTCCAGGGAGGGTGACTCCACCACTTCCCTGGGCAGCACATTCCAATGGCCAATCTCTCTTGCTGGGAAGAACTTTCTCCTCACCTCCAGCCTAAAGCTTCCCTGGCACAGTTTGAGACTGTGTGCTCTTGTTCTGCTGTTGGTTGCCTGGGAGAAGAGACCAACCCCCACCTGGCTACAACCTCTCTTCAGGTAGTTGTAGACAGCAAGAAGGTCTCCCCTGAGCCTCCTCTTCTCCAGGCTAAGCAACCCCAGCTCCCTCAGCCTCTCCTCACAGGGCTGTGCTCCAAACCCCTCCCCAGCTTTGTTGCCCTTCTCTGGACACCTTCCAGCAACTCAACATCTTTCCTAAACTGAGGAGCCCAGAACTGGACACAGGACTTAAGGTGTGACCTAACTAATGCTAAGTCCAGGGGCACAATGACTTCCCTGCTCCTGCTGGCCACACTATTCCTGATCCAGGCCAAGATGCCATTGGCCATCTTGGCCCCTGGGCACACTACTGGCTCATGTTCAGCCATCTGGCAACCAGCACCCCCAGGTCCCTTTCTGCCTGGCTGCTCTCCAGCCACTCTGACCCCAGCCTGTAGCACTGCTTGGGGTTGTTGTGACCAAATACAGTGAACATCTTCTCCTGCACACCACTGAAGCAGAAGGGGAATCTGATTCAGCTTTCACTAGTGGGGAAAAATAATGTCTTTATCTTTCCCTGTAAGTGCTGATGAGGCACAGCAAATCAAGATGATTCTGGAGAAGACAAAAGTTCTGCTCTTGAAAGCTGGGGAGGGACTTTTTAAGAGTGTCAGATAGTGATAGGACTGGGGGGAATGGAACAAAACTGGAAGTGGGTAGATTGAGATTGGATGTTAGGAAGAAGTTCTTCCCCAGGAGGGTGGTGAGAGACTGGCACAGGGAGGTGGTAGAAGCCTCATGCCTGGAGGAGGCCAGGCTGGATGTGGCTGTGAGCAACCTGCTGTAGTGTGAGGTGTCCCTGCCCATGGCAGGGGGGTTGGAACTAGATGATCCTTGAGGTCCCTTCCAACCCTAACAATTCTATGGTTCTGTGATTCTTTTGCTTTATATCTGAGCTGGGCTGGTGATATTATGAAGGGGGTGGCGGGGGGAGATTTTCAACCCACCACACTCCCAATTTATCTTCTTGTTCAAACAACATTCCCTCCCTGCCATGGAAGCAGCAGCTTCTCCCCATGTCAGTAGTCACTAACATAATTCTTTGGAATGAAACCCAAAGTCTTCATTCAGCATCTGAAACTAATTAGTTCTGTTATTGAGCTGTGGCAGGGTGCAATGAATAATGCTTCTGCAGTTGCTCATTTGTACTTGTAATGATCTTCACTGTTTGTGTATGCTTTTGCTTGTCAGTAGGGCACAGGAGCACAGCAAAGCAGCTACCATTTATAGTCCTACAGAGAAACAGACAGACCTCCACCAGAGTAATTTCTGCTGATTGAGAGCTTGGTTAATTCCTTCTTTACCTTGCAAGGCAGAAGGCTCAAGCCTCATCCTCCAGAGAAGGGCCATGAAGATGAGCAGCAGGCTGGAGCTCCTCTCCTATGGAGACAGACTGAGAGACTTGGGGCTGTTCAGTCTGGAGAAGAGAAGGCTCTGAGGAGACCTAACTGTGGCCTTCCAGTATCTGAAGGGGGCTACAAGAGGGACTTTTTAGGGTGTCAGGTAATGATAGGACTAAGGGGAATGGAACAAAACTAGAAGTGAGTAGATTCAGATTGGATGTGAGGAGGAAGTTCTTCACCATGTGGGTTGAAACTGCATGATACTTGAGGTCCCTTCCAACCCTGACAATTCTATGATTCTATGACTCTGAAAATGTATTGCAATGGTCATGAAAATTCTGGTCTTCATTTTTATACTATTTTTTTGCAGCTGTCACCCCTTCAAAGGAAAGGGAAAATCAAAGGGGAAAATCGAAGAGGAAAGGGAAAATCAAAGAGGAAAGGGAAAATCAAAGAGGAAAGGAAGGGGAAAAGGAAAAGATTTATGGAAAATTGTTATTTTATAATCCCCTCCTTTCACACCACCTCCCCTTTCCCACCTTATCTGATCCTTTTCCACCCCACCTGCCCCATTTTCCCCTTTTTTCTCCTCAAACCCAGGGCATCTGGGCTCTGGTGGAGTCTCCTCCCACCCCAGGTGTGGCCACTTGGCCCTCCCCTCCCACTCCCCTTTTTAATCCCCCCCAGCAGAGGCAACAGCCCCAACTGAGCCCATCTGGGCTGAGGATCCTCCTCTCATCCCTGGTGAGTGCCCCTGGTGCACACTGGGTGATGGTGGTGGTGACAACAAAGGCCGGGGGGCCTGGTGGCCCCCCGGTTGTTAGGGCGATGATTGATGACCACTCCAATATCATCCATGGGTGCTGGCTGGGCTTCCTCACTGGAGGCTGAGCTCCTCTGGGTGGTATCTTGGCTGGTTGAGGGTCTTGCCCCTGGCTTTGGGGCCTTACAATTTGAAAGGCAAATTCAAACAACAGAAACAAGTGGGTCTTGAGTTCCTCTGATGGAAAGCTTCATAGATTCATAGAATACTATGTTGGAAGGGACCTCAAGGATCTGGTTTCAAAGTCACCCAGGAAAATACATCATCCAAAAGGATTTTAATTGCCTCTTTTAATTGAAGGTGATTTTTAATGCACCCTTTGCTGAGGGGAGACCTCATCACCTTCTCCAGCTGCCTCAAAGGAGGCTGAAGCAAGGTGAGGGGTGGTCTCTTATCATGTGCAACAAGTGATAGGACAAGAGGAAAAGGGCTCAAGTTGTGCCAAAGGAGGTTCAGGTTGGATATTAGGAAAAATAGCTTCACAGAAAGGGTTGCCAGGCTGCCCAGGGAGGTGTTGGAGTCAGCATGCCTGGAGGTGAATAGGAGATGCATGGATGTGGTGCATAGGGATGTGGTTTAGTGGTAGCAGCTTAGCAGCAATGGTGGGATTGTGAGCTCTAGGTAAGCATCTGGGCTTGATGATCTCAAAGGTCTCTTTCAGCCTCACCAGCTGTATGATTCCATGATTTAGCTGCCACTTTTTCATTTTGTCCAGGTTTGCACAGGTATTAATGTTGGAGGTAGAAGAATCTTGATGACTCATTACCATCTAGCATCAATCCAGAGAGGGCCCAGGTGAACCTCATGAGGATCAACAAGAGCAAGTGCAGGGGTCTGCACCTGGGCTGGAACAATCCTCACTGTCAAGACAGACTGGGGGAGGAGGGGATAGAATGCAGCCCAGTGGAAAAGGACTTGGGGGTGCTGATGGATGAGAAGCTGGACATGAACAGGCAGGTGAGCTTGCAGCACAGAAGGCAAATCACATCCTGGGCTACATGAAAAGATGCATTACCAGCAGAGCCAGAGAGGTGATTCTGCCACTTTGCTCTGAGACCTCACCTGGAGTTCTATGTGTAGGGTTGGAGCCCTCAATATAGGAAGGACATGGACCTGATGGAGCACATTTCTATGACATTAAAACATCTGTGTAGGCAGAGCAGTCAATAACTATGAGACATCACAGACACCTTGAACTTACTCTCTAGAGGCAGGATTCTGCAGTCTGCTTTACTTGGCCACAAATGCTATTAAATCTCCACACTTCAAAAGTGAAGTTGAACCACAGCATGGTGAAAGCTCTGCCCAACATGAGCATCTCTCAACTGATAGCAATGGTGCAAAGACCTCCAAACAGAAAGAGCTGTTGGCTTGAATGTAGAGATACAAAGGATAAAGGGTGGTGGGAACATAATGAAAAATGTCTCTCTTGCTGATCTTATTCTGTCTCCTTTAGAATACAAGAGAATAAACCAGGTTGGAAGAGACCTTCAAGATCATCATGTCCAACCTATCATCCAACACCATCTAATCAACTAAACTATGGCACCAAGCACCCCATCAAGTCTCCTCCTGAACACCTCCAGGGATGGGGACTCCACTACCTCCCTGGGCAGCACATTCCAATGGGCAATCACTCTCTCTGTGTAGAACTTCCTCCTAACCTCCAGCCTAAACCTCCCTTGGCACAGCTTGAGACTGTGTCTTCTTGTTCTGGTGCTGGTTACCTGGGAGAAGAGACCAACCTCTGCCTTTCTACAACCTCCCTTCAGGTAGTTGTAGAGAGCAATAAGGTCACCCCTGAGCCTCCTCTTCTCCTGGCTGAGCAGCCCCAGCTCCCTCAGCCTTTCCTCACAGGGCTGTGTTCCAAACCCCTCACCAACTTTGCTGCCCTTCTCTGGACTTGTTCCAGCAAGTCAACCTCCTTCCTAAACTGAGGAGCCCAGAACTGGACACAGTACTTGAGGTGTGGCCTAACCAGTGCAGTGTACAGGGGCCCAATGACCTCCCTGCTCCTGCTGGCCACACTCTTCCTGATGCAGGCCAGGATGCCATTGGCCCTCTTGGCTGCCTGGGCACACTGCAGGCTCATGTTCAGCCTTCCATCAACCAGCACCCCCAGGTCCCTCTCTGCCTGGCTGCTCTCAGCCACGCTGATCCCAGCCTGTAGCACTGCATGGGGTTGCTGTGGCCAATGTGCAGAACCCGGCACTTGGATGTGTTCAATCTCCTGCCCTTGGACTCTGCCCATCTGTCCAGCCTGTCGAGGTCCCTCTGCAGAGCCTCTCTACCCTCCAGCAGATCAGCTCCTGAGGAGCTTTGCTGTCTGAAATCCTCTCTACCTTGATTATTGCAGGCAACTAAGAGATCCACAAGTAGGCAGTGTGTTGTGTTCTCCCTGGACAGTGTAAACCATAAACAACTCAGGCACAAACTCCGTGTGCCAACTGCTCAGAGTCTGCTTCCTGGCCCTGGCTTCCTAAGCAAATGTAAAATGTAACTTTACTATGGGGCCTGATCCAAGTCTGCTGGGCCCCATGGATGTTTTTGAGCTAATTTGCTTTGACATGAGTTGTGCAGTAGAAAGTTCATTGGACCTTAGGCATAGCCATCACAATTAAATTATATAGTTAAGACACACACGCACACACAGAGCCCCAAAATTACACTGGGTACAGGAAAATATAAGCCCTGAAAGGTTGTTTATTGTAAAACATAGGTTAGTTACCTGTTACATTCACCAAGCTGTTGTTCTGGAGGAGCCTTGGCACAAAAGCTTGCACAGAGAGTTAAAGGAAGTAGCTGTATGGAGAGAAGGCAAAATCATACTAATAAATCAGAAGAAAATGAGGTGGTTGTGAAGCCCTCTGCTGCTGACTTAAGTTGCAGTGTCCTGGATGCCAGAAAAAGGGAATACCACAAAAACAGGTTGATTGGAAAAGACCCTCAGGATCACCAAGGCCAACCGTTAGCCATTTCTGCAAGGGCCACACCTAAATCATAGCCCCAAGCACCACATCCAAACCACCTTGAAACACAGCCAGGCTTCTGGACTCCACCACCTCCCTGGGCAGCACATTCCAATCCATGACAACACTTGCCATGACAAAAATGTTTCCTAATGCCCAGTCTAAACCTACCCAGTCACAGCTTGAGGCCATTCCCTCTTGTTCTATCACTAACTATCTGTGAGAAGAGACCAGCACCAACCTCTCCACAATGTCCACTCAGGTAGTTGTAGAGAACATTAAGATCTCCCCTCAGCCTCCTCTTTTCCATACTAACCATCCCCAGCTCCTTCAGTTGCTCTTCAGAAGATTTATTCTCCAAATGGTTAGAATAGAATTAACCAGGTTGGAAAAGATCTTGGAGATCATCAAGTCCAACCTATCACCCAACACCATCCAATCAACTAAACCATGGCACCAAGCACCCCATCCCGTGTCTTCCTAAACACCTCCAGTGATGGTGACTCCACACTTCCCTGGGCAGCACATTCCAATCTCTCTTCCTGGGAAGAACATCTTCCTAACATCCAGTCTAAACCTCCCCTGGTGTAGCTTGAGACTGTGTCCTCTTGTTCTGGTGCTGGTTGCCTGAAGAAGAGACCAACCCCCACCTGGCTACAACCTCCCTTCAGGGAGTTGTAGACAGGTTCTTCACTGAAAAAGACAAACAAACAGAAAACAGACAAACACAACCCCCCAAAACCAGCCACACACAAAAATATAGCACAACTCCAGCCAAGGATATACCCCTGAAAACAGAAGATCTTTATTTGCCATTAAATCAAGCAAAGGATGCTAAAAAACGAGCAGAGCCTCATCTTGTGACTGTAATTTGTTACATGGTCACTAGGCTAATAGCTGAGCCTCAGCAATCTGCTGACTGCTCATAAAAAGTGATCTATTCAGCCAGAGTTTTGCTGATGCTGTGGAACAGATTTGCTGTATTTTTCTCTTCCTTTCACTTTATAGTAAAGGAAATTCATCCAGAAATAGAAAGCTTGCTTCTGGAGGAGCTCATCTGTTCCTTCTGGCATTTCCACCCCTGTTATCACAAACAGATGAGCAGGACCTGGCAGGGAGCATCAGCTGAGAGAGCTGGCGACCTGCTGAAGCAAAATGCCTTGCTAAGCATAGATTCATAGAACCAACCAGGTTGGAAAAGACCTCAGAGATCATCAAGTCCAACCCATTACCTAATACCTAACATCTCCTGACAACTAAACCATGGCTCCAAGTGGCACATGCAATCCCCTCTTGAACACCTCCAGAGATGGTGACTCCACCACTTCCCTGGGCAGTACATTCCAATGGCAAATTACTCTTTCTGGGAAGAACTTTCTTCCAAGGGGAAGGGGAAGACCCTTAGTGACTGGCTGGGGTGCTTGGTGCCATGGTTTAGTTGATGAAATGGTGCTGGGTGATAGGTTGAACTCAATGATCTCAAAGATCTCTTCCAACCTGGTTAATTCTATACTTGAAAACAGAAGATTTCAGCTCAACATGAGGAGAAACTTCTTCCCAATGAAGATGACAGAGCACTGGAACAGGCTGCCCAGAGAGGTTGTGGAGTCTTCATCTCTGGAAACTTTCAAAGCCTACCTGGATGCATTCCTGTGTGGACTACCCTGGGTGATGCTGCTTTGACAGGGAGGTTGGATTCAATGATCTCTGGAGGTCCCTTCCAACCTCTAATATACTGTGATACTGCAATGACTTTGTCTCCAAGTGGAGAACAATGACTCCTTTTGTCCAGAGAGAGCTGTAGGGGCTTCAGAAAGCCTCATCCCTTCTTACCTATCATACTCCCCTGCAGACTCCAAGTGGGGCTCATTTGAGAAGGAAGAGGAACAACTGATTACTCCAGGAGGACCCCACAGCCCTTACAAGAGATCAAAACATTTCAGCTGAGGAGCAGTGGTTTCCATTTCCAAACTGCACTGTAGCTTTTCTACTTTCTTCCTCCTTCAGTAAAAATCTGTTCTGATATGCTCTTTTATTCAACACAGTGCTGGCAAAGGGGGAAATGCTGCTCCTGGGAAGCCTAAGCTGTCTGATTTTCTAGCAAAGGCTTTGGGGTGAAGTGAGTGAGCCATGGTAGTTTATGTTTTTTTAATTAAACTGGCTGGAAAAGCAGAGCTCTGCTGAGCCTGCTGCTCAGTGCCTGGGAGAGGGTTATAGATTGTCTTTGCCTTTCCCTTTTAACAGTTTTCACCAACTGCCTCCATTACATCTCTCAGTAAGGCTGTCAGACGTGTACAGAACTGAAACAAAACATCATTTCAACAACATAATGCTTAGCATCTCATTCCTTCCTCCTGCTATATTCCACAGAATCATAGAATTGTCAGGGTTGGAAGGGACCTCAAAGATCATCCAGTTCCAAACCCCCTGCCATGGGCAGGGACACCTCACACTACAGCAGGTTGCTCACAGCCACATCCAGCCTGGCTGCAAAAACCTCCAGGGATGAGGCTGCAAACACCTCCCTGGGCAACCTGTGCCAGTCTCTCACCACCCTCATGTGGAACAACTTCTTCCTAACATCCAATCTGAATCTACCCATTTCTAGTTTTGTTCCATTCCCCCCAGTCCTATCACACCCTGACACCCTCAAAAATCCCTCCCCAGCTTTCTTGTATCCCCCTGCAGATACTGGAAGGCCACAATTAGGACTCCTGCAGACCTTCTGCAGACTGAACTTCCCTAATTCTCTCAGTCTGTCTCCATAGGAGAGGAGAGGAGCTCCAGCCCTCTGATCATCCTCATGGTCCTTCTCTGGGCACATTGCAGCACCTCCAGATCCTTCTTGTAATAGGGGCTCCAGAACTGGACACAGTACTCCAGGTGGGGCCTCACTGGAGTGGAGTAGAGGGGGAGAATCGCCTCCCACAACATGCTGGCTCTGCTTCTCTTGATGCAGCCCAGGATGTCATTGGCTTTCTGGGCTGCAAGTGCACACTGCTGGCTCCTGTTGAGCTTTGTGGGAAAAGCATAGAAATCTAGCATGAAATCTAAAGCTACAGAAATGTGGTGTGGATGCCTGACCACCAAACAGGGACGTGACCCATTCTGAGAAGTGAGGGATATTGTGATAGAGCTCTGACACATCTGATGACAAATTTCAGAGCCACCACAGAATCTGACTCAGCTCTCACCACAGCTGTCGTGCTTGGATGGGATCCAGCCAAACAGATTAGCACTTGAAAAGTGGTTGCCTGAGATGTGGGTGGGCAGCAGATTGCAGCTGCCACCTCAGAAGAAACTTCAGCTTTGAAAAAAAAAAAAACCATTTGGTAATTTTATACCTATCCCCAAAATCACATCTGTGTAATACCTCAGGTGTAAACAGGACTGCATGATGCTGCTGTAAACATCTCTGCATGCTGGTGCTGTAAACAGCACTGCATGCTGCTCCTGTAAACAGAACTGCATGCGGCTGCTGTAAACAGGACTGCACGCTGCTGCTGTAAAGACTATTGCATGCTGCTGCTGTAAACACTACTGCACGCTGCTGCTGTAAGCAGGACTGAATGCTGGTGCTGTAAACAATACGGCATGCTGGTGCTGTAAACAGCGCTGCATGCCAGTGCTGTAAACAGCGCTGCGTGTTGGTACTGTAAACAGTGCTGCATGCTGGTGCTGTAAATAAGCTCTCCACACTGGTGCTGTAAACAGCACTGCATGCTGCTCCTGTAAATAAGCTCTCCATGCTGGTGCTGTAAACAGCACTGCATGCTGCTCCTGTAAACAGCTCTCCATGCTGGTGCTGTAAACAACACTGCATGCTGCTCCTGTAAACAGTTCTGCATGCTGGTGCTGTAAACAGGACTGCATGGTGCTCCTGTAAACAGTGCTGCATGCTTGTGCTGTAAACAGGACTACATGGTGCTCCTGTAAACAGTTCTGCATGCTGGTGCTGTAAACAGGACTGCATGGTGCTCCTGTAAACAGTGCTGCATGCTGGTGCTGTAAACAGGACTGCATGTTGCTGCTTTATACAGCGCTGCATGCTGGTGCTGTAAACAGGACTGCATGCTGTTCCTGTAAACAGGACTTCATACGGGTGCTGTAAACAGGACTGCATGCTGCTTCTGTAAACAGCTCTCCATGCTGGTGCTGTAAACAGCACTGCATGCTGGTGCTGTAAACAATACTGCATGTTGGTGCTGTAAACAGCACTGCATGCTGCTCCTCTAACAGTGCTGCATGCTGGTGCTGTAAACAGTGTGCATACTGGTGCTGTAAACAGGACTGCATGCTGCTGCTGTAAACAGGACTGCATGCTGTTCCTGTAAACAGGACTTCATACGGGTGCTGTAAACACTACTGCATGCTGCTGTTGTAAACAGTACTGCATGCTGCTCCTGTAAACAGGACTGCATGCTGCTTCTGTAAACAGCTCTCCATGCTGGTGCTGTAAACAGCACTGCATGCTGGTGCTGTAAACAATACTGCATGCTGGTGCTGTAAACAGCGCTGCATGCTGCTCCTCTAACAGTGCTGCATGCTGGTGCTGTAAACAGTGTGCATACTGGTGCTGTAAACAGGACTGCATGCTGGTGCTGTAAACACTGTGCATGCTGCTGCTGTAAACAGGACTGCATGCTGGTGCTGTAAACAGTGTGCATGCCAGTACTGTAAACATCTCTGCATGCTGCTCCTGTAAACACTACTGCATGCTGCTGCTGTAAACACTACTGCATGCTGCTGCTGTAAACAATACTGCATGCTGGTGCTGTAAACAATACTGCATGCTGGTGCTATAAACAGTGCTGCATGCTGGTGCTGTAAACAATACTGCATGCTGGTGCTGTAAACAATACTGCATGTCAGTGCTGTAAACAGGACTCTATGCTGGTGCTCTAAATAGTACTTCATGTTGGTGCTGTAAACAGTGCTGCATGCTGGTGCTGTAAACAGTGTTGCATGCTGTTGCTGTAATCACGACTGCATGTCAATACTGTAAACAAGACTGCATGCTGGTGCTGTAAACAGCACTGCATGGTGCTCCTGTAAACAGGACTGCATGATGCTGCTGTAAACAGGACTGCATGCTGGTGCTGTAAACATTGTGCATGCTGTTGCTGTAAACACTACTGCATGCCTGTGCTGTAAACAGGTGCTCTAAATAGTACTGCATGTCGGTGCTGTAAATAAGACTGCATGCTTGTGCTTAAACAGGGCTGCATGGTGCTCCTGTAAACAGGACTGCATGATGCTGCTATAAACAGGACTGCATGCTGGTGCTGTAAACATTGTGCATGCTGGTGCTGTAAACAGCTCTGCATGCTGGTCCTGTAAACCAGACTGCATGCTGGTGCTGTAAACGGCACTGCATGCTGGTGCTGTAAACAGGACTGCATGCTGCTCCTGTAAACACTATTGCATGTTGCTGCTCTAAACAGTGCTGCATACTGCTGGTGTAAACAGGACTGCATGCTGGTGCTGTAAACAATACTGCATGCTGGTGCTGTAAACAGGACTGCATGGCAGTGCTGTAAACAGTTCTGCATGCTGGTGCTGTAAACAGGACTGCATGCTGGTCCTATAGACAGCTCTGCATGCTGCCCCTCTAAACAGTACAGCATGCTGCTGCTGTAAACAGGACTGCATGAGGGTTCTGCTAGGTACAAAATGCGCAGCTCTATTGCTAGCACTCTGTCATGCGTTCATCACTACTGGCTAGGATTAAGCAACCTCAGCAGTGGATCAAGGGTGTAAGACGCAGCTGGTCACTGGGTTATGCTGTCCTCTTCCAGCATCTCAAGACATCATCTACTCCAAGGAGGTCTGATGGCTCATCTCCCCAAGGAAACATAAAATGTGGTGTGAGTGACTTAAGTGTGACTTGGCCTTATGAGTAATGGTTTGTTTCAGTGGGGCTTTCAAAATGAAGAATCTTTCCACTGATGCCTATAGAGGTTGAACCTAACTCCCTCTGGGCAGAGGGGGTGAAAATTCCTCTTATCTGTGGCTATGTTTCCTTTAGGACACAGTTCAGTTTCCATGTTGGTAACTCTGGGACAATACTCCATCACTGAAGATGTCCTGGTGGATGAGCAGCTCAATGTGAGCCAGCATTGTGCACTTACAGCCCAGAAAGCCAATCACATCCTGGGCTGCATCAAGAGAAGCATAGCCAGCAGGGCAAGGGAGGTGATTCTCCCCCTCTACTCCACTCTGGAGAGACCTCACCTGGAGTACGGCATCAAGTTCTGGAGCCCCTGTTGCAGGTAGGAACTGGAGGTGCTGAAACTTGTCCAGAGAAGGGCCATGAGGATGATCAGAGGGCTGGAACTCCACTCCTATGAAGACAGACTGTGAGAATTGGGGTTGTTCAGTCTGGAGAAGAAAAAGGCTCTGAGGAGACTTAATTGAATAGAATAGAATAAACCAGGTTGGAAGAGACCTTCAAGATCATCACGTCCAACCTATCACCCAACACCACCTAATCAACTAACCCATGGCACCAAGCACCCTGTCAAGTCTCCTCCTGAACACCTCCAGTGACGGCGACTCCACCACCTCCCCAGGCAGTCCATTCCAATGGGCAATCACTCTCTCTGTGTAAAACTTCCTCCTGACCTCCAGCCTGAACTTCCCCTGGCACAGCCTGAGACTGTGTCCTCTTGTTCTGGTGCTGGTTGCCTGGGAGAAGAGACCAACCTCTGCCTGTTTACAACCCCCCATTCAGGTAGTTGTAGAGAGCAATAAGATCACCCCTGAGTCTCCTCCTCTCCAGGCTAAGCAGCCCCAGCTCCCTCAGTCTCTCCTCATAGGGCTTGTGTTCCAAGCCCCTCACTAACTTCGTTGCCCTTCTCTGGACTCGTTCCAGCAAGTCAACATCCTTCCTAAACTGAGGAGCCCAGAACTGGACACAGTACTCAAGGTGTGGCCTAACCAGTGCAGTGTGCAGGGGCAGAATGACCTCCCTGCTCCTGCTGGCCACACTCTTCCTGATGCAGGCCAGGATACTATTGGCCCTCCTGGCCACCTGGGCACACTGCAGGCTCAGCCTACCATCAACCAGCACCCCCAGGTCCCTCTCTGCCTGGCTGCTCTCCAGCCACTCTGACCCCAGCCTGTAGCACTGCATGGGGTTGTTGTGGCCAATGTGCAGAACCTGGCACTTGGATGTGTTCAATCTCATGCCGTTGGACTCTGCCCATCTGTCCAGCCTATCGAGGTCTCTCTGCAAAGACTCTCTATCCTCTAGCAGATCAACTCCTGTCCCCAGCTTGGTGTCATCAGAAAATTTACTGATGATAGACTCAATGCCCTCATCCAGATCATCAACAAAGATGTTAAAGAGCACAGGGCTCAGCACTGATCCCTGGGGGACTCCACTACTGACTGGCTGCCAGCTGGATGTGACACCATTCACCACCACTCTCTGGGTTCGGCCATCCAGCCAGTTCCTAACCCAGCTCAGAGTGCTGCTGTCCAAGCCATGGGCTGACAGCTTGGCCAGCAGTTTGCTATGGGGGACGGTGTCAAAGACCTTGCTGAAGTCCAGGTAAACTACATCCACAGGCCTCCCCACATCCACCAGGCGGGTCACCTGATCATAGAAGGAGATCAGGTTGGTCAGGCAGGACCTGCCCTTCCTAAATCCATGTTGGCTGAGCCTGATCCCTTGGCCATCCTCTAAGTGCTGTGTTAATGCACTCAGGATGACCTGTTCCATGATCTTGCCTGGCACTGAGGTCAGGCTGACAGGCCTGTAATTCCCTGGCTCATCCAACCGGCCCTTCTTGTGGATGGGCACCATGTTGGCCAGCTTCCAGTCCTCTGGGACCTCGCCAGTGAGCCAGGACTGCTGAAAAATGATGGAGAGCGGCTTGGCCAGCTCCTCTGACAGCTCCCTCAGCACCCTAGGATGGATCCCATCTGGTCCCATGGACTTGTGGGGATCCAGGCAGCTGAGCAGATCACCAACTGCCCCATATTGGAACAGTGGAAAACTATGCTGCTCCCTGGCTCCTTCTGCCAGCTCTGGAGGCCAGCTGTCTGGAAGACATTCTGTCCTGCTAGTAAAAATTGAGGCAAAGAAGGTATTAAGTATCTCTGCCTTATCCTCATCCCTTATCACAACATTCCCCTCCGTGTCCACCAAGGAGTGGAGGTTGTCTCTGCCCTTCCTCTTGCTATTAATGTATTTATAGAAGGACTTTTTGTTGTCCTTCACAGCAGAGGCCAGACTAAGCTCCAAATGTGCTTTTGCCTCCCTAATTTTCTTCCTACGACACCTAGCAACATCCTTAAATTTTTCACGGGTTGCCTCCCCTCTCTTCCAAAGATGATACACCTTCTTTTTTTCCCTCAGTTCCATTAAAAGTTCTTTAACCATCCAGGCTGGCCGTCTGCCCCGGCGGCTCATCTTCCGGCACATTGGCACAGCCTGTCCCTGAGCCTTCAACAGTTCTTCCTTGAAGTAGGACCAGCTCTCCTGGACCCCTTTGTTTTTAAGGGCTTTATCCCAAGGAACCCTTTGAATTAGTTCCTTGAGTAGCCTGAAGTCTGCCCTCCGGAAATCCAGAGTGAAGGTCTTCTTGCTACCCCTCTTAGCTTGACCAAATAATGAGAATTCAATTATCTCATGGTCACTGGCCCCTAAGCACCCTCCGACCACCACATCACCCACCAACCCTTCCCTATGGGTGAAGAGGAGGTCAAGCATAGCCTTGCCCCTGGTAGGCTCTCGCAGCACCTGGGATAAGAAGCTGTCCTCCATGCATTCTAAGAACCTCCTAGATTGCCACTTCTCTGCTATGTTAAGATCCCAGCAGATATCAGGCAAGTTGAAGTCACCCATGAGAACAAGGTCAGGCGATCTTGAGACAGCCTTAAGCTGCCTATAGAATGACTCATCAACATCCTCCTCCTGGTTGGGTGGTCTATAACAGACTCCAACCAGGGTGTCAGCCCTGTTGGCCTTCCCTCTAATTCTTACCCACAGGCACTCAACCCGATCGTCCCTAATCTCCATCTCAATGGCATCTAGTGCCTCCCTGACGTACAGGGCCACCCCTCCACCCCTTCATCCTTGCCTGTCTCTCCTGAAGAGCCTGTAGCCATCAATTGCAGCGCTCCAGTCATGTGAGTCATCCCACCACATCTCTGTGATGGCAACTACATCATAACTGCATAACTACATCATGTGGCCTTTTGGTATATGAAGGGGGCTACAAGAAAGCTGGGGAGGGACTTTTGAGGGTGTCAGGGAGTGACAGGGCTAGGGGGAATGGAACAAAACTAGAAATGGGTAGATTCAGATTGGATATTAGAAAGAAGTTCTTCAGCATGAGGGTGGTGAGAGACTGGCACAGGTTGCCCAGGGAGGTGGTGGAAGCCTCATCCCTAGAGGTTTTTGCAGCCAGGCTGGATGTGGCTGTGAGCAACCTGCTGTAGTGTGAGGTATCCCTGCCCATGGCAGGGGGTTTGGAACTGGATGATCCTTGAGGTCCCTTCCAACCCTGACAATTCTGTGATTCTATGACATTGTGGAGGGAACTGCCCTGTACTGCTGAAGAGGACACAGTCTCAGGCTGCGCCAGGGGAAGTTCAGGTTGGAGGTCAGGAGGAAGTTTTACACGGAGAAGTTTGCCCAACCGGGAGTTTGTTGCTGTTTGGGTGATAGGTTAGACATGATGATCTTGAAGGTCTCTTCCAACCTGGTCTATTCTATTCTATTCTATTCTATTCTATTCTATTCTATTCTATTCTATTCTATTCTATTCTATTCTATTCTATTCTATTCTATCTAATGGATCTTTGAAAGTTCTTGCAAGTTTGTGAACCAGTTTGTTGCTGTTTAGTGATGCAGTTGCAGCCAAAGACAAATGAGAGAAATGCTGCACAGCAGTTCAGGGAAAGAAGGTCATGGGAGGAAACCACAGCCTTAGAAAAGACACGAAGAAAGTAGAGGGCTGTGGTTGTGAGAGAAAGTTCCTTGATGAAGCCTCTTGCTGTCTACAGCTGCCTGAAGGGAGGTTGTAGCCAGGTGGGGGTTGGTCTCTTCTCCCAGGCAACCAGCACCAGAACAAGAGACACAGGCTCAAGCTGTGCCAGAGGAAGTTTAGGTTAGAGGTGAGGAGAAAGTTCTTCACAGAGAGAACTGTTAGCCATCGGAATGTGCTGCCCAGGGAGGTGGTGGAGTCACCATCACTGGAGGTGTTTGAGAGGGGATTGGACGTGGCACTTGGAGCCATGGTTTAGTTGGACTTGATGATCTCTGAGGTCTGTTGATTCTATGATTCTTTAAGAAAAAACATTCAACTAAGAGTCTCAATTGTCCTTCCATGTGACAAGAAGATGCTTTCACAAACCTGGTGACCAAAGGTTACAGACACACAAGCAAACAGAGCAGGAGTGCATTTTCTGCTCAGATTTTATACCATGATTTGCATCCCTCTCCCACACACCATCTGTTCCTGTTTCCTACCCCTGTCCAAACCACCCATTAGGAATAATCCTGGGCCATCCTGGGCCTGAATTATGCCAAAGCACTACCCAGACATATGCTAGTGGCCATTGACCAAAACTATGCCTGGAAAGGATATTAGCACTGGGTTCATTAAAGGACAGTGCTGTAACCTGTGACCAGCCTTCCCCTCGCCTGCCCACGCAGACAAAAGCAGGAAAACAGAACAAAATAAATGGGACCAAAGGCACATGAAGACTAGCTACAGTTTGCACTTCTCATCATAAAGGGTTAAATTGACTCTATCTGCTCTTCAAGAGGTACCAGGTTTCATCTCAGCTTTGGCTTAAGGCTCCAGTTCCTTCATTGAGAAGCTGTGCTAAAGTGGAATAAAGTTATTAAAACAAAATGGTGTGTTCACACCTTCAGAATGTCATACAATTATAGAAGTGTCAGAGTTGGAAGGGACCTCAAGGATCAGCCAGTTCCAACCCCCCTGCCATGGGCAGGGACACCTCACACTGCATCAGGTTGCTCACAGCCACATCCAGCCTGGCCAGTGTCTCACCACCCTCATGATGAAGAACTTCTCCCTAACATCCAATCTGAATCTACCCATTTCTAGTTTTTTACAATTCCCTGACACCCTCAAAAGTCCCTCCCCAGCTTTCTTGTAGCCCCCTTCAGATACTGCAAGGCCACAATTAGATCTTCTCAGAACCTTTCTTCTCCAGGCTGAACAACCCTAATTCTCTTTGTCATCATAGGAGAGGAGCTCCAGCCCTCTGATCATCCTTGTAGCCCTTCTCTGGACACCTTCTAGCACCTCCAGATCCTTCTTGTGATAGGGGCTCCAGAACTGGACACAGTACTCCAGGTGGAGTCTCACCAGAGCAGAGTAGAGGGGGAGAATCACCTCCTTCGACCTGCTGGCTATAGTTCAATAATAAGTAAAATACTACTTGGATAGCACATACCCTATAAAGAAGAAAGGTATGTCCAAAACTCCCACTTGGCCTTTTGGGCCAAGACCTTTTGGGGACTTCAGGTAAAGTTTGAATCATAGAATCAACGAGGTTGGAAAAGACTCCAGAGATCACCAAGTCCATCCTATTACCTAATACCTAACACCTGACAAGTAAACCATGGCTCCAAGTGCCACATCCAATCCTCGTTTAAACACCTCCAGTGATGGGAACTCCACCACCTCTCTGGCCAGTGCATTCCAATTGATCTGCCACTTCTAAGTAACTGTGCAGCCAGGAACAATATGGTTACATCCCCAAGTCTAAGCTTGCTGGCCAGCATCCTTAACCAACTGTTTGAGATATGTGAGGATATCTGAGCCAGCAGTGTGCCCAGATGGCCAAGAAAGCCAATGGTATCCTGGCCTGCATCAAGAATAGTGTGGCCAGCAGGAGCAGGGAAGTCATTCTGTCCTGTACTCAGCACTTTGAGTACTGTGTCCAGTTCTGGGGCCCTCAATTTAAGAAGGACATTGAGACTCTTGAACATATCCAGAGAAGGGCAATGAGTCTGGGGAGTGGCCAGGAACACAGCCCTATGAAGAGAGGCTGAGGGAGCTGGGGTCGCTTAGCCCCAGGAGAGGAGTCTTAGAGGAGACCTTAATGCTCTCTATAACTCCTTGAAGGGAGGTTGTAGCCAGGTGGGGCTTGGTCTCTTCTCCCAGGCAACCAGCACCAGAACAAGAGGACATAGTCTCAGCTGCGCCAGGGGAGGTCTAGGCTGGATGAAGAAGTTCTTCCCAGAAAGAGAGATTAACCACTGGAATGTGCTGCCCAGGGAGGTGGTGGAGTCACCATCACTGGAGGTGTTAAAAAAAGAGCCTGGATGAGGCACTCAGAGCCATGATTTACTTAATTAGATGGTGTTGGGTGATAGGTTGGACTTAATGACTTTAAAGGTCATTCTATTCTAATCTATTCTAAAACTACCACAAATTACTTTGGCAAAGCCTTCAATACCTGCAAGGAGGCTCACTCCTAATGTGATGTGCATTAGGAGGAGCACAGATACCTGCAGCAGAGCAACTGGAGTGTAGAAGTGTGTGCATTTGTCAGGGAGGAAGCAGGCAAGCATCAGGCATCTCTCCCTTCCAGCATGGAAGTGCAGCTCAAAAGACAGCAGAGGTGCCAGCCATGGACTCTGAGGATTCACTTGTTTGTGCATTTAGCTAATTGATTTGGCTTCCATGCTCAGGACTTATTCCAGGGAAGGATTTGTTGCCGAGAAAAAAATTCTCCAGAGACACATTGGGAAATCCCTGTATTTTTTCTGTGGCACATCACATCAGAGAATCATAGAATAAATAAGGTTGGTAAAGAACTCAGAGGTCATCAAGTCCAACCTCTCACCCAACACCTCATGACTAACTAAACCATGGCTTCAAGCGCCACACCCAATCCCCTCTTGAGCACCTCCAGGGATGGTGACTCCACCACCTCCCTGGGCAGCCCATCCCAGTGGCCAATTACTCTTTCTGGGAAGAACTTTCTCCTCACCTCCAGCCTAAACTTCCCCTGGCTCAGCTTGAGACTGTGTGCTCTTGTTCTGGTGCTGGTTGCCTGGGAGAAGAGGCCAACCCCCATCTGGCTACAACCTCCCTTCAGGTTGTTGCAGAAAGCAGTAAGGTCTCCCCTGTGCCTCCTCTTCTCCAGGCTAAGCCATTCCAGCTCCCTCAGCCTCTCCTCATAGGGCTTGTGCTTGCCTCATCCCTCAGGGCCATCTAAGCAGCCTCTGGGCAATGACCTCCTCACCCAGCTGCAGGTATGTGGGCACTGGTAGCACTGAGCTATGACAAATTCCCCAAAGCCTACAGATCAGCAGGTCATAGAATCATAAGAGTTTTAGAGTTGGAAGGGACCTCAAGGATCAGCCAGTTCCAACCCCCTGCCATGGGCAGGGACACCTCACACTGCATCAGGTTGCTCACAGCCACATCCAGCCTGGCTCAAAACACCTCCAGGCATGAGGCTTCCACCACCTCCCTGGGCAACCTGTGCCAGTGTCTCACCACCCTCATTGGGAACAACTTCTTCCTAATATCCAGTCTGAATCTACCCATTTCTATTCTTTAACAGGAATAGTAAAATATACTCCACCTTAGAAAGAGCAAAGGTTTTGCTTTTTCTTCAGTCACCTATTTGAAGCTATTCAGCCTGCTACAAACAAAAAAAAAGTGATATTTTCAGGCCAGTAAATCATTGAGGGAGCTTGTTTATAAAGAATTTCTACAGGAAATTCAAAGCAAAATCCTTGTGCCTCTAAGGACATAAACAGTTTCCTGGCATTTGCTTGGCTGGTGCCAACTGGCAAGTTTAGCTAAGCCAGTGTTTCAACAGAGTTGGATAGAGAGACACTCATTTAGCTAAGGCAATAAATCCTTTCCAGCAGAACAGATAACAGAAGTAACTGAATGAACCAGGTTGGGAAAGACCTCAGTGATCATCAAGTCCAACCTGTCACCCAACACCATCTAATCAACTAAACCATGGCACCAAGCACCCCACCCAGGCACTTCCTACACACCTCCAGGGATGGTGACTCCACCACCTCCCTGGGCAGCACATTCCAATGGGCAATCTCTCTTTCTGGAAAGAACTTTCTCCTCACCTCCAGCCTAAACCTCCCCTGGCACAGCTTGAGACTGTGTCCTCTTGTTCTGGTGCTGGCTGCCTGGGAGAAGAGACCAACCCCCACCTGGCTACAACCTCCCTTCAGGAGTTGTAGACAGCAAGAAGGTCTCCCCTGAGCCTCCTCTTCTCCAGGCTAAGCAACCCCAGCTCCCTCAGCCTCTCCTCACAGGGCTGTGTCCCAGCCTCATTGCCCCTCTGTGGACACGTTCAAGTATCTCAATGTTCTTCTTAAACTGAGGGGCCCAGAACTGGACACAGGACTCAAGGTGTGGCCTATCCAGTGCTTAGCACAGGGCAGAATGACCTCCCTGCTTCTGCTGGCCACACTATTTCTGATGCAGGCCAGGATGCCATTGGCCTTCTTGGCCACCTGGGTACAATGGTGGTTCATGTTCAGTCTATTATCAACCAGTGCCCCCAGGTCCCTCTCTGCCTGGCTGCTCTCCAGCCACTCTGACCCCAGCCTGTAGCACTGCATGGGGTTGTTGTGGCCAAAGTGCAAAACTTGGCACTTGGACTTGTTGAATGCCATCCTGTTGGACTCTGCCCATCTGTCCAGCCTATCAAGATCCCTCTGCAGAGCTCTCCTACCTTCTAACAGACCAACTCCTGCCCCCAGCTTGTTGTCATCTGCAAATTTACTGATGATGGACTCAATGCCCTCATCCAGATCATCAATAAAGATATTGAATAGGATGAGGCCTAGCACTGCTCCCTGGGGGACACCACTAGTGCCTGGCTGGCAGCTGGCTGTGGCACCATTCACCACCACTCTCTAGTAGTTCACTTCCAGCCCCCCTCAGCACTTCAGCCACCAGTGCAGGGTGGCCTGGTGACACAAATCAACAGCGATAAGCCAATGGTTGCTATGGGCCACAGCCAGCGTTTGTACCCACAGCAGTTAACCATCCACACAAACACAAGGGCTGCATTTCCTACTTTTGTGTTTTCATAAGCTAATGAAGAGAGGCAGGTTTCCCCTGAGAGGTGTTGAAGCTCCCCAGAGCATTATTTGCCTTTCTTTCAAAAGCAGGGGGTTTGCCAAGGGAAATTACTCAGAATGCAGTAAAACGTGGGCTGGTGGCTTCGTATCTAACAAAACAAAGTCCAGGTCCTGCTTCCTGGACCAACATGAACTTTCCAATGGAGGACAAAAAAAAATCCCTGCTTCTTGGGCCAGGGAAAACATGGTTTGAGCCTTTTTTGGACCCTACAGAATTGGTAAATATAGAGAGATACACAGAGAATCCTTAATGATCTGGTGGATGAGAAGCTCAACAGGAGCCAGCAGTGTACACTTGCAGCCCGCAAAGCCAACCAGAGCCTGAGCTGCATCAAGAGAAGCATAGCCAGCAGGTCGAGGGAGGTGATTCACTCTCTCTGCTCCGCTCTGGTGAGACCACACCTGGAGCTCTGTGTCCAGTTCTGGAGCCCCTATTACAGGAAGGATCTGGAGGTGCTGGAAGGTGTCCAGAGAAGGGCCAGGAGGATGAGCAGAGGGCTGGAGCTGCTCTCCTATGAGGACAGACTGAAGGAGTTGGGGCTGTTCAGTCTGGAAAAGAGAAGGCTCCCAGGAGATCTTATTGTGGCCTTCCAGTACCTGAAGGGGTATACAAGAAAGCTGGGGAGGGACTTCTGAGGGTGTCAGGGAGTGATAGGACTGGGGGGAATGGAACAAAACTAGAAATGGGTAGATTCAGATTGGATGTTAGGAAGAAGTTGTTCCCAGGAGGGTGGTGAGAGACTGGCACAGGTTGCCCAGGGAGGTGGTGGAAGCCTCATCCCTGGAGGTTTTTGCAGCCAGCCTGGATGTGGCTGTGAGCAACCTGCTATAGTGTGAGGTGTCCCTGCCCATGGCAGGCAGGGTTGGAACTGGGGTCCCTCCCAACCCTGACAATTCCTATCACTCCCTCTATGAAGAATTTCTTCCTAACATCCAGCCTAAACCTCTCCTGGCACAGCTTGATACTGTGTCCTCTTGTTCTGGTGCTGGTTATCTGGGATAAGAGTCCAACTCCCATCTGGCTACAACCTCCCTTCAGGGAGCTGTAGAGAGCAAGAAGGTCTCCCCTGAGCTTCGTCTTCTCCAGGCTAAGCAACCCCAGCTCCCTCAGCCTCTCCTCACAGGGCTGTGCTCCAGACCCCTCCCCAGCTTTGTTGCCCTTCTTTGGACACATTGCAGCAACTCAACATCTTTCCTAAACTGAGGAGCCGAGAACTGGACACAGGACTCAAGGTGTGGCCTGACCAGTGCTGAGCACAGGGGCAGAATGACCTCCCTGCTCCTGCTGGCCACACTGTTCCAGTACATTATTTTCATTGAGCCAGCACCCAGCTCTACCTGCCTGAATGGCACTTCAGGCTCACAGATGCCTATAAAAAGCCACTTGTTGAAATAAACTGAAATAATTCCAAGAACTTCTGATTATCCTCCAAGAAAAGTCATTTCAGGGCAGTAAAAAAAGAATAGTCAAACCCTGTTATTCAGCCAGAGCACGTGAGATTTGTGTTTTGCTGTCTACCAGCTCTTTAATTGTTTTGCCTTCAAGCACTGAGTTGTTCAGGCCTCACCTGGAATACTGAGTCCAGGTTTGGGCTCCCCAGTTCAGAAGGGACAGGGATCTGCTGGAGAGAGTCCGACAGAATGCTACCATAATGATTGAGGGACTGGAGCACTGCCTGATGAGGAGGGGCTGAGAGACCTGGGGCTGTTCAGTCTGGAGAAGAGAAGACTGAGAGGGGATTCAGTAAATGTGTATAAATATCTGAGGGCTGGGGGTCAGGAGGGAGGGGACAGGTTCTGCTCACTTGCACCCTTGGATAGCACAAGAAGCAAACTACAGCACAGGAGGTTCCAGCTCAGCATGAGGAGAAACTTCCTCACTGGGAGGGTCACAGAGCACTGGAACAGGCTGCCCTATGGAGTCTCCTTCTCTGGAGACTTTCCAGCCCCATCTGGATGTGTTCCTGTGTGACCTGTGCTGGTTTCTCTGGCCCTGCTCTGGGAAAGGGATTGGATTTGAAGATCTCCATAGTTCCCTTCCAACCCCTAACATCCTGTGATCCTGTGAGATTTGATAGCTCTCTGAGGTGATTTATCCATCACCCCATAATAATTTGTCCAGCCAGAAAAATTGTCAGTGCCCTCAACAATTGGCAGGTCTAGGTGCTTAGCTGCATGATTCATTACTATCAATTGCTAATAAGAACTCCTCACTTAAACTACTAACTGTTCATTGCAGTAATAACAGCTTTTAATGCAGAACCTTTGCTCATAATGACTATCATTATACAAAAGACACAAATCTGTGTCATACAGATGGCAGCAGGAGCAGAAAGTGATTCCTTTATAGGAGGGTGCTGGTCATGATTGCTGATGAGCTGTGAAGTGAGAGAGCACCTGCATGAGAAATGGAAGAAATGGCTTGGACAATAGCCTGGCTCACCTTTGTGTTGGGTTGGGATTAGTTACACCTGCCTTCAACCTGTGAAGTCTGTCCCTAAAGGCTTCAGTGATTAAGATTGGTTAGGTAAGTTGTGGTGGAATGGAATGGACATGGAATGGAATGGAATGGAATGGAATGGACTAGACTAGACTAGACTAGACTAGACTAGACTAGACTAGACTAGACTAGACTAGAATAGAATAGAATAGAATAGAATAGAATAGAAATGGAATAGAATAGACCAGACCAGGTTGGAAGAGACCTTCAAGATCATCCTGTCCAACCTATCACCCAACACCACCTAATCAACTAGTATTAGTATTCTATAGAATGGAATGGAATGGAATGGAGTAGAATGGAATGGAGTAGAATGGCATGGACCAGGTTGGAACAGACCTTCAAGATCATCATGTCCAACCTATCACCCAACACCATCTAATCAACTAAACCATGGCACCAAGCACCCCATCCAGTCTCTTCCTAAACACCTCCAGTGATGGTGACTCCACCACCTCCCTGGGCAGCACATATCCAATGGCCAATCTCTCTTTCTGGGAAGAAAGCTTCACCATTGCTATTACAAAGCTTTTTCAAGTGTGTGAGTTGAGTCTGTCATGGTCCAGCTTAATTCTTCCTTATTCACCATAAGCATCAGCAGGCAGTGATAGTTTTTCCCTATTCAATATATTCCTGTTGCTTTGGAAAAATCCATTAATATTCTTTTCCTGAGACTAAATATTTCATTTTTTTTTCTAGCCTTTCCTAGAATCACAGAATTTCAGGGACCTTGAAAATCATCCATTCCATCCCCCCTTCCAGAGCAGGATCACCTAGAGCAGATCACACAGGAACACATCCAGGCAAGTCTTGAATATCTCCAGAGAGGGAGACTCCACAACCCCTCTGAGCAGCCTGTTCCAGGGTTCTGTCACCCTCACAGGGAAAAAATTTTTCCTCACATTTCCATGGAACTTCCTATACCTCAACTTCCACCATTGCCCCTTGTGCTGTCATTGGGCATCACCCAGCAGAGCCTGGCTCCAGCCTCTGGGCACTCACCCTGCACATCTTTATCAACATGAATGAGGTCACCTCTCAGTCTCCTCTTCTCCAAGCTACAGAGCCCTCAGCTCCCTTCATCTCTCCTCACAAGGAAGATGTTCCACTGCCTTCATCATCCTTGTGTCTTTGTGCTGGACTCTCTCAAACAGCTCACTGTCTTTCTTGAACTGAGGGGTCTAAAACTGGACACAATCTTTCAGCTGTGGCCTCATCAGGGCAAAGTTGAGGGAGAGGAGAACCTCTCTGGACCTACTGGTCACAGCCCTTCTAATCCACCCCAGAATGGCATTGGCCTTCCTGGTCACAAGAGTACATTGCTGGCTCATGGTCAACATCCCATCCGCCAGGACCACCAGGTACCTTTCACCTTCACTGCTCTCCAGTAGGTCAGTCTCCAACCTATACTGGTGCATGGAGTTGTTCCTTCCCAAATCCATAACATTCTTTTCTTCCTTCCCAAGTCCATTAATATTCTTTTCTTGAGGCTGAACAGCTTTTTTTCTCCCAGTCCTTCCTCAGTGGTGAGATGTTCTGTATCCGGAATGGTTCCTGGCAGGAAGCATCTCCATCACAGCCAGAAATCTGCGCAGGAAAGCAAGCCCAGCCAACTTTCATAGGTAATATTTTACTGCAGAGGCATAGCAGGAGGTTCTCAAACTGTCACCTCTGAATGCAAGAGGCACTCTGTGGGCAAGCATCTAATACACAGCTCCATACTTTAAAGGAAATCTATACATGAAATCATGGAGTGATAGGATGAATCAGATTGAAAGGGATCCTTGAACATCATCTGGTTCAACCCCCCCTGCACTGAACAGAGCTGTTGGAAAGGAAATGAGGTAGGAGCCAAATAAGCAATGAGAGGGGAGGGAAGTTGTGGCCAGGTGGGGGCTGGTCTCTTCTCCCAGGCAACCAGCACCAGAACAAAAGGACACAGTCTCAAGCTGCGCCAGGGGAGGTTTAGGCTGGAGGTGAGGAAGAAGTTCTTCATAGAAGGAGAGATTGGCCATTGGAATGTGGTGCCCAGGAAGGTGGTGGAGTCACCATCAGTGGAGGTGTTTAGGAAGAGACTGGATGGGGTGCTTGGTGCCATGGTTTAGTTGATTGGATAGTGTTGGGTGATAGGTTGGACTTGATGATCTCCAAGGTCTCTTCCAACCTGGTTTATTCTATTCTATTCTATTCTACTCTACTCTATTCTATTCTATTCTATTCTATTCTATTCTATTCTATTCTATCTTTTGCCATCTAAAACTCCCTGAAGGGAGGCCAGGTGGGGGTTGGGCCCTTCTCCCAGGCAACCTGAGACAAAAGGATAGGATAGGATAGGATAGGATAGGATGGAATAGAATAGAATAGAAAGAATAGGATAGGATAGGATAGGATAGGATAGGATAGGATAGGATAGGATAGGATAGGATAGGATAGGATAGGATGGAATAGAATAGAATAGAAAGAATAGGATAGGATAGGATAGGATAGGATAGGATAGGATAGGATAGGATAGGATAGGATAGGATAGGATAGGATAGGATAGGATGGAATAGAATAGAATAGAAAGAATAGGATAGGATAGGATAGGATAGGATAGGATAGGATAGGATAGGATAGGATAGGATAGGATACAACTTGATCTTGGAGGTCTATTCCAACCTGGTGGATTCTGTGGTTCCTCTGCCTCAGACCCAGGAGAGTGGATAAGCATCTGCTTTAGTTCTGATTGGAAGCATTGTGGCCTTCAGAAGAAAACCACTACAATATTCACAGGTCAACAGAGCCAGTTTGAAACAGCCAGCAGTGCCGCTGCTGTGCCAAGGCTATCAAGTGCCAGGCACCAGAGTCAGCAGGGGAAAGGGGTTTGAGAGCCAGTGCATAGTGATGATGCCTCTGATATGGCCTGGGGTTATTTTTGCTATGGAGATTTCATAAAGCCTTTTCAGTAGGTGGTGTAAATCTGACTCCTTCTGGGGGGTATTTTGTACATCTCATCCCCTTAACGAGCCACGTTTTTATCACCAAAGCAGGAGGCTTGCTCATGCTCTAAGTTATAGGAGACATAAAAACACAACCTCTGAGAAATGAAATTCAGTTCCAGAACTGGAGGAGGGCAATGAAATGGGGAAGGGCCTGGAGAATAAATCTGATGAAGAGCAACTGAAGGAGCTGGGGATGGTTAGTTTGGGAAAGAGGAGGCTGAGAGGAGTCCTTACTGCTCTCTACAACTACTGGAAAGGACATTGTGGTGAGGCTGCTGCTGGTATCTTCTCACAGCTGATTAGTGACAGAACAAGAGGGAATGGCCTCAAGCTGCCACTGGGTAGGTTTAGACTGGACATTAGGAAATATTTTTGATGGCAAGATTGGTCAGGCCTTGGAATGTGCTGCCCAGGGAGGTGGTTGAGTCACCAGCCCTGGCTGTGTTTCAAGGTGGTTTGGATGTGATGCTTGGGGCTCTGGTTTAGGGGTGACCCTTGTAGAGTAGGGTTCTGGGTTGGACTTTGTGGTCCTGAGGGTCTTTTCCAATCAACTTGCATGTTTCTGTGATTCTGTAATTTCCACCTCTGTTTCCACTGCTGCCCAGCCCTGATGGGATGCTCTGACAGCTCGCACTCATTAAATAATACCATGTGCTTTGAAAAGCAAAGCAACCACATAGCTCTTTTTCCTCCCCCAAGCTACCAGCCTCCCCTCTCATTCCCTGGTTAACTACTGGGAAACATTTTATGGCTTCAGCTGGAAGGAATTTCAGGTCAAAACTTTCCTAGATTCACTAGATGGCATTTTAGAGGCTCAAAATCTACTGCTTGCCTGTTCTTACAGGTCAGCTGCAAGCTGTTGCCTGTTGAAACGCCTGTAAAGAAATATCCATGGTGAGGTTAATACAAGCTGTGGTTAAAACCTTCATCTTCTCTTTGCTTTTTTGCTTGTCTTGATAGCACTAGGATGAAACAATCTATCCATGGAAATGGATTGAATTTGTAATCAAAACAAAAGAGATTGTATCACAGTATCACTAAGGTTGGAAGAGACCTCGAGGATCATCGAGTCCAACCTGTCACCACAGACCTCATGACTAAACCATGGCACCAAGTGCCACATCCAATCCCCTCTTGAACACCTCCAGGGATGGGGACTCCACCAGCTCCCTGGGCAGCACATTCCAATGACCAATGACTCTCTCAGTGAAGAACTTTCTCCTCACCTGCAGCCTAAACTTCCCCTGGCACAGCTTGAGACTGTGTCCTCTTGTTCTGGTGCTGGTTGCCTGAGAGAAGAGATCAACCCTTTCCTGGCTGGAAGGCATCTCCAAAGGTCATCTAGTCTAATCCCCTCACAGTGAGCAGAACCAGAGGACATTAGAGATTGGATGGGACCTCCAGAGATCATCAACTCCAACCCCCCTGCCAAAGCAGGATCACCCAGGGGAGTCTGCAGAGGAATGCAGCCAGGTGGCTTTGGAAAGTCTCCAGAGAAGGAGACTCCACAACCTCTCTGGGCAGCCTGCTCCAGGGCTCTGTCACCCTCACTGGAAAGAAGTTTCTCCTCATGTTGAGCTGAAACCTTCTATGCTCAAGTTTGTATCCACTGTTCCTTATTACTATGCACCACTGGAAAGAGCTTGCCCCCCTTCACTTGACACCCACCCCTCAGATATTGATAGACATTGATCAGATCCCCTCTCAGCCTTCTCTTCTCCAGACCAACCAGCCCCAGGGCTCTCAGTCTGTCTTCACAGGGGAGATGCTCAAGTCCCCTAAGCATCCTCATGGTTCTCCTTGCACTCTCTCCAGCAGGTCTCTGTCTCTCTTGAACTGGGGAGCCCAAAATTTGACACAGGATTGCAGGTGTGGTCTCAGCAGGGCTGAGTAGAGGGGGAGAAGAACCTTTCTAGACCTGCTGGACACACACTTGATGCACCCCAAGATCCCATTGGCTCTCTTGGCACATTGCTGTCCCATGGAGCAGGGAAATCCTCCACTAGTTGCATAGAAATGTACAGAGGATGCACTAGAAACTACTTCTGTGCTTTCAATAAGCAACTGCAGAGGAAGGAAGCTCACTTTTTTTCTCTTTACCACCCATGTTTAGACACCTCACAGCTGGTTAGTCCAAGGTTAGACTAACCATCACTTTCCCAAGCATGTGCTGCTCAGCTTACCTCTAGCCTTACCTTGATTGCCTTTCCCCAAGGAATTCATCACCACCAGTTCAACTTGTTGAGCCTCTCTCAATGGAGTGAAACCATCACACTTAAGCTTGTAGGTGATAATCATCATTGTGAAGGTTGATGGAGTACTGGAACAGGCTGCCCAGAGAGGCTCTGGAGTCTCCTTCTCTTTAGACCTTCAATACCCACCTGGATACACTCCTAAGTGAGGTATGAGTGTTTTCCTTCTACTCCTTTGGGGTAAACTAACTTCTGTCCCAGCTCAACCCAGGACAGCTCATTGCTTTTACAGCTACTTCTCACAATACATGAACTTTCTTTTAATTTGGAAGGATAGAGGCTGCCCAGAGAGGTAGTGGAGTTTGGAGTTTGGCCAGAGCCTCATCCAGCCTGGGCTTAAACACCTCCAGGGATGGGGCCTCAACCACCTCCCTGGACAACACATTCCAGGGTTTCACCACTCTCATGGGGAAGAACTTCCTCCTCACATCTAGCCTGAATCTCCCCACCTCCAGCTTCATTCCATTCCCCCTAGTCCTATCACTCCCTGAGATCCTGAGCAGTCCCTCCCCAGCCTTCCTGTAGCCCCCTTCAGATACTGGAAGGCCACAATGAGGTCACCTGGGAGCCTTCTCTTCTGCAGACTGAACAGCCCCAACTCCTTCAGTCTGTCCTCATAGGAGAGGTGCTCCAGCCCTCTGCTCATCCTCGTGGCCCTTCTCTGGACACCTTCCAGCACCTCCACATCCCTCTTGTAATAGGGACTCCAGAACTGGAGGCAGTACTCCAGGTGGGGTCTCCCCAGAGCTGAGTAGAGGGGGAGAATCACCTCCCTTGACCTGCGAGCCACACTTCTCCTGATGCAGCCCAGGATCTGATTGGCCTTGCGGGCTGCAAGTGCACATTGAGAGCTCCTGTTGAGCTTCTTGTCCCCCAGCACCCCCAAGTCTCTCTCCTCAGGGCTGCTTTCCAGCCAGTCACTGCCCAGCCTGCATTTGTGCCTGGGATTGCCTCGACCCAGCTGCAGGACCCTGCACTTGCTCTTGTTGAACCTCCTGAGGCTGGCTTGTGCCCACCTCTCCAGCCTGCCAAGGTCCCTCTGGATGGCCTCCTTGTTCCATGCACTAGAGAAGTAAGTCTGCACTACTCCCCAGTCACCTAAAGCATTGCTCACATAGAGACAGCACAGAAAAGCCAACCATGGTGAGTGTAAATCAAGAGTTTAGGGTTTTATTGCATTTCTTCACAATTTTGGGGGTGGATTGCTTTTTTTTGGTGCAGCTTGACCTGAAACCATTAGACATCTCTACAGAGGGTTTGGTTTTGGTGTGGGGTTGGGTTTTTTTTTTTGCTTCCCCCCCCAAGATTCTTTTATCACACAGTGATCATTCTCTACATTCATTTTCTTGTAGCTCTTTCCATTCTAGGTTTCCAGAGGTTGAGTACTGAAGACTAGTGAAAAATGCAAGTTCAAACACACCTATGCAGCCAGACAAACCAGACAATATTGCAGGTAAGGGGAGGGGGGGGGTAACTTTTTATATATATATATATAAATTTGTTTAAACCAGGCACAGAGAACTTTGGAACACACAATACTCAAAGCCACCTATGACAGCCTTTGAAAGGTAGGTGTTTGCAGGTTCCCCAAGTCAAGCATTCATCCCTGTGAGCTTTCACACTGAAGAGAGAGATCTGGTTGAGTCCCTCAGCACTTCAAAGTGAATTGTACCTTCCAGAGAGTGGTTCTACAACTGTACCACATTTACCAGAGTTAAGACTCTAGAGGAGCTGATGAAGTGCCACCCCCTTCCACTCAGCTGGGTGCTTTACTTCACACCAGAGCTGGCTGCTCAGGGGCCAGCCTCACAGCAGTGTTCAAACATGCACACCTCCACTGGGAGCAGGCAATGGCAGGGCACTTAGCACAGCACAGGAAGTCCATCAAGGAGCGTGACAGTAAGAGGTACTGGCCACAACCAGCAGAGAGCCAGGACCTGCACACTGAAGGAAAACTGCATGATCAAACTGTACTTTCACACAAAGTTCAAGCAGGAACTTTTGCCAATAACCCCAGTTTGCCAGGAAGCTCTGAAGAATGCAAGCACCCCCACAACGTTGAAGACATCCAGTGGTGCAGAGTGGATTCCACGTGCAATCACAAAGCAGGCAGGTCGCTCTTCAGCCACCCATGAGCTCAGCAGAAACCCCTCCTCCCACCTTAACATTAGCAACTGCAGTGCCAATCTACAGCCTCATGGAGCATTGCTGAGAGTCTCTCTTGTTGAGGAATTCCTCTCCAAGCATACAGAGGATAGATACCGTGGGTCAAGGTCACAGTGAAGGCATTATTTCCATTCTCTCTAACCAACACCTAGTGACTATGTGCAGGGCTTTAATGCTGATGTTAAAAATGACATGATTCCCCTTCCTCCACTTGTGTTTGACGAGGAGCAGAACTTCAGGGGTGCACATGGCCTGTGAGGATTACAAATCAGTGCTTGTTCCACATCGGTGCTGCTATAGGTCCCTGCGGAGCCCTTTCGACCGTCACAAACTCATCAGGGTTGTCAAAAGCCTCGTAGTGGATCAGCAGATCCTGAATGGCACACTCCTCAATCTGCCAGGGAAAAACAACATGGGTGGCAGTGGCAGAGCCACACTTACACCAGCAGCATGGTTATGATCCAAAAGCACAGAATCATGGAAGTGTTAGGGTGGGAAGGGACCTCAAGGATCAGCCAGTTCCAACCCCCCTGCCATGGGCAGGGACACCTCACACTACAGCAGGTTGCTCCAGCCACATCCAGGCTGGCTGCAAACACCTCCAGGGATGAGGCTTCCACCACCTCCCTGGGCAACCTGTGCCAGTGTCTCACCACCCTCATGGGGAAGAACTTCTTCCTGACATCCAATCTCAATCTCCCATTTCTAGTTTTGTTCCATTCCCCCCAGTCCTATCACTCCCTGATACCCTAAAAAGTTCCTCCCCAGCTTTCTTGTAGCCCCCTGCAGATACTGGAAGGCCACAGTTAGGCCTCCTCAGAGCCTTCTCCAGTCTGAACAACCCCAACTCCCTCAGTCTGTCCTCATAGCAGAGCAGCTCCAGCCCTCTGCTCATCCTTGTGGCCTTTCTCTGGACATGCTCCAGCACCTCCAGATCCTTCTTGTAATAGGGGCTCCAGAACTGGACACAGTACTCCAGGTGGGGTCTCACCAGAGTGAAGCAGAGGAGGAGAATCACTTCTCTCACCCTGCTGGCTATGTTTCTCTTGCTGCAGCCCAGGTTCTGGTTGGCTTTCTGGGCTGCAAGTGCTCACTGCTGGCTCCTGTTGAGCTTCTCATCCCCCTGCACCCCCAAGTCCTTTTCTTCAGGGCTGCTCTCAAGCCAGATCCCTGCCCAGCCTATATCAGTGCCTGGGATTGCCCTGATCCAGATGCTGGCATGGTTGCTACAGACCTAATCAGGAAGAAGAGTAGATGAGGCCTTCAGACAACCTGAAGGCCCTGCTGGTCGCTGGGAACTTTAACCACCTGGTGGAAAGGCAACACAGCAGGACACAAGCACTCCAGGAGTTCTGGATTAGCCAGGTACCAGAGGTTCCTTTCAACCTCAAGCATTCTCTGATGCTGTGAATGCATTAATCATGGACTTAGCAGTCCACTTGACTTTCACTTTGACTTGACTTTTGGAGGTGTTTAGGAAGACTTGATGGAGTGCTTGGTGCCATGGTTTAGTTGATTAGATGGTGTTGGGTGATAGGTTGGACTCGATGATCTCAAAGGTCTCTTCCAACCTGGTCAATTCAATTCAATGCAATGTAATTCAATTCAATGCAATGTAATTCAATTCAATGCAATGTAATTCAATTCTATTCTGTTCTGTTCTATTCTATTCTATTCAATTCAATTCTATTCTATTCTATTCTATTCTATTCAATTCTATTCTATTCATACAGGCCTGCTTTATTAAACAGCAATGTGAAGTTATTGTTAGAGGATATCAAATATCATTATATTAGATATCATTAGGTAAATGATACTAAGTGTACCAATCCATAGAATCACAGAATCAATAAGGTTGGAAAAGACCTCAGGGATCATCAAGTCCAACCTATTACCCAACACCTCATGACTAACTAAGCTATGGCTCCAAGTGTCACATCCAATCCCTTCCTGAACACCTCCAGGGACAGTGACTCCACCACCTCCCTGGGCAGCACATTCCAGTGGCCAATTAGTCTTTCTGTGAAGAACTTTCTGCTCACCTCCAGCCTAACCACAAAACTCATCTCTCAACCACTTACTGGAACCTCTTCATGCTGCTTTGCAGCTGCAGTAAGTTATCATTTTACCTGGATCAAAGCCAAAGGTTTTTCTCTGCTCCTAATAAGAGCAGCTTCTTGCTGGAGCTCTTCCTCTACAATAGCTGAAAACATGACAGGTGCTATGACAGGAGAGCTGGCTGGGGATGCTGCTAGCCAAGGACTGCAAAACAAAAACCACAAGCCAAATGACATTATGAGGCAACAGCAAGAACAAGATCAGCACAGCATGCAGCAATCAAGCTCCAGGAACTAATCGCTGTCAAACTTACTTGTGACTCTCCAGGTGTGGAGAATCCAGAACATGGTCTTCCAGGCCTGGGCTGTTTCTAGTGGTGCATCTGGAATACAAGACAGGAAAGAAGAGGGAATGTCACTAACAGAGCATCCTCTCACCAATTTAGAGCTATTAAAAAGATGTAGAGCTGTTCCAGATGAAAGGCATTAGGATGTCTTCAGGTGTGATGCTGTGACTACAGGAGATACTGATGTTCATTTCTGACTACCAGAACTTAATCAATTTCCAGTCTGGGTGTTCATTCTGGCATCCTCTGGGGTAGTAGTTGGCTTGGTAAAGTTCAGTAATGGTTGGATTTGATGATCACAGGACCACAGGAGCTTAGGGGGTGGAAGGAACCTTTGCAGATCCTTGAGTCCAGCCCCCCTGCCAGAGCAGGACCAAAGAATCTAGCACAGGTCACACAGGAACACATCCAGACAGGCCTTGAAAGTCTCCAGAGAAGGAGACTCCACAACCTCTCTGGGCAGCCTGTTCCACTGCTCTGGGACCATTACAATAAAGAAGTTCTTCCTCATGTTGAGGTGGAACCTCCTGTGCTGTAATTTATATCCATTGCACCTTGTCCTATGCCAGGGTGCAAGTGAGCAGAGCCTGTCCCCTTCCTCTCTCCCTCCTGACACCCACCACCCAGATATTTGTACACCTTTATTAGATCCTCTCTCATTCTTCTCCTATCCAGATTAAACAGCCCCAGGGCTCTCAGCCTTTCCTCATGAGGCAGTGCTCCAGTCCCTTCATCATCCTTGTATCATAGTATCACAGTATCAGTCAGGGTTGGAAGGGACCACAAGCATCATCTAGTTCCAACCCCCCTGCCATGGCCAGGGACACCCCACACTACATCAGCCTGGCCAGAGCCTCAGCCAGCCTGGGCTTAAACACCTCCAGGGACAGGGCCTCAACCACCTCCCTGGACAATCCATTCCAGGGCTTCACCACTCTCATGGGGAAGAACTTACTCCTCACCTCCAGCCTGAATCTCCCCACCTCCAGCTTCATTCCATTCCCCCTAGTCCTATCACTACCTGAGATCCTGAGAAGTCCCTCCCCAGCCTTCCTGTAGGCCCCCTTCAGATACTGGAAGGCCACAACTAGGTCACCTCGGAGCCTTCTCTTCTGCAGACTGAACAGCCCCAACTCCTTCAGTCTGTCCTCACAGGAGAGGTGCTCCAGCCCTCTGATCATCCTTGTGGCCCTTCTCTGGACACACTCCAGCACCTCCACATCCCTCTTGTCATAGGGGCTCCAGAACTGGAGGCAGTACTCCAGGTGTGGTCTGGTATCCCTCTGGGATGGTATCTCTCTGTTGAACTCTCTCCTGCCCCTCTTGAACTGGGGAGCCCCAAACTGGATGCAATATTCCACGTGGGCCCTCACAAGAGCAGAGTAGAGTGGGAGAAGAATCTCCCTTGATCTGCTGGCTACACTCTGGATGCACCCAATGGTATCCTGGGGTGCATTAAGAAGAGTGTGTCGAGCAGATCTTTTCCAACCACAGAGGCAATACACAAAGGCTGATGTTCTAACATGTGAGCATTTGAACAGTGGCATGCTACTTTAACGAGTAGTCATCCTGTTCAATATCTTTATTGATGATCTGGATGAGGGCATTGAGTCAGCCATCAGTAAATTTGCAGAAGACAGCAAGTTGGGGTCAGGTGTTGATCTGTTAGAGGGTAGGAGAGCTCTGCAGAAGGACCTTGACAGGCTGGACAGATGGGCGAGTCCAACAGGATGAGATTGAACACATCTAAGTGCCGGGTTCTGCACATTGGCCACAACAACCCCATGCAGAGCTATAGGCTGGGGACAGAGTGGCTGGAGAGCAGCCAGGCAGAGAGGGACCTGGGGGTACTGGTTGATGGTAGGCTGAACATGAGCCTGCAGTGTGCCTAGGTGGCCAAGAAGGCCAATGGCATCCTGGCCTGCATCAGGAACAGCAGCTCTGAGCAAGTCACAGAATCAACCACGTTGGAAAAGGCCTCAGAGATCATCAAGTCCAACCTATTACCTAATACCTAACACCTCCTCACAACTAAACCATGGCTCAAGTGCCACATCCAAGCATTTTATGAACACCTTCAGGGATGGTGACTCCACCACCTCCCTGGGCAGCACATCCCAATGATGTGGCCAGTGTGGCCAGAAGGAGCAGGGAAGTCATTCTGCCCTGTACTTAGCACTGGTCAGGCCACACCTTGAGTACTGAGGCAAGTTCTGGGCCCCTCAGTTTAGGAAAGATGTTGAGATGCTGGAATGTGTCCAGAGAAGGGCAACAAAGCTGGGGAGGGTCTGGAGCACAGCCCTGTGAGGAGAGGCTGAGGGAGCTGGGGTTGCTTAGCCTGGAGGAGACTCAGGGGTGACCTTATTGCTGTCTACAACTACCTGAAGAGAGGTTGTAGCTAGGTGGGGGTTGATCTCTTCTCCCAGGCAACCAGCACCAGAACAAGAGGACACAGTCTCAAGCTGCCAGGGGAGGTTTAGACTCGAGGTGAGGAGAAAGTTCTTCATCGAGCGAGTCGTTCGTCATTGGAATGTGCTGCCCAGGGAGGTGGTGGAGCCACCATCCCTGGAGGTTTTCAAGAGGGGATTGGACGTGGCACTTGGTGCCATGGTCTAGCCATGGGGTCTGTGTTGATAGGTTGGACTCGATGATCCTCGAGGTCTCTTCCAACCTTAGTTATACTGTGATACTGTGATACTGTAACAAGAGGACACAGTCTCAAGCTGTGCCAGGGGAGGTTTAGGCTGGAGGTGAGGAGAAAGTTCTTCCCAGAAAGAGCGATTGCCCATTGGGATGTGCTGCCCAGGGAGGTGGTGGAGTCACTGTCACTGTTCAGAAAAGGAGTGGATGTGGCACTTGGAGCCATGGATTAGTCATGAGGTGTTGGGTGACAGGTTGGACTTGATGATCTCTGAGGTCTTTTCCAACCTGGTTGATTCTGTGTTTCGATGAAATGAGTTAGGCACTCTGCTATTAATATTCTAAGAACATCTTCAAGATAAAAACAGCACACCCACAAGTGTCTTGTATGTCATGTAAAGGAAGCAGTGCTGCAGCAGCACTAGTAAATCACATCCAGCAGGGTAAGCTCAGAATGCATGGATTCTCAGCACACACTCTGCAACCAGCTCCCACATTCCTGAGAAGAGCATCAAACTAGAATGAGCACAACTGAAAGCCAAAATTCCTCCAATGCCAACACAGTTCCCCACAGGAAGCTGTTTCCTTCAGCTGCAAAATGTCAACACCTCAACAGAAAAGAAGTCACATCTGGCATACTGTGTGCCTTAAGAGGCAAGTGTATCTGTCAGGAAAAGCCTACAGCAGTAGAAAGAGAGACCTGGTCCTGTCATGTCCTAGGAATCTTCAGCAGTTTCTGTCATTTCCAGAGCTCTAAGAAGTGTTACAGCATACTAAGAAATGCTGGCAGGCTGCTCGAAGTTACTCTATAGCACTGTTCAATAAAACCCCTAAGGGGTGTTGGGGCTGTAATAAATCAGTGCCCATTTTCATTAAGGCTTTGGTAATCCTCTCTAAGTGGTCCCCAACACTTGGGGAAGAGGAAAACAAAACATCTATAGAAAGCTAAGAGAATTCAAGGGACCCTGACAGGCTGCAGAGGTGAGCCCATGACAACCTCAGGAGGTTCAACAAGACCAAGTGCAAGGTCCTGCAGATGGGTCAGGGCAATCCCAGGCACTGATATAGGCTGGGCAGGGATCTGGCTTGAGAGCAGCCCTGAAGAAAAGGACTTGGGGGTGCAGGGGGATGAGAAGCTCAACAGGAGCCAGCAGTGAGCACTTGCAGCCCAGAAAGCCAACCAGACCCTGGGCTGCAGCAAGAGAAGCACAGCCAGCAGGGTGAGGGAGGTGATCCTCCTCCTCTGCTCCACCCTGGTGAGACCCCACCTGGAAAAGGCCTTTGAGATCATCGAGTCCAACCTATCACCCAGCACCATCTCATCAACTAAACCATGGCACCAAGCACCCCATCCAGTTTCTTCCTAAACACCTCCAGGGATGGTGACTCCACCACCTCCCTGGGCAGCACATTCCAATGGCCAATTTCTCTTTCTATGAAGAACTTCTTCCTAACATCCAGCCTAAACCTCCACTAACACAGCTTGAGATTGTCCTCTTGTTCTGGTGCTGCTTGCCTAGCAGAAGAGACCAATCCCCATCTGGCTACAACCTCCCTTCAGGGAGTTGTAGACAGCAAGAAGGTCTCCCCTGAGCCTCCTCTTCTCCAGGCTAAGCAACCCCAGCTCCCTCAGCCTCTCCTCACAGGGCTGTGCTCCATAACCCCTCCTCAGCTTTGTTGCCCTTCTCTGGACACATTCCAGCATCTCAACATCTTTTTAAACTGAGGGCCCAGAACTGGACACAGGACTCAAGGTGTGGTGCTGAGCACAGGGCAGAATGACCTCCCTGATCCTGCTGGCTACACTATTCCTGATGCAGGCCAGGATGCCATTGGCCTTCTTGGCCACCTGGGCACACAGTGCTGGCTCATGTTCAGCCTACTGTCAACCAGTACCCCCAGGTCCCTTTTTGCCTGGCCACTCTCCAGCCACTCTGACCCCAGCCTGTAGCCTGGCTTTAGAAAGCAGGAAGCAGTTCAGGTATTCTGAAGCTGCACATAAGCTGTACAGAAGTGCTTCTTGCTAGCAAGAGACTCAGTTCAGACATTAAATCCAGTGCAGGTATTTCACTATGCTAAATTTAAGTCCTCAGCTGGCATAAAAGTAGCTTGGGCACTGCAGAGGTTCTGCATTGAAAGATGTTCTTTGAGAGCCTCTCTCCTCTGCTGCTTGAAGGAAGGGAAGCATGCAAGGGAAGTGGTTTGGGTTCTTTTAATCCTGTGTTCTCTGCCAATTGTTAAAGGTCTGTGCCAGGGGAAGTTTAGGCTGGAGGTGAGGAGAAAGTTCTTCACAGGGAGAGTTGTTAGCCAAGTAATGTGCTGCCCAGGGAGGTGGTGGAGTCACCATCCCTGGAGGTGTTCAAGAGGGGATTGGATGTGGCACTTGGTGCCATGGTTTAGTCAGGAGGTGTTGGGTGAGAGGTTGGACTTGATGACCTCTGAGGTCTTTTCCAACCTTATTGATTCTGTGATTCTGTGAAAATAACCTGGAGACATGGGACAGATGATGGGAAACATGAAGCTAGCAGAAAGAGAAAAATGGAGGGGGGGAAAAAAAAGCCTCAACAAGAAAATCCCAGAAATTGGAAACCTGGAAGTGTTGGAAATGGAAGTCGTCTGCAGAGACATTAAGTGGTTCTGCATGGAAACAGACCAGCCAAGTATCTTCAGTCCTCAACCAACTTGATTAACTCCAGGTGGCTGAACTTGCCATGACTCCTGCACAGCCACCAAGATGCCCCAGCATTCAGCTCCCCAGTGTTTCTGGAGGAGCTGTTCATCTGCAGGCAGCTCCGGGCCGGTGCCTCCCTGATGTAACGAGTGTTCTCACAAAATGGAACACAAAGCCCAGACTCCTGCAGAACCTCTGGGGTTTCACTGTACCATTTGAGTCATGTACTACTTACTAGCTCATTATTAGCCATGCCAGAACTGGGCCATTCCCACGCTGAGCCACAGAGGCTTGTTTCCACTAAGCCTCTTCGCTGCTCCCTGGGGTGACGGAGTGAAGACAACCCAGGCTGCCACAACAAAGCTCAGTCACGTCAGGCCTGTGTTTCCAGCTTGGACTGTGAGCTCCACAGGCACAGCTGCACAGCATAACTCCCAAGGCTGAGCTGTCCCTGGAAACAATGCAGCCACATCCACACAGCCCAGCTTTGGGGCAGCTCTGGCTCTGGCCTGAATCCCTTTCACAGCACATTCACGACGTTCACAGATCGCACCGGGCTGGAAGGGACCCTCAAAGGTCAGCTTGTCCAACTCCTGCTGCAGTAAGCAGGGAGGCCTCCAACCAGAGCAGGCTGCCCAGGGCCACATCAAGTCTGAGCTTGATGTCTTCAGGGCCAGGGCCTCAACCACATCCCTGGGCAGCCTGTCCCAGTATTTCACCACTCTCAGTGTGAAGAACTTCCTCCTTCATGTCCAACCCAACTCTACCCTGCTCCAGTTTAAAACCATTGTCCCTCATCCTATTGCTAAAAACCCATCCCTTGCTACAAACCCAGCACTCTGAGCTAGGTCAGGAAGTGGCTGGAGGGCTAAGCCCAGAGAGGGGTGGTGAATGGTGCCACATCCAGCTGGCAGCCAGGCACTAGTGGTGTGCCCCAGAGATCAGTGCTGGGGCCCATCCTGTTCAATATTTTTACTGATGATCTGGACGAGGGCATTGAGTTCATCATCAGTAAGTTTGCAGATTCCATCCAGCTGGGGGCAGGAGTTGATCTGTCAGAGGGTAGGAGAGCCCTGCAGAGGGACCTCAACAGGCTGGACAGATGGGCAGAGTCCAAGGGCAGGAGATTAAACACATCCAAGTGCCAGGTTCTGCACTTTAGCCACAACAACCCCATGCAGAGCTACAGGCTGGGATCAGAGTGGCTGGAGAAGCAGCCAGGCAGAGAGGGACCTGGGGGTGCTGGTTGATGGTAGGCTGAACATGAGCCTGCAGTGTGCCCAGGCAGCCAAGAGGGCCAATGGCATCCTGGCCTGGATCAGGAACAGTGTGGCCAGCAGGAGCAGGGAGGTCATTCTGCCCCTGGACACTGCACTGGTTAGGCCACACCTTGAGTCCTGTGTCCAGTTCTGGGCCCCTCAGTTTAGGAAGGAGGTTGACTTGCTGGAACAAGTCCAGAGAAGGGCAACAAAGTTGGTGAGGGGCTTGGAACACAAGCCCTATGAGGAGAGGCTGAGGGAGCTGGGTTGCTTAGCCTGGAGAGGAGAAGGCTCAGGGGTGACCTTACTGCTCTCTACAACTACCTGAAGGGAGGTTGTAGAGAGGCAGAGGTTGGTCTCTTCTCCCAGGCAGCCAGCACCAGAACAAGAGGACACAGTCTCAGGCTGTGCCAGGGGAAGTTTAGGTTGGATGTTAGGAAGAAGTTCTATACAGAGAGAGTGATTGCCCATTGGGATGGGCTGCCTGGGGAGGTGGTGGAGTCACCACCACTGGAGGTGTTCAGGAGGAGACCTGATGGGGTGCCTGGTGCCATGGGTTAGTTGTTTAGGTGGGTTGGATTGGTTGATGGGTTGGACACGATGATCTGAAGGTCTCTTCTGTAGAGGAATGGGTGCGGCACTCTTTCAACCTGGTTTATTCTATGTATTCTATGTATCATTTTCAGACAGCTAATACATTAGGCCTGGATTTAGCCCAAATAATCCCCTTTGAGAGCATGCAGACTGGCTGGACTGCTGAGACTAGACAAAGCAATGCAAAAGGGAAAGAAATTACTCTAGGAACATGTCAGAGCAGGAATGACAAAGCTACTAATAGCATCCAGGGCAAATTCCCTTATCACCAGCCCTTCTCATCTCTTATATGATCTATATGCTTTATCGTTTGGACAGCAACAAAATGGATGATGCCTGTTTTTCAGCAGACTGGTGCTTCATGTCCCTACATCTCCACTCACCACGATGATGCCAGCTTTATCCCTGTTCCTGAAGTACACCCACTTGTCACACACACTCTCCAAATCCCTCCTACCTCTCTCCTCTTGTCACCATCCCACAGGCAATGCTCCCATATTTCCAGTTCTGGAGCCCCTATTACAAGAGGGATCTGGAGGTGCTGGAAGGTATCCAGAGAAGGGCCACGAGGATGAGCAGAGGGCTGGAGCACCTCTCCTGTGAGGACAGACTGAAGGAGTTGTGGCTGTTCAGTCTGCAGAAGAGAAGGCTCCCAGGTGATCTCATTGTGGCCTTCCAGTATCTGAAGGGGGCTACAGGAAGGCTGGGGAGGGACTGCTCAGGATCTCAGGGAGTGATAGGACTAGGGGGAATGGAATGAAGCTGGAGGTGGGGAGATTCAGGCTGGAAGTGAGGAGGAAGTTCTTCCCCTGGAATGGGTTGTCCAGGGAGGTGGTTGAGGCCCTGTCCCTGGAGGTGTTTAAGCCCAGGCTGGCTGAGGCTCTGCCAGCCTGATCTAGTGTGGGGTGTCCCTGGCCATGGCAGGGGGGTTGGAACTAGATGATCCTTGTGGTCCCTTCCAACCCTGACTGATACTATGACACTATTTCTACCTTCACTTTGGTTTTTATCTACCAACAGGACAAATATTACTTCTGTCCTTGGGCAGTAGCAGCTCCTACACAAGCTGAGCAAGCAAGCAGGAGACCCTGCAGGACCTTCTCTTCCTTATGGAGGGGACAGGTTTTGGAATGGGACAGGACAGGAATTAGTAAGAAAGAAACAGAAGGAAATGAGTGTCAGGGCTCCCTGTGCACCAACAGGCTCTGCAAACTCTTCTGCCTCAGCACAGCTGTGTCAACTTGAGCCAGGGCACTATGACTAGAGTTGTGGCCAAGGCTCACTGAGGCTTCCCTTCTTTACTCAGGAGCCACATCTGAGCTCAGTGCCTCAGTCTTAGGCCTTGAGCCATGCTGCAAGCCCAAGCCCAACCCTGCTGCTCTTGACAATGACTTGACCTGCAGGTTTGACCTCAACCCTGCCTCATCCCAATGGGCCTGTCTGGGTTCACTGATGGTGGCTCACCCTGGTTTCTGTCACAAAGCCTGTCCTGCTCACTACACTCCAGGGACCAACTTGCCAGGGAGTTGGTCCTGCTGCCAGCCTTGGCTTCCCAATCATGGTGAGGGAGCTGGCCTGCACTGCTTCCAGACAGTAGGTAGGAAGGCCTGTAGGACTTGCAGGCCCTCTACCTTATAAACATATTGGAAATGCACAGGATTTAAAGTTAAGGATGACAGTGGGAAAAGATGCAGGTGGGTAGGCAACTCAGTCATACAAACCTTCAGGAATAAAGCTGAGATTTCTTTACCTCAGCTTAGACAGCTGTATCAATCAAAACCAGAGGTTTTACTGGAGGTGGGAAGAGGATGAATGGCTAAAACAACTCAGCTAAAGAGCAATATTGTCTAATAGCTACACACATCATGCACATGTACCTCAGAAGAAGTTGGTTTTGTCCTCAGAATTATAGCCCTCCCCATTGTAATACACAGCCATAACAAAGCCATCCATCCATCAGTAAATCCTCTTAATGAATGAAAAACTACACTTAAACAATTAAGCCAGCTTAGAAGAAACTGGGAAGAACTTGGCACTGGAACAGGCTGCCCAGGGAAGTGGTGGAGTCCCCCTCCCTGGAGGTGTTTAGAAGACATTTGGATGAGGAGCTTAAGTACATGGACTAACAAGTCGTGTACAGAGAGAGGCTAGGTTATGGTTGGACTTGATCTTAAGGTCTCTTCCCACCAGGCAATTCTATGATTCTGTGTGTTTGAACAAGGGGGTCCTGGTGGGTGGGAGGTTGACCATGAGCCAGCAATGTGCTCCTGTGGCCAAGAAGGCCAATGCCATTCTGGAGTGGATTAGAAGGGCTGTGGTCAGTAGGTTGAGAGAGGTTCTCCTCCCCCTCTACTCTGTCCTGGTGAGGCCACATCTGGAATATTGTGTCCAGCTCTGTGCCCCTCAGTTCAGGAAGGACCTCAGGGAACTACTTGAGAGAGTCCAGAGTCACAAAAATGATGAAGGGAATGGAACATCTTCCTTATGAGAAGAGATGAAGGGAGCTGAGGGCTCTTTAGCTTGGAGAGGAGGAGACTGAGAGGTGACCTCATTGCTATTGATAAAGATGTGCAGGGTGAGTGCCCAGAGGCTGGAGCCAGGCTCTGCTGGGTGATGCCCAATGCCAGCACAAGGGGCAATGAGTGGGAGTTGAGGCATTTTTTTCACTGTGAGGGTGATGGAACACTGGGAAGAGGCTGTGGAGTCTCCCTCTCTGGATGTGTCCCTGTGTGATCTGCTCTAGGTGCTCCTGCTCTGGCAGGAGGGTTGGACTGGATGATCTTTCCAGGTCCCTTCCAGCCCCTAACATCCTGTGAGTCTGTGAACAAACAGATTTAATCCACTTAGCAGTTACACAGATATGCTCCCATAATGAATTCCATTTCACACATGCCATAGCTCAATACTAAAGAACACATAATTTCTACAGCCTTTAGAAGACAAAGCTTTATCAGTTTTATACATACATACACACTGTGTTACTGTGATACATACACACACTAGTGTACACACACACAGACACTGCTTGGAGCCTGAAGTGCCTGTATGCATACATATATGTATACATATACCCATATATCATAGAATCAAACAGGTTGGAAAAGACCTCAGAGATCATCAAGTCCAACCTATTAATTAATACCTAACAACTAAACCATGGCTCCAAGTGCCACATCCAAACCCTTTTTGAACACCTCCAGGGATGGGGACTCTACTACCTCCCTGGGCAGCACATTCCAATGGCAAATTACTCCTCACCTCAAGCCTAAACTTTGCCTGGTGCAGCTTGAGACTGTGTCCTCTTGTTCTGCTGCTGGTTGCTTGGGAGAAGAGACCAACCCCCACCTGGCTACAAGCTTCCCTTCAGGTAGTTGTAGACAGCAATAAGGTCTGCCCTGAGCCTCCTCTTCTCCAGGCTAAGCAACCCCAGCTCCCTCAGCCTCTCCTCATAGGGCTTGTGCTCGAGACCTCTCCCCAGCCTCAGTGACACAAACACTTTGAGCCTCAAAATATTAGCAGTGGCATTGGCACTGGTGGTACTATTAATATTATACACAGCTGTAATATTAATGTATCTTAATATAGATCTATTAATAGATATATTAATATAGATCTATAATGTAATGGGGTACATTAATGTACCTTATTGCTCTCTACAACTAGCTGAAGGGAGGTTGTAGACAGGCAGAGGTTGGTCTCTTCTCCCAGGCAGCCAGCACCAGAACAAGAGGACACAGTCTCAGGCTGCACCAGGGGAGGTTTAGGCTGGAGGTTAGGAAGAAGTTCTATACAGAAAGAGTGATTGCCCATTGGAATGGGCTGCCTGGGAGGTGGTGGAGTCACCATCATTGGAGGTGTTCAGGAGGAGACTTGCTGGGCTGCTTGGTGCCATGGGTTAGTTGTTCAGGTGGGTTGGATTGGTTGATGGGTTGGACACGATGATCTTGAAGGTCTCTTCCAACCTGGTCTGGTCTATTCTATTCTATTAAATCCTTCTAGTCTTTATGCTTCCTGCTCCTAAGAGTATTCCATTCACAAAATTCTCTTAACAGAATCATTAAAAGAATGACCAGAGGTGGTTGGTTTTTTTAAGTAACTAATTCATCCTTTCTCATTCCAGCAGCATTTAAACAAGTTATTGTGGCTCTTGTACAATGGCTGTTGATTTGCAGAGTAGGGCTCTCTTACCTTGTGGTGTTTTGGACTGATGAATCCTCAGTTCCTTTATATCCAGCTCTTTTGATACCAGCACCAGTTGAATTATTCATAGACTTTTCCTCTTCCATTACAAGATCACGGAATGACTTTGGCAAAGCAGAATGTAAGGAAGATGACCTTTCAGATTGAAACAAAGGGAACAACATTGATTCTGTGCTTGTGCTTTTTACAAGGCTCCATATTATTCCATGATTCAGACAGACAAGAGGGTCTTTTCAGTTCCTAACAATAAAAAATACAGGGAACAACAGCCCCCTCACTCAATCAAACTCAGTCTGGAAAACTAATACAGAATAAGAATAGAATACAGAATACAGAATTAACCAGGTTGGAAAAGACCTCAGAGATCATCAAGTCCAACCTATCACCCAACACCATCTAATCAACTAAACCATGGCACCAAGTGCCTCATCCAGTCTCTTCCTGAACACCTCCAGTGATGGTGACTCCACCACCTCCCTGGGCAGCACATTCCAATGGCCAATCTCTCTTTATGGGAAGAATTTCTTCCTACACATTCAGCCTAAACCTCCCCTGGTGCAGCTTGAGACTGTATCCTCTTGTTCTGGTACTGCTTGCCTGGGAGAAGAGACCAACCCCTACCAGGCTACAACTTCCCTTCAGGGAGTTGTAGACAGCAATAAGGTCTCCCCTGAGCCTCCTCTTCTCCAGGCTAAGCAACCCCAGCTCCCTCAGCCTCTCCTCACAGGGCTGTGCTCCATAACCCCTCCCCAGCTTTGTTGCCCTTCTCTGGACACCTTCCAGCATCTCAACAACTTTCCTAAACTGAGGAGCCCAGAACTGGACACAGGACTCAAGGTGTGGCCTAACCAGTGCTGAGCACAGGGCAGAATGACCTCCCTGATCCTGCTGGCCACACTATTCCTGATGCAGGCCAGGATGCCATTGGCCTTCTTGGCCACCTGGGCACACTGCTGCCTCATGCTCAGCCTACTGTCTTCCAGCACCCCCAGGTCCCTTTCTGCCTGGCTGCTCTCCAGCCACTCTGACCCCAGCCTGTAGCCTGGCTTTAGAAAGTAGGAAACAGTTCAGGTATTCTGAAGCTGTACATAAGCTATATGTAAGTACTTCTGTGCTCAGCCTCCCCTCACAGGTCTTGTGCTCCAAACCCCTCAGCAGCCTTGTTGCCATTGTCTGGATATATTCAAGCTTGACACTGAGCTTCTTGCATGATATACTCCCAGAATATTACTAGTGTTGTTTCCTTCCCCCACCTTTTAGTTTCTACTTTCCTTTAAAGGAGGAAACATAGGTTCAAGCCCCTAAAAAACTGTGAAACTAGAGGTGGAAAAGGTAAGACATCGTGTGTGAGATACTTGAACATGTCCAGAGAAGGCTCAGGGGAGACCTTATTGCTGTCTACAACTTCCTGAAGGGAAGCTGTAGCCAGGTGGAGGTTGGTCTCTTCTCCCAGGCAACCACCCCCAGAACAAGAGGACACAGTCTCAAGCTGTGCCAGGGGAAGTTTAGGCCAGAGGTGAGGAGAAAGTTCTTCCCAGAAAGAGTAATTGGCCACTGGAATGTGCTGCCCAGGGAGGTGGTGGAGTCCCCATCCCTGGAGGTGTTCAAAAAGGGACTGGACGTGGCACTTGAAGCCATGCTTCAGTTAGTCATGAGGTTTTAGGTAATAGGTTGGACTTGATGATCTCTGAGGTCTTTTCCAACCTGGTTGATTCTGTGACTCTGTGACAGCCTCTCAGTCAACCAAAAAAGAGCCAGAGGGTCCCACACCCTTCTGGCAAACATGCTCGCTGCACATCCAAGACGAGCATCTCATTTGCCTGGAACACAAGCTCTGTGACTTCAACTACATTGCCTGCATGGAAAGCTCAGTCTCTTGCCAAATGCAATCTCACAGTCCACTGTGAATTTAAAGAATATAAGTCTGCAGATACAATATTAGGGCAGAGGAGTAAACCTTATTTCATGTTACATACAAAAATAACTGGAAGGAGGAGCAGGGGCAATCGTGGAATTGAAGGCTTGCCTAAAGCAGATTAAACTTTATTAACAAATGTTCTCTTCCAGCAGCTAGGCATAATTTTAAACATTCATATACCTCCCACTGGTTCTTTCTTTGATCTCTTAAGCAACTGGCATTTTCCAGATGGGCAAGCCAGAGGAACACTGCAGGGGAATGTACAGAATCATGCGTGGTGACCACATGAGCGTTAGATCGGATTCCATCCTGCTGAAGTATACTCTGCCCTTTCCTCTCAAGAGGGTAACACAGTAGAGCCTAGCTCCTTTCCAAAGCTGTTTAATCAGAACCTTAAGAGCACAATGTGTTTTCTGGAGACAGCTTGAGACAGCTTGAGACTGTGTCCTCTGGTTCTGGTGCTGGTTGCCTGGGAGAAGAGACCAACCCCCACCTGGCTACAACCTCCCTTCAGGGAGCTGTAGACAGCAAGAAGGTCTCCCCTGAGGTCACACTGCTTCAGCCTATTCTCACTCTCCCCTGAGCCTTCTCTGGACATGTTCAAGTATCTCACATGTCTCTACTTTTCTATACTTCTGTGAACTGCTTTTACAAGCCACAGAATCAACCAGGTTGGAGGAGACCTCCAAGATCATCAAGTCCAATTGATCACCCAACCCTAACTCATCAACTAGACCATGGCACTAAGTGCCTCATCCAGTCTCATCTTAAACACCTTGACTCCACCACCTCCTTGGGCAGCACATTTCAATGGCCAATCTCTTTCTGTGAAGAACTTCTTTCTAAGATCAAGCCTAAGCTTCCCCTAGCACAGCTTGTGACTGTGTCCTCTTGTTCTGGTGGTGGTTGCCTGGGAGAAGAGACCAACCCCTGCCTGGCTACAACCTCCCCTTAGGGAGCTGTAGAGAGCAACAAGGTCTCCCCTGAGCCTCCTCTTCTCCAGGCTAAGCAACCCCAGCTCCCTCAGCCTCTCCTCACAGGGCTGTGCTCCAGACCCCTCATCAGCTTTGTTGCCCTTCTCTGGACACATTCAAGCAACTCAACATCTCTCCTGAACTGAGGGGCCCAGATCCTCCTTTAAGTCTATACTTCCTTTTTAAATGTGAGGAACAGTTCACAGGCTGTTCAAAGTTTGAAATTAAGTAACATCCAGTAAGTAAAGAATTATCTATCAGAGAGCAGATGAACAACCAAACTCTCCAGATGTCAGATCAAGGTTCATAGGCTTTCTATCAGAGCTTCTCTTAATATCTTATTTCCTCTACTAAGAAGCAAATCATTTAGATAGAGGCATCTAGCTGATGTGCTTCAGTCAACCAGGAGAAATACTTCCAAAAAGCCATTTATCTTACACTGAAAAACAGGACTTCAGGAAGAAGACTATTGTGAAGAAGGCCAAATGTCTTTCAAAACCTACTTCAGGCTCTGTTGCATTGGAAAGTGATGCAATACAAAAGGAAAACTACTACAACAGCATTTCAAACAGCTAAAGACCATTGACAATAGAGTGGCTGGTGGGTGTGCAGCAAGTTTTATTCCCACCAAGGCACAGAGAGGTAAGCTCTAGAGAGAGGAGACTCAAAATTCTTCTGCACTGTGCCCAGGCAGCCAAGAGGGCCAATGGCATCCTGGCCTGCATCAGGAACAGTGTGGCCAGCAGGAACAGGGAGGTCATTCTGCCCCTGTACACTGCACTGGTTAGGCCACACCTTGAGTCCTGTGTCCAGTTCTGGCCCCTCAGTTTAGGAAGGAGGTTGACTTGCTGGGAAGAATCCAGAGAAGGGCAATGAAGTTGGTGAGGGGTTTGGAACACAAACCCTGTGAGGAAAGACTGAGGGAGTTGGGGTTGCTTAGCCTGGAGAAGAGGAGTCTCAGGGGTGACCTTATCACTCTCTACAACTATCTGAAGGGAGGTTGTAGACAGGTGGATGCTGGTCTCTTCTCCCAGGCAGCCAGCACCAGAACAAGAGGACAGTCTCAGGCTGTACCAGGGGAGGTTTAGGCTGGAGGTTAGGAAGAAGTTCTATACAGAGAGAGTGATTGCCCATTGGAATGGGCTGCCCAAGGAGGTGGTGGAGTCACCATCACTGGAGGTGTTCAGGAGGAGACTTGCTGGGGTGCTTGGTGCCATGGGTTAGTTGTTTAGGTGGGTTGGATTGGTTGATGGGTTGGACATGATGATCTTGAAGGTCTCTTCCAACCTGGTTTGGTTTATTCTAAATAAATGGTTTATTCTAGAATACCAGTAGAGAAATGAGTTGCCATAGACCTTCTCCAACAGGGAAAGGGGCAGAACTGCCCAGGATCTACCTCAAACTGAGGGTATGCACATGGGTATGTATTCTGTAGCAATTAAACACATTAAATTCACCCAGCTTGCAACTTTCACATTCATGCCTTTATGCTTTCATTCCAAGCCAACTGTAAATGTGAAGAACAAAGATGAATCGTGCTAGCAGCTCATTACATTCACTGCTGCAAACTTAGTTCATTGAACAGATGATAAATCACTTTTCCATTCAATGGAGTGATATTAGCTTGAGCATTTGTGTGTAATCAGCATTAAAAGTCATTTTAAACCCATTATGCATCCTTCTACCATGAGAATTCTTAGCAGCATCTGTCACTCCTCCTAGCTCCTAGACAGCCAGATAACCTTGTTATCTGTAATTTCAGTCAATTTTGTTCTACTCCAAAGTCATTCTAGCCCTTTCTCCCAGGAAGGGCTAACATCTTTCTTTATGTTCTTGACAGAAAAACCTGCATTCATCAACCAGCTTTCAATAACCTCCCGCTGACGAAGTTCCAGAGCTTGTGCTCAATCTTCTTTTTCTGTGCTTCTCTTCGACACCATCTGCAAGCACCTCATCACACAGAGGCAAGAACCAGATGGGATACAGGCTTCTGACTCATTACAGCAAAATCTCAAAGAGCTGTTAAACTGCAACCACTGCACTTCCCTGCCTCCTCTGAATGTCTAGATTAATCCCAAATGTAGATGAGGCTAGTTCAACGCTCACCTTTTTGAGTGAACAGAACCCGAGGCCACTTTTAGGTAAGAAACTGCTTCTCAGAGACTTCAGCATAAAAACCCTCCAAAGAACAAGAAGTGATATTCCATTTTAACATACCAGGCATTCCCTAGTTTTGCAACTTTCGTAGGTGGTGTGGGCACTGTCACAGGAGGCTCCACGCTGCTAGCTGCTGATCCGTTATCTCTTGCTGCCAGGGCAATCATTTTCCTTTGCTTCTGAGAGAGCTTGATTCCATGAGATGCCATTCTGCTGTGAATTGTTATGGCAAAGAGAGGAGATGTAAGGTTAGTGTCCTTTGAGATGGTTCACCTTTTATCTTGCAAATTAAACTAAGAAATGCTTCCTTCCCAGTCCAAAATACTTCGTCTAGAGGGCCAGAAGTGTATCATAGGTATTTGGGGAGGGGGGGAGGGTTAGACAGCTAGGGAGCAAAAGGAGGATCAATGAACATGAAAAAATGACAGGGAGAAAAAAAGCATCTATTCATATAGATATAGATCCTGACAGCTGGCCTGCAGAGCTGGCAGAAGGAGCCAGGGAGCTGCACAGTTTCCCTATGTTCCATGAGGAGGTGGTTGGAACTCTCCTTAGCAGCTTGGATCCCCACAAGTCCATGGGACCAGATGGGATACATCCTAGGGTGCTGAGAGAGCTGGCAGACGAGCTGGCCAAGCCACTCTCCATAATTTTCCAGCAGTCCTGGCTCACTGGCGAGGTCCCAGAACTGGAAGAGGCCCATCCATAAGAAGGGCCGGTTGGATGAGCCAGGAATTACAGGCCTGTCAGCCTGACCTCAGTACCAGGCAAGATCATGGAACAGGTCATCCTGAGTGCAATAACACAGCATAGAGGAAAATGACATGGGAGAAAAAACCTGATTCTAGATGTCCTTCTATGATCAGGTGACCCGCCTGGTAGATGTGGGGAGGCCTGTGGATGTAGTCTACCTGGACCTCAGCAAGGCCTTTGACACTGTACCCCATAGCAAACTGCTGGCCAAGCTGTCAGCCCATGGCTTGGACGGGAGCACACTGCGATGGGTTAGGAACTGGCTGGAGGCTGAGCCCAGAGAGTGGTGGTGAATGGTGCCACATCCAGCTGGCGGCCAGTCACTAGTGGTGTGCCCCAAGGATCAGTGTTGGGCCCTGTGCTCTTTAACATCTTTATTGATGATCTGGATGAGGGCATTGAGTCCATCATCAGTAAATTTGCTGACGACACCAAGCTGGGGGCAAGAGTTGATCTGCTAGAGGGTAGAGAGGCTCTGCAGAGGGACCTCGACAGGCTGGACAGATGGGCAGAGTCCAAGGCCATGAGATTTAACACATCCAAGTGCCGGGTTCTGCACATTGGCCACAACAACCCCATGCAGTGCTACAGGCTGGGGTCAGAGTGGCTGGAAAGCAGCCAGGCAGAGAGGGACCTGGGGGTACTGGTGGATGGTAGGCTAAACATGAGCCTGCAGTGTGCCCAGGCAGCCAAGAGGGCCAATGGCATCCTGGCCTGCATCAGGAAGAGTGTGGCCAGCAGGAGCAGGGAGGTCATTCTGCCCCTGTATACTGCACTGGTTAGGCCACACCTCGAGTCCTGTGTTCAGTTCTGGGCCCCTCAGTTTGGGAAGGATGTTGACTTGCTGGAACGAGTCCAGAAAAGAGCAACAAAGCTGGTGAGGGGTTTGGAACACAAGCCCTATGAGGAAAGACTGAGGGAGCTGGGGTTGCTCAGCCTGGAGAAGAGGAGACTCAGGGGTGACCTTATCACTCTCTACAACTACCTGAAGGGAGGTTGTAGACAGGTGGATGATGGTCTCTTCTCCCAGGCACCCAGTACCAGAACAAGGGGACACAGTCTCAGGCTGCGCCAGGGAGGTTCAGGTTGGATGTTAGGAAGAAGTTCTATACAGAAAGATGATTGCGCTACAAATGGGCTGCGGGAGTGGTAGGGATCATTGAAGGTGTTCAGGAAATGGATAGTGCCATGGGTTAGCTGTTTGGGTGGGTTGGATTGGTTGATGGGTTGGACATGATGATCTTGAAGGTCTCTTCCAACCTGGTTTGGTTTATTCTAATAAAGGTTTATTCTAATAGATGTCTACAAATGGAGCAGGCAGAGTAGGGATCAAGTCTCCAAAATGGATATAGGCTAGCACCAGCTGAACAAACACTATTTCCTAATGCCTTAACTTTAGAGACTGCAAGCTTAGCTCCCTTAAACCAAAAATATTCTTGCATAAGAAATGGATACAGCAGCATGTAGCCATTTTTCCTATCTGGACCTGATTCCTTGTCTAAGTTATTTGAATTCTTCCATCTTGGCAGTCTTATTCACAGCTTCTGAATCCACCCAGCCATTAACCCTCTCCTAGGCTCCAGGACTACTATGCTAGCTTTCCCTTACGACAATACCACACTTCAAAGATCAGTTCTCTTCTGTTTGCGTCACCAGGTGGGAAACAGTAGGTTTATTCCACTGCCTCCTGAAAAAGGACATTTATATCCCTGTGTCTTCAGGATCCTTCTCTGATCAGGATCTGCCCTTACTTCCATCTAGGAGAACTGCCAATATCAGCACATGGGGGCTGGGGGAGGTCAGAGAAGGCAAGACAAGAAAGAAACTTTAGGATCAGAGCAACGTCCAAGGATTAATCCTCTTTGGTTGGAAACAGGAAAGCTCAGCAGAGCAGGCCACTGATTTAAGACAGCAGTTTACTAGCTTGCTCTTTCACATTCCACAGGCTGGACAGATGGGCAGAATCAAAGGCATGAGATTGAACACATCCAAGTGCCAGGTTCTGCACATCGGCCACAACAACCCCATGCAGTGCTACAGGCTGGGGTCAGAGTGGCTGGAGAGCAGCCAGGCAGAGAGGGACCTGGGGGTGCTGGTTGATGGTAGGCTGAACATGAGCCTGCAGTGTGCCCAGGCAGCCAGGAGGGCCAATGGCATCCTGGCCTGCATTAAGAACAGTGTGGCCAGCAGGAGCAGGGAGGTCATTCTGCCCCTGGACACTGCACTGGTTAGGCCACACCTCGAATCCTGTGTCCAGTTCTGGGCCCCTCAGTTTAGGAAGGAGGTTGACTTGCTGGAACGAGTCCAGAGAAGGGCAACAAAATTGGTGAGGGGTTTGGAACACAAGCCCTTATGAGGAGAGACTGAGGGAGCTGGGGTTGCTTAGCCTGGAGAAGAGGAGGCTCAGGGGTGACCTTATTGCTGTCTACAACTAGCTGAAGGGAGGTTATAGACAGGCAGAGGTTGGTCTCTTCTCCCAGGCAGCCAGCACCAGAACAAGAGGACACAGTCTCAGGCTGTGCCAGGGGAGGTTCAGGCTGGAGGTCAGGAGGAAGTTTTACACAGAGAGAGTGATTGCCCATTGGAATGGGCTGCGTGGGGAGGTGGTGGAGTCACCATTGCTGGAGGTGTCAGGAGGAGACTTGACAGGGCGCTTGGTGCCATGGGTTAGTTGGTTGGGTGGTGTTGGATGATATGTTGGATGCAATGATCTTGATGGTCTCTTCCAACCTGGTTTATTCTATCTATTCTATTCTATTCTATTCTATTCTATTCCATTCTAATCTAGCAGCTCAAGACCTAGCTTTTGCAGCAGCTGACCAACCAAGGTTAACAGTAAACCAAAGGGATAAATTTCCTATGCTCACAGAAGACACCATCATGAAGCAAACAAATCCATTCAACAAAAAAACAGTGTAGGTTTTTTTTCTCTGCCTCCTTTAAACTCTATACTGCCTGCACCACTAAGTAAATTCCTCATAACCTAGTCCATCACACTTTTCTTTTATAGCTTTTGGTTTTTTACCAACCCTGAATTTGCCTTTGGCATGGTTCCACACTTCTGCATACTTTCTTCAATTTCCATGATGGTTCTCAGATCCATAGCAGGAGGGCTGGCAGGGCTACATGCAAACAAAACAAGAAGTTACCTTGCAAGGAAGGCCCTCATCTTTTCTTACATTCCACAGTTGCAGCCTTCACTGCAAGCCTCTAAATCATACATAAGGCTGGTAACCGGATGTATAATTTATGTCTGCTTCCTCAATTATGGCAAACCTCAAATGGAATGTTCCAGACAAAGCTTTTATAAATACACACATCTTTAAAAGGACACTAAAAATACTTGCAGGACTCATTATACTGTGAAACAAAAAGGATGTGAACTGTGATTACTTAAAAATATATATATACATATATATATAAAAAGTAGAGATGACCTAAATCCAGTAGTCAACTGCTCCTGCTGCCTACTAGAGAAGCATTGCTCATAGCTCTTTCTTGAAGGCTGAATGAGATCTTTCTTCTGAAGAACAGGATTAAAGCCCAGGCAGTGCTACAGGCTGGAGTCAGAGTGGCTGGAGAGCATCCAGGCAGAAAGGGACCTGGGGGACCTGGTAGATAGTAGGCTAAACATGAGCCAGCAGTGTGTGCAGGTGGCCAAAAAGGCCAATGGCATCCTGCCTGCATCAGGAACAGTGTGGCCAGCAGGAGCAGGGAAGTCATTGTGCCCCTGTACTCAGCACTGGTTAGGCCACACCTTGAGTCCTGTGTCCAGTTCTGGGCCCCTCAGTTTAGGAAGGAGGTTGACTTTCTGGAATGTGTCCAGAGAAGGGCAAGAAAACTGGGGAGGGGTCTGGAGCACAGCCCTGTGAGGAGAGGCTGAGGGAGCTGGGATTGTTTAGCCTGGAGAAGACAAGGCTCAGAGGACACCTTCTTGCTGTCTACAACTACCTGAAAGGAGGTGGTAGGCAGGCAGAGGTTGGTCTCTTGTCCCAGGCAACCAGCACCAGAACAAGAGGACAGAGTCTCAAACTGTGCCAGGGGAGGTTTAGGCTGCATCTTAGGAAGAAATTCTTCACAGAAAGAGAGATTGGCCATTGGAATGTGCTGCTCAAAGAGGTGATAGAGTCACCATCACTGGAGGTGTTTAGGAAGAGACTGGATGGGGTGCTTGTTGCCATGGTTTAGTTGGTTAGATGGTGCTGGATGATAGCTTGGACTTAATGATCTCAGAGGTCTTTTCCAACCTGGTTAGTTCTATTCTATTCTTAACACAAAATTTTACTAGAATGTTATTAGCATTCACCACCAAGCCTGGAACAGTGATTCTATGTTAGGTAGACATCACAACTATTGCCCCACCTGAAACTGGTTGCTACCCAATTGGGAGAGCTTGCAGAGTTGTTTTTGGCACTGGGGATGGACTGTGGAACAGACTGCGTCAGTGCTGACGAGATCTTGCATGACTTTGTCTCCTTGGTAGGTTGAGGGAGTTTTATGCCCCGACTGCTTACTTTGTCCTTCACCTGAAAAACATAAACCAAGAAGAAAAAAAGACAGACAGACAAATGTTGAAGAATCTCACCTTTTCTCATGTGGAAAAAAAGAATGACACTACAAACAACCTGAATGACATGTGCAAGCCAATAACAAAGTCCATTCCTGCTCAGGTTGCTATTTGTATCTTTTTACTCCCCACCCCCCCCCACCCCCTTTTATTGTTTGTACCTCACATTGTACCCTGAATCACTTCAGTTGAAATATGCATCTTGATAGTGGAAAATTCTCTCCTAAAACTCTAACACTTAACCTGTCTTTTTGCCAGTTATGGCTCAGGTATCCTGAACAGTACCTCGGCACAACTACAGAAGTCAAAGAACTGCAAGACTTGTCAGACAAGGCTTTTGGCTTCTGTTTTTTAGGCTTCTGAACTTCAGATCCACTTTGCATTTCAAATGCAGTAGACAAAGACTCTACACAATTGTGCTTTCATTTTGACATTTTCTGAACACCACAGCATATAAAGATTCCTGCAGTACCAGGTGAATAAATTCTACTGATTTAATTTAATAGAGAATACTGATTCATATTTGCTTTATCAGACAAACATCAACTACAGTTGGTTTACTCTGGTATAAGGACAGCAGCTTTTCAGGAACTCCCCAAAATCAGGGAAGGGAAGGGAAGGGAAGGGAAGGGAAGGGAAGGGAAGGGAAGGGAAGGGAAGGGAAGGGAAGGGAAGGGAAGGGAAGGGAAGGGAAGGGAAGGGAAGGGAAGGGGAAGGGAAGGGAAGGGAAGGAAGGGAAGGGAAGGGAAGGGAAGGGAAGGGAAGGGAAGGGAAGGGAAGGGGGAAGGGAAGGAAGGGAAGGGAAGGGAAGGGAAGGGAAGGGAAGGGAAGGGAAGGGAGGGGACTAGGTTGGAAATCAACCAAACCATGGCACCAAGCACCCCATCAAGTCTCTTCCTAAACACCTCCAGTGATGGTGATTCCAACACCTCCCTGGGCAGCACATTCCAATGGACAATCTCTCTTTCTGGAAAGAACTTCTTCCTAACATCCAGCCTAAACCTCCCCTGACACAGCTTGAGACTGTGTCCTCTTGTTCTGGTGCTGCTTGCTTGGCAGAAGAGACCAACCCCCACCTGGCTACAACCTCCCTTCAGGGAGTTGGAGAGAGCAATAAGGTCTCCCCTGAGCCTCCTCTTCTCCAGGCTAAACAACCCCAGCTCCCTCAGCCTCTCCTCATAGGGTTTGTGTTCCAGACCCCTCCCCAGCTTTGTTGCCCTTCTCTGGACACCTTCCAGCAACTCAACATCTTTTCTAAACTGAGGGGCCCAGAACTGGACACAGGACTCAAGGTGTGGCCTAACCAGTGCTGAGCACAGGGCAGAATGACCTCCCTGCTCCTGCTGGCCACACTCTTCCTGACACAGGCCAAGATGCCATTGGCTTTGGATGGATTAGATAAACAACAAAAAGATAAGTAGGAACAAAGAAATCCAACCTCAGTCTTCTCTGGATGAAATCCTTTTGTGAAGTCAGGGGACTGCACATCTCTGGGGCTTCCCACACCTGCATAACTACCTTCAGAGTCAGACGTTAAGAGCTCTGGAAGTGATTCCACAGAGTTAGTTTTATCCAACTTTACTGAGCCTAAGAAATAAGAAAAGAAGACAGGACTATGAAATGATGATAGCCTGACTAAACAATGCTTAAATAACCTGGAAGTTCATTCACTCCACATGATAAATGCCAAGTACCCAGAAGTTTAACTAATCCAGTCTGTTAGACTGTAATAAAGTATCAGCAAATTTAAGACTATCTTAAATATTTTGACAGAGTAAGATTACTTCCAGTTTTCTTTCTCTGTTTCAAAACACACACTTTAGGAAGTAACACTGACACTTTCCAGTGAAAAATTAAGGCTTCAACCACCCTTTTAGTAAACAGTGACCAATTTCCTTTTTATATTCCAGAAGAGGTGGGGGGGGGAAAAACGCAACACAAACCAACACCCCCAAACCAACAAGCCCCAAACCAAAACACCTTAGCAGTGATGTTCCCACTTATTAAAACCACATGGAAAGTGTCCATTCACACAGAAATCTGAGCCCTGGGCATGAGTTTAAGAAGCAAATATCCTTTTGGAAGTCAAGCATTCAGCATTCAAATTCAGCCATGGTGTTCACTAGAAAAGAGAGAGCCTCTGCAAAATGTCCTCACTGAAGGAAATGGTGTTTCACATTGAGCTTTATCTTCTCTTTTTATACCTGAAAGAAGCCTCTTTCCCACTGACCTGTAGAGGCTGGACTCTGAATGATATCTGAGAGGTTATATCCTCCAGAGCTGTCAGACCGTTTTCGTGGCTTCTTTTTGGCCTTATTTTTGGCTTTTTTGAAAAGGGCTTCCCTATTAAAAACAGAACAAGAACACAAACCCCTGAGATGGAGCCAAGCCAAAGAAATTGAGCCTCACAACTAACTGCAAGTGTCAAATGTGAAGTTTTTCAGTCAGCAGCAGTAGTTATACTTAAGGAAGTAACCTGTGCCCATGAGCTGTCACCAGCTGCTTGCTCCAGCTCTGCTTAGGCATTGGCATGAGTATTAGTAAATGATGTGGAAGGGGGAAAACAGCCAAAATCCAGGAGGAAGAGGAAATATTCTCCTCAATCTAGATCAAGCCCCTGGTCTAGTATGCTGCACAAAGACTTCTGCTAAGACACTGTAAGAAACAGCAGCTGCATAGGCTGGCACTGCCACCTAGGTCAGATTAAACTTGCTACACAGTGAGGCAACTGACATAAAGCAAAAGCACATCCAAGTCTCCACATTTTCCTCTCCTGATTTGTCCTTCATCAGTGAAGTTCAACAAAGTCCACAGCTGGCCTCATTTGTTGTTTAGGTGGGTTGGATTGGTTGATAGGTTGGATGCAATGATCTTGAAGGTCTCGTCCAACTTGGTGTACTATTCTATTCTATTCTATTCTATTCTATTCTATTCTATTCTATTCTACTCTACTCTACTCTACTCTACTCTACTCTACTCCACTCTACTCCACTCTCTACTCTATTCTATTCTAAATATTGCCATGAAGGTAACAGTACTTCTAGAATAAAAGCAAGTATAATGGCCATGGTACCAAAATATCACATGTGTGTATATGAGATCAGGAAGAGCAGAATCAAATGAAAGGCATTTTTTCCTTTCACTAAAAACTACCACAAATCCAGAATGCTTCAAATCACAGCCACAGGAACCCTACTTCCAAAAGCTCCCTTGAGAGGCTCTTTGTGAAGTCACTACATAGGTGTTTACTCATTCCTCTATCAGGTCTATAACATATAACAATCAGTTCTGTAACAATACTTGAGGGAACTGAGACCAGTCTCTGAAACCTTCATGCCTCCTGCATCTTCATGTTTTCATTGTGAACCCAATGTTAATGTTTTCATTGGTAACCCTGAGGCACCATGCAAAGGGGGGTAAAGATCATCTAGAGCTGGCTGAGTTAAAATATTGATGGGAAAAAAAAAAGACACTTACTGAGTATTTTGTTCTGCATTCATTTCATCCCTTAAAAAGACCAAGTTCTCTCCGTCTTCAGGCTCAAAAGAACTTATGTCAGGTCCATCTGGATAGGGAGTAATTACTCTCCTGACCATAGCTGGGATCTGTAGTTGTAAAAGTTGTCAAGTTTCTCTTAAGTTGCACACTAGCAAATGTATCAGAGAGTTTCAGAATCACAGAATCTCAGGAGCTGGAAGGGACCTTGAAAGCTCCTCCAGTCCAACCCCCCTGCCAGAGCAGGATCACCTACAGCAGACCACACAAGAACACATCCAGGTGGGTTTTGAGTACCTCCAGAGAGGGAGACTCCACAACCCCTCTGGGCAGCCTCTTCTAGTGCTCTGTCACCCTCACAGGGAAAAATGTTTTCCTCATATTTGCATGAAACTTCCTATGCCTCAGCTTCCACCATTGCCCCTTGTGCTGTCATAGGGCACCTCCCAGCAGAGCCTGGCTCCAGCCTCTCAGGACTAACCCTTTACCTATTTATAAACATTGATGAGGTCATGATATATATGATCTCTGGTGAAAAAGAGCCCAAACTGATTGTATTTAAAACACTTTCACCGATCAAGTAAGGAATTATTCAACCAGTTTATAAACTTCAGTTGAGTCTTTAAGCAAAACAGAAGAACTATTTTAACTGAGTCAGAAAGCATGTTTCAGGTGCCTGTAACTCCTGAAAAACAAATGTTTCAAAGTTTTACAAACCCTGACCTTTCACTAGTGTACAGTTAAAGAATATTACATTATAATGGGCCTTGGCTTTCCCCTTTGCATTAGAGTTGAAGGTAGTGATAGGAATGTGGCCAGCAGGAGCAGGGAAGTCATTGTGCCCCTGTACTCTGCACTGCTTAGGCCAAACCTTGAGTACTGTGTCCACTTCTGGGCCCCTCAATTTAAGAAGGACATTGAGACACTTGAAGGTGTCCAGAGAAGGGAAATGAGGCTGGTGAGAGGCCTTGAGCAGAAGCACTGTGGGGAGAGGCTGAGGGAGTTGAGGTTGCTTAGCCTGGGGAAGAGGAGGCTCAGAGGAGACCTTATTGCTGCCTACAACTACCTGAAGGGTGGCTGTAGCCAGGAGGGAGTTGGTCTCATCTCTCAAGCAACCAGCACCAGAACAAGAGGACACAGCCTCAAGTTGTGCCAGGGGAAGTTTAGGCTCAAGGTGAGGAGAAAGTTCTTCACTGAGAGAGTCGTTCACCATTGGAATCTGCCGCCCAGGGAGGTGGTGGAGTCCCCATCCCTGGAGGTGTTCAAGAGGAGCTTGGACATGGCACTTGGTGCTATGGTTTAGTCATGGGGTCTGTGGTGACAGGTTGGACTTGGTGATCTTTGAGGTTTCTTCCAACCTTGGTAATTCTATGATTCTATGACTAGGGGGAATGGATCCAAGCTAGAGGAGGGTAGATTTAGATCGGGTGTTGGGATGAAATTCTTCCCCGTGACAGTAGTGAGATACTGGAAAAGGTTGCCCTAGGAGGTGGTAAAAATCATCCAGGGATGAGGCTTCTAGAGCCAGGCTGGATGTGGCTCTGTGCAACCTTCATCTAGTAGAAGGTGTCCTTGACCCTGGCAGGGGTGTTGGAACTAGATGATTCTTCAGGTCTCTTCCAACCCTGATAATTCTGTGGTTCTGTGATGAATAGAATAGAATAGAATAGAATAGAATAGAATAGAATAGAATAGAATAGAATAGAATAGAATAGAATAGAATGGAATAACCCAGGTTGGAAGTCCACCTGGACTACAGTGTTCAGCTCTGAGGCCTACAGCATAACACATGCTCAAATGGACTCACAGGAGGGCCACAGAAATGATTGTGGGCTGCAACACCTTCCCTATGAGGACAGGCTGAGAGAGTTGGGGTTGTTCAGCCTGGGGAAAAGAAGGCTCCATGAAGATTTTATGGCAGCCTTCCAGTACTTAAGGGAGACTTCCTGAAAGGATGGGCAGGAGGGACTCTATCAGGTACTGTAGTGATAGGATGAGGGGTGACCACTTCAAACTGAAAGAGGGTAGAGTTAGATTAGCTATTAGGAAGAAATTCTTCCTAACAGTGAGCCACTAGAACAGAGCAACTTAGAGCAGCTGTGGATGCCTCCTCCATGGAAGTGTTCAAAGCTAGGCTGGATGGGGCCTTGAGCAACCTTGCCTAGAGAAAGGTTCCCCTGCCCATGGCAGGGGGATTGGAACTAGATGATCTTTAAGGTCCCTTCCATTTTGAACCATTCTGTGATTCTGTTACTTATCTGGTCTCATTTTAAACCTCATCAGGTTATGCTCAGTTTACACAACTTACCATTTTCCTGTAATAAACAGAAAGGTCCTTCACAACTTCATCACTTAAGACATCAAGAGTCCTAAAAAAACAAATACAAATTTATGTTAGCACCTCAAAAAAATGTGTTAATGAAAAGTTCAAATCAATTCCATGATTCTCTGAGTTGTAAGCAGTTTCTCTATCCCTGTTTACCAAGAACTCCTGGGACCCATCTTGTTCAGCATCTTTGTGGGTGCCATGGACAGTGGCATTGAGTGCACCCTCAGCAAGTTTGCTGATGACACCAAGCTGTGTGCTGCAGCAGACATGCTGGAGGGAAGGGAGGGACCTTGACAGGCTGGAGAGGTGGGCACAAGCCAACCTCATGAGGTTCAACAAGAGCAAGTGCAGGGTCCTGCATCTGGGGTGAGGCAATCCCAGGCACAAATCTAGGCTAGGCAGGGACTGGCTGGAAAGCAGCCCTGAGGAGAGAGACTTGGGGATGCTGGTGGACAAAAAGCTCAACAGGAGCTCTCAGTGTGCACTTGCAGCCCACAAAGCCAATCAGATCCTGGGCTGCATCAAGAGAAGTGTGGCCAGCAGGGCAAGGGAGGTGATCCTCCCCCTCTGCTCAGCTCTGGTGAGACCCCACCTGGAGCACTGCCTCCAGTTCTGGAGCCCCTATTACAAGAGGGATGTGGAGGTGCTGGAAGGTGTCCAGAGAAGGGCCAGGAGGATGAGCAGAGGGCTGGAGCACCTCTCCTATGAGGACAGACTGAAGGAGTTGGGGCTGTTCAGTCTGGAGAAGAGAAGGGTCCAAGGAGACCTAATTGTGGCCTTCCAGGATCTGAAGGGGGCCTACAGGAAGGCTGGGGAGGGACTTCTCAGGATCTCAGATAGTGAGAGGACTAGGGGGAATGGAATGAAGCTGGAGGTGGGGAGATTCAGGCTGGAGGTGAGGAGGAAGTTCTTCCCATGAGAGTGGTGAAGCCCTGGAATGGGTTGTCCAGGGAGGTGGTTGAGGCCCTGTCCCTGGAGGTGTTTAAGCCCAGGCTGGCTGAGGCTCTGGCCAGGCTGATGTAGTGTGGGGTGTCCCTGCCCATGGCAGGGGGGTTGGAACTAGATGATCCTTGTGGTCCCTTCCAACCCTGACTGATACTATGATACTATGAAAAATGAGGCTCCCTTTAACCTAGAAGCATTCAGCTGCATTTTAACTCTCAATTAGTCCCATTGGTTCTTCCAACCCTGCTGCCTTTTGGGGATGTTTGAATTCAACAGCCAGCATCTGAACCCATTTGCATTCCTCCTTACCTTGCCTCAAGCAAAGCTGCCATATTGAGTCCTATGAACTGCAAACAGGACAGCTTCAGCTGTTCAGCATTATACATTGCTGAGAACTCCAACAGCTCAGCAGCATTCTTTAAAGTAACTGCAAAGAAGAGACATAACAAACCAAGCTGGACAATGTGCTGCAGTGTCCTACACCAGTTGCTAAGACTTGTTGCACAGCACTGTCTAGTTATTGAAATATAACATACAAGCTTCTCCATTCCAAGGAAAAATGATAGTGCTCAAAGAGCCCTGAACAGCAGCCAGCTTTGCATAACCTTGTAGCAGCTTGAATGCAGTGATTGCACCACAGAAACAGAAAAGCCAGTGGCAACCTGGCTGGAAATAGAATAGAATAGAATAGGAATAGCAATAGCAATAGGAATAGCAATAGCAATAGCAATAGGAACAGAATAGACCAGGTTGGAAGAGACCTTCAAGATCATCAAGTCCAACCTATCATCCAACACCACCTAATCAACTAAACCATGGCACCAAGCATCCTATCAAGTCTTCTCCTGAACACCTCCAGTGATGGTGACTCCACCCCTCCCCAGGCAGCCCATTCCAATGGGCAATCACTCTCTCTGTGTACAATTTCCTCCTAACCTCCATCCTAAACCTCCCCTGGCACAGCTTGAGACTGTCCTCTTGTTCTGGTGCTGTGTCCAGCAGGAGTGGGGAGGTGATTGTCCCCTTGTACTCAGCTCTGGGAAGGCCACACCTGGAGTATTGTGTCCAGTTTTTACCACCTCAATACAAGAGAGATGTGGAGGTGCTGGAGCCACTGCAGAGGAGGGCAAGGAAGCTGGGGAAGGGCCTGGAGAAGAAATCTGATGAGGAGCAACTGAAGGAGCTGGGGATGGTTAGTCTGGAAAAGAGAAGGCTGAGGGGAGACCTCCTGGCTGTCTACAACTACCTGAAAGGAGAGGCTGGTGGTGGTCTCTTCTCACATGTGATTAGTGATAGAACAAGAGGGAATGGCCTCAAGCTGTGACTGGGTAGTTTTACACTGGACATTAGGAAATATTTTTGATGGCAAGAGTGGTCAGGCCTTGGAATGTGCTGCCCAGGGAAGTGGTTGAGTCACTAAGCCTGGATGTGTTTAAAGCAGTTTGGATGTGGTGCTTCGGGACTATGGTTTAGGGGTGAGCCTTGTAGAGTAAGGTTGTTGGTTGGACTGGGTGATGCTGAGGGTCTTTTCCAACCTGAATGTTTCTGTGATTCTGGGAAAAAGATAATGGTGCATAAGGAATGGAAGATTATGCTAATCTAGAACATCACCCAGACCAAAGAAGCAACTTTTAACAGCTATACAACGAACAGCCAAAGGTAATCCATGCAAAGGAATACACACAACTGACTCTGTGCTGAAGAAGGCAAGAACACTTACATCTAAAAAAATAGGGGTATTTTTATTCTCTAACCCTGTGTAACCCTCAGTTCAGGAAAATGTTGAGTTGCTGGAACATGTCCAGAGAAAGGCAACAAAGCTGGGGAGGGGTTTGGAGCATAGACCCATGTGGAGAGGCTGAGGGAGCTGGGGTTGCTTAGCCTGGAGAAGAGGAGGCTCAGGAGAGACCTTATTGCTATCTACAACTACCTGAAGGGAGATTGTAGCCAGGAGGGGGTTGGTCTCTTCTCCCAGGCAACCAGCACCAGAACAAGAGGACACAGTCTCAAGCTGCACCAGAGGAGGTTTAGACTGGATGTTAGGAAGAAATTCTTCACAGAGATTGGCCATTGGAATGGGCTGCCCAGGGAGATGGTGCAGTCACCATCACTGGAGGTGTTTAGGAAGAGATTGGATGAGGCACTTGGTGCCATGGTTTAGTTGAGTAGATGGTGTTGGATGACAGGTTGGACTTGGTGTTCTCTTTTCCAACCTGGTTAATTCTATTCTATTCTATTCTATTCTATTCTATTCTATTCCACTGTACTCCACTTCACTCCATGCTATTCCATTCTATTCTACTCCCTTCTATTCTACTTTATTCCATACTATTCCATTCCACTCCATCCCCATCCCATCCCATCCCATCCCATCCCATCCCATCCCATCCCATTCCACTCTATTCCATTGAGGAGACTTGATGGGGTGCTTGGTGCCATGGGTTAGTTGTTTAGGTGGGTTGGATTGGTTGATGGGTTGGATGCGATGATCTGGAAGGTCTCTTCCAACCTGGTTTGGTTTATTCTATTCTAAATAATGGTTTATTCTATTCCACTCCACTCTATCCCATCCCATCCCATCCCATCCCATCCCATCCATCCCATCCCATCCCATCCCATCCCATCCCATCCCATCCCATAATACAAGGGGAAGAACTCACGTCTTTCTGCAATGGCTACTTCACAGATCTCTTTGAGCCGGGCTATAAGAAGCTGGTCTGCTACCACCAGAACATTACATATGAATTCCACATTTTGAGACTCTGGAAAACAGAAGTTGTGTGTGAACACTGGGTAGGGGAAGGAAAGTCAAAAGCAACTACAACACACATAGCTTCAAGGAGATTTTTTCAGGGCTTTGCAAAGGACTTAAAGGAAGAAGTCTCAGGGACTTTGCAAGAGAAGGAAAGAAAAGGAAGATGGCATTTTAGCACAAGGAAGAGCTTAAAGGAAGACAGATGAAGCAAGAGAAGGAAAGAAAAGGAAGATGGCATTTTCACAGCACAAGGAAGAGCTTAAAGGAAGACAGACTTTCTGAAGCAAGAGAAGGAAAGAAAAGGAAGATGGCATTTTCACAGCACAAGGAAGAGCTTAAAGGAAGACAGACTTCCTGAAGCAAGAGAAGGAAAGAAAAGGAAGATGGCATTTTCACAGCACAAGGAAGAGCTTAAAGGAAGACAGACTTCCTGAAGCAAGAGAAGGAAAGAAAAGGAAGATGGCATTTTCACAGCACAAGGAAGAGCTTAAAGGAAGACAGACTTCCTGAAGCAAGAGAAGGAAAGAAAAGAAGATGGCATTTTCACAGCACAAGGAAGAGCTTAAAGGAAGACAGACTTTCTGAAGCAAGAGAAGGAAAGAAAAGGAAGATGGCATTTTCACAGCACAAGGAAGAGCTTAAAGGAAGACAGACTTTCTGAAGCAAGAGAAGGAAAGCAAAGGAAAATGGCAGTTAGGCAAATTCAAGCCAAGGCACAGAAAGCTCTGGGATACAGCTGTCACTCCAAATCTGAAGCATGGGGCACAGACCTTTGGGTTTTCCACATGAACATTCAAAGCAAGCACAACAAGTAGCAAATTTCTGTTTAAAACAAAAATGATGAGAACTGCAGGAGCTGCAGCTGGGCTGAAAGTACATGAAAGGCACCTTTTACTGCAAGAGCTTCATCTGTGTACAGGTAATCCACAATTATCTGCAGGATGTCAGAATGGATTGGCATTTCCAGAGCTGAACAACAGGAAGCCTGAAAAGCAAAAGGGTTTAAAAAACAAAAAGCCAACCCCAAACAAACAGAGTAAAATAAGTTGACTGCTTGAAATCAGACACAAAATTAAGGCAGCAATTATATTTAGCCAGTGACTCAGACTGAGGGTCACCTGTTCAAATGCTTATTTAAGCATGTGCACAGAATCTGTTCTTCAATTAAGAGCTGACTGTAGCACTGCAATTAAAATCTGCCCACATGGCCACGAAACAGTTCACTTTCTCATCACTCTGAGTGTCTTCCCTGACAATCCCCCTTGATTATTTGCCTTTGCCTACAAGTGGAGCTACAGGAACCCACTACACAAGTACAGAACTGCTTTCTTTTCAAGGTAAAAGATCTATTGAAATCACAAGTTACTGTGGAAGAATAACATGAAAGCAGCTATTACTAATAACCCTTCAGAAAAACAAGGTCCTCAGCAAACCCTCCATGTGAAGAATCATCCTAACCATTGAGGCTATTTGTTCTCAGCAGACACTAGCCATTAGAGAGGGACCTGGGGGTGCTGATTGACAGCCGCTTAAACATGAGCCAGCAGTGTGCCCAGGTGGCCAAGAAGGCCAAGGGCATCCTGGCCTGCATTAGGAATAGTTTGGCCAGCAGGAGCAGGGAAGTCATTGTGCCTCTGTACTCAGCACTGGTTAGGCCACACCTTGAGTCCTGTGTCCAGTTCTGGGCCCCTCAGTTTAAGAAGGAAATCGAGACATTTGAACGAGTCCAGAGAAGGGCAGCGAGGCTGGGAGAGGCCTTGAGCACAAGCCCTGTGAGGAGAGGCTGAGGGAGCTGGGGTTGCTTAGCCTGAAGAAGAGGAGGCTCAGGGGAGACCTTCTTGCTGTCTACAACTACCTGAAAGGTGGTTGTAACCAGGAAGGGATTGGCCTGTTCTCTCTAGAAACCAGCACCAGAACAAGAGGACACAGTCTCAAGCTGCATCAGGGGAAGTTTAGGCTCAAGGTGAGGAGAAAGTTCTTCACTGAGAGAGTCATTCATCATTGGAATGTGCTGCCCAGGGAGGTGGTGGAGTCACCATCCCTGGAGGTGTTCAAGAGGGGATTGGATGTGGCACTTGGTGCCATGGTCTAGTAGTCATGAGGTCTTGGTTGACAGGTTGGACTTGATCTTTGAGGTCTTTTACAACCTCATTGATTCTATGATTCTATGATCTACATATTGCCAAAAAGCTGTGAAAGTTGAGGAAACTCTTGCACATGACTTCAGCTTTCAGTCCCTGAAAAAGGCTTCTTCACTCTTCTCTCTTTCAACAAGCATTATCACAGTTACTCAGATACTTAAAGTGAGGCATGTAGTAAAATTGAGATATCTAGCAACAACCAGGGCATTGAGACACAGACAGCAAATAGGGACCAAGACACAAAAATAAGATTTACACTGTTTGGAGTAGCAGCTGGTGACTAAGTGGAATAATTCTGAACATCAAATATTTCATTATTATCACAGAATCATAGAATTGGTAAGGTTGGAAGGGACCTCAAGGATCATCTAGTTCCAACCCCCCTGCCATGGGCAGGGACACCTCACACTACATCAGGCTGCCCAGAGCCACATTCAGCCTGGCCTCAAAAACCTCCAGGGATGAGGCTCCCACCACCTCCCTGGGCAACTATATCGTTCAGTAACACTGATTCTCAATTCTGCTGTATCTTTCACTCAGTACCTATGAAAACCTAATCCACACTACTTCAACTATAAGTAATAATGATAATGATAATGATAAACCAGATTGGAAGAGACCTTCAAGATCATCGCATCCAATCCATCAACCAATCCAACCCACCTAAACAACTAACCCATGGCACCAAGCACCCCATCAAGTCTCCTCCTGAACACCTCCAGTGATGGTGACTCCACCACCTCCCCGGGCAGCCCATTCCAATGGGCAATCACTCTCTCTGTATAGAATTCTTCCAAAGCAGTATCCCATAACTACAGCTTCTATAAACCTAGGAACTACCTCAAAGTAAACCTCTTAATTTCCTTTGGTATATACAAATGGAATGGAATGGAATGGAATGGAATGGAATGGAATGGAATGGAATGGAATGGAATGGAATGGAATGGAATGGACCAGGTTGGAAGAGACCTTCAAGATCATCACGTCCAACCTATCATCCAACACCACCCAACCAGCTAAACCATGGCATTTACATGGCATATTACATGTATTAGTCTCATCTAATACATTATTTGAATAGAACAAATACAGAGTAACCAAAATTGTGGCAGGTAATGAGCACCAGAACAAGAGAACACAGTCTCAAGCTGTGCCAGGGGAGGTTTAGACTGGATGCTAGGAAGAAATTCTTCACAGAAAGAGAGATTGGCCATTGGAATGTGCTGCCCAGGGAGGTGGTGGGGTCATGATCACTGGAGGTGTTTAGGAAAAGACTGGATGGGGTGCTTGGGGCCATGGTTTAGTTGATTAGATGGTGTTGGATGATGGGTTGGACTTGATCTCAAAGGTCTTTTCCAACCTGGTTAATTCTATTCTACTTCTATTCTACTCTATTCTAGTTCTATTCTAATTCTATTCTATTCTATTCTATTCTATTCTATTCTATTCTATTCTATTCTATTCTATTCTATTCTATTCTATTCTACTCTACTCTACTCTACTCTTTTTTGTCTTCCCAACAGGATCCAAGAACCTAGCCTTCCTTTTTCCCAGTTCTTAGGATATGCTATTCAAAGTAAAACTGCACAGCTGTCACTTATTTGATGCAACCAAACGAACCACCACGTCTTTATTAGCACGCTTACCTCGATCCACGAGCTGCTTAACATGCTGTGAAAATAATCTGTAAAGAAAGGCATTTCAGTTCATGATGCAGTCAAATGTCAGTGGAAAAAAAGACAATACTACTTATAATTTATATGTATGCAGAAAAAATTGCCCACACATACCAAGTCTTGCACAAAGCACACACTTGTGACACGGGAATTCCTTTCCATCTAATGATTTCAGGGTCACATCGCAGAGGTAGGAGCTGAAAGATATTGAACAGGAGCAGAACTGTGACTATGAGGAAGAGCTACAAGATGTACACTCCACAAATAAAACCTTTCTTCAGCAGTTAGGATTTCTCCTTTAACAGAAAGGCAAACCTGAACCATGATAGCATCATGCAAAATGAATCTCAAAGTACTGGCAGGACAGTTTCAAGAGAGAAATCTTTTATCCAAAATTGAGTTCTTAATATTCCATCTGAAGGATTTCTTTCAAAACATGACCATAGAATCATAAAATTGTCAGGGTTGGAAGGGACCTCAAGGATCAGCCAGTTCCAACCCCCCTGCCATGGGCAGGGACACCTCACACTACAGCAGGTTGCACACAGCCACATCCAGCCTGGCCTTCAAAACCTCCAGGGATGAGGCTTCCACCACCTCCCTCGACACCCTGTGCCAGTGTCTCAGCATCCTCATGGGGAAGAACTTCTTCCTAACATCCAATCTGAATCTACCCATTTCTAGTTTTGTTCCATTCTCTCTAGTCCTATCACTACCTGACACCCTCAAAAGCCCCTCACCATTATTGTCTCAAAACTGCTCTGACCAAATCAATCAGTTGTGCCTAAATTTAGTCCATTTTAAATGGTCTGCTTTAGGGAAGTTACTTCTTTTACAGTACAAACAACTATAAGCTTTGACAATGCATTTTATGAATGAAGTAATCCAAATCCTGTGCAAAAGCTACTCAAGTGCAAATGCAGCTCTTACTTCTTACACAGACTGTGAAAAAGCTACTCATGTGCAAATGCAGCTCTTACGACTTGCATAGACTGTTCAAGCCTTTGGATATAAATAACCCAGGCACACCAAAGAGTTAAAACCTTAGCACCACTTGATAAAAGGATAAGGAATTCTTCTTTTTGAAGATATTCCAGATAGTTTCCTAATTAAAAACAAGAAAGTTAATTACATATTTGCTTCTTTTCAGCCCATGTAGCCTTATGGTCACAGCAAGCGCATCTGCAAAAGTCAGACTGCTTTTGCCTGGATGACCCATAACATTTCTCTTGGCATTAGTGTTCTATGGAATGGAATGGAACGGAATGGAATGAAAAGGAATGGAATGGACCTTCAAGATCATCATGTCCAACCTATCATCCAACACCATCTAATCAACTAAACCATGGCACCAAGCACCCCATCCAGTCTCCACCTAAACACCGGCAACAAGGCTGGTGAGAGGCCTTGAACACAAGCCCTATGAGGAGAGGCTGAGGGAGCTGGGATTGTTTAGCCTGGGGAAGAGGAGGCTCAGGGGTGACCTCATTGCTCTCTACAACTACCTGAAAGGTGGTTGTAGCTGGGAAGGGGTTGGCCTCTTCTCCCAGGCAACCAGCACCAGAACAAGGGGACACAGTCTCAAGCTGCGCCAGGGGAAGTTTAGACTCGAGGTGAGGAGAAAGTTCTTTACCGAGCGAGTCGTTCGTCATTGGAATGTGCTGCCCAGGGAGGTGGTGGAGTCACCATCCCTGGAGGTGTTCAAGAGGAGACTGGCTGTGGCACCTGGTGCCATGGTCTAGTCATGGGGTCTGTGTCGATAGGTTGGACTCGATGCTCCTCAAGGTCTCTTCCAACCTTAGTTATACTGTGATACCCCCAATGATGGCTCATCCATGATACAGTTAAGCCAAAACCATATTGATGTATAGAAAAAAAAACAGTTTAAAAAGCATGAATGTACCATACACATCTATCCCAGATTACTACCTCAGTCTGGAAACTCCAAACATGAGTTCCTGTGAAAGAGACAACTGTACACCATGAGATAATATAGAGCTAATCACTCTTAGCTCACACTTAAAAGATAAAGAAATAAGAGGAAGATGGAATGGGAAGCATGATTTTATAAGTTTACCATTTATTCTGATGTAACTTTGGTGTGTTCCCATTCTTCTTGTCGACAACATTAATTTTTCCATTTTCTAACCTGACTCCATCCAACCTGCAAATCATGAACACCAGTAGTAAGCAAGAGAATTTCTACTATACAGTTCAAACCACTAAGAAGAGCAACTTCACAGTCACAACACTTCAGTAGGCTCAGATCACAGCTATGAAAAAGGAGCAAAATCATGCAGCACAGAGAACTAGAAAGGATCAGCTGCTCTTGGAAAGTGTTGACTGCAACTGTAAAGTGTAACTGACCCTCAGTATAAGAAAGATGATGAGTTGTTAAAGCTGGGGAGGGGTTTGGAGCACAGCCCTGTGAGGAGCAGCTTAGAGAGCTGGGGTTGCTTAGTCTGGAGAAAAACAGGCTCAGGGGAGACCTTCTTGCTCTCTATAACTCCCTGAATGGAGGTTGTAGCCAGGTGGGGGTTGGACTCTTCTCTCAGGCAACCAGCACCAGAACAAGAGGACACAGGTTCAAGCTGCATCAGGGGAGGTTCAGGCTGGATGTTGGGAAGAAGTTCTTCCCAGCAAGAGAGATTTGCCATTGGAATGTGCTGCCCAGGGAGGTGATGGAGTCACCATCAGTGGAGGTGTTTAGAAAGAGACTGGACGAGGCACTTAGTGCCATGGTTTAGTTGATTAGATGGTGTTGGGTGACAGGTTGGACTTGATGATCTCACAGGTCTCTTCCAACTTGGTTAATTCTCTAATTTTTAAGACACCCTTTTTACACTCTAGCTATCTTATTTATTACCTTAGTTGGAAGCTATTCTAATATAGTTAGAATCAGAGAATCATTTCAAACTTATAAACAATAAATCAAGTGAAAAAATAGAAACTTCTCAACCCCAAAGTGCTTTCTACTTTATCATAGAATCACAGAATCAACCAGGTTGGAAAAGACCTCAGAGATCATCAAGTCCAACCTATTACCTAACAACCTAACACCTCATGACAACTAAACCATGGCTCCAAGTGGCACATCCAATCCTTTGTTGAACACCTCTTGGGACAGTGACTCTACTCTCCCTGGGCAGCACATCCCAATGGCCAATTACAATTCCTGGGAAGAACTTTCTCCTCACCTCCAGCCTAAACTTCCCCTGGCACAACTTGAGACTGTGTTCTCTTGTTCTTGTTCTGTGTTGGTTGCCTGGGAGAAGAGTCCAATCCCCACCCTGGCTGCAACCTCCCCTCAGGTAGTTGTAGGCAGCAATAAGGTCTCCTCTGAGCCTCCTCCTCTCCCAGTTGAACAACCCCAGCTCCCTCAGCCTCTCCTCACAGGGCTGTGCTCAAGACCTCTCCCCAGCCTCATTGCCCTTCTCTGGACACATTCAAGTGTCTCAATCTCCTTTCTAAACTGAGGGGCCCAGAAATGGACACAGGACTCAAGGTGTGGCCTAACCAGTGCTGAGTACAGGGGCAGAATGACTTCCCTGGCTCCTGCTGGCTAGTTCCAATTAAAGGAAGTGAACTTAAAAGAATCCCCCTGCCATGGGCAGGGACACCCTCCACCAACCCAGATTTCTCAGCGCTCCATCCAACGCTCCACGAAGAGCTCCGAAACCTACTTCCTTTCACCTACCTTCCACACAAATCGCTGAGTCCAAACTTCTTCGCTGCACTCTGCACCATTTTTATGAGGTTGGCTTCCTCACCACCCACTCTGCCTTTTTTAGATTTGCCCTTCTGTTTTTCATTTATAACCTGCACTTGGTTATTCCTATAAATCTCAAAGGCAGCCTTTCCATTCACGTCGTCCTCAAAACTCATTTTGCTCAGGTTGGAAATTAAAGTGTCTTGGTACTCCTCCGACTTCCCTTTAGGCGGGATTTTTGGCTTGAAACCTTGGGTTAAAAGATCACAGGTGTCAGTGTATATGAACTGCAGAAGGTAGGCAAACAGATCTGGATGGACTTTCTCTATGATGTACAGATCACAGCCGACAGCATCCTCATCTTTACGGTAGACATCTGGCGTGTCTAGCTGGTTGTCGCTGGCAGCAAACAGCTCGTTGAAGAAGTCAGAGCGCACAGCCAAGACGTATTTGTGCAGGGGGTAGGTTCTGGTGCCAATCTGAAAAGTCACATCGTGGATGCTGTCCATTTCATCTGTTTCACGGAGCAGTTTGCCAAAATCCTCTCCAAAGCTTGATAATGACACACTTGGAATTTCATAGAGGCTGGAACAAAATTACATCCGTCAAAAAGAGCCACTGAATAAAATTCTCCAAAATGTGTTGGACAAACAGGGTGAGATTGTTTCCATTGGGCTTCTTTGTGTTTTCCCTTACACTGCTGGACTGCTAAACAATTTTTGTCCTACTATTATTAGTTCATAGAATCATAGCATCAATAAGGTTGGAAAAGACCTTAGAGATCATCAAGTCCAACCTGTCACCCAACCCTCATGACTAAATAAACCATGGCGTCAAGTGCCACGTCCAATCCCTTTTTGAACACCTCCAGGGATGGGAACTCCACCACCTCCCAGGGCAGCACATTCCAACGGCCAATTACTCTTTCTGGGAAGAACTTTCTCCTTACCTGATGAGACCTTCAAGATCATCACGTCCAACACATCAACCAATCCAACCCACCTAATCAACTAAACCATGGCAACAAGCACCCTATCAAGTCTCCTCCTGAACACCTCCAATGATGGTGATTCCACCATCCCCCAGGCAGCCTCTGTATAGAACTCCCTCTGTATAGAACTTCTTCCTAACATCCAGCCTAAACCTCCCCTGGTGCAGCCTGAGACTGTGCCCTCTTGTTCTAGTGCTGGTTGCCTGGGAGATGTCTACAACCACCCTTAAGGTAGTTGTAGAGAGCAATAAGGTCACCCCTGAGTCTCCTCTTCTCCAGGCTAAGTAACCCAGCTCCCTCAGCCTCTCCTCATAGGGCTTGTGCACGAGTCCTCTCCCCAGCCTCATTGCCCTTCTCTGGACATGTTCAAGTATCTCAAGGTTCTTCTTAAATTGAGGGGCCCAGAACTGGACACAAAAGTTAGGAGAAAGTTCTTCACAGAAAAAGAGATTGACCACTGGAATGTGCTGCCCATGGAGGTGGTGGAATCACCATCACTGGAGGTGTTTAGGAAGAGACTGGATGGGGTGGTTGGTGCCATGGTTTAGTTGATTAGATGGTGTTGGGTGATAGGTTGAACTAGATGATCTCAAAGGTCTCTTCCAACCTGGTTAATTCTATTCTATTCTAGTTTATTGATTTTCCTTTAAACACTTTTTTCCCAAACAAATGAAGAACCACTTCTCACTTATTTGAAAGGTGAGCATTGATGAATACTAAATGAGGGAGTTTCTACAGCATTTAGAGCTCAGAGTGTGTTAAGGAGTGCATCACAAATCCTTGCTTTAAAGACTTCGTATCACATAAATCACACTTCATATCACCACTAATACTAATTATGGTAATATTCAAGATGAGGTCATTGGATAACTTCACCACAGTTGTGTACTAACAAGTACTATCGACCGACTGGACAGATGGGTGGAGTCCAATGGGATGTCATTTAACAAGTCCAAGTGCCAGGTGCTGCACTTTGGCCACAGCAACCCCATGCAGAGCTACAGGCTGGGGTCAGAGTGGCTGGAGAGCTCCCAAACAGAGAGGGACCTGGGGGTGCTGATTGACACCCACCTAAACATGAGCCAGCAGTGTGCCCAGGTGGCCAAGATGGTCAATGGCATCCTGGCCTGCATTAGGAATAGTGTGGCCAGCAGGAGCAGGGAAGTCATTGTGCCCCTGTACTCTGCACTGGTTAGGCCACACCTTGAGTACTGTGTCCAGTTCTGGGCCCTTCAGTTTAAGAAGGACACTGAGACACTTGTATGCGTCCAGAGAAGGGCAACGAGGCTGGGGAGAGGCCTTGAGCACAAGCACTACGAGGAGAGGCTGAGGGAACTGGGGTTGTTTAGCCTGGAGAAGAGGAGGCTCAGGGGAGACCACATTGTCCTCTACAACTACCTGAAGGGAGGTTGTAGCCAGGAAGGGGTTGGTCTCTTCTCCCAGGCAACCAGCACCAGAACAAGGGGACACAGTCTCAAGCTGCACCAGGGGAAGTTTAGGCTGGAGGTGAGGAGAAAGTTCTTCACAGAGAGAGTCATTGGTCATCAGAATGTGCTGCCCAGGGAGGTGGTGGAGTCACCATCACTGGAGGCATTCAAGAGGGGATTGGATGTGGCACTTGGTGCCATGGTCTAGTCATGAGGTCTGTGGTGACAGGTTGGACTCGATGATCCTCGAGGTCTCTTCCAACCTTAGTGATGCTGTGATACTGTGATATTCTCTTGCAGTCTGGCTATCTGCATTTACTGTGACTTCCGCTTTTCAAAACCTCCCTTTTGGCTCATACAAAAATGATTTACTTGAAATCACACACATCAAAAATGGAAACAGACAAGTCCTGGTATGTTCAACATACCTTGTTTTAGGATCTGACTGCAAAACAGCAAAGTTGCAGCCATTGGGATCGGTGGCAATACTGACAGCTCGGTGGACAAAAGTCAGCTTCTGCAGGCAAATTCTTTCATACACACTGTTTGAATCATGTTCACAAGACACATCACATGAAGAATTCTGAAGGCTTGATACAAGCTCTGTTAAAAAAAACAACAACAAAACAACACAAAACAACCCCATAAATATAGTAAGGCCCAGCTAATTAAAAAGAAAATAGTATGTAAAAAATTACATCTGAAAGTCCATCAGTGGAGTTGAGTAGAAAAGTAGTAAGTAAATATAAACAGGGGTTGCTTAGCCTGGAGAAGAGGAGGCTCAGGGGAGACCTTATTGCTGTCTACAACTACCTGAAGGGTGGTTGTAGCCAGGAGGGGGATGGTCTCTTCTCCCAGGCAACCACCACCAGAACAAGACGACACAGTCTCAAGCTGTGCCAGAGGAAGTTTAGGCTCAAGGTGAGGAGAAAGTTCTTCACTGAGAGAGTTGTTGGCCATTGCAATGTGCTGCCCAGAGAGGTGGTGGAGTCACCATCCCTGGAGGTGTTCAAGAGGGGATTGGACGTGGCACTTGGTGCCATGGTTTAGTCATGAGGTCTGTGGTGACGGGTTGGACTTGGTGATCTTTGAGGTCTCTTCCAACCTTGGTGATTCTGTGAGTCACTGAATAAGGCTACATCAAGCTGCAGATTTCAGCTCACTTGATTGAAATGCAGGAAAATGTTTTAAGAATAAGCCTTTAAACAGAAGTGGTCACAGTGTCACAGTATCACAGTATCACTAAGGTTGGCAGAGACCTCGAGGATCATCAAGTCCAACCTGTCACCACAGGTTTTACACACAAGAGAGAAGCTCTTGTGGAAGTGTTTTGTCACTTCTTCATATAAGGGAAAACACTGACATCTAACATTCAATGCAACCTCTTGTGGAACAAGACAAGCTGTGCATCAGAAACAAGCTGTGCATCAGCATACCACAGTGATTTTCTTGCCCTGTTGTATCAGTTAACACAGATTCAATAGAATTGCCTCCAGACTTCATATTCTGTCTTTTCAAATTCTACCCAAATGAACAAAGTGCTGTTGAAAAGATCTGATGTTCTCTGAACACAGGGTTGGTTTTCAGGAACTGGGTGGCTGAATACAGGCAACACCACTCACCACTATCATTAAAATTAAAACCATTTAATCACAAACCAGTGATGGATCAGTCTGGATTCTGAAGTTTCCTTGGAGATACTGAAGCTACAAAAGGACAGTAACAAGCATTGGGTGTGTAAGCACCCATCAGTGCTCACACAGATATAGCAGCACCAGGTCAAACAGCAAAAAGATGTTGGGTGACTCTGTAATGAGGGGAACTGTTATGGGATGTGGAGAATAAAAGGAAACACCAACAGAGGAAAACTAATAGGCAAGTCTGGGTTGAGCAACAGAGGAAAGAATTTTTGCTGTGAAAGAATGCCAAAATGGACTGCTAAAATTAAAGAATCTCAATATCAAAGGAAGTAGAATTGCAACACAAAGCTACAATGCTCAAATGCATCCCCAGGCTAGAAGTAAATCTATTTCTTTCCATCGACTTTTAAGGCCCATACATGAACACAGCTCAGAGGTCTGATTAAAAAGCTTATCTATAGAAGGCAGCTATCTTCCTCAGAGGGAAACAACCCATCAGGACCTACTGGCAGCATGATGAGCCATGTTAGTAAGGCAGAGATTTATCCAGACCCTGTATTATGTATAGATAACAGCCTGGGAAACATGAAACATTTCCCAGACAGTGCAAGCAGTGTGATCCTTCTTTTGCTCAATACCAGACTCCTAGGACTGCTCAACTAATATGTGACAAAATCATTACCCAGGACCCCTGTGCTACTATTACTCTTCACAAGTACTTTTCTCCTTGGAAATCTCCACCTAAAGGTTAACTGAAGGCTGCAAAATAAATACATCTTAGTACTTCTGAGGAAAGAGAACAGCAACTGTTCCACCAACTGTCAGCCACGGAGGAAAGAACAAATTCACCATGTAATAATGTCAGGGACTGCAAAGATTCAATTAAGCTCTTATACTGATTTGAAACACTTAAAAACCATGAGGAAATCATAGCTAACCTTTCTTTTCTGAGATTTTTTTCTCTTCTCCCAGCCACTTCCCTGTAAAGGCTTCACCATCCTGTGTGACAAACATGATTTCATTCCCATTTAAAGCAATGTCAGACATGAAGACTTGCCGGCCGTACACCCAACGACACTGCTTCATGGAGCTGCTGGATGACTTCCAGCAGAACACCTAGAAGATGAGGTTGTCAGAGAAGAAAAGGAAATCTTCTTATCACAGAAAAGCAATTATGTATTACACACTACTTTATAAAAGACAAGAATGGAATAGACTAGAATAGAACAGAATTAACCAGGTTGGAAAAGACCTTCAAGATCATCGAGTCCAACCTATCATCCCATCTAATCGACTAAACCATGGCACCAAGTGCCTCATCCAGTCTTTTCTTAGTATCATAGTGTCAGTCAGGGTTGGAAGGGACCACAAGGATCATCTAGTTCCAACCCCACTGCCATGGCCAGGGACACCCCACACTACATCAGCCTAGCCACAGCCTCAGCCAGCCTGGGCTTAAACACCTCCAGGGATGGGGCCTCAACCACCTCCCTGGACAACCCATTCCAGGGCTTCACCACTCTCATGGGGAAGAACTTCCTCCTGACATCCAGCCTGAATCTCCCCACCTCCAGCTTCATTACATTCCCCCTAGTCCTATCACTCCCTGGGATCCTGAGAAGTCCTTCCCCAGCCTTCCTGTAGGCCCCCTTCAGATCCTGGAAGGCCACAATTAGGTCTCCTTGGACCCTTCTCTTCTGCAGACTGAACAGCCCCAACTCCTTCAGTCTGTCCTCATAGGAGAGGTGCTCCAGCCCTCTGAGCATCCTCGTGGCCCTTCTCTGGACACCATCCAGCACCTCCACATCCCTCTTGTAATAGGGGCTCCAGAACTGGACACAGTACTCCAGGTGGGGTCTCACCAGGGCTGAGCAGAGGGGGAGGATCACCTCCCTTGACCTGCTGGCCACACTTCTCCTGATGCAGCCCAGCATCTGATTGACTTTCTGGGCTGCAAGTGCACACTGAGAGCTCCTGTTGAGCTTTTTGTCCACCAGCATCCCCAAGTCTCTCTCCTAAGGGCTACTTTCCAGCCAGTCACTGCCCAGCCTGGATTTGTGCCTGGGATTGCCTCGACCCAGATGCAGGACCCTGCACTTGTTCTTGTTGAACCTCCTGAGGTTGGCTTGTGCCCACCTCTTCAGCTTGTCAAGGTCCCTCTGGATGGCCTCCCTTCCTCCAGCCTGTCTGCTGCACCACACAGCTTGGTGTCATCAGCAAACTTGCTGAGGCTGCACTCAATGCCACTGTCCATGGCACCCACAAAGATGTTGAACAAGACAGGTCCCAGGACTGATCCCTGAGGGACTCCGCTTGTCCCTGGCCTCCACTGGGACTTAAACCCCTCCAGTGATGGTGACTCCACCACCTCCCTGGGCAGCCCATTCTAATGGCAGTTTGTGCATCTCAAAGTGGCATATAAAAAGAGAAAGGCAATCTTCAACATTATACCCTCAAGTGTGATGACAAAGTACCCACAGGTATAACACAGCCAGGCCTTGAGTACTGTGTTCAGTTCTAGGGCACTCACTATAAGGACATTGAGGTGCTGCAGTATGATCAGAGAAGGCCAATGAGCTGCTCTACAACTGCCCAAAGGGAGGTTGTAGCCAGGAAGGGGTTGGTCTCTCCTCCCAGGCAACCAGCAGCTGAACAAGAGGACACAGTCTCAAGCTGCATCAGGGGAAGTTTAGGCTCAAGGTGAGGAGAAAGTTCTTCACTGAGAGTCGTTAGCCATTGGGATGTGCTGCCCAGGGAGGTGCTGGAGTCCCTGGAAGTGTTCAAAAAGGGATTGGAAGTGGCACTTGAAGCCATGATTTAGTTAGTCATGAGGTGTTGGGTGACAGGTTGGACTTGATGATCTGTGAGGTATTTTCCAACCTTATTGATTCTGTGACTCCATGGCCCCACTAAAAACTCTGTCCCCATCCTTCTTAGGGGCCCCCTTAAAGTATCGCAAGGCAGCAGTAAGGCAGCAGTAGCATTTCAGAAACAAAACCTTTTTGCAAGCACCACTAGATGGCACCGAAGCCTCAGGACTCCCAGTGAGCAGCTCTTGAGGAGACCAGTTTTAAACGTTTCTTACAACCTGTTAATTGTATGGGAAGGGGGAGGGCAGAAAACAATCTGCATCAGCATTCCAGATCTAAAGACAACAGAGTGCCTACACTTACTCATAAAAACTAAACCACTCTACCAGGCCAAGATGTAATTTTTCACCAACAGAAGGGAGACCTCACTTACAGAACACCTGCTTTTCAGCAAAGGCTTCAAGAGCTCCAAACCCAGTGACTTTTGCTCTACTGCAACTGGCCAGCAGTGTGCCCAGGTGGCCAAGAAGGCCAATAGCATCCTGGCCTGCATCAGAAATAGTGTGGCCAGGAGGAGCAGGGAGGTCATTCTCCCCCTGTCCTCAGCACTGGTTAGGCCACACCTTGAGTCCTGTGTCCAGTTCTGGGCCCTTCAATTTAAGAAGGATATTGAGACACTTGAATGTGTCCAGAGAAGGGCCAATGAGGCTGGTGAGGGGTTTGGAGCACAGCCCTATGTGGAGAGGCTGAGGGAGCTGGGGGAGTTTAGCCTGGAGAAGAGGAGGCTCAGGGGAGACCACATTGTCCTCTACAACTACCTGAAGGGAGGTTGTAGCCAGGAAGGGGTTGGTCTCTTCTCCCAGTCAACCAGCACCAGAACAAGAAGACACAGTCTCAAGTTGTGCTAGGGGAAATTTAGGCTTGAGGTGAGGAGAAAGTTCTTCCCAGAAAGAGAGATTGGCCATTGGAATGTCTTGCCCAGGAAAGTGGTGGAGTCACCATCCCTGGAAGCATTCAAAAAGGCAATGGACGTGGCACTTGAAGCCATGGTTTAGTTAGTCATGAGGTGTTGGGTGATAGGTTGGACTTGATGATCTCTGAGGTCTTTTCCAACCTTATTGATTCTGCAGTTCTATGGCCCCACTAAAAAGTCTGTCCCCATCTTTCTTAGAGGCCCCTTAAAGTACTGCAAGGCAGCAGTAAGGCCCCGTACGCTCTTCAACCACTGAAACAAAAGGAGTCACACCTTCATGAAGAAGCCCTGGGATGCTTTAAAATTAGTGTACCACACTCTAGGAACCTTGCCATAGGCCATAAAAAAACCCCTAACATTAAAAACAAGAAAATCACTATCAGCTCTAAGGAAATGAACTGGGTACTTCCTATGTGCGACTTTGTCCTGTCTTATGTTTCCATGTTGATTCATCAAGATGCAGCTCACTGCATCACCATGATTCCTAGGGACACAACTTACTCTTCCAGCTTCATCCAGGGCTAGAATGCAGATCTTCTCACCCCCATTGTCTTCCAGGTGCTGGGTATCCACCTTATATTCCAAGCGTCCCCCATTAACAAGAACCTTCCTGAGGTTTAGTTGTCTGAAAGGACAGAGAAGGGTAAATTCTTTTTTCTTCATTGTATACTTCTGTTGCTTCCATGACACCTTTTCATTTCCAGAAGCAGTAAAAAAAAAAACAACAAAACCACCAAAAGCCCACAGCTGAAGTAGTGACACTAAAAAAATTACTTCAGTTTCTCCCCCCTGGTATTACTCTCCTAACTGCCAATAAAAAGCTATTAGCACATTGCAGTCTGCTTTGCTTTCCAGGAAGTCACATCATATCCACAGGCTCAGCACAACATTCCATAACTGGAACTAGGGGTTGCTTAGCCTGGAGAGGAGGAGGCTCAGAGGAGACCTTATTGCTGTCTGCAACAACCTGAAGGGAGGTTGTAGGCAGGTGGTGGCTGTTTTTTCTCCCAGGCAACCAGCACCACAACAAAAGGACACAGTCTCAAGCTGTGCCAGGGGAGGTTTAGGCTGGATGTTAGGAAGATGTTCTTCCCAGAAAGGGAGATTGGCCATTGGAATGTGCTGCCCAGGGAGGTGGTGGAGTCAAAAAAGGATTGGATGTGGCACTTGAAGCCATGGTATAGAATAGAAATAGAAATAGAAATAGAAATAGAAATAGAAATAGAAATAGAAATAGAAATAGAAATAGAATAAGAATAGAATAGAATATAGAATAGAATAGAATAGAATAGACCAGACCAGACCAGACCAGACCAGACCAGGTTGGAAGAGACCTTCAAGATCATCGTGTCCAACCTATCATCCAACACCACCTAATCAACTAACCCATGCAACAAAGCAACCTATAAAGTCTCCTAAACACCTCCCATAATGGTGACTCCACCACCTCCTGTGCTGCCCAGGGAGGTGGTGGAGTCACCATCCCTGGAGGTGTTTAAGAAGAGACCAGATGGGGTTCTTGGTGCCATGGTTCAGTTGATCATATGGTGTTGGGTGATAGGTTGGACTCGATCTCAAAGGTCTTTGCCAACCTGGTTAATCCTCTTCTATTCTATTATGAAACTTAGAGTTACAAACAGCTAAATAATTTTATATATATATATATATATATATTAAAAGACCTATCCCATCCCACTAGGCCATTTCTCAGGTTTGCTTGACACTGGAACAAGTGGCCCTGGGAGATGTTAGAAGCCTCATCCCTGGAGGATTTTAAGGGCAGGCTGGATGGGGCTCACAGCAACCTTATGTAGTGTGAGGGGTCCCTGCCCATGGCAGGAGGGGTGGAACTAGATGATCCTTGATGTCCCTTCCAACCCCAACAATTCTATGATTCTATGATCAGGTAAAACCTGATCAAAAGCTGTGCACCTTATCTGTTTTTCAGTTTCTTAGTGTGAGAGCACAGTGATAACAGCAGTAAGTTTCTCCAAGTGACAGCACCTTCCCTTACAACTATGTAGAAAATGAAGTGTAAAGCACTCATTAAGCTGTAACATTGCAACAAATGGAAGTGAAGCTGAAAAGCTAATGGAGAGTTAGCTGGGGGAAATCCTAATTACCTCTTCTAATCTGTTATTGTAAACCAGTAAGAGGGAAAGTGATTAAATAGTACCCTAAATCTATAAGTCATTGGCCATTTCTTCAACAGGTTCTACTTGAGTCCTGCATCCAGTTCTGGGCCCCTCAGTTTAAGAAAGATATTGAGTTGCTGGAAGGTGTCCAGAAGGGCAACAAAGCTGGGGAGGTGTTTGGAGCACAGCCCTGTGAGGAGAGGCTGAGGGAGCTGGGGTTGCTTAGCCTGGAGAAGAGGAGGCTCAGGGGTGACCTTATTGCTCTCTACAACTACCTGAAGGGAGGTTGTAGCCAGGTGGGGGTTGGTCTCTTTTCCCAGGCAACCAGCACCAGAACAAGAGGACACAGTCTCAAGCTGTGCCGGGGAGGTTTAGGATGGATGTTAGGAAGAAGTTGTTCATAGAAAGAGAGATTGGCCATTGGAATGTGCTGCCCAGGGAGGTGGTGGAGTCACCATCACTGGATGTGTTTAAAGGTTGGTTGGATGTGGTGCTTGAGGATATGGTTTAGGGGTGAACCTGGGCTGGACTTGGTGATCCTGAAGGTCTTTTCCAACCTGAATGTTTCTGTGATTCTGAACAACAGAGAGGGAGAAACAAAACAAGACAGCTGCAGCTCATCTAGAAGAGCTACACAGGATGAGAACCTTAGGGGAGCACTTTAACGCTACTTGATGCACAAAAAAGAAATCCCAAGCTTATTTTGAAACAGCTTGCAAGTGTAAGAGTATTGTGAAACCTTCACCTATTGTTCTTCATATATATTCTTCATATATTCATGTTCTTCACATGTTGTTCTGCCCAGGCAGCCAAGAGGGCAAATGGCATCCTGGCCTGCATCAGGAACAGTGTGGCCAGCAGAAACAGGGAGGTCATTCTGCCCGTGGACACTGCACTGGTTTGGCTGCACCTCGAATACTGTGTCCAGTTCTGGGCTCCTCAGTTTAGGAAGGAGGTTGAGTTGCTGGAACAAGTCCAGAGAAGGGCAACAAAGTTGGTGAGGGGTTTGGCCCTATGAGGAGAGACTGAGGGAGCTGGGATTGCTCAACCTGGAGAAGAGGAGACTCAGGGGTGACCTTCTTGCTGTCTACAACTCCCTGAAGGGAGGTTGTAGACAGGCAGAGGTTGGTCTCTTCTCCCAGGCAGCCAGCACCAGAACAAGAGGACACAGTCTCAGGCTGCGCCAGGGGAGGTTTAGGTTGGATGTTAGGAAGAAGTTCTATACAGAGAGAGTGATTGTGCTATGGAATGGGCTGCCTGGGGAGGTGGTGGAGTTGGCGTCATTGGAGGTGTTCAGGAGGAGACTTGATGGGGTGCTTGGTGCCATGGGTTAGTTGTTGAGGTGGGTTGGATTGGTTGATGGGTTGGACACGATGATCTTGAAGGTCTCTTCCAACCTGGTTTGGTTTATTCTAAATAAAGGTAGGAAAGTTATACATACTTTGAAGCTATCTTTTTGCACTGATAGTCTGCAAGTAAGTAGATGTCTCCTCTCTCAGTGACGCATACTGTAGCGCCATCACTTGCGGCGACCAAGGAGACAGCGATGTCTTCGTGGTGTAGAGCAGAAACTTGCCGAGGGACTGTCACACATTTCTCCCCATTGGGGTCCAGCAGGTAACCTAGGAAACACAACACACCCCACAAACATTACTTGCTATTCCAGACACTGTGCATTTAGAGGACATGTCAGTAGGCTGCCGTCAAAGGTCCTTTACCTTCTAAAGTATTTTTTAGGCAGTCAAAAATTAGCCTTCAAAACAATTCAACAGAGAAGAGAGCCACCACAAAGGCTTGGCAGCTGACCACAAACACCAGAAAACATTCAAGCTTTGACACACAAACTTGAAGGAAGGTATAGGCAGGCTTGAGAACACCCCTGAAGAAAAGGACTTGGGTGTGCTGGTGGACGAGAAGCTCAATAGGAACCACCAGTGTGCACTTGCAGCCCAGAAAGCCAATCACAATCCTGGGCTGCATCAAGAGAAGCATAGCCAGCAGGGTGAGAGAAGTGATTCTCCCCCTCTACTCCACACTGGGGAGACTCCACCTGGAGTACTGTGTCCAGTTCTGGAGCCCCTATTGGAAGAAAGACATGGATGTGCTGGAGTGAGTCCAGAGAAGGGCCACAAGGATGATCAGAGGGCTGGAGCACCTCTCCTGTGAGGACAGGCTGAGGGAGTTGGGGCTGTTCAGTCTGCAGAAGAGAAGGCTCCCAGGTGACCTAATTGTGGCCTTCCAGTATCTGAAGGGGGCTACAAGAAAGCTGGGGAGGGACTTTTTAGGGTGTCAGGAAGTGATAGGACTGGGGGGAATGGAAAAAAAAACTAGAAATGGGTAGGTTGAGATTGGATGTTAGGAAGAAGTTCTTCCCCATGAGAGTGGTGAGAGACTGGCACAGGTTGCCCAGGGAGGTGGTGGAAGCCTCATTCCTAGAGGTTTTTAAGGCCAGGCTGGATGTGGCTGTGAGCAGCCTGCTGTAGTGTGAGGTGTCCCTACCCATGTCAGGGGGGTTGGAACTAGATGATCCTTTTGGTCCCTTCCACCCTAACAATCTATGATTCTAAAATAATATGTTCAGCAGGTTGCTGCTTAAAATCATTTAAAACAAATCCTCCATTTGGTGACTGTTTCTCTACAATGATACTCATTAGGAATTAGGTTTTAAAAAGAATTTGAAATCATGCCTGTTGTACTATAAAAATGTCTAAGGCCAGGCTGGATGTGGTTCTGGGCAACCTGATCTAGTGTGAGGTGTCCCTGCCCATGGCAGGGGGGCTGGAACTAGATGATCCTTGAGGTCCCTTCCAACCCTGACACTTCTGTGCAAAGAAGTGCAAAGAGATGTTGTCATCAGACTGGTTAAAAAAGAAAACAAGAAAGAAAATTAAGAGAGAAGAGAAAGCTTCTGGTGTGAGAGGCAGGTAACAAAATAACATCTTTCAATGGCTGAGTTTTACTTCCAGCATGCTTCTACCTTACCTAGTTGGCCGCCATTCAGCCCCATGGTATACACTGCTTCCTTAGTCCATAGCACTGTATGGAATCCGCCTGCAGCCACTCCAATCACCATTCTACCTTTCAGGTTTTTTGCATGAACCTAAGCACAAATCCAAGGTACATCTTAGTATTAAGCAGCAACAAGTGAATTTCACATGTACAGACTTCTGACAACATTCAGCTCCCAAAGGCATTCAGAATGAAGCACTGGGATCAATCCACAGGCAGTCTAGGGCTGTTTCAAAAGTTTCTCCAGTGGTGCACTAGTGCCAAAATCAGGTAAGCTCTTTACATTATCTAATTAGAATCAAATCTCCTTAGGCACTATTCACATGCAAGGTGTTGAAGAAGACTGCTCAGGATGTGTATTACAGAGCCAAACGAGGCTCAGGTGGTGCTAAAGTGCTAAATTTCAGTTTATTAAGTCCCCATGCCCTAGACACAATGCAGAACACTTTAGTGCTAATTCCACACTTCAAATTTAACTGGATTTCTTCAGATGAAGAGCAAAGCAAATACTGTGGATACACACAGCTATCATTACACTATTGAGAAACAGCCCACCCTGCCCCAAAACACTCTGCTGTTGAACTTTTACAGCACTGGTAGTACAAGGCTGTTCCACTCCAGTGGAACAACACTCCAGTGGAACTCCACTCCCCTCCCTTTCAACAAAAAGCAATGTAACTCTTATTTACTTGGGAACAAAAACATAGAAAAAAGCTAGAGACTGAGCACAGAACTATAGTCAAGTTGCTGATGCTCATGGAGATTGAGCACAGAACCATAGTCAAGTTGCTGATGCTCATATGCTCTCTTCCATGTTGCTACCCTTCTCAAAGGATTATGAGTCCAGAACCAACAGTGCTCTCAGGGATGGACACAAACCATCAAATCCTGAGATCCATCATCCAGTAATTCAAAGGGAGCAGAGAATCAATCTCAGCTAACACATACCCATTTCTTTTACATCATTTCAGCTACAGAGCAATTTGGGGAAGAAAAGGGGGTTGGCTATTGTAACTTGTACCACACTTAGCACCAGAAACTTCAGCACAGTTCAGGTTACAAACTAAGACATTTATCAGGACATAGTTAAAGTGTTTAAGATTGAGGTGTATGATGACACAGCATCAAGATCTTATGAGAACTCACAATGGGCTTTACTATCCTGAAAAAAAGTTTAAAAGCCCTTTCCACAACCTTCAAATTTTACCTTCTGTTAAAACAATTAAGCTCTGACTGATGTTATTTTACCTGCCTAGGAACATTGCAGTTGGCAGGAGGAGGAAGAATACCCAACTGATGGAAGGTGTTTAAACCAAATGTGTAAACATATCCATCTTCTGTTAGCACAACAGTATGATCCTTAGCTGCAGCTATCTGAGAGCACTGATGGCCAGCTAAGCCTTCCACAAGTCTTGGAATCTGAACAAGAGAAAAGCACATAAAAATGAGTTAGTTTAATATTAAACAGAAGCTATCTAGGAAACCAAAGTTACACAGAGAGAAAGTTATGAAAGTTATGATCAAATACTGAGCTACAGAAGAAAATGCATTGGAGCACTCAATATGGGATTGTTTAGCCTGGAGAAGAGGAGGCTCAGGGCAGAGCTTATTGCTCTCTATAACTACCTGAAGGGTGATTGTAGCCAAGAAGGGGTTGGTCTCTTCTCCCAAGCAACCAGCACCAGAACAAGAGGACACAGTCTCAAGCTGCACCAGGGGAGGTTTAGGCTGGATGTTAGGAAGAAGTTCTTCCCAGAAAGGGAGATTGGCCATTGGAATGTGCTGCCCAGGGAAGTGGTGGACTCAAAAAAGGATTGGATGTGGCACTTGAAGCCATGGTTTAGAATAGAATAGGAATATAATAGGAATAGAATAGAATAAATAGGACTAGAATAGAATAGAATAGAATAGAATAAGAATAGGAATAGGAGGATAGGATAGAATAGAATAGAATAGAATAGAATAGAATAGAATAGAATAGAATAGAATAGAATAGAATAGAATAGAATAGGAATAGAATAGGAATAGGAATAGGAATAGGAATAGGAATAGGAATAGGAATAGGAATAGACCAGACCAGGTTGGAAGAGACCTTCAAGATCATCGTGTCCAACCCATCATCCAACACCACCTAATCAACTAAACCATGCAACAAAGCAACCTATGAAGTCTCCTAAACACCTCCAATGATGGTAACTCCACCACCTCCCTGGGCAGCACATTCCAGTGGTCAATCACTCTCTCTGTGAAGAATTTCTTCCTAACATCCAGTCTGAACCTCCCCTGGTGCAGCTTGAGCTTGAGTTGTCATGAGGTGTTAGGCATTATGTAGTAGGTTGGACTTGATGATCTCCGAGGTCTCTTCCAACCTGGTTGGTTCTATGATTCCTTTTGCCAGGCTCGACGCTCATCAGATGGATTCACAAACCTATTTAAGAGGCCATCACAGACCCAAACCATTTGCTTCCACTCATACAGCATCAGCTAGCCTTTAAAAACAACTCAGCTGTAACTAGACCTCAGCCATTTAGGTATCTTAAACTGAAATGTACTTCAATGCACATTCTTCTTCTGTCACCTCATTGGCAGTGCTGGAGAGGATTTTTTCTGTTCTTCCACAGGGACCAAGGGTATTTCTCTAAAATCAACAGCAAACTCATTTGCACAGAGCACTCACAGAAACTCTAATTCATTCAGGAGATTTACTGTTTGAAATGAAAGAAACATCAGGCCAGACTACAGAAGGTCACAGAGGATGGCCTACCAGGCACGTTTGTTCATCACCATGACCCAAGCGTCCTCCTTGTCCGTGTCCACACGTATAAACTTGACCTTTGTGGGAAAGGAACACAGAGTGGAATTTGCAGAGGACCACCTGAAAGAAAAAAGGGCAAAATAAGAGTGGGGAAGAAGCAGTGCAGGGCAAATTAATTTTCTTGGATAATTTGAAAACACCTGTCAAAGCTACTGTGCAAAGTCCAGCTTTACTAAAGGTCTGTTCATGAACACCTGAGTAAGACACTGTATTAAAAACACAGGACTGGATAAATCAAGCCCCAAGGAACACAAAAATATGGGCTTTACATTCATTCTGTAGTGTCTTAACCTACTTGGAGAATAGAATAGAATAGAATAGAATAGAATAGAATAGAATAGAATAGACCAGACCAGACCAGACCAGACCAGGTTGGAAGAGACCTTTGTGATCATCAAGTCCAACCTATCACCCAACACCATCTAATCAACTGAACCATGGCACTAAGTGCCTCATCCAGGCTCTTCCTAAACACCTCCAGTGATGGTGACTCCACAACCTCCCTGGGCAGCACATCCCAATGGCCAATCTCTCTTTCTGGGAAGAATTTCTTCCTAACATCCAGCCTAAACCTCCCCTGGTGCAGCTTGAGACTGTGTCCTCTTGTTCTGGTGCTGGTTGCCTGGGAGAGGAGACCAACCCCCACCTGGCTGCAACTTCCCTTCAGGTAGTTGTAGACAGCAATAAGGTCTTCTTTGAGCCTCCTCCTCTCCAGGCTAAGCATCTCCAGCTCCCTCAGCCTCTCCTCATAGGGCTTGTGCTTGAGACTTAACAGTTTGTATTTAAGCAAGTTCAAGTATTGCTCTACAGGCCAACAGAAGCTCAAAATATTGAGCTTTAAGGGCAGCAATACTGCCTGCAAAGAGCTGAAGGAAACAGGTGAAGATTACAGCACAGACTACCTGCCCTGAATGCTTGTTCAAGTTGTACTGTAAACTTTCAAATATTCTTAAACTCAAGTCCCAAGAAATTATTAGGGACAAAATGACTGCTACAGGAAGCATGCTTAACAGCAAATGCTGCTTTCAAATGAGTCATAGAATTGTTAGGGTTGGAAGGAACTTCCAAGGATCATCTAGTTCCAACGCCCCTGCCATGGGCAGGAACACCTCACACTACATCAGGTTACTGTGAGCCACATCCAGCCTGGCCTTAAAAACCTCCAGGGATGAGGTTTCCACCACCTCCTGGGCAACCTCTTCCAGTGTCTCACCACTGAACTTCTTCCTAACATCCAATCTGAATCTACCCATTTCTACTTTTTTTTTCCACTCCTCCTACTATCACTCCCTGACACCCTCAAAAGTCCCTCCCCAGCTTTCTTGGAGCCCCCTTCAGAGACTGGAAGGTCACAATTAGGTCTCCTCAGCACCTTCTCTTCTCCAGCCTGAACAAACCATCAAAACCAAACCCAACAAGAAACCATGGATTACACTTTTGTTTTTCCCCCCCATGCTAATTTTCAAAACATGCTAACATCTTCAGTACTTGCTGCCCCCTCAGACACCCATCCAAGCTCAGAGCCCCAGGTGCCTGCACGAAGCACTGAGCATTACCTGTTTGATGTACACGCCGTTTCGAGGGAAGAGGTCCACCAGTTCAGGATGCTGTTTGCTCTGTTGACCACCATGACCCAAAGTAAAGTTTATGTTGCTTCCCCAGGTGTAGACTTCTGTGGGATCTGCAATCACAGAATCACCAAGGTTGGAAGAGGCCTCAAAGATCATAGAATAGAATCATAGAATCAACAAGGTTGGAAAAGACCTCAGAGATCATCAAGTCCAACTATTATCTAATACCTAACACCTCATGACAACTAAACCATGGCTCCAAGTATCACACCCAATCCTTTTTGGCACACCTCCAGGGATGGTGACTCCACCAGCTCCGTGGGCAGCACATTCCAATGGCCAATCTCTCTTTCTCGGAAGAACTTTCTCCTCACCTCCAGCCTAAACTTCCCCTGGTGCAGCTTGAGACTGCGTCCTCCTGTTCTGTTGCTGGTTGCCTGGGAGAAGAGACCATCCCCCACCTGACTACAACCTCCTTTCAGGTAGTTGTAGAGAGCAGTAAGGTCTCCCCTGAGCCTCCTCTTCTCCAGGCTAAACAACCCCAGCTCCCTCAGCTTCTCCTCACAGGGCTATGCTCCAGACCTCTCCCCAGCCTTGCTCTCCTTCTCTGGACATGTTCAAGAGTCTCAATGTCCTTCTTAAATGGAGGAGCCCAGAACTGGACACAGGACTCAAGGTGTGGCCTAACCAGTGCTGAGCACTGGGCAGAATGACTTCCCTGCTCCTGCTGGCCACACTATTCCTGATGCAGGCCAGGATGCCAGTTGCCTTCTTGGCCACCTGGGCACACTGCTGCGTCATGTTCAACTGCTGTCAACCACCAACCCCAGGTCCCTTTGTGTTTGGCACCTCTCCAGCCACTCAGTCCCCTGCCTGTGGCACTGCATGGGGTTGCTGTGGCCAAAGTGCAGCACCTGGCACTTAAGACTTGTTAAATGCCATCATACAACTGATGCTTGGGTGTTTTGGCTTTTTTTTACTTACTTAAAGTAAGTCCAACCTGTCACCACAGACCTCGTGACTAAACCATGGAACAAATGTTCTCTGCAGCTTGTAAATGTACCGGTCTCGTACAGGGTGACTTTGAAAGGCAACTCCTGCTGCTTCTATGCAGCATTTCAAGAAGAAAGTTGCTTTTTACCCCAAGCTGAATTTAAAAAGTATTTATTCTTATGAAAGGGAGTCCTGTGATAAAATAGTTCCACAAAAATGTACACACAATCAACATCACAGAATCACAGAATGTCAGGGACTGGAAGGGACCTCAAAAGCTCCTCCAGTCCAACCCCCCTGCCAGAGCAGGATCACCTATAGCAGATCTCACAGGAACACATCCAGGCAGGTTTTGAGTATCTCCAGAAAGGGAAACTCCATAACCCCCCTTGGATAGCCTGTTCCAGTGTTCCATCACCCTTACAGTGAAAAAATTCTTCCTCATGCTCACATGGAACTTCCTATGCCTCAATTTCCACCCATTGCCCCTTGTCCTGTCACTGGGTGTCACTGAGCAGAGCCTGGCTCCACCCTCTTGGCACTCACCCTTCACATCTTTATAAACACAAATGAGGTCACCCCTTAGTCTCCTCCTCTCCAAGCTAAAGAGCTGCAGCTCCCTCAGGCTCTCCTCTCATAAGGAGGAGAGAGTGCTTTCCAGCTGCAGAAAATGCAAGCATTCCTCAGCAGCAGATTTATTTGTTGTGTTTTCAGAAGATTTGGTTATCCATGTTTTGTGCTGTCATGTATGAAAACCATAACCACTTTCAACTCAGATGTGTGTCCCAAAACTAACACCCCATACCTTTTTAAAACCCTCTGAGTTACAGTGGTATCTGAACACCATTCTCAGGATTTATGTAACCAAAATCAAACTGACTAAAAGGAAGCTGAAAAGAAACAGTTTCACTGCATAAGAAACATCCACATCCAGCTGGCGGCCAGTCACCAGTGGCGTCCCCCAAGGATCAGTGCTGGGCCCCATCCTCTGTAACATCTTCATTGATGATCTGGATGAGGGGATTGAGTCAGTCATCAGCAAATTTGCAGATGACACCAAGTTAGGAGCAGATGTTAGTCAGTTAGAGGGTAGAAAAGGCTCTGCAGAGGGACCTCGACCGGCTGGACAGATGGGCAGTAGTAGTAGTGCACCTTGAGTCCTGTGTCCAGTTTTGGCGCCCTCAGTTTAAGAAGGACATTGAGACACTTGAATGTGTCCAGAGAAGGGCAACAAGGTTGGGGAGAGGCCTTGAGCATAGCCCTGTGAGGAGAGGCTGAGGGAGCTGGGATTGTTTAGCCTGGAGAAGAGGAGGCTCAGGGGAGATTTTATTGCTGTCTACAACTACCTGAAGGGAGGTTGTAGACAGGTGGGGGTTGGTCTCTTCTCCCAGGCGACCAGCACTTCTCCTGATGCAGCCCAGGATCTGATTGGCTTTCTGGGCTGCAAGTGCACACTGAGAGCTCCTGTTGAGCTTCTGTTCCACCAGCACCCCCAAGTCTCTCTCCTCAGGGCTGCTTTCCCTCTCTGGGTTACCCATGCTATCACTTGCTTTTGCTGTTTTTAAACCTCTCAGTCAGTCATCATTCCTTCTCTTTTGCTACATCAAGGTTCTGCACCTGCTGCCTTATGGTATTTATGACCCTGTACCTTTAGCCATCTCAAAATCTACACAGCCCTAATTTGAAATAGAAAACAGTCCACATGGCTATGTACATTAATACATGGTTGAAATACACCCCCTTGTAAAATACAATTTAAGCTATTTGATTTCCTACCTGTTTTCTTGAAGACCACATGGATTGGCCTATCCTTCATCACAAGATCCAGGGCAGATAAGCCTTCTTTATCCGGGACATAGAGACTAACGCCGTGCTGAAAGAGAAGGAGGGGAGGGTGAAAGAAGATGACTTTTAACTTCACAGCTTGAAGTAAGACAGTAAGCATTTGACAAGCCAGATCAGTCTTTCAATGAAGTTTAATATGGATAAAATAAAACCTGCAGATTCAAGTAACAGAATGGGGCCTAGGGGTACTGATTGACAGCCGGCTGAACACGAGCCAGCAGTGTGCCCAGGTGGCCAAGAAGGCCAAGGGCATCCTGGCCTGCATCAGAAACTGTGGCCAGCAGGAACAGGGAGGCCATTCTGCCCCTGTACCCAGCACTGGTTAGGTGACATCTTGAGTCCTATGTCCAGTTCTGGGACCCTCAATTTAAGAAGGACATTGAGTTACATATCCAGAGAAGGGCAATGAGGCTGGGGAGAGGCCTCAAGCACAAGCCCTGTGAGGAGAGGCTGAGAGAGCTGGGGTTGCTTAGCCTGGAGTAGAGGAGGCTCAGTGGAGGCTTTATTGCTGTCTACAACTACCTGAAAGGAGGTAGCCAGGTTGGTCTATTCTCCCAGGCAACCAGCAACAGAACAAGAGGACACAGCCCCAAACTGTGCCAAGGGAAATTTAGGCTTGAGGTGAGGAGAAAGTTCTTCACAGAGGGAGTTGTTAGCCATTGGAATGTGCTGCCCAGGGAGGTGGTAGAGGCACCATCCCTGGAGGTATGGATGTGGCACTTGAAGCTATGGTTTAGTTGTCATGAGGTCTTGGGTGACAGGTTGGACTTGATGATCTTTGAGGTCTCTTCCAACCTTATTGATTCTATGATTCTAAAGTGAGAAGATCTGAAAACAGCAGTGCCATTCTGTTCAGCCATGCAGAAATCATGTTGAGCTATCACTTGAGATTTTGCTGTACGAGTACTGATTGAATACTGTGTGAATATTGTGGCTCTGACAAGCAAGGAATACTGCTTCTCAATTGCTGAGGAAAAGCAAGGGGACTTAACAACCAGACAAAGCACAAAGGTTTGAACAGGTCATTCTTCAGAACTCAGAGCTAGGAATATTCCCTTTCTCAGCACAAAAGTAGAGCTACCTCAACACTGGTTTTAAGGGAGTCAAGTATTACCAAGTACATCCTTGAAGACAAAAACTGCAGGTGTCCTCAAGCAGACTGTAATGGCTAATACAGCTCATGGCTAACACAAAGGAAACTCAAACAGAATCTCACACTTAAGGAGTAAACACATGAAATGGAAAACTTGAGGGAATACCATTCATTGAAGCATGACAGGACAGCTAGCCACAGCTGAAGGCGGGATTTCAACCTGTAACTTCAGTGGCAAAAGCACTAGCCAGAGCAACAACATGTATTTCCCAAATGGTGAAGGCAGCTCTACTAATACAGGGCTGGTAATAGAATAGAATAGAATAGAATAGAATAGAATAGAATAGAATAGAATAGAATAGGAATAGGAATAGGAATAGGAATAGGAATAGGAATAGGAATAGGAATAGGAATAGGAATAGGAATAGGAATAGAATAAACCAGGTTGGAAAAGACTTTTGAGATCATCCAGTCCAACCTATCATCCAACACCATCTAATCAACTAAACCATGGCACCAAGCACCCCATCCAGTCTTTTCCTAAACACCTCCAGTGATGGTGACTCCACCACCTCCCTGGCCAGCCCATTCCAGTGGCCAACCTCTCTTTCTATGAAGAACTTTCTATGAGGAACTTCCTCCTTACCTCCAGGCTAAACCTCCCTGGCGCAGCCTGAGACTGTGTCCTCTTGTTCTGGTGCTGGTTGCCTCAGAGAAGAAACCAACCCCCACCTGGCTACAACCTCCCTTCAGGTAGCTGTAGTATGGTGTAGCTGTGTATTAATTCACTACATGACAGAAAGACCAACCTATTTTTATGATTCATCGCTCAGCTGGATATTCTTCTCTTTGGCAGCTGTATAAGCAATTTACAAGCAGAACAGAGGCTGCAGTAATATTCATGTGGTCTGAATTTGTAAAAGCAAACCCCAGTTGCTCAGAGGCAAAACCTGTATTTAAATATAGTCCTGGGAATAAGTCACAACTGCCTCCAGCCCAAAACAGAAGTCTGTCATCCACACCAGCTCAGTGCCCCAGGGATTGATTCTGAGGCTGATAAAGTTTCACAGCTTCGCTAATGACCTGGGTGACAGGACAGATTGCACACCCAGCAAGAAGATGCAAGATCAGGAGGAGCTGGTAAACCAGAGGGTTGTGCTGTCATTGAGGGACCTTAACAGGCAATGGACTGACAGGGACCTCAGGAAGTTTAACAAAGGGCAATGCAAATCCTGGCCCTTGGGAGGAACAGTCCAGTCCACCGACTAGAGGCCAACTGGCTCGAAAACAGCTTGGCAGAAAAGGACCTGAGGCTCCTGCTGGACAACCAGCTGACCACAAGCCAGCAATGTGTCCTTACAGCCAAGAATGGAGAAAGCATCCAGGGCTGCATGTGAGAGTGCTGCCAGCAGACATTACTCAGCATTGGCAAGCCACAACTGGAGTGCTAGGTTCAGGCTGTGAGAGCTGACCTCCTTACCCTAGAGAAGGTCCAGGGCTGGAAGGGAGGGCACTTCTTACCAATGTGTGTAATGAATACCTGGTCTTTACTGCACTGGTATGAAAACATAGGAAGAGAGATGTCTGAGCCTGCATTCAAAGTCCAACAGGACAGAGTCCTGGGAAATCTGCCCTAGCTGACCTTGCTTGAGCACAAGGGGTTGGTCTTTCTAGCTCAGCTATTCTGTAATTCTATTCTATAAGCCCTTCTCCTTGCTGCTGTAATACCTCCAGAACATATCCTTTTTATAACACAGCACAGCAGAGAGACTTCAGTGAAGGAACTGGGAGGCAGAGGACTCTCCATGGACGGTTTCATTCTGCCTCTTAGAAGATTATCAGCAGAGTCTATCATAGAATCATAGCAGTTAGCTTAAGGATCATCCAGTTCCAGCCCCCCTGCCATGGGCAGGGACACCTCACACTACAGCAGGTTGCTCACAGCCACATCCAGCCTGGCTGCAAAAACCTCCAGGGATGAGGTTTCCACCACCTCCCTGGGAAACCTGTGCCAGTGTCTCACCACCCTCATGGGGAACAACTTCTTCCTAACATCCAATCTGAATCTACCCATTTCTATTTGTTTTCCATTCCCCCCAGTCCTATCACTCCCTGACACCCTAAAAAGTCCCTCCCCAGCTTTCTTGTAGGCCCTGTTCAGATACTGGAAGGCCACAATAAGATCTCCTCAGAGCCTTCTCTTCTCCAGACTGAATAGCCACAGAAAAACCTCACTCATTTATGCAACTGACATAAAAGTATAATAGATCTGGATAAATCAGTATAGGCCTCCTGTATGCAAGTATCAGGGATACAGACACACATACATGCTAAGAGGACTGATCACTTTTTCATAGTATCATAGTATCAGTCAGGGTTAGAACTTAGAACTTAGAATAGACCAGGTTGGAAAAGACCTTCAAGATCATCACATCCACCGTATCATCCAACACCACCCAACCAACTAAACTATGCAACCAAGCACCCTGTCAAGTCCCCTCCTGAACACCTCCAACGATGGCAACTCCACCACCTCCCCAGGCAGCCCATTCCAATGGGTAATCACTCTCTCTGTATAGAACTTCTTCCTAACATCCAACCTGAACCTCCCCTGGCACAGCCTGAGACTGTGTCCTCTTGTTCTGGTACAGGCTGCCTGGGAGAAGAGACCATCATCCGCCTGTCTACAACCTCCCTTCAGGTAGTTGTAGAGAGTGATAAGGTCACCCCTGAGCCTCCTCCTCTCCAAGCTAAGCAACCCCAGCTCCCTCAGTCTCTCCTCACAGGGCTTGTGTTCCAAACCCCTCACCAACTTTGTTGCCCTTCTCTGGACTCGTTCCAGCAAGTCAACCTCCTTCCTAAACTGAGGGGCCCAGAACTGGACACAGGACTCGAGGTGTGGCCTAACCAGTGCAGAGTACAGGGGCAGAATGACCTCTCTGCTCCTGCAGGCCATTGGCCCTCTTGGCTGCCTGGGCACACTGCAGGCTCATGTTCAGCCTACCATCGACCAGTACCCCCAGGTCCCTCTCTGCCTGGCCACTCTCCAGCCACTCTGACCCCTTGTCTGAGTGGAAGAGTTGAGTGAGAGGGCTGTCTGTGCTCACTTCCAGGAGGCAGGATATCACAAACACTTTCTTACTATTTAGGAATTGCTTCCAAGTTGGTTGCAAAATTTTCCTGGGGCTCTGAACATGTAGCTTGTGTCTCTAAGGGAAAATCAAGAAATTCACTTGCTGCTGAAATAAACCATCTTCTTATAGGGCTTGTGTTCCAAGCCCCTCACCAACTTTGTTGCCCTTCTCTGGACACACTCCAGCAAGTCAACAAGGATCATCTAGTTCCAAACCCGCTGCCATGGGCAGGGACACCCCACACTAGATCAGGCTGGCCAGAGCCTATCCTATACACAGTTCCCAGTTTTCTAGGAAACAGAATCATGTACACATTTCACCCAAACACCTACTGTTGTCAAGTTCAATGGAAACCTCCTCCCTGTGTAAGGGTACAGCACATGAAAGAATAGGATAGAATAGAGTAGAGTAGAGTAGAGTAGAGTAGAGTAGAGTAGAGTAGAATAGAATAGAATAGAATAGAATAGAATAGAATAGAATAGAATAGAATAGAATAGAATAGAATAGAATAGAATAGAATAGAATAGAATAGAATAGAACAGAACCAGACCAGACCAGGTTGGAAGAGACCTTCAAGATCATCACATATTTAACAGTCATCAGAACTTCAATACTGGATCCACAAGCATTTTGCTTAAAACCAGAAGGATTTATGTTTACAAACAGCGAGTCATTGCAATTTCAAAAGGCTGAATTTGAAATGGAAAATTCTCTGCCTTAAAAGGTTTGCTTTAAGTAGCCCTGAACCACAAATTATTAAGGGACCCTGAACACCTCAGCTGTATATAGCTATTCCCTTTGCTGTACTTGGGACAGGAGGAATGGAAGGAAGAGCGATCAAGAATAGACACAACTTTTTAAGTAGTAGGGAAGAAACAGCAACTGCAAGAAATGAACAAGGGGGACAGAGCAAAAGCCCTGGTTACATATGAATGAAATAGGGATTCACTTAATAAAGCACTCTGTGGTATCTTGAAGTGCTTCTCTCTCAAGTGTGTGATTCATTTCTAATTATAAATCCATTTAAGCTTTTGTTATTTTATGTTCCCTAAACACAGTAATTGGTATAAGCACTGCAGAGTCTATCTTTAGAGTATCTTCACTCTGATCACTCTCCACTTTTAAGATCCTGACCCTGATAGCATTCACACAAACCAGTCTTCAAGTCCCCAGTTAATCAGAGATCCTCACTCAGTGCTGATTTCTGCATGGGCAAAGGCAAACCTCTTTTATGAACAGAGGGACAGTCTTCAAGTTCATCAGTGCACTGTGATCTCAACACACTATTAAGAAGAGCAAGTGCAGGGTCCTGCATCTGGGTCGAGGCAATTCCAGGCACAAATCCAGGCTGGGCAGGGACTGGCTGGAAAGCAGCCCTGAGGAGAGAGACTTGGGGGTGCTGGGGGAAGAGAAGCTCAACAGGAGCTCAGTGTGCACTTGCAGCCCGCAAAGCCAATCAGATCCTGGGCTGCAGCAGGAGAAGTGTGGCCAGCAGGTCAAGGGAGGTGATTCTCCCCCTCTGCTCAGCTCTGGTGAGACCCCATCTGGAGTACTGTGTCCAGTTCTGGAGCCCCTATCACAAGAGGGATGTGGAGGTGCTGGAAGGTGTCCAGAGAAGGGCCATGAGGATGAGCAGAGGGCTGGAGCACCTCTCCTATGAGGACAGACTGAAGGAGTTGGGGCTGTTCAGTCTGCAGAAGAGAAGGCTCTGAGGTGACCTAATTGTGGCCTTCCAGTATCTGAAGGGGGCCTACAGGAAGGCTGGGGAAGGACTTCTCAGGATGTCAGGTAGTGCTAGGACTAGGGGGAATGGAATGAAGCTGGAGGTGGGGAGATTCTGGCTGGAGGTGAGGAGGCTCTTCCCCATGAGAGTGGTGAAGCCCTGGAATGGGTTGTCCAGGGAGGTGGTTGAGGCCCCATCCCTGGAGGTGTTTAAGCCCAGGCTGGATGAGGCTCTGGCCAGGCTGATGTAGTATGGGGTGTCCCTGCCCATGGCAAGTGGGGGTTGGAACTAGATGATCCTTGTGGTCCCTTCCAACCCTGACTGATACTATGATACTATGATATCCCTCAAGAGGCCTTTGGTCAACTTAAAGTAACCTCACTTTTACATAACCAATGGAACTGTCAAAACTGTGGAAACTGAAGACAACTACAGCTGCAGACCACTCACCTTCAGCAAGGACAAAACACAATCAATGTATCCGTAAAATATACTCCTGTGCAAAGCTGTCCAACCAGACTCTTCGTCTTTCGCCAAGAGATCGACTCCTTTGCTCTCAGCCAACCAGTCCAGCACGCCTTTTTTGCCACAAGATGAAGCAAGATGTATAACATTTCTACCAAAGGCATCCTTGATAGTTGCAGCATTGTAGCAGTAAGAAGACAGAAAGGCCTTGATCTGGCCTTCGCTTCCTCTGGTTACCACAGAAATAACATCCAAAGCATGCTGCAGAGAGCGACACTTTGAAGTGCAGTCTGGCAAAGGAGAACTCATCTTCACTTCTTAAAGCTGCTCCTCTCCTTAAGGGGAACAACCCTTAAGTGTCTCAAGGCACTCCAATTCAGTACACAGCACAGTGCCTTAAAAAAAAAAACCCCAACACTTTGTAATTCCAGTTTTATTGAGCTGCCATTAGAAATCTTTGTACTGCTGTGTTTGGCACTTGATCCAAATAAATATCTATAAATATATATATATGTATGTATTTGTAGAAGTCTTATTTCACCATCTTCTGTAACAAATGTTCTTGTCCATAGAAAATTCCAGACGTGAACTACCTCAAGCGTGCAGAGGGGGATTCCCCCTCCACACTACTTGGTTCTTCTAAAACTCCATAATTGCAAGGGAGACCTGAAAGAGAACAAATCAGAACGGGTTAGTGAAGAAAAATTCTTTTCCCTAGCAACTGCATCAGTTTAAATGCACACCAAACTAGTGCTTCCAAGTACAGGTGCAGTGTGGCAAAGGTTAACTGACCTTCCCCATGCCATCTGAGTTTATCCTCAGGCATTCAGCCAGTTTAAAAAAGCATGACTCTTCTTTTCCACCCCAGTCCCCAAAGGCACCTCCTCCCTGTTTTCTGACATAAATCTTTGAGGCTATACACTGAGCTGGATCCAAAGAGGTCATCTGAAGACACAACAAAAAGAATGTTTGCTATAGCGTACAGCAGAGCAGAGCAGAGCAGAGCAGAGCAGAGCAGAGCAGAGCAGAGCAGAGCAGAGCAGAGCAGAGCAGAGCAGAGCAGAGAAGAGAAGAGAAGAGAAGAGAAGAGAAGAGAAGAGAAGAGAAGAGAAGAGAAGAGAAGAGAAGAGAAGAGAAGAGAAGAGAAGAGAAGAGAAGAGAAGAGAAGGTTGGAAGAGACCTTCAAGATCATCAGGTCCTTAAGACCCTGATAATTTACTGCCTAATTATATCACAGAATCATACAATCAATAAAGTTGAAAAAGACCTCAGAGATGATCAAGTCCAACCTGTCACCCAAGACCTCATGACTACTAGACCATGGCACCAAGTGCCACATCCAATCCCCTCTTGAACACCTCTAGGGATGGGGACTCTACCACCTCCCTGGGCAGCACATTCCAACTGCTAACAACTCTCTCTGTGAAGAACTTTCTCCTCACCTCAAGCCTAAACTTCCCCTGGTGCAGTTTGAGACTGTGTCCTCTTGTTCTGGTGCTGGTTGCCTGGGAGAAGAGACCAACCCCCACCTGGCTACAGCCTCCTTTCAGGTAGTTGTAGAGGGCAATGAGGTCACCCCTGAGCCTCCTCTTCTCCAGGCTAAACAATCCCAGCTCCCTCAGCCTCTCCTCATAGGGCTTGTGTTCAAGGCCTCTCACCAGCCTTGTTGCCCTTCTCTGGACACGTTCAAGTGTCTCAATGTCCTTCTTAAACTGAGGGGCCCAGAACTGGACACAGGACTCAAGGTGTGGCCTAACCAGCGCTGGGTACAGGGGCAGAATGGCTTCCAGAACTGGACACAGGACTCAAGGTGTGGCCTAACCAGCACTGGGTACAGGGGCAGAATGGCTTCCCTCCTCCTGCTGGTCACACTATTCCTGATGCAGGCCAGAATGCCATTGGCCTTCTTGGCCACCTGGGCATACTGCTGGCTCATGTTCAGATGGCTGTCAATCAGTACCCCTAGGTCCCTTTCTGTTTGGCTGCTCTCCATCATTACTTCATGATCAGAAAGCAAGAACTAAACTAAAAGACTCCTAGTGGGGGAAAAAGGGAGGGGAAAAACAAACAAAAACAAAAACAAAAACCAAAACCCACACCCCACCAACAAAAATACAGCCTTGTCAGTCACACCCATAACTATGAGGTGTTTCCCTTCCCTTCCACCAGTTTCATGCTTCACTTCCTCTTCCCTGGCTTGAATGCTCAGCCATCTCCCTACTGTCTTCTGCAGAATCAACAGGAAGGCTCCACTCCACCCCTCCTGCAACCACTGACAAAGGTGAGCAACAGTGCAAATGATGACAGCTTGTACAAGAGATGCAATATCATCTTTATTGATTATCTGGATGAGGGCACTGAGTCGATCATCAGTAAATTTGCTGATGACACCACGCTGGGGGCAGGAGTTGATCTGTTGGAGGGTAGAGAGGCTCTGCAGAGGGACCTCAACAGGCTGGACAGATGGGCAGAGTCCAAGGGCAGGAGACTGAACCCATCCAAGTGCTGGGTTCTGCACATTGGCCACAACAACCCCAGGCAGTGCTACAGGCTGGGGTCAGAGTGGCTGGAGAGCAGCCAGGCAGAGAGGGACCTGGGGGTACTGGTTGATGGTAGGCTGAACATGAGCCTGCAGTGTGCCCATGCGGCCAGGAGGGCCAATGGCATCCTGGCCTGCATCAGGAAGAGTGTGGCCAGCAGGAGCAGGGAGGTCATTCTGCCCCTGTACACTGCACTGGTTAGGCCACACCTCGAGTCCTGTGTCCAGTTCTGGGCCCCTCAGTTTAGGAAGGAGGTTGACTTGCTGGAATGTGTCCAGAGAAGGGCAACAAAGTTGGTGAGGGGTTTGGAACACAAGCCCTATGAGGAGAGACTGAGGGAGCTGGGGCTGATTAGCCTGGAGAGGAGAAGGCTCAGGGGTGACCTTATTGCTCTCTACAACTACCTGAAGGGAGGTTGTAGAGAGGCAGAGGTTGGTCTCTTCTCCCAGACAGCCTGTACCAGAACAAGAGGACACAGTCTCAGGCTGCGCCAGGGGAGGTTTACGCTGGAGGTCAGGAGGAAGTTTTACACAGAGAGAGTGATTGCCCATTGGAATGGGCTGCCTGGAGAGGTGATGGAGTCACCATCACTGGAGGTGTTCAGGAGGAGACTTGATAGGGTGCTTGGTTGCATGGTTTAGTTGATTAGGTGGTGATGGATGATAGGTTGGACATGATGATCTTGAATGTCTCTTCCAACCTGGTCTGGTCTATTCTATTCTATTCTATTCTATTCTATTCTATTCTATTCTATTCTATTCCATCTCCCTACTGTCTTCTGCAGAATCAACAGGAAGGCTCCACTCCACCCCTCCTGCAACCACTGACAAAGGTGAGCAACAATGCAAATGATGACAGCTTGTACAAGAGATGCAAATGCAGGTGGTTAGCACTCCTGCAGGGCTACAGTACAAACACCTGAAATGGGCAGGAAGAAGTGAAGGTGGAGGTTAAAAGGGACAAGGGTAGAAGAAGAAATAAAAAGAGGCAAAGGTACAAACTCTTCTTTATTAAAATGTATTCTGGGGCACACAGCATTTCTGCTTATTTGTGCATGCTTATCTTAGCATATCCATCTTTCTCTGGCAGCCACTTGCTCAAAAATACAGAAGGCCTGACAGAAGCACTCTTCCAGCCTATTCAATATGTGCAGTTGTATTTAAATGAGCCACAGTACCAGAAGTGCAGGCAGCAGTAGAAAAGAAATCACACATAAACCCATCTAAAACAGAAAAAGTAACCACTATGTATATCACTGACACACTGCCTAATTTACTGTGAACTTATTCAGGTTGGACTTGATGATCTTTGAGCTGTATTCCAACCATAGTGACACTGTGATACTGTCCCCAAAACCTTCAGGCTTCAATCTTTCAAGCAGAAGTTGCAAACTGAGCAAAGTAGTATTCAGTCATACCACAGAATCATCCAAGGTTGGAGGAGGCCTCAAAGATCATCAAGCCCAATCCATCACCACAGACCTCCCCCTCTACTCAGCTCTGGTGAGACCCCACCTGGAGTACTGCCTCCAGTTCTGGAGCCCCTATCACAAGAGGGATCTGTAGGTGCTGGAAGGTGTCCAGAGAAGGGCCATGAGGATGAGCAGAGGGCTGGAGCACCTCTCCTATGAGGACAGACTGAAGGAGTTGGGGCTGTTCAGTCTGCAGAAGAGAAGGCTCCTAGGTGACCTCATTGTGGCCTTTCAGTATCTGAAGGGCGCCTACAGGAAGGCTGGGGAGGGACTGCTCAGGATCTCAGGGAGTGATAGGACTAGGGGGAATGGAATGAAGCTGGAGGTGGGGAGATTCAGGCTGGATGTGAGGAGGAGATTCTTCCCCATGAGAGTGGTGAAGCCCTGGAATGGGTTGTCCAGGGAGGTGGTTGAGGCCCTGTCCCTGGAGGTGTTTAAGCCCAGGCTGGCTGAGGCTCTGGCCAGGCTGATGTAGTGTGAGTTGTCCCTGGCCATGGCAGGGGGGTTGGAACTAGATGATCCTTGTGGTCCCTTCCAACCCTGACTGATACTACGATAAACCATGGCACCAAGTGCATTACACTCCTTTAAGTTTTTGCTGCTTCTGAAAACTTCTGTTTAAATCCATTCTACCCCTGAGTAAAATATTCCAAAAGAAGGTGAACAAAGAAAACTAATAATGTTAGCAAATCCTCAGAGGGACACCAACCAGCAATCACAAAACTCCTCCCTGCTGTCTTTCCAGCTCAGCAGTCACTATAAATGTGCACATCCCACTCCCTGGCCTCCATCCCCCTCTAAAGTCTGCTGAGCTTAGCTTCCATTGCTTTTCAGACACTGAATGTATAACCATATTTTATTCATGTCTCCATCTAACAAAGATGTGTCAGGGATAGACCACTTTGCCTAGAAAAGAAAGAAGAAATCCCAGGCCTCCTGCTGTTTCAAGAATCACTACCAAGGTTGCCACCAAGCTAAAAGCAACTGGTTTTGAGCAGACACTAGCAATGGAATCTAAACTTTGGAGAACACAAAAAGCCCCACAGCCACTCAGGTTACTGATCCAAGAGTATTAATTTCAACCTCTCCTGACAAAGCCTCCAATGATTATTTTTCCACATCATTCAGGCAGGATTAAGTACTTGGAATGGAAATCTATAAATGAAAAGATTTTCTGTATGCATCTTCAAAACAACTTCAAACAGCAGGCAAATGAAGTGGGGGGAGGAGGAGGGGTGGGGGTGGTATTTTTTTCCTCACTACCATTTCATCTTTCATCCCTGACATTAGGAGCATTTAGAAACACTTCAGCAACCAAAACTGGCCACAACTGTTTAGCTTACATTTGTCACAGCAAGCCTCAGTTCACTCTGCAGGGTATGTTTACAACCAACACACAAACTTCTGCAGTAACACAAGAAATTTCATATAGAATAGAATAAACCAGGTTGGAAGAGACCTTCAAGATCATTGTGTCCAACCTATCAACCAATCCAACCCACCTAAACAACTAACCCATGGCACTAAGCACCCCATCAAGTCTCCTCCTGAACACCTCCAATGATGGTGACTCCACCATCTCCTCAGGCAGCCCATTCCAATGGGCAATCACTCTCTCTGTGTAAAACTTCCTCCTAACCACCAGCCTAAACCTCCCCTGGTGCAGCCTGAGACTGTGTCCTCTTGTTCTGGTGCTGGCTGCCTGGGAGAAGAGACCAACCTCTGCCTGTCTACAACCTCTCTTCAGGTAGTTGAAGAGAGCAAGAAGGTCACCCTTGAGCCTCCTCTTCTCCAGGCTAAGCCACCCCAGCTCCCTCAGCCTCTCCTCATAGGACTTGTATTCCAAACCCCTCCCCAGCTTCATTGCTGTCAAGGGTTGGGGGGAAGGCCTCAAGCCTTCTTCCCCCCGCCCTGTAAATAAAGGGAAGAAAATTGAAAGGAAAAAAAAACCACAGCTGGATTAGCAAAGGAATGTGCTGTATTTACAAAGCAGTTTAGGAAATGCAGGTTTATATACAGAATTTCCAGTATTTACAATATATACAGAAATACAGAACGAAGTAACACAGAAATGAGATTCCCCTCCCCCGCCAGGAGGAAGGGTTTCCCCCTGTACCCCCTTCTCTCCCCTTTTTCCCAAAAGAGGGTTAGAAAGAGAGAAAAAGAGACATTGTTAATTGAAGCAGAATTTGTTAGTAGAGTGTGAGAGTCTAAGAAGTTTGTCTCTCTCTATGTGAGTCAACAAAGATAAAGTGATAGCAGAGCCACTGGAAAGAAGGTGGAAAGAATCCTGTCCACCAATCCTGGATGCAAATCAGCTTGTGATTGCATCGTGATAACATGGGACTACAACAATGGACCCAAGGACCCAGCCATCACACCTTTAGGGCAAGATAATCTCCACCTGTTTCCTGAACCTTGTCTGGATGGAGACGGTAGACAGAGATTTCCCCCCCCCTCCAGCCAGGTTCTTGCCCAAACACACAGATTTCCTGCCACTGGAATTCCTGAGGGACAATATTTGACTACATACCTAAGGACTAAAAACTGTATAAAAGACTGGAGCAACTACTGGTTTGTAGAGAGAAACAGAGGAGAAAAACGGGGAGAAAAACGGAGATGAAGGAAAACACAGGAGACGGGCCAGGCCGCTGAGAAGAGAAAGCCGGGACGATGCTGCTCCGGAGAAAAGAAGCTGCCCGGAGGACCACAGCTCCAGCCAAATCCTCAGCACCCTTTCTCTCAGCACCGTTCCTGTATCAACCCAATATCTCCCCAGAGGACCACAGCTGTTCTCCAGCAAAAGCCTCACCACGGTTTCTCTACAAACCCAACATCTCCTGCAGCACCTTTCCTCCACAGACTCAAACTGTCTTGGGGGGGATGAGGAGTGTGGTAATATAATTCCTTTCCTCTTCTCCCTCTCTCTATCTCTCGTCCCTCTCTCTCTCTCTCTTTTCTCCCTCTCCCTCTTTTCTCCCTCTCCCCTTTCTTATGTCCACTTTATTTATGTAATAAATAGTCTAGCTGTTGATACTTTGGCCTTGTTTGTGCCTTTAATTTCACAACACGGGAATATTTAAAAGAACTGTGTCTCCGGACCGAGACATCTAATGTCTCCGGACTGTGACATAGAGGCTTCACGCTTTATCAGCTCCAAGGTCAGTCTGGCCGAAAGCCCAAGAAGCTGCGAGCATGCAAAAGGTGGGGGAAGAAGTACAAGACTGAGACTAGTCCCACTGGGAATCAAAACTTCAGGCAGTGCTTCTGCTTCACCACCAATGAAATTAGTTTAGACCTGTCTTGTTTATAAAACATTCGGCCATGGTGTCCCTTTGTTAAAGGCACCGCCTCAAATGGTCACAGTTGCCCTTCTCTGGACTCGTTCCAGCAAGTCAACCTCCTTCCTAAACTGAGGGGCCCAGAACTGGACACAGGACTCGAGGTGTGGCCTAACCAGTGCAGTGTACAGGGGCAGAATGACCTCCCTGCTCCTGCTGGCCACACTCTTCCTGATGCAGGCCAGGATGCCATTGGCCCTCCTGGCTGCCTGGGCACATTGCAGGCTCATGTTCAGCCTACCATCAACCAGCACCCCCAGGTCCCTCTCTGCCTGGCTGCTCTCCAGCCACTCTGACCCCAGCCTGTAGCTCTGCATGGGGTTGATGTGGCCAATGTGTAGAACCCAGAACTTTGATGTGTTCAGTCTCATGCCCTTGGCCTCTGTCCATCTGGCCAGCCTGTCAAGGTCCCTCTGCAGAGCCTCTCTACCCTCCAAATATATATCCATGTGGACTACTCTCCCTTCACCTTCTCTACAAAAAAAAAGTGAATTACTGCTGCAAGCTCAGAAAAAGGTCTAGTTTAATAACACAGCCTGACTTGATCCTTAAGGAATCAAAGTGTGACAAGTGACTGCTATCAGTAGACTACAGCAGATTGCCAGTGTATCAAGCACCCTTCTAAACAGTAGTAATAATATATATATATATTATATATATATTTGGAGGTCTACAGGAAAAACATCACAAGTGCTATTATCCTCAGACCAATTTGTCAACTTTCATTTCATCAATATGTCACTAAGCAATAAAATCATGTAATGGAAGAAGAACACATTTCCCATATGCCTTGTAAAGCATTATAGTCCATGTAATCCACCATTAAGACATTGCTATTAGTGCAACAAAGAAAGGAAGTCAAAAGGAAAATAAAGAAAGATTAGTCAGAGGAGTCATAAAGTAAAATAAGCTAATCTGGTAGGTAAACTAGCATGAAATGCCACCACCACCCAAGGAAGCAGTGCAGCCATTCCCCATGTCATACCCTCCCTCATGAAGGTGCATTTCAGGGTCTTAAATAGGTGTGCAAGAAGAAATGATTCAGAAGGAAGTAAATTCAGGTTCCAGAGAAATCTGTGCCATTACAAGAAGAGAATAAAGAGGCTACAGAAAAACTTCTTTAAAGCACCTGAGCCTCACCACACATCGAAGTACTGTGAGCAATCAGCTACACATTAAAAAGTTTGCTACTAGGTAGAAACACAACCCTGCCTACCTCACACTGGCTCTATTATGCTGACATTTACTGCAGCTATGTGAAATCTGACTCTGCTGAATTATTGTTCTCTAAGTCATTCTAACCCAGCCCTCTAGTACTATAAACATTGCAACATTAGCTAACATATATGTGCTTGATATATACCCCCTTCAGTTTGGAGACAGAAGGCTGCAGATCAAGTACTTACTAATCTTTTCACAATGAAGACTGGCAACCCCAGCAGCACACACCACCATCTGATTACAACATCTGATTGTTTTTAGATACAGAGGAGCTTCTTAAGCAAAACCCTGAAGCTCTGAGCCACATTCAGCCTGGCCTTCAAAACCTCCAGGACCTCCCTGGGCAACCTGTTCCAGAGTCTCACCACCCTCATGGGGAAGAACTTCCTAACATCCGATCTGAATCTACCCTATTTTTTTTTCCATTCCCCCCAGACCTGACATAGTATCATAGTATCAGTCAGGGTTGGAAGGGACCACAAGGATCATCTAGTTCTAACCCCCCTGCCATGGCCAGGGATACCCCACACTAGATCTGCCTGGCCAGAGCCTCAGCCAGCCTGGGCTTAAACACCTCCAGGGATGGGGCCTCAACCACCTCCCTGGACAATCCATTCCAGGGTCTCACCACTCTCATGGGGAAGAACTTCCTCCTCACATCCAGCCTGAATCTTCCCACCTCCAGCTTCATTCCATTCCCCCTAGTCCTATCATTACCTGAGATCCTAAAACATCCCTCCCCAGCTCTCCTGTAGGCGCCCTTCAGATACTGGAAGGCCACAATTAGGTCTCCTCAGAGCCTTCTCTTCTCCAGACTGAACAGCCCCAACTCCCTCAGTCTGTCCTCATAGGAGAGGCACTCCAGCCCTCTGGGGAAGTATTCAGAGTATGCCATGGTGGTTTATTTCAGCAGTAAGTGAATTTCTTGATTTTCCCTTAGAGACACAAGCTACATGTTCAGAGCCCCAGGAAAATTTTGCAACCAACCTGGAAGCAATTCCTAAATAGTAAGAAAGTGTTTGTGATATCCTGCCTCCTGGAAGTGAGCACAGACAACTCCCTCACTCAACTCTTCCACTCAGACAAGGGGTCAGAGTGGCTGGAGAGTGGCCAGGCAGAGAGAGACCTGGGGGTACTGGTCGATGGTAGGCTGAACCTGAGCCTGCAGTGTGCCCAGACAGCCAAGAGGGCCAATGCATCCTGGCCTGCATCAGGACCAGTGCGGCCAGCAGGAGCAGGGAGGTCATTCTGCCCCTGTACACTGCACTGCTTAGGCCACACCTTGAGTCCTGTGTCCAGTTCTGAGCCCCTCAGTTTAGGAAGGAGGTTGACTTGCTGGAACGAGTCCAGAGAAGGGCAACAAAGTTGGTGAGGGGTTTGGAACACAGCCCTATGAGGAAAGACTGAGGGAGCTGGCATTGCTCAGCCTGGAGAAGAGGAGACTCAGGGGTGACCTTATCACTCTCTACAACTCCCTGAAGGGAGGTTGTAGACAGTCAGAGGTTGATCTCTTCTCCCAGGCAGCCTGTACCAGAATAAGAGGACACAGTCTCAGGCTGTGCCAGGGGAGGTTCAGGTTTGATGTTAGGAGGAAGTTCTATACAGAAAGAGTGATTTCCCATTGGAATGGGCTGCCTGGGGTGGTGGTGGAGTCACCATCACTGGAGGTGTTCAGGAGGGGACTTGATGGGGTGTTTGGTGCCATGGGTTAGTTGTTTAGGTGGGTTGGATTGGTTGATGGGTTGGACGTGATGATCTTGAAGGTCTCTTCCAACCTGGTTTGGTTTATTCTAAATAAAGGTTTATTCAAAGTATTGCTGCACTACAGCTGTCAGACACCCTTCAAGCAGCAGTGTGTCAGACATGTCATCTGACCTCGTGGAAACAGAGCTCCTAGAGCTGAAAAAGCAGCTCTCTGCCTACTGGGGTTGTATCAAAAACCTGTTTCTTTCAGGAAGTCACTACAAATAAGCAAAGATTTGGCACTTTATTTTTATGCTAAAAAAGTCTGTAATCAAAGCTGTCACACCTCTCAGTTCCACATATCTGTGAGACTTAGCTGGCAAATACCTTAGCAACCAAGTATGATGATGCTAGGCTTCATTTCCTGCAAACAGCAGAGGGCAGGTAGGAAATCTTGAAATTTGGTTCAGTCACTGGGGAAAAATGAAGTTGGCAAAAGCTTCCCACTGTGGAGTGGAGGATACATCCTAGCCTGCATCAAGAACAGTGTGGCCAGCAGGAGCAGGAAGGTCATTCTGCCCCTGTACACTGCACAGGTTAGGCCTCACCTCGAGTCCTGTGTCCAGTTCTGGGCCCCTCAGTTTAGGAAGGAGGTTGACTTGCTGGAACGAGTCCAGAGAAGGGCAACGAAGTTGGTGAGGGGTTTGGAACACAAGCCCTATGAGGAGAGACTGAGGGAGCTGGGGTTGTTTAGCCTGGAGAAGAGGAGACTCAGGGGTGACCTTATTGCTCTCTACAACTACCTGAAGGGAGGTTGTAGACAGGCAGAGGTTGGTCTCTTCTCCCAGGCAGCCAGTACCAGAACAAGAGGACACAGTCTCAGGCTGTGCCAGGGGAGGTTCAGGTTGGATGTTAGGAAGAAGTTCTATACAGAGAGAGTGATTGCCCATTGGAATGGGCTGCCTGGGGAGGTGGTGGAGTCACCATCACTGGAGGTGTTCAGAAGGAGACTTGATGGGGTGCTTGGTGCCATGGGTTAGCTGTTTGGGTGGGTTGGATTGGTTGATGGGTTGGACGCAATGATCTTGAAGGTCTCTTCCAACCTGGTCTATTCTACTCTATTCTATTCTATTCTATTCTATATCGAGGCTCAGAAGCCCACTACACAGAAATATCTCTGCATAGCCAAGCTGCTTACACGGGTTAGTAGTCTTCAATCCAAAGGGTTCTGTTTATCTAATTTTGTTATCCAAGATGATTTTGAGAATAAACACAACATGTGTAAGCAATGGCATTCTGAAACTTCATAAAATCACAAATATTAAGCCAGAAGAAAGATATGATGATACCAAGGCAGCTCCAGGGCCCTCTGCTATGGAACTGGTTTGTAGTCACTATCTTTTAAACACAAACACAGTGCAGGCAAAGCATATTCAGCACAAACTTTTGTGGTGCCTAGAACAGGCTGCCAAGGGAGGTGGTGGAGTCACCATCACTGGAGGTGTTTAGGAAGAGACCTGATGGGGTGCTTGGTGCCATGGTTTAATTGATTAGATGGTGTTGGATGATAGGTTGGACTCGATGATCTCAAAGGTCTCTTCCTACCTGGTCTATTCTATTCCATTCTATTCCATTCTATTCTATTCTATTCTATTCTATTCTATTCTATTCTATTCTATTCTATTCTATTCTATTCTATTCTATTAATTTCAGAAGTGAGCTGTTTCCAACTTAACATTCAGCACGGAGGCATCACAAGCTGAAGGAAGGAAAACACCAGACTGCTTGTTCAGTCACTGAGGAAAAATTAAGTTGGCAATAGCTTCCCACTGTGGAGTTCCAGAAATCTCCCTGCATATCCAAGATGCTTATAAGGGTTAGTGGTTTTCAGTCTTCAACCTTCATCAATATGATCATGTTATCCACCAACACATTCCAAATTTTCTCTTTTTCTAGAAGGGCAACAAAGTTGTTGAGGGGTTTGAAACACAAGCCCTATGAGGAGAGGCTGAGGGAGTTGGGGTTGCTTAGCCAGGAGAAGAGGAAGCTCAGGGGAGACCTTCTTGCTCTCTACAACTCCCTGAAGGGAGGTTGTAGCCAGGAGGGGGTTGGTCTCTTCTCCCAGGCAATCAGCACCAGAACAAGAGGACACAGTCTCAAGCTGTGCCAGGGGAGGTTTAGGCTGGAAATCAGGAAGAAGTTCTTCATAGACAGAGTGATTGGCCATTGGAATGTGCTGCCCAGGGAGGTGGCGGAGTCACCATCACTGGAGGTGTTTAAGAAGAGACTGGATGGGGTGCTTGGTGCCATGGTTTAGTTGATTAGATGGTGTTGGGTGATAGGTTGGACTCGATGATCTCAAAGGTCTTTTCTGACCTGGTTAGTTCTATTCTATTCTAGTTAGTAGCTGTTGACATGAGGCACAGTTAATACATTTGACTGTATAAAATACCTGTCACAAATTTCAGCCAGGGGGCCAGTTTTGTGAATTAACACCTAGTAACCTTTCCTGCACAGATCTGGAACAAAACAACTATTCTGGCTCTGTGTTAGTCGGCTTTTGCACACTAGGTAAAGAATTAAAGAGAGAAGAATTTGCTGTTGTGTTGCTGATCTCAGGATTTTCTGTTGACTGTAGTCTCATCTTAAAGCAGTTTTCACCAATGCATATTAAAGTAGTAGTTTAGCATCTGAGAAAAGTGACTAGCAAATTGAAGCTGGGTAGTAATATAATAAACATAGCACTGGCATCAAGTAACATAGCCTCAAAGAAGCAGATTAATTCCTAGATATGCAGCAGCAAACACACCCTTCAGCTATAAACAGCACATTGTTCAAGGCTTCAAAGAACAGCTAGATTACTAATTTCTACTCAGAAGACCACACAACCACAGAGAACTTAAGATGTTTAGAAACTCCCTGCACATTTATTGAAGTCTGAGCGTAGTATCTGAAGGGGGCCTACAGGAAGGCTGGGGAAGGACTTTTCAGGATCTCAGGTAGTGATAGGACTAGGGGGAATGGAATGAAGCTGGAGGTGGGGAGATTCAGGCTGGAGGTGAGGAGGAGGTTCTTCACCATGAGAGTGGTGAAGCCCTGGAATGGGTTGTCCAGGGAGGTGGTTGGGGCCCCGTCCCTGGAGGTGTTTAAGCCCAGGCTGGCTGAGGCTCTGGCCAGGCTGATGTAGTGTGGGGTGTCCCTGCCCATGGCAGGGGGGTTGGAACTAGATGCTCCTTGTGGTCCCTTCCAACCCTGACTGATGCTATGATACTATGATAAATCCAGGCTTTTAAATCCCTTAAATAGTATTATTTGACCACAATATATTTTGGGGGGTGAGGGAGAGAGGGAGGGGAGGAAGTGATGGAATACACAAGAAAAAAAAAAGGTAAATTGAGCTTTGAAGCAGCTTAGAGTAGTTGGCAGTTAGACATTCCCACATCCAGGCTTTTCTACAAAGTAGCTTCTTCTTGACTATCTTACAGAGGCACTGCAATACAAGGTGCAGAAAACAAGGTCTTCTCATCAGACAAAATGTCATGCTGAGTGCTGACTCTAGCCGAGGCATCAAGTTTTAAGAGAAGCAGGTAAGTAGAAGAAAACTTCCAAAGAGCAGCGAGGTTTACAACACAACCTGTGAGTACAGGCTGAGCATATAGGATTTCTTTTCTCCTTCAGACTGCCCCGAGCCTTTGAATAGCACAGCTGCAACATACAGAACAAATATCAAAACCCTCATGCATGGCCCTCCTGACAGTGGGACAAGCAGTCATTTGCTCACATTTTCTAAGAGGCTGTACGTCAGGAAGCAGTTTCAAATGATAAACTGAATGCTAATGAGGCTCTCAAGATGGGCTAGACAACCAGCAACCTGTTTGGAGTTTTAAATAAATGTGACCTAGAAGTATAGCTATGAAGGAAAACCAGCTTGCTTTAAAAAAAACCCATGGCATTCCACCGTGCCCACTATGCCCCCCGGGCTATGGCAGATCCAAGCTGCTTCATTTACCACGCCTGGGACTCTGTGCCACGGCTTCCCACAGGTACAGCCTGCCACAGGTGACCTTTAGAGGTTCTTTCCTGGCTTTCTACAACTTCCTTCTTCACAGCACCACCAACCTAATCCTTATCAGGATGAGACATTTAGTGATCCAACAACTCTAATCCATTTGCTCTTAACAGTGCTAACAAGCGCTGCCAATTAGAGGCAGAGACGGCTGCCAAAAACCCCTCCAAAGTACCACTGGTAGCTAAATGCAGCTACAGGACGTCAGAGCAGATCTATTAGTCAGAAATCATAGTACATAAACAGTATGCTGTGAAACACTGCCTTTGGCTTACCTAGAAATAGCCCCAAACCACTTCCACTTAGTAACCTAGCATTGTCCAAAAAAAAAATCAGACATAAAGCATAACATAAATGCAGACAAAACTACTGCAACTGCCAGCTGTAGAGAATGCCACAATACACTGGGACCCTGATCCAGACATTCAATTGAAAGAGGTAACCTGCAAGCACAGCAAATCACAAGGGTGTGACAGCATTTCACCAGATAAGACTATATCCACTAAGTACACCAAGCCTTAGGAGAAGTGACTTTTCTAAAGGAACTCTTTGGTTGTGGTATCCACATCAGAACAGGGTGAGTGGGTTGGTCGGGTTCTGTTGCAAACCACAAACCGTGCTGAGTTTCCCTGAAGACAGACAACTGCACTGATCACGTCAGCAAAAAAAAAAAGGAATATCCAGATTTCAGAGATCAGGTGGTTGGCACCAAAGAAAACCGCACGGAAAGATCCTTTTTTTTTTTTTTTAACTACGGGATTTCGGCCCTCTCTCTGGTGCTTACGTCGCTGCTAGAGGCCAGCAATGCGGGCAGCTGCTAACAAAAGCCACAGAAAAATACGACCAAGAAAGTCAGAAACACGGCGAGCTTTCCAAGAATCACAAGCTAAAGAACGAGTGTCAAGGTCTAAAGTGTTTCGAAGAGCCAGGCACAGGCCAGGGGCAGGATGAGGGTTAAGTGGCCGTTCTTAGCCCCACTACACATGTCCACGTAGCCGGGAAGTGAGGAGCGACAGAAGAGACTTATCAGGAGGCGGCCGGCCACTTTTCTTCCGCCTCGAAGCCGGTCCCCTCCCATCCTATGTGGCCGGTTGCCCTTTACCCTCCCTGGGTCTCCTGCCTGGGGCTCTCCCCATTCAAACAGACCCCGATACTGGCGTCCCGACCCCTCCGGCAGGGCCACTTATGACCCTGCCCCTCCCCCAGGCCCGGTTCCCACTCCGGACACATCAGCAGATCGCGGCCCGCCCCTCACCAGTCGCTAGATGAATGGACTCGGGCGGGCAGGGCGGGACGCGCGCTGGGCAGCGCGGGGGCTCATCCTCAGTGACACCAGGGCAGGGCCAGGCCGCTGTGGCTACCGCGGTACCTCAGGCGGCGGCGGCGACGGCGACAGCCTGTACCGGCAGCGCACAGCGGAGCGCAGAGACAGCAGCAGCCACCGCACCCCCGAAGAAGCAAGGAGCCGATTGGCCGCGGCAACGCCGCATTTCACTCGCTGATTGGCTGCGAATGGGCCCCGGCTCCCAAACCTCCCCCACTCCCCCTGCGTGGCGGAGCCCGGATTGACCGACGGGGCTAGGTCAGGTGGTAAAGGCGCGAGGGGGCGGCGCCTGCCTCAGGAGCCGTAAGGCTTGAACCAAGGTGGTTGGCGTGGGTGTGGGGGGGCGAGGAAAGGGACTCAAGCGGCGGCTGCGAGACCGAGCGCGCTAGAGAAGGGGGAAACAAGCAGAGGTGTTACATGCCTGCTCCTGTCAGCCTTCAAAAAGGAAATAGCGTGGCCTGTAGTAGAGAAGGAGGATGGGTTTTGGCAAGGCAACCCCTCTCTAGGAGAACTTTGAGAGTTGTCAGGGTTGGAAGGGACCTTAAGGATCAGCCAGTTCCAACCCCCCTGCCATGGGCAGGGACACCTCACACTACAGCAGGTTGCTCACAGCCACAGCCAGCCTGGTGCAAACACCTCCAGGGATAAAGGTTGCACCACCTCCCTGGGCAACCTGTGCCAGTCTCTCACCACCCTCATGGGGAAGAACTTCCTAACATCCAATCTCAATCTACACATTTCTAGTTTTTTTCCATTCCCCCTAGTCCTATCACTACCTTGACTTAGAGAAAGACACACAAGAGACTCAGTAAGTTTCTTGTATCATGCTTCTATTCTGGCCCCTGACACAATAATTTCAAAAGACCTGTGTATCTTCAGAGAGTTTTGGGCAAACTTTTGTACAAAAAGTTATCTGTCTATAATGACAGAGGTCCAGATGCTTCCTATCTATACAAAGCTTATCTATCTAAAAATGGCAGAAGTATACATATCATGCAGGTGTCCTTTATCTTATACAAAAGATCATCTTGTCCAAGACTAGCAGAAGTGAATCACTGAAAAATCCTGTTATTCCTTATCTATCCAAAGGCTGTCTGCCAACCCCTCTCCCCCTCCCTGCATTCCAGCATTTCAGCTAACAAGCGGAAAATTCTTATCAACTCTGTTATTCTGTTAATGAGAATTTTCTGTTCATCAACCTGCACCCTAAAATGTCCCTCCCCAGCTTTCTTGTAGGCCCCTTCAGATACTGGAAGGCCACAATAAGGTCTTCTTGGAGCCTTCTCTACTGCAGACTGGACAGCCCCAACCCTCTAGGTCTGTCTCCATAGGAGATGCACTACAGTCCTCTGCTCATCCTCGTGGCCCTTCTCTGGACACCTTCCAGCACCTCCAGATCCTTCCTGTAATAGTTTCATAGTTTCATTCAGGGTTGGAAGGGACCACAAGGATCATCTAGTTCCAACCCCCCTGCCATGGCCAGGGACACCCCACACTACATCAGCCTGGCCAGAGCCTCAGCCAGCCTGGGCTTAAACACCCCCAGGGACGGGGCCTCAACCACCTTCCTGGACAACCCATTCCAGGGTCTCACCACTCTCATGGGGAAGAACCTCCTCCTCACATCCAGCCTGAATCTCCCCACCTCCAGCTTCATTCCATTCCCCCTAGTTCTATCACTACCTCAGATCCTGAGAAGTCCTTCCCAGCCTTCCTGTAGGCCCCCTTCAGATACTGGAAGGCCACAATTAGGTCACCTGGGAGCCTTCTCTTCTGCAGACTGAACAGCCCTAATAATAATAGGGGCTCCAGAACTGGACACAGTACTCCAGGTGTGGTCTCACCAGAGTGGAGTAGAGGGGGAGAATCACCTCCCTCACCCTGCTGGCTGTGCTGCTCTTGATGCAGCCCAGGCTCTTCTGGGCTGCAAGTGCACACTGGTGGCTCATGCTGAGCTTCTCATCCCCCAGCACCCCCAGGTCCTTTTCTTCAGGGCTGCTCTCCATCCAGTCCCTGCCCAGCCTATATCAGTGCCTGGGATTGCCCCGACCCATCTGCAGGACCTTACATTTGATCTTGTTGAACTTAACGTTAAATAATCAGCCTGCAGGTCTCTGGAAAATAATTGAAAGAAAGTAACCACAAGGCTGTGTTGAGGCACATTATCTTAAGCCAATGTACCTTTTGTCTCTCCGAGAACAAGTGGCCTAATTGGTAACACACAGCTACATCTTTATGAGGCTTTTAATGCCAGCTCAGAGGGCAAGATTTGGTATGTGCACATGGATTGGAAAAATTGCTTTTGTAAAGTAATTACCTATGGTTCACTTAATGTGTGTTTCAACTAAGCTCCAGGAGGGCTCATTCAGTTCTGCTTTTTAATTAATGGATGATGTAACAGGTGGTACAGATTGCACATTAATCTGGAGCTAGATTAGGGTGTAGTATTTTAGGGTGGGAAGCCAGAAGCCAAGACAAACAGTACCCAACATAAAATAGAGACTGAAAAAGAAAAAAAAATCATACATCACTTTTGGCAAAATACAGAAATGCTTTAATGATGTATTACAGGAGGAAAAAGTTTTTTTCACTGTGAGGGTGGTGGAACAGGCTGCCCAGAGGAGTTGTGGAGTCTCATTCTCTGGAGGTGTTCAGGACCCACCTGGATGTGTTCCTGTGTGATCTGCTCTAGGTGATCCTCCCCCTCTACTCAGCTCTGGGGAGACCCCACCTGGAGTACTGCCTCCAGTTCTGGAGCCCCTATTACAAGAGGGATGTGGAGGTGCTGGAAGGTGTCCAGAGAAGGGCCACGAGGATGATCAGAGGGCTGGAGCACCTCTCCCTATGAGGACAGACTGAGGGAGTTGGGGCTGTTCAGTCTGCAGAAGAGAAGACTCTGAGGTGACTTAATTGTGGCCTTCCAGTATCTGAAGGGAGCCTACAGGAAAGCTGGGGAGGGACTGCTCAGGATCTCAGGTAGTGATAGGACTAGGGGGAATGTAATGAAGCTGGAGGTGGGGAGATTCAGGCTGGAGGTGAGGAGGAAGTTCTTCCCCATGAGAGTGGTGAGACCCTGGAATGGGTTGTCCAGGGAGGTGGTTGAGGCCCCGTCCCTGGGGGTGTTTAAGCCCAGGCTGGATGAGGCTCTGGCCAGGCTGATGTAGTGTGGGGTGTCCCTGGCCATGGCAGGGGGTTTGGAACTAGCTGATCCTTGTGGTCCCTTCCAACCCTGACTGATACTATGATACTATGATACTATGCTCTGGCTGGGAGGGTTGGACTGGATGATCTTTCAAGGTCCCTTCCAACCCCTAACATTCTGTGATTCTGTCATGTTACTGGCCAGTTTCTATGTGTTTTCTTTTCAAAGCTGCAGTTTATCCCTTGTGTTGTATAAACACTGAAAGACTTTAAACAACTCCACTGTTTTTTAAGCCACAAAACTTAGTATCATAGTATCAGTCAGGGTTGGAAGGGACCACAAGGATCATCTAGTTCCAACTCCCCTGCCATGGCCAGGGACACCCCACACTACATCAGCCTGGGCTTAAACACCTCCAGGGACAGGGCCTCAACCACCTCCCTGGACAACCCATTCCAGGGCTTCACCACTCTCATGGGGAAGAACTTCCTCCTCACCTCCAGCCTGAATCTCCCCACCTCCAGCTTCATTCCATTCCCCCTAGTCCTATCACTCCCTGAGATCCTGAGCAGTCCCTCCCCAGCCTTCTTGTAGGCCCCCTTCAGATCCTGGAAGGCCACAAATAGGTCACCTCGGAGCCTTCTCTTCTGAACTTCCGAATTTGAAAGAAGTTACTTGTGTCCTTCAGCAGCAGCTCAATTTGGGGAAGCCTGAGCAGAAGCTGTATATAGGTGGATCTAAACAAAATCTTACCTGTACCATCTGGCCCAGTTACTGTAAGGTTTGGCAGCAGCCATTCACCATTGCAACTACCCCTGCGTGCTTTCCTTCTGATCACTTCTTCCTGCTACCGTCATGAGCATACCTCAGAGGTGGCCTTGCTTCAAGTATGCTGCCAGCTGGCCTAACAACAGTAATGACCATCTGGAGAGATAAGGAGGTCCAAATACAGCTGAAGTCAGCCATAAACAATGCTTTGTTGTACAGTAATGAATTCAAGTGACTGGCCAGGACAGGCGTCCTTCGGAGAGGTAAACAGCACGGTGGAAAGATCAAGAGGCTTAAAATAGAATGAGGTCCACGACAACAATAGATTCTGTGTGAGAAAAGTAACTTTTAGGAAGCCGAACTGCCTGAATTCTTCAGTAAAAAAGAAGACTTTTGTAAAGAATTGGAAACTGCTGCAAGGGACACAGAAAAGATGGAAAATAATATTGAGTCATGAACAGGACCTGATGGAGTTTGAGACAACCAAAACCTTGACGGAGTAACCAAAAGCTTTTAGCCACAGCTCTCCAGTCTTTGGGCAAGACTCTGATCTGATTTGCAGGACTATTAACTATTTGCCTATTGTTTATTGTCCAGGCTTTTCTAATTGTCCCCCTCTATTAGGTCAGTGAAAGAACTTCCTGCTGTCTTGTGCAGCCTCTGCAAAAGCATCAAACTAATGAATGCCCTTCACAGAACCAGGATGGCAAGGTTTGATTTGCAGAGATGCCAAGGCAACACTGTCAAACAAAAATAGCTCAAAACAGGTTAACTTGAGCCTCTCTTGAAATTACTGGGTTTGGTTAAGTGTGGTGTTTATTTTACCAGTGGGCAATCACAACATTATTGTGAGAAAATACATTATTTTAAGCCTTTCAGAAGAAATCACAGGCAGCAGACACAGCCAGTAACAAGTCACTGAAAAGTTTTGTATAATTGGGTAGTCCAAGAGCCAGATCTATGTCCAGTTCTGGGCCCCTCAATTTAAGAAGGACATCGAGACTCCTGAACGTGTCCAGAGAAGGGCAACGAGGCTGGGGAGAGGCCTCAACCACAAGCCCTGTGAGAAGAGGCTGAGGGAGCTGGGATTGTTTAGCCTGGAGAAGAGGAGGCTCAGGGGAGACCTTACTGCTCTCTACAGATACCTGAAGGGAGGATGTAGACAGGAGGTGGTTGCTCTCTTCTCCCAGGCAACCACCAACAGAACAAGAGGACATAGTCTCAAACTGCACCAGGGGAGGTTTAGGTGGAGGTGAGGAGAAAGTTCTTCACAGAGAGTTGTTAGCTGTTGGAATGTGCTACACAGGGAGGTGGTGGAGTCACCATCCCTAGAGGTGCTCAGGAAGAGATTGGACGTGGCACTTCGTGCCATGGTTTAGCAGTAATGAGGTGTTGGGTGACAAGTTGGACTTGATGATCTTTGAGGTCTTTTCCAACCTTATTGATTCTATGATTCTATCATTCTAAGATCTCTGAAGTCCTGCTGCATGGAGTGCATGCTTGATAATTAGGGACTGTTCATCTTTTAGAATTTATTTATTTAGAATAAACCAGGTTGGAAGAGACCTTCAAGATCATCATGTCCAACCCAGCAACCAATCCAACCCACCTAAACAACTAACCCATGGCACCAAACACCCCATCAAGTCTCCTCCTGAACACCTCCAATGACAGCGACTCCACCACCTCCTCAGACAGCTCATTCCAATGGCCAATCACTCTCTCTGTATAGAACTTCTTCCTGACACCCAACCTAAACCTCCCCTGGCACAGCCTGAGACTGTGTCCTCTTGTTCTGGTACTGGCTGCCTGGGAGAAGAGACCAACCTCCACCTGTCTACAACCTCCCTTCAGGTAGTTGTAGAGAGCAATAAGGTCACCCCTGAGTCTCCTCTTCTCAGGCTAAGCAACCCCAGCTCCCTCAGTCTCTCCTCATAGGGCTTGTGTTCCAAACCCCTCACCACCTTTGTTGCCCTTCTCTGGCCTTGTTCCAGCAAGTCAACCTCCTTCCTAAACTGAGGGGCCCAGAACTGGACACAGGACTTGAGGTGTGGCCTAACCAGGGCAGTGTACAGGGGCAGAATGACCTCCCTGCTCCTGCTGGCCACACTGTTCCTGATACAGTCCAGGATGCCATTGGCCTTCTTGGCCACCTGGGCACACTGCAGGCTCATGTTCAGCCTACTATCAACCAGTATCACCCAGGTCCCTCTCTGCCTGGCTGTTCTCCAGCCACTCTGACCCCAGCCTGTAGCACTGCCTGGGGTTGTTGTGGCCAATGTGCAGAACCCGGCACTTGGATGTGTTCAATCTCATGCCCTTGGACTCTGCTCATCTGTCCAGCCTGTCAAGGTCTCTCTGCAAAGCCTCTCTACCCTCCAGCAGATCAGATCCTGCCCCCAGCTTGATGTCATCAGCAAATTTACTGATGATGGACTCAATGCCCTCATCCAGATCATCAATATTCAAGTGGTGGTTAAAAGATCTGAATTATTGCAAATCAACATGTAATTATCTTACAGAGGGGGAAAAATTGTATCTGACCACCATCTTTTCATACTTTTTATTGCAGCTCTAGACTCCAAGTCAGAAATCCCCAAAAAGTTCAAAACCCAAAAAACCATCACTTTAAAATGAAAAACCGTCTACTTCAGAACTTGAGGAGGAACATCACATTTGAGAGGCTTAATTAGCCTATAAAGTGTATCTTTTGTCTTTGTATGCCATTCTTTGTCTGTTGAAGTGTTATAGATTGACTGTGCTCCAAATATGTGTAGTCATATAGAATAGAATAGAATAGAATAGAATAGAATAGAATAGAATAGAATAGAATAGAATAGAAGACAATTAACCAGGTTGGAAAAGACCTTGGAGATCATCAAGTCCAACCCATCACCCAACACTATCTAATCAACTGAACCATGGCACCAAGTGCCTCATCCAGTCTCTTCCTGAACACCTCCGGGGATGATGACCCCACCACCTCCCTGGGCAGCACATTCCAATGGCCAATTTCTCTTTCTGGGAAGAACTTCTTCCTAACATCCAGCCTAAACCTCCCCAGGCACAGCTTGGACTGTGTCTTCTTGTTCTGGTGCTGGTTGCCTGGGAGAAGAGACCAACCCCCACCTGGCCACAACCTCCCTTCAGGGATTTGTAGAGAGCCATAAGGTCTCTCCTGAGCCTCCTCTTCTACAGGCTAAGCAACCCCTGCTCCCTCAGCCTCTCCTCAGGGCTTGTGTTCCAAACCCCTCACCAACTTTGTTGCCCTTCTCTGGACACCTTCCAGCAATTCAACATCTTTCCTAAACTGAGGGGCCCAGAACTGGACACAGGACTCAAGGTGTGGCCTTACCAGTGCAGTGTACAGGGGCAGAATGACCTCCCTGCTCCTGTTGGCCACACTGTTCCTGATGCAGGCCAGGATGCCATTGGCCCTCTTGGCTGCCTGGGCACACTGCAGGCTCATGTTCAGCCTACTATCAACCAGTACCCCCAGGTCCCTTTCTACCTGGCTGCTCTCCAGCCACCCTGATCCCAGCCTGTAGCACTGCATGGGGTTGTTGTGGCCAATGTGCAGAACCTGGTACTTGGATGTGTTCAATCTCATGCCCTTGGGCTCTGCCCATCTGTCCAGCCTGTCAAGGTCCCTCTGCAAAGCTCTCTACCCTCTAACCGATCAACTCCTGCCCCCAGCTGGGTGTCATCTGCAAGGTTAGGAGAAGGTTTGAGGGTTAGGAGAAGATAAATCTAGGCTATAGTGAGGACATTACCCTATGAGGTAGCTTTCTGTCAGCCTATGGAACCTATCCCTCCCTCCATCCATCCAGAGTAGTCTGCAGAAATACTGTGGTAAAGGTCCATGCCTTGTCTGCTGCACCAATCTTAGGCTATTAGAGGAACTAGAGGAAAAGATATAAGCAACAGCAAGGAAAAAGTGTCCTCTGCATTCTATGCTGTCACTGCAACCATCTCAGAGCACATTTCTGATATTGCTTCCAAATGTTGGAAAAGAGATGGTAATTACTTCATCAATTGCTTCAATAATTACTTCATTCAATCCAAAAGTTCAGTCTATATAGCAAAAGTGGAAATAATTAATTTTCCCCCCCCATTTCAGCTCTTCTGTGTCAAGTGACAGATTTACCCCCTTCAAATTTCTACTTAGCAGCCTTAGCCAGCCTAATTATTACCAGTGTCCTCTAGAGCCTTGAGTAATAATTCTTACTGGCAGCAGTAACACTGAAGTAAAAATTAATCAGCTTCAGGTTTTACTAAGTAAGTTCCTCGTGGTATTTTGGGTTAATGAACCTAAAAAAAAATGATATAAATTACTGGGAAATTTCTATTAAAGACCTAATTGGGTGAGGGGTTTGGAGCACAGCCCTGTGAGGAGCAGCTGAGGGAGCTAGGGGTGTTTAGCCTGGAGAGGAGGAGGCTCAGGGCAGACCTTATTGCCATCTACAGCTAGGGCCACGAGGATGAGCAGAGGGCTGGAGCACCTCTCCTATGAGGAAAGACTGAGAGAGTTGGGGCTGTTCAGTCTGAAGAAGAGAAGGCTCCGAGGTGACCTCATTGTGGCCTTCCAGTATCTGAAGGGGGCTACAGGAAGGCTGGGGAGGGACTGCTCAGGATATCAGGTAGTGATAGGACTAGGGGGAATGGAATGAAGCTGGAGGTGGGAAGATTCAGGCTGGATGTGAGGAGGAAGTTCTTCCCCATGAGAGTGGTGAAGCCCTGGAATGGGTTGTCCAGGGAGGTGGTTGAGGCCCCATCCCTGGAGGTGTTTAAGCCCAGGCTGGCTGAGGCTCTGGCCAGGCTGATGTAGTGTGGGGTGTCCCTGCCCATGGCAGGGGGGTTGGAACTAGATGATCCTTGTGGTCCATTCCAACCCTGACTGGTTCTATGATTCTATGATTCTAACTATCTGAAGGAAGGTTGTAGCCAGGTGGAGGACGGTCTTTTCTCCCGGGCAACCTGTGACAGAATAAGAGGACACAGTCTCAAGCTGCACCAGGAGAGGTTTAGGCTGGATGTTAGGAAGAAGTTCTTCCCAGAAAGAGAGATTGGCCATTGGAATGTGCTGCCCAGGGAGGTGGTGGAGTCACCATCCCTGGAGGTGTTTAGGAAGAGACTGGATGGGGTGCTTGGTGCCATGGTTCAGTTGATTAGATGGTGTTGGGTGATAGGTTGGATTCGATGATCTCCAAGGTCTCTTCCAACCTGGTTAATTCTGTATTCTGTAATGCATGAAGGTTCAGTGTAACACCTTGTGGTGGGTTGAAATTGCCCCCTAAATCAAAATTGCCAGACCAGCTGAGTGGAAAGCAAATGAAGCTGTCTTTGCAAGCACACTAAAATCAGGAAATATTAAGTGCAATGAATGTGTACAAAATACACAATATTTACATACATTTGCATTTTACAAACAACACAAGAACCTCCCTGGACAAAACCAGAAGGGTTACCAACAGCTTCCCCTTCTCTGCTGCCTTCCCCCTGTACACAGTAAAAGAGAGAGAAGAGCAGAGAGAAGATTGTTAGTACTTAGCCACAACAAAAATGCAGCCAAGGTCAGCAAAAGCCAAGCAAAAGCAACCAGGTAGTATCTGCTAGAAAGAAGAAGCCAAAAAGAGAGTTAGTCTACACAACTAACTTGATGTTGGTTTTCAGACCACTGGGATTATTTAGACCTTATGATGATTTTCCCTTTGACATCCAATGGTCATTTATTTACACTCTACCACTGTCTACTCAATCTGTGGGAAATCTTCCTAGGCATCAGACTAAAACTGCCATACACCTCATAGCAGGGAAAGCTTGCAAAAACCTCAGTCAGCCTGGGGGGCCTCTTTTCAGAACAAGAGGACACAGTCTCAGGCTGCGCCAGGGGAAGTTCAGGCTGGAGGTCAGGAGGAAGTTTTACACAGAGAGAGTGATTGCCCATTGGAATGGGCTGCCTGGGGAGGTGGTGGAGTCGCCGTCACTGGAGGTGTTCAGGAGGAGACTTGACAGGGTGCTTGGTTACATGGGTTAGTTGATTGGGTGGTGTTGGGTGATAGGTTGGACGTGATGATCTTGAAGGTCTCTTCCAACCTGGTTTATTCTATTCTATTCTATTCTAAAACTGCCATACACCTCATAGCAGGGAAAGCTTGCAAAACCCTCAGTCAGCCTGGGGGGCAAAGGGTGCCCAGCAACTGCTGCATGCCATGGGTCAGGATGCCCTTCACAGCACTGGGCACCCTAAGGAGGTTGCCTGTCTCTCTGAATGCTCTTTGTCTTTTGCCATGCTCTCTGCAGTTTGTGGTCCAGCTGAAGTGATGCCAGGGTTCCCAAGCTGTCTTGCTCCAGCTGCATGATCCAGGGATGCCAGGAGCAGCTGCATCCACCAATCCTGTCCATCTCTGCAGTGCCTCACCAGTCACCATCACTGGAGGTGTTTAGGAAGAGACTGGATGGGGTGCTTGGTGCCATGGTTTAGTTGATTAGATGATGCTGGGTGATAGGTTGGACTCGATGATCTTAAAGGTCTTTTCCAACCTGGTTAATTCTATTCTCTTCTTCTCTTCTATTCACTGTTGTGGGAGGGGTTGGTTCCCAAAATGGGGATAGCCCTGCATTAAATAGTATGCTGGCAAGGATAGCATGGCATTCCTTTTATATCAGCCACAGACAGCTTTCCTTCGGCCTTTCTTTACTTCTTTCTAGGTCTTCTATGGGTCATGAAAACCTCTCTGGTGGCTGTTTTTTGACCTTGCAGTCAAATTTAGTGTGTTTGGGAGATTAAAAAAAACAGCTTCAGAAGCTAGGAAGCACAGCTTTGCACTTATCATGCAGTGCCATCTAGAGTCGAAAAACTCTGCTGGCACACAGATGACACCGCAGTGTTGGTTGGTTATCTGCTAGCAGCCTTGGCAGGGCATTTCTGCACCAAACCGCAGGTTTCTCCACACTCAGAAGCTGTGAAGTGCAGGCTGAGGCATAAAGGTAGTGAACTAGTGGTAGTGGGGACAATATTCCTCCTTCCTCACTCCTAGCGTGGTCTGTCTCCATACCTAATCAGGATAAAGGACTACTGGGATTGCTGGAAAAACATCAACTTGATTTCATAGTATCATAGTATCAGTCAGGGTTGGAAGGGACCACAAGGATCATCTAGTTCCAACCCCCTGCCATGGCAGGGACACCCCACACTACATCAGCCTGGCCAGAGCCTCAGCCAGCCTGGGCTTAAACACCTCCAGGGACGGGGCCTCAACCACCTCCCTGGACAACCCATTCCAGGGCTTCACCACTCTCATGGGGAAGAATCTCCTCCTCACCTCCAGCCTGAACCTCCCCACCTCCAGCTTCATTCCATTCCCCCTAGTCCTATCAATACCTGAGATCCTGAGAAGTCTCTCCCCAGCCTACTTGTAGGCCCCCTTCAGATCCTGGAAGGCCACAATTAGGTCTCCTCTCAGCCTTCTCTTCTCCAGACTGACCAGCCCCAACTCCTTCTGTCTGACCTCATAGGAGAGGTGCTCCAGCCCTCTGCTCATCCTCATGGCCCTTCTCTGGACACCTTCCAGTACCTCCAGATCCCTCTTGTAATAGGGGCTCCAGAACTGGAGGCAGTACTCCAGGTGGGGTCTCACCAGGACCGAGTAGAGGGGGAGGATCACCTCCCTTGCCCTGCTGGCCACACTTCTCCTGATGCAGCCCAGGATCTGACTGGCTTTCTGGGCTGCAAGATTTACCTGCTTGCAATTGTTCCGTGTGTGAAGCTGTTTCTGACAGCCCTGCAAAATGGGAGGGAAGGGGGGCTCTCCAGTGTGTGTGGAAACCTGTGAATTGAAGACTGGTGTAGAAGAAGTAAATATTTCAGTGCTCAACCTTTGAGATTAAGTTTTGTAAAGGTAAATATTTCAGTACTTAAAATTTGAAATTAAGTTTTGTAAAGGTAAATGCTTCAGTGTTTAGAACATGGAATAGAACATAGAACATAGAATAAACCAGGTTGGAAGAGACCTTCAAGATCATCATGTCCAACCCAACAACCAATCCAAACCACCCAAACAACTAACCCATGGCACCAAGCACCCCATCAAGTCTCCTCCTGAAGACCTCCAGTGATGGTGACTCCACCACCTCCCCAGGCAGCCCATTCCAATGGCCAATCACTCTCTCTGTATAGAACTTCCTCCTAACACCCAACCTAAACCTCCCCTGGCGCAGCCTGAGACTGTGTCCTCTTGTTCTGGTGCTGGCTGCCTGGGAGAAGAGACCAACCTCTGCCTGTCTACAACCTCCCTTCAGGTAGTTGTAGAGAGTGATAAGGTCTCCCCTGAGTCTCCTCTTCTCCAGGCTAAGCAACCCCAGCTCCCTCTGCCTCTCCTCACAGGGCTGTGTTCCAAACCCCTCACCAACTTCGTTGCCCTTCTCTGGACTCGTTCCAGCAAGTCAACCTCCTTCCTAAACTGAGGGGCCCAGAACTGGACAGAGGACTCGAGGTGTGGCCTAACCAGTGCAGTGTCCAGGGGCAGAATGACCTCCCTGCTCCTGCTGGCCACACTCTTGCCTGATGCAGTCCAGGATGCCATTGGCCCTCTTGGCTGCCTGGGCACACTGCAGGCTCATGTTCAGCCTACCATCAACCAGCACCCCCAGGTCCCTCTCTGCCTGGCTGCTCTCCAGCCACTCTGACCCCAGCCTGTAGCACTGCCTGGGGTTGTTGTGGCCAATGTGCAGAACCCAGCACTTTGATGTGTTCAGTCCCATGTGTTAAATCTCAGTGCTTAAAGTTTGAGATTATGTTTTGTGAAGGTAAATAGTTCAGTGCTTAAAGTTTGAGCTTAAGTTTTGTAAAGGTAAATACTTCAGTGCTTACAGTTTGAGATTAAGTTTTGTGAAGCTAAATACTTCAGTGCTTACAGTTTGAGATTAAGTTTTGTGAAGGTAAACAGTGCTTAAAGTTTGAGATTAAGTTTTGTAAAGGCAAATGATTCAGAGTTTAAAATATGAGATTAACTTTCGTAAAGGTAATCACATCACTTTAAACTTTAGATTGGTTTTGTTTAGTTTGTGATGAAATTGCAAATGAAGATGCAAGTGGAACTCTAAAGTGCTCTGGAGCAGGCTGCCCAGGGTGTGTGGAATCTCCTCTGGAGACATTCCAACCCCACCTGGATGCATTCCTGTGCAGACTACCCTGGGTGATCCTGCTCTGGCAGGGGGTTGGACTCTCAAATTCCTTTCCAACCAACGTTCTGTGATCTCCTCTGTAAACTGCGGTAAACACTCTCTCATCTGTCCTGGATTGAAAATGCCTTCAAGCTGCCAGCAGGGTGGCCTCCAACAAAGTACAAAGCTGTGGATCAGCCATTAATCAGCGTGCAGAAGGAAGGGCTGGCTCCAGCCAGCTCAGCCCATGCCAGCTCAGCTGCTGCTGCCCTCTCAAGGGCCTCGCAGGTGTTTTGCCACTAGATGACACTGTCGAGATACATTTGTTTGTTCATCCTCCTGCTGCTGCTGCTGCTGCTGCAAAGGTATGGGGAAACCAGACCTGAACAACGGCGAGCTAGCAGCATTTTGGAAAGCCTTATTCTTAAAACATGAGGAGAGAATACAATCGAGGAAGAAGAAAATCCTAACGAGTGTGGTATAGTTTCCTGAAGCAGAACCAGGGGCAAAAAAACATCTTTTCAGGCTATTGCAAGTAAATGAGATCATTTGCATTTAGCTGTTTTAAATAGTTATGGTGCCATTTAGAGACAGAGTGAATGTCTTTCACCTAATCACAAGCCTATTCCGGGGCTGTGGAATCAGCATTAGGGAGTGAAGGTGGTGTGTGAGATTCCTATTTAATTTGTCCAGGAAAAGATAATAGTTCTTCCCATCTTGCCAGTTTCCTCTTATCTGGGAGTATATGCTGTCCTTGCTCAGCTATTCCCTCTCACATGGAAGGCAGATGAAAACCAACAGCCAGGAGAAAAAGAAAGGAAGCCACAAGATGAACCATTCTTCCCCCTTTGTTTCCTAATAAATAAGAGAATAAGAAGTCTCTCATTGCTCTGAAGGTATTATGAGGTCTCCACCAAGATATCTGATTGGGACTAGAGCAAATCTGCAATCCTGTGTCTGGATGAACTGAAATCAACCAGCTAAAAAAACAACAACCAAGATGAACCATTCTTCCCTTTGTTTCCTAATAAATAAGAGAATAAGAAGTCTCTCATTGCCCTGAAGGTATTGTGAGGTCTCCATCCAGATATCTGATTGGGACTAGAGCAAATTTGCAATCCTGTTTCTAGACCTTGAAAGCTGAAATCAACCAGCTAAAAAAACAACAGCCAGGAGAAAAAGAAAGGAAGCCACAAGATGAACCATTTTCCCCTTTTGTTTCCTAATAAATAAGAGAATAATAAGTCTCTCATTGCCCTGAAGGTATTGTGAGGTCTCCATCCAGATATCTGATTGGGACTAGAGCAAATCTGCAATCCTATTTCTAGACCTTGAAAGCTGAAATCAACCAGCTAAAAAAACAACAGCCAGGAGAAAAAGAAAGGAAGCCACAAGATGAACCATTTCCCCCTTTGTTTCCTAATAAATAAGAGAATAAGAAGTCTCTCATTGCCCTCAAGGTATTATGAGGTCTCCATCCAGATATTTGACTGGGACTGGACCTTGAAAGCTGGAATCAAATTTGCAAGATGAACCTTCTTCCCCTTTTGTTTCTAATAAATAAGAGAATAGACCTCCATCCAGATATTTGACTGGGCTGGAATCAGCCCTTGGTCACACGTCGCTCTCCTTCTGACGCAGAATGTGTCCATACGCTCCTTGCATTTGTTTGGTCTGGTGGTTATCTAAACAGCTATCCTTGAGCTAAATATTGCTTAGCTCCTGCCAAGATACCTGCAGGCCACCGGACTGTCTCCTGGCTCAGGCAGCTTACAAGAACAAGGAAACTGACCTGAAATGGAGCACATTGCCCTGTGAGGAGAGGCTCACAGCCCTGGGGCTTTTTAGGATGGGGAAGACAAGACTGAGAGGGGATTTAATAAATGTGTATAAATATCTGAGGGCTGAAGGTTAAGAGGGGCCAGACTCTGCTCTCTTGCACCCTGATGAGGGCTCATGGGTATAAACTACAGCAAAAGAGGTTTCACCTCAACATGAGGAGGAACTTCTTCACTGTGAGGGTCCCAGAGCGCTGGAACAGGCTGCCCAGAGAGGTTGGGGAGCCTCCTTCTTTCCTGCAGACGTTCAAGACCCATCTGCATCATAGAATCATAGAATCATAGAATCAATAAGGTTGGAAAAGTCCTCAGAGATCATAAAATCCAACCTGTCACCCAACTAAACCATGGCTTCAAGTGCCATATCCAATCCCTCCCTGAACACCTCCAAGGATGGTGACTCCACCACCTCCCTGGGCAGCACATTCCAATGGCCAATTACTGTTTGTGTGAAGAACTTTCTCCTCACCTCCAGCCCAAACTTCCCCTGGCACAGCTTGAGACTGTGTCCTCTTGTTCTGGTGCTGGTTGCCTGGGAGAAGAGACCAACCCCCACCTGGCCACAACCTCCCTTCAGGGAGTTGTAGAGAGCAAAAAGGTCACCCCTGAGCCTCCTCTTCTCCAGGCTAAACAACCCCAGCTCCCACAGCCTCGCCTCATAGGGTTTGTGCTTGAGACCTCTCCCAGCTCAGATGGTAAACCCCACTGTCCTCCCAGTGAAATGCTGATAATAGCTCTGTGAAGCAAAAAAAATAAGACTCCATATGATGTCTATTCAAATGCACACTGGATGTGTTCCTGTGCTGGATTCTCTGGTCCTGCTCTAGCAGGGGAGTAGGACTTGATGATCTTTGTAGGTCCCTTCAAATCCCTAGCATTCTGTGATCCCACACCTCAAGTATTGTGTCCAGTTCTGGGCCCCTCAGTTTAGGAGGGAGGTTGACTTACTGGAACGAGTCCAGAGAAGGGCAATGAAGTTGGTGAGGGGTTTGGAACACAGCCCTGTGAGGAGAGGCTGAGGGAGCTGGAGTTGCTTAGCCTGGAGAAGAGGAGACTCAGGGGTGACCTTATTGCTCTCTACAACTACCTGAAGGGAGGTTGTAGACAGGCAGAGGTTGGTCTCTTCTGCCAGGCAGCCAGCACCAGAACAAGAGGACACAGTCTCAGGCTGCACCAGGAGAGGTTTAGGTTGGATGTTAGGAAGAAGTTCTATACAGAGAGAGTGATTGGCCATTGGAATGGGCTGCCTGGGGAGGTGGTGGAGTCACCATCACTGGAGGTCTTCAGGAGGAGACTTGATGACTTGATGGGGTGCTTGGTGCCATGGGTTAGTTGTTTAGGTGGGTTGGATTGGTTGTTGGGTTGGACATGATGATCGTGAAGGTCTCTTCCAACCTGGTCTATTCTATTCTATTCCATTCCATTCCATTCCATTCCATTCCATTCCATTCCATTCCATTCCATTCCATTCCATTCCATTCTATTCTAACTGTGAAACCCCCAGGGGCCTGCTATTCTTGCTGGCTTAAACAGTGGGATCTCTTGTTTCAAGACCCTGCTCATTCCAGGGGTGCCCCTACTGCTCTGGCCCACATCCCCGCTGTGCCCTGACATTTGCTTTATCTCCAGGAGGGGGTTGGGGTGAGCTGGAAGAGCTATTCTGGCACTTTTCAAACCCCACTAACTGTCATTTCTCTCTATTTGTTTGCCAGGTACTCTTCTGCGCTCCCTCAGCTCTATTTTTATAGACAATAGTAGGAAGAAAGAAATAAAGATCATTCTTCATGCCAAAGCTCATTAAGCAAATTAGGTTCAGCTCACAAGAAAAAAGGGGGGGGGGGGGGAAGGGAGAAAAAGGAAAGAGAAAAAAAAAGACCTCAGGAGCCTGTTTTTCCCCATACTGCAGCAGCATCCTTAATGAGCTGACCTGTGAGAGATTATTTTTTGTCTACCTTTTAGTTGCCTTAGTAAAGGGTTCAGAGCAATCTCTCACCTCAGCATTGTCTTATGGCTTGGCTTGGCTATATGGCAGCACAATGAAACCTTTATTATGTTCTCTGGAGCCCCTGTTACAGGAGGGATCTGGAGGTGCTGGAAGATGTCCAGAGAAGGGCCACAAGGATGAGCAGAGGGCTGGAGCTGCTCTGCTATGAGGACAGACTGAGGGAGTTGGGGCTGTTCAGACGGGAGAAGAGAAGGCTCTGAGGAGACCTAATTGTGGCCTTCCAGTATCTGCAGGGGGCTCCAAGAAAGCTGGGGAGGGACTTCTGAGGGTGTCAGGGAGTGATAGGGCTGGGGGGAATGGAACAAAACTAGAAATGGATAGATTCAGATTGGATGTTAGGAAGAAGTTCTTCCCCATGAGGGTGGTGAGACACTGGCACAGGTTGCCCAGGGAAGTGGTGGAAGCCTCATCCTTGGAGGGTTTTGAGGCCAGGCTGGATGTGGCTGTGAGCAACCTGCTGCAGTGTGAGGTGTCCCTGCCCATGGCAGGGAGGTTGGAACTGGATGATCCGTGAGGTCTCTTCCAACCCTAACAATTCTATGATTCTCACCAGTGAAGGCACATTTTCCACTAAGTGGCATTAGTCTATCCTTCCACTAAAGCAAGTAAAAACAAGGCTGGGGCAAAAGATGCTCAGAGGTGGTATTCTGAGATTAGAGACCCCTCAAGGAATTTTCATGTGACTGGTGTTGCACAGCTGTGAAAGGGATGAGACACAACACCCAATTTTTTGTAATGAACAGGCCCAAATAGATGAGATTTAATGATATTATGTAGTCAATGTGATGATTCACTGGTTACTCTGTAGGACATTGCTGTTACAAGCTCTCCTCAGGGTCCTTTTCTTTCTGCAGTCTCCTTTTATATGACTTAAAGCTTTGTGCTCAGCCTTTTTCAGCCTGAGCAGATTACAGTCAGCTTTTTCTCAACTCCTTCAAACAAAGAGCTCTGTACAACCAGTACAGGCAATATCCTTGCACACCCACGTTTTCCCTGTCCTCTCCCATAGCCAAACACCAAAGCAGGCAGAGCTTTATGCAAAGGACAGGCTGGAGGGGAAGAAAATAACAAGAAACTTCTTATAAAGGCAGGGTCTGAAAAGGAGGTAGGCTGAACATGAGCCTGCAGTGTGCCCAGGCAGCCAAGAGGGCCAATGGCATCCTGGACTGCATCAGGAACAGTGTGGCCAGCAGGAGCAGGGAGGTCATTCTGCCCCTGTACACTGCACTGGTTAGGCCACACCTCGAGTCCTGTGTCCAGTTCTGGGCCCCTCAGTTTAGGAAGGAGGTTGACTTACTGGAGCGTGTCCAGAGAAGGGCAACAAAGCTGGTGAGGTGTTTGGAACACAAGCCCTATGAGGAGAGACTGAGGGAGCTGGGGTTGCTTAGCCTGGAGAGGAGGAGACTCAGGGGTGACCTTATTGCTCTCTACAACTACCTTAAGGGAGGTTGTAGACAGGCAGAGGTTGGTCTCTTCTCCCAGGCAACCAGCACCAGAACAAGAGGACACAGTCTCAGGCTGTGCCAGGGGAGGTTCAGGTTGGATGTTAGGAAGAAGTTCTATAGAGAGAGAGTGATTGCCCATTGGAATGGGCTGCCTGGGAGGTGGTGGAGTCACCATCATTGGAGGTGTTCAGGAGGAGACTTGATGGGGTGCTTGGTGCCATGGGTTAGTTGATTAGGTGGTGTTGGATGATAGGTTGGACATGATGATCTTGAAGGTCTCTTCCAACCTTGTTTATTCTAGTCTAGTCTAGTCTTTCTATTCTATGCTATTCTATGCTATACTATGCTATGCTATGCTATGCTATTCATTCTATTCTATTCTATTCTATTCTATTATTCTATTCTATTCTATTCTATTCTATTCTATTCTATTCTACTCTACTCTACTCTACTCTACTCTACTCTACTCTACTCTACTCTATCCTGTTCTATTCTATCCTATCCTATTCTATTCTATTCTATTCTATTCTATTCTATTCTAAGCTTCATTTGTCTCTTAGGGAGTATCTCCCTTTAACAGCTATAAATCTCTGATCTGGGACTCAGCTGCTCCTCACATAAAACCGGCACATGTCACTGAACCTACAGATATTTTAAACTCATAAGCACTCACAAAAAGTCATGGCCAGATGGTATAACACTTAAACATAGTTCCCCTCTCTCACTCTCTCTCTCTCTCTGGGACTTGATTATCTCCTATCCTGCTCCTTATATTGCTTGTCCTGCTTGTACCTTCTAATTTATCCCTCTGTAAAGCGTTGCCATTCTGCTAAGCTGACACCACGCACACACCTGGAAGTGGCTGCATGGGATATAAAGTAGGAGAAGATTAGGTCTATGGTTCCAATTTGGCCCTGCAGAAGGTGGGGAAAAAAAAAATAGAGAAAACAATCTAGAGGGAAAAGGAGAATAGGAATTACCAGCTGCCTGAGACAGCAGAAGACAAACAAAACTATTATTCTCCCATCAGTCAAGGAAGCAGGGAAACAACAAAAAACCCTGCAGTGAGCTCAGACACTTCATCTATAATTGCTTTTCTCAGATCCCAAAATGTAGGTGTGTAATGAAAAAATAATAATAACACCCCAAAAAAAAAAAGAGAAGAGAAGTCCATTGAAATGTTTTCAGGGTTGGTTTTTTCTCTCCCTGGGAAGCTTCTGAACCAATGTCATCCTGTGACTGTTCAGCAGAGCGCAGAGTGATTCATTCGACAGCAGGCGAACGTGGTGTGGTGCTTTCAGGCTGATGCCTAGGAAAATTCTCCCCAGGCAGAGGAGGGAAGGGGTAGAATGTGAATAAATTACCCCTGGATGTCAAAGGGGAAATAGTGACAAGGTCTAAACAATCCCAGGGGTCTGATGACTAACATGAGGTTAGTTGTGCAAACTTCAAATCATCCTTCACAAAAAGGATTGGACGTGGCACTTGGAGCCACGGTTTAGTTGTCAGGAGGTGTTAGGTAATAGGTTGGACCTGACAGAGTAGAGTAGAGTAGAGTAGAATAGAGTAGAGTAGAATAGAATAGAATAGAATAGAATAGAATAGAACAGAACAGAACACAACACAACACAACACAACACAACACAACACAACACAACACAATACAATACACCAGATTGGAAGAGACCTTTCAAGATCATCGTGTCAAACCTATCATCCAACACCACCTAATCAACTAAACCATGCAACCAAGCACCCCATCAAGTCTCCTCCTAAACACCTCCAGTGATGGTGACTCCACCACCTCCTCAGGCAGCCCATTCCAGTGGGCAATCACTCTCTCTGTGTGAAACTTCCTCCTAACCTCCAGCCTAAACCTCCCCTGGCACAGCCTGAGACTGTGTCCTCTTGTTCTGGTGCTGGTTGCCTGGGAGAAGAGACCAACCTCTGCCTGTCTACAACCCCCCTTAAGGTAATTGTAGAGAGCAATAAGGTCACCTCTGAGCCTCCTCTTCTCCAGGCTAAGCAACCCCAGCTCCCTCAGTCTCTCCTCATAGGGCTTGTCTTCCAAGCCCATCTGAAGTCTTTTCCAACCTGGTCGATTCTATGATTCTTTCCTTCTTTCAACATCCTCACTCTAGCAGACACCAGCTGGTTGCTTTTGCATGGCTGTTGCTGACCTTGGCTGCATTCTTGTTGTGGCTATGAACTAACAAGCTGCTCTCTGCTCTTCTCTCTCATTGGGGCTGTTCAGTCTGGAGAAGAGAAGGCTCTGAGGTGACCTCATTGTGGCCTTCCAGTATCTGAAGGGGGCTACAAGAAAGCTGGGAGGGACTTGTCAGGATCTCAGGTAGTGATAGGACTAGGGGGAATGGAATGAAGCTGGAGGTGGGGAGATTCAGGCTGGAGGTGAGGAGGAAGTTCTTCCCCATGAGAGTGGTGAAGCCCTGGAATGGGTTGTCCAGGGAGGTGCTTGGGGCCCATCCCTGGAGGTGTTTAAGCCCAGGCTGGCTGAGGCTCTGGCCAGGCTGATGTAGTGTGGGGTGTCCCTGGCCATGGCAGGGGGGTTGGAACTAGATGATCCTTGTGGTCCCTTCCAACCCTGACTGATTCTATGATACTATGATATTGTACAGGGGGGAAGGGAGCAGAGAAGTGGAAGCTGTTGGCACCCCCCTGGCTTTGTCCAGGTGGGGTTCTTGTGTTGTTTATAAATCGTAAATATTGTATATATTCTACATATTCACAGAATCACAGAATCACCAAGCTTGGAAGAGACCTCAAAGATCATCAAGTCCAACCTGTATTCATTGCACTTTGCAGTTTAGGTTCTAGTTTTGCTTGTAAATACAGCTTCATTTTCTTCCCTCTGAGCTAGTCTGGCAATTTTAGTACGGGGGAGGGCAATTTCAACCCACCACATGTGGCACCTGTCAGTATTTACTGATGGACAGCAAGCACAGCAATGCCTACAACAATATAACTGCAAGACTAAGCACCTGCCTCATGCACCTGAAAGACTGGTAGGGAGGTAATTTCTTCTTTCACCCCAAGACAGAACACCTCCCAGTGAACCTCTTATGCTGCAAGACAAGTACTGCAAAGATTAATGCTCCTGAACACAGCAGCCAGGCTGTCAACAGCTGCCTGTGCTGCCTGTGTGAGGAGAGAGGAAAATGTTCCTTTGCTGTCCTCTGCCTCCTGGGGGACGTGACAGCCTCCCCATACAGCTACAGCTGCTGGAAAACGTTCAGGTCTGTGGCTCTGCAATGTGTCCAATTGGCCTTTTTTACCACTGTGTGTACTAAGATCAGGCAGCAGTAGGTATTTATGGAGTTTGTGCATCACAGTATCACAGTGCCACAGTACATTAAAGGTTTGAAGGGACCTCCAGAGATCATCACGCCCCCTGCCACTCAGGGTAGTCTGCACAGGAATGCATCCAGGTGGATTTGGAATATCTCCAGAGGAGATTCCACACACCCCTGGGCAGCCTGTTCCAGGGCTCTGTCACACTCACTGCAAAGAAGTTTCTCCTCATGTTGAGCTGAAACCTTCTATGTTCAAGTTTGTAGCCATTGCTCCTTGTCTTATTACTGTGCACCACTGAAAAGAGCTTGGCCCCCTCCACTTGACACCCACCCCTCAGATATTGATAGACACTGATCAGATCCCCTCTCAGTCTTCTCTTCTCCAGACTAAACAGCCCCAGGGCTCTCAGTCTCTCTTCACAGGGCAGATGCTCAAGTCCCCTAAGCATCCTTGTGGCTCTCCTTTGGATTCTCTCCAGCAGGTCTCTGTCTCTCTTGACCTGGGGAGTCCAAAACTGCCCACAGTATTCCAGGGCAGATTAGAGGGGCAGAAGAACCTCCCTAGCCCTGCTGGCCACATTTTTCTTGCTGCACCCCAGGATCCCATTGACTCTCTTGGCCCTTACTGCAAAGAAGTTTCTCCTCATGTTGAGGTGAAATCTGTGTTCAAGCATAGTGCAGGCATACATACACACATCTTACAATCCTATGTACCCCTGCTAGTCAGGCTTTCTACATGCAGCTAAACAACAGGGCTAGCTCAAAGTACTGCAGCCATTCACAAGCTTCAGAATGCTTCTTTTGTTTCCTGTTGCATCTATCTCCCATGCCCAACTCTGTATTATACATACAAAGATAAACACATAAATCTCAATGCTCCACATGAAAGGTTTAGATAAAAATGAAAGAAAGGAGAAGAAAATTTTGCACAAGAGCTTCCAGCTCGCTCCAAATGCAGGTTTTGAAGCTATCCTGTGAGAAGTGCTGATAATAATGAGAAATGATTCAGCTTGCTTCATAAATCTGTTGATTACAGTTTAATACTTAAGGCATCTGTTACCCTGCCCAGGGGCTGCTCTTTATGGTGTGTTAAAGAAAAGCATTGGGCATCTCCAGGATGGTTGTGGTAGTTTATGTTGGGGGTGGAATTTCAACCCATCACAATGATCTACATTTTCAACAGCTGAGGAGCTACTTTGTCCACAAGGGGAGAGAGTATCAGCCAGGAACGTTGTAAACACATTCGGGAAGCCAAAGCACCAAAGAGGAATATCAGTGCCCTAATGATGTGACCTAATGCAATGTGGTGGATAGCTTTAATCAGGCTCCCAGAAAAGTCCAGAAATAGAAGGTAGAAACTAGTAAAGGACAGGAATGGAACCATGACAACCTCATGAGGTTCAACAAGACCGAATGCAAGGTCCTGCAGCTGGGTCAGGGCAATCCTAAGCACTGATATAGGCTGGGCAGGGACTGGCTTGACAGCAGCCCTGAAGAAAAGGACCTGGGGGTGCTGGTGGATGAGAAGCTCAACAGGAGCCAGCAGTGAATAAACCTTTATTAGAATAAACCAAACCAGGTTGGAAGAGACCTTCAAGATCATCGTGTCCAACCCATCAACCAATCCAACCCACCCAAACAGGTAACCCATGGCACCAAGCACCCCATCAAGTCTCCTTCTGAACACCTTCAATGACGGCGACTCCACCACCTCCCCAGGCAGCCCATTCCAATGGGCAATCACTCTTTCTGTATAGAACTTCTTCCTAACATCCAACCTGAACCTCCCCTGGCGCAGCCTGAGACTGTGTCCTCTTGTTCTGGTACTGGGTGCCTGGGAGAAGAGACCATCATCCGCCTGTCTACAACCTCCCTTCAGGGAGTTGTAGAGAGTGAGCACTTGCAGCGAGCACTTGCAGCCCAGAAAGCTAACCAGAGCCTGGGCTGCAGCAAGAGAAGCACAGCCAGCAGGGTGAGGGAGGTGATTCTCCCCCTCTACTCCACTCTGGTGAGACCACACCTGGAGCACTGTATCCAGTTCTGGAGCCTCTGTTACAGGGAGGATCTGGACATGCTGCAAGGTGTCCAGAAAAGGGCCACAAGGATGAGCAGAGGGCTGGAGCTCTTCTCCTATGAGGACAGACTGAGGGAGTTGGGGTTGTTGAGTCTGGAGAAGGGAAGGCTCCGAGGTGACCTAATTGTGGCCTTCCAGTATCTGAAGGGGGCTACAAGAAAGCTGGGGAGGGAATTTTTAAATTGCAGGCAGTGATAGGACTGGGGGGAATGGAACAAAACTAGAAATGCTCAACATGAGGAGAAACTTCTTTGCAGTGAGGGTGACAGAGCCCTGGAACAGGCTGCCCAGAGAGGTTGTGGAGTCTCCTTCTCTGGAAGCTTTCAAACCCACCTGGATGAATTCCTGTGCAGACTACCCTGGGGGAGTAGAAAACTAATAGAAATGGGTAGATTCAGACTGAATATTAGGAAGAAGTTCTTCCCCATGAGGGTGGTGAGACACTGGCACAGGTTGCCCAGGGAGGTGGTGGAAGCCTCATCCCTGGAGGTTTATAAGGCCAGGCTGGATGGGGCTGTGAGCAACCTGCTGTAGTGTGAGGTGTCCCTGCCCATGGCAGGGGGCTTGGAACTGGGTGATCCTTGAGGTCCCTTCCAACCCTGACAACTCTATGATTCCATAAAAGAGCTTAGCAGTAACTCTCAGCTGGAATGGAAAGCAGTGTTAGCACTAACTCAACTGGAATGGAAAGCAGTGTCTTCCAGAGGAACCAAGCAGGATAGCTTTTCTAAAAAGCCATCCCCATACTCCCAAAGGAAATTTTCTCCTGGGGTGAGAAATAAGCACTGCATTATCCCTTAGAATCTGGAGTGCTTTTACTCTTCCCCTGAATAATAAGGAAGCAGAAATATTTTAGCTTATGCAAATGCCAATAGAGGGCTGATCTCCTCACTGCCTCTGCTGCCCAGCTTGGAGTGCAGGAGCTCAGCTAGGCACGGAAATGTAACATATGGAGCTGTTTGTAGACCCAGCACTGAAATTTGGTCAAGCAGCTTCTGTAATTTCAAATCCATTCCAGCCCAGCAGAGTTATTCCCTTTCTATAATTAAGCCTCATCGTAACTGTAATTGGAGCCAGAGCTGGAGTGGGAGAAGTGCTATTAAAAAAAAGCAACCACACAACACCCAAAACCCATGAAAGAACATGATACAACCTGCCTCAACACAAGTGAAAACTCCCCAAAGATATTAAATCCTCCAAAGGAAACAGGGAGCAAGTCATTGAGGCTGTCAAAATAACCATTTCCCTTATTTTCCCGTGATTGTGTTTATACAAAGACTGTCTTTGCAAGCAGAAGAGCACACTCTGTAACTCCAGCTTGGCATTGCACCTGAAATGATTTCCACCCCCCCCCCTCCCCCCACTTGCAACAAAAGCAGGTTTTTACTTACTGCACATAATGCATCTCTGGGGTTCTCAGCCTGCCAGGCATTTTATGGCTTCTTGATAGCACAAGGCAAAAAAAAAAATGACTCCACTCCTCTCAAAGTCGTGGGTGTCAGCATATTAACACAATCAAAGCAATCTAGTATGAAAAAGCAATGCAAATAGCTGCAGCAGGTTGGTAAGGAGCAAACAGTATAGGAACCGTGGAGCCAGCAAAAGTGATGAATGGTGAATACGATGGAAGAGTCCTGGTTGATTTAAATCTTGCAGCCTAGAGGAGAGAAGACTCTGGGGGAACCTTACAGCTGCCTTCCAATACCTGAAGGGATCATAGGATCATAAAATCATAGAATCAATAAGGTTGGAAAAGACCCCAAAGATCATCAAGTTCAACCTGTCACCCAACACCTCATGACAACTAAACCATGGTTCCAAGTACCACATCCAATCCCCTCTTGAATACCTCCAGGGATGGTGATTCCACCACCTCCCTGGACAGCACATTCTGATGGCTAACAACTCTTTCTGTGAAGAACTTTCTCCTCACCTCAAGCATAAACCTTCCCTGGTACAGCTTGAGACTGTGTTCTCTTGTTCTGGTGTGGTTGCCTGGGAGAAGAGACCAGCGCCCACCTGGCTACAACCTCCCTTCAGGTAGCTCTAGATGGCAATAAGGTCTCTCCTGAGCCTCCTCTTCTCCAGGCTAAACAACCCCAGCTCCCTCAGCCTCTCCTCACAGGGCTCTGAGCCAGACCCCTCCCCAGCTCTGTTGCCCTTCTCTGAATGTCCTTCTTAAACTGAGGGGCCCAGAACTGGACACAGGACTCAAGGTATGGCCTAACCAATGCAGAGTACAGGGCAGAATGACCTCCCTGCTCCTGCTGGCCATGCTATTTCTGATCCAGGCCAGGATGCCATTGGCCTTCTTGGCCACCTGGGCACACTGCAGGCTCATGTTCAGCCTACCATCAACCAGCACCCCCAGGTCCCTTTCTGCCTGGCTGCTCTCCAGCCACTCTGACCCCAGCCTGTAGCACTGCCTGGGGTTGCTGTGGCCAATGTGCAGAACCTGGCACTTGGATGTGTTTAATCTCCTGCCCTTGGACTCTGCCCATCTGTGCAGCCTGTCGAGGTCCCTCTGCAGAGCCCTTCTACCCTCTAACAGATCAACTCCTGCCCCCAGCTTGGTAATTTACCTTGTAGAGGCACCAGCAGTGAGTGTTGGTGATGAGAATATCTCTGTAGCCAAAAAAAACCCAGAAGCCATTATAAGTGCCCTGACTTGAGAATTTAATTACTTAAAAAAGAATAAATTAAATGCCTGGAACCACAAGAAGATTCACATTTGCTCAAGTTGGGAGGGAGGAGGGTTCTAAGTGAAGGGATTCATCTTCACACACACTCAGAATCTGAATTCACATGCTGATGGTTTATTCATTATCCTATTATCAATTAACCCAAAGGAAATAAAAATCCTTAACTGAAGAATAAATGATGAGAAGAATTAACATGCTTTTCAGAATGCTGAAAAAGGGTGGAGACAACAAAATGAGATCTGGACAGGCTGAGAGCTGGGTGCAGGCAAATCTCATGAAGTTCAATAAAGACAAGTGCAGGGTCCTGCATCTGGGGAGGAATAACAGCAGGCACCAGGACAGGTTAGGGGCTGCCCTGCTGGAATGCAGCTCCATGGAGAAAGACCTTGGAGTGCTGCTGGACAGGAAGTTCTGCATGGGAGAGCAATGTGCCTTTGTGGACAAGAGAGCCAGTGGGATCCAGGGGTGCAGCAAGAAAAGTGTGGCCAGCAGGGCTACTGAGCTTCTTCTTGCCCTCTACTCTGCCCTGCTAAGACCACACTTACAATCCTGTGTGCAGTTTTGGGCTCCCCAGGTCAAGAGAGACAGAGACCTGCTGGAGAGAATCCAACAGAGAGCCTCAAGGATGATTAGGGGACTTGAGCTTCTCCCCTGTGAAGAGAGACAGAGAGCCCTGGGGCTGTTTAGTGTAGAGAAGACTGAGAGTGGATCTGATCAATGCCTATCAATATCTGAGGGGTGGGTGTCAAGTGGAGGGGGCCAAGCTCTTTTCAGTGGTGCACAGTAATAAGACAAGGAGCAATGGATACAAACTTGAACATAGAAGGTTTCAGCTCAACATGAGGAGGAACTTCTTTGCAGTGAGGGTGAGAGAGCCCTGGAGCAGGCTGCCCAGAGAGGTTGTGGAGTCTCCTTCTCTGGAAGCTTTCAAACCCACCTGGATGAATTCCTGTGCAGACTCCCTGGGGAGTAGAAAAATAATAGAAATGGGTAGATTCAGATTGGATGTTAGGAAGAAGTTCTTCCCCATGAGGGTGGTGAGAGACTGGCACAGGTTGCCCAGGGAGGTGGTGGAAGCCTCATCCATCCCTGGAGGTTTGCACAGCCAGGCTGGATGTGGCTGTGAGCAACCTGCTGTAGTGTGAGGTGTCCCTGCCCATGGCAGGGGGGTTGGACCTGATGATCTCTGGAGGTCCCTTCCAACCTGCAAGGTACTGTGATACTGTGCTGTGAAAAGGATTGTTGTAGTTTTCATGTTCATGTCTCCACCAGTGTAAGTAGCAATTCTAAAACCCAGCTGGGAATGGCTTTGTCCTATCAGAATTGGAAAGCTATTTAATTCTGAGCCTGCAACCTATGCAATTGTGCCATCAGCTGCAAACACTTCTGAAGAGCTTCTGCTCCCATTGTACCCATCTGCAGAGTGTCACATTACCCATGGCTTCCACAACTTCATTGCATTTTCTGTCTCATGCACACAGAAGCAGAGAATCTTAGTTAAAATGCTGGTCCTGGCCTTCCTTGAGAGTTTTTCAACACATGTTTTCCTTTGCCCACACAGGCTCATTTTCTGCACTGGCCAACACTTGCTAAAAATAATCACACAACCATCCAGGGTAAATATTTAAGGAAGCAGCATACAGCCAGGGTTTGTTTGCTTTCCTCCCCCCACCTCCCCCAACGATTTAGGAGATCCCAAATGATGTATTTGAACGTGTCCAGAGAAGGGCAATGAGGCTGGGGAGAGGTCTGGAGCACAGCCCTGTGAGGAGAGGCTGAGGGAGCTGGGGCTGCTTAGCCTGGAGAAGAGGAGGCTCAGGGGAGACCTTCTTGCTCTCTACAACTACCTGAAAGGAGGTTGTAGCCTGGTGGGGGTTGGTCTCTTCTCCCAGGCAACCAGCACCAGAACAAGGGGACACAGTCTCAAGCTGTGCCAGGGGAGGTTTAGGCTGGATGTTAGGAAGAAGTTCTTCCCAGAAAGAGAGATTGGCCATTGGAATGTGCTGCCCAGGGAGGTGGTGGAGTCACCATCCCTGGAGGTGTTCAAAAAAAGATTGGATGTGGCACTTGGAGCCATGGTTTAGTTGTCAAGAGCTGTTAGGCATTAGGTAATAGGTTAAACTTGGTGATCTCTGAGGTATTTTCCAGCCTGGTTGATTCTGTGAGACCAGTCAAGGCCAAGTTGGATGGGGCTTTGAGCAATACCGTCTGGTGGAAGGTGTCCCAGCCCAGGGCAGGAGGGTTGAAACTAGATGATCATTAGGGTCCTTTCCAACCCAAACCTGTTCAATGATTCTAAGACCTGTGTCAATGAAAGTGATGGATGTGTTCTGGAAATATCAGAGTTTGTACCTTAAAAGCATACATCTTGCATGCAAGCTCAAAAAAATGTGTCATTACAGAACAAGAGGACACAGTCTCAAGCTGCACCAGGGGAAGTTTAGGCTGGAGGTGAAGAGAAAGTTTTTCCCAGAAAGAGTAATTGGTCATGGGAATGTGCTGCCCAGGGAGGTGGTGGAGTCACCATCCCTGGAGGTGTTCAGGAAGAGCCTGGATGGGGTGCTTGGTGCCATGGTTTAGTTGATTAGATGGTGTTGGGTGATAGGTTGGACTTGATGATCTCAAAGGTCTCTTCCAACCTGGTCTGGTCTGGTCTATTCTATTCTATTCTATTCTATTCTATTCTATTCTATTCTATTCTATTCCATTCCATTCCATTCCATTCCATTCCATTCCATTCCATTCCATTCCATTCCATTCCATTCCATTCCATTCCCAATACAGCTTCATTTGCTTTCTAACTGAGCTGGTGTGGAAATTTTATGTTGGGGGGTGATTTCAACCCACCACGCTGGGGAAGTTGGGCTGCTTAGTATCAGTCCCTTCTGGAGTCAAAACTTAGAAGGGCTTTTTACTGCAGATTTCACTTTAAGACTGGAAATACCTGACTTATGGCAGAGCAGCTTAACTGAGAAACTTGTAGCTCCAACCACAGCTGCAAGCATCTGGCAGCGTGTGCATCACATAGTTAGCTTTCCTTTGGGTGGCTCTGCTGGGTTTGAGGTACACCAACAAATCCTTTCCTGAGGGAAGAGCAGAATAGAGGTTTTTGAAACAGTTCTAACCAGGCCTAGAGCTCCTAGCAGCATTAAATAAAATCTTGTCCAAAGCCAGCCTTTGTTTTTTTCCCTCTCTCTCTCTTGTAGTTTTCCAGCTATTGAATTTGCCTTTGTTGTTCTGTGACTTGGCAATGTGAGGCTGGCAAAGTGAAGGCATATTTCAAACTGATACTAGATGCTGGACAAAATGCCAGCTGACTGGAGCTGTCATGGCATATATAAAGGATGCCTCTACTTTATGTAAAAGCAAGAGATTATTATTGCTGCAATACTCTTTGAGTTCCAGCTGAAGACACTGTGAGGAACAAATGAAGGCATTTTGCCCCTTCTTTCTTTCCTCTTGTCTCTCCTGGTGCTGTTTGCAGCCTTGCAGCAGCTCTGCAAAGGTAGAGGAATTTAAAGTTTGTCTAAGCATACCAAAAAGAAGAAGTTGACTGTGAGGAATAAATAAAATAATGAAGGGGGGGGGGGAATGGAAATTTAACACATCTAAGATTAAATCAGAGATTGAACACATCCAGGTGCTGGGTTCTACATATTGGCCATGACAACCCCATGCAGTGCTACAGGATGGTGTCAGAGTGGCTGGAGAGCAGCCAGGCAGAAAGGGACGAGGGGGTACTGGTTGATAGTAGGCTGAACATGAGCCAGCAGTGTGCCGAGGGAGCCAAGAAGGCCAATGGCATCCTGGCCTGCATCAGGCATAGTGTGGCCAGCAGGAGCAGGGAGGTCATTCTGCCCCTCTACACTGCTCTGGTTAGGCCACACCTCGAGTCCTGTGTCCAGTTCTGGGCCCCTCAGTTTAGGAAAGATGTTGAGATGCTGGAAGGTGTCCAGAGAAGGGCAACAAAGCTGGGGAGGGGTTTGGAGCACAGCCCTGTGAGGAGAGGCTGAGGGAGCTAGGTTTGTTTAGCCTGGAGAAGAGGAGGCTCAGGGGAGACCTTATTGCTTTCTACAACTACCTGAAGGGAGGTTGTAGCCAGGTGGGGGTTGATCTCTTCTCCCAGGCAACCAGCACCAGAACAAGAGGACACAGCCTCAAGCTGTACCAGGAGAAGTTCAGGCTGGCTGTTAGGAAGAAATTCTTCCCAGAAAGAGAGATTGGCCATTGGGATGTGCTGCCCAGGGAGGTGGTGGAGTCACCATCCCTGGAGGTGTTTAGGAAAAGACTATATGGGGTGCTTGGTGGCATGGTTAAGTTGATTAGATGATGTTGGGTTGGACTTGATGATCTTGAAGGTCTCACCAACCTGGTCTAATCCATTCTATTAGAAAAAAGTAAACAAGATATTTTTCTGTCACCATAGAATGGTTTGAGGGTGTTATAAATTTTACTCAGCACCACCTAATCAACTAAACCATGGCACTAAGTGCCTCTTTCAATCTGTTTTTAAACACCTCCAGTGCAAAATTGTTTTAGAATCATAGAACTGTTGGGGTTGGAGGGGACCTCAAGGATCATTCAGTTTAACCCCCTTGCCATGGGCAGGAACACCTCACACTGCATGAGGTTGCTCACAGCCACATCCAGCCTGGCCTTCAATACCTCCAGGGATGAGGCTTCCACCACCTCCCTGGGCAACCTGTGCCAGTCTCTCACCACCCTCATGGTGAGGAACTTCTTCCTAACATCCAATCTGAATCTACCCATTTCTAGTTTTGTTCCATTCCCCCTACTCCTACCATTACCTGACACCCTAAGACCTGTGTGTGTCTAAATTGTGAAGCAAGTCACTAATTGTTTCCCCTTGGATTATGCTGAGCAACCTGGGCAATCCGTGCCAGTTTCTCACCACCTTCATGGTGAAGAACTTCTTCCTAACATCCAATCCAAATCTACCCATTTCTAGTTTTGGTTTGTTCAGTTTTTTCCATTCCCCCTAGGCCTCTCATTCCCTGACACCCTAAGAGTCCCCCACCTAGCCCATTTTCCCCCTTTTCCCCTCAAACCCAGAACACCTGGGCTCTATTGGAGTCCCCCTCCAACCCCAGGTGTGGCCACTTGGCCCTCCCCACCCACTCCTCTTTTTAATCCTCCCTAGGAAAGGCAGAAGCCCTAAGCTGAGCCCATCTGGGCTGAGGATCCTCCTCTCATCCCTGGTGAGTGCCCCTGGAGCACACTGGGTGATGGTGGTGGTGACAACAAAGGCCGGGGGGCCTGGTGGCCCCCCGGTTGTTAGGGCAATGCTTGCTGACCACTCCAATATCACCCATGGGTGCTGGCTGGGGTTCCTCACTGGTGCTGAAGGTGGTTGAGTCCCCAAGCCTGGCTGTGTTTCAAGGTGGTTTGGATGTGGTGCTTGGGGCTATGGTTCAGGGGTGAGCCTTGTAGAGTAGGGTTGTTGGTTGGACTTGGTGATCCTGAAGGTCTTTTCCATCCTGAATGTTTCTGTGCTTTTGTGATTTAGCCCAGCTTAAATGCACCAAAGACCTCCACACCCAGTGTGATCAATTCCTAGTTACAGTAATAACTGGTGCTAAGGGGGAAGGAAGAGTATTATCTTACTCCTTTGCTGAGAGACTGTGTAACCCCCACAAAAAAAATAAGTATATCACCTTCTCTCTTATTTTTTTCCACCTTCTTCTGATGTCTATGCACACATTTCATAGAATCAACCAGGTTGGAAGAAAACTCAGAGATCTTCAAGTCTAACCTATTACCTAATACCTAACACCGCATGACAACTAAACCATGGCTCCCAGTGCCAGGTCCAATCCTTTTTTGGACACCTCCAGGGATGGTGACTCCACCACCTCCCTGGGCAGCACATCCCAATGGTCAATTACTCTTTCTGGGAATAACTTTCTCCTCACCTCGAGCCTAATCTTCCCCTGGCACAGCTTGAGACTGTGTCCTCTTGTTCTGGTGCTGGTTGCCTGGGAGAAGAGTCCAATCCCCACCTGGCTACAACCTCCCTTCATGTAGTTGTAGGCAGCAATAAGGTCTCCCCTGAACCTCCTCTTCTCAGGGCAGACCTGTTTCCAAACACCTTGGATATAGTAACCCAGAAAGCTGCAAGGACTTCTCTGGAGGTGTTCAAGAGGGGATTGGATGTGGCACTTGGTGCCATGGTCTAGTCATGAGGTCTGTGGTGATAGGTTGGACTTGATGATCCTCGAGGTCTCTTCCAACCTTAGTTATACTGTGATACTGTGACTTGAGATAAGCAGGGGAAAGCTGGGAAGGCAAAGCAAGGGAGGAAGAGGTCAGTCCTGGGGGATAAACCTCCCTGTGTCACAGTGATCAAAAGCAAGCAACAAAGCATCACAATCATGGAGGAAAAGAAGCAGGGAACTGATTCATCAGGCTTTTTAACCTTGTGTATTGTCACTCGTACTTGTAACCAAGTGGAGGCAAAACCTAACCAGGCAGCGAGGTTGCGTTTTACATCTGCTTTGTCAGCTCATAAACAACAGCACAACGTGTAAGACAGTGGAGATCCAAACCCCATATGTTCTCAAATCTGCTGAGCCTTTGATGTGTGGTTTTTTTTTTTTTTTTTAATGGGGAATTCATCAAATCCAAGCTTTTCTTACAAAGATGAACAGATGAACGTGGTTTTGTGGGGGGAATACTCCCAAGTTGCACTCCTCCGTGGCTTGAGCTCCCGCAGCCCTGCCTGCCGGAGCCAGCCGCTCCTAGGCACCAGGGAAGCAGGGCAAACCGGGAAACACCCTTGGCACCAGGAGTGGCTGTGAAACCTCAGCACAGCCTGCAGAGCGAGGAATGAGTGGGACTGGCGTCTGGAGTGTGAGGAACACATTGGCCCAGATTCCCTGCAGAGCTGGGTTTCTGCTTTCCCCAGCCAGGAGGGAAAGCGATGTGTTTCAGCGCTGCCTGCCTGCCCTCACTGCAGCTAGGCAACTGCCCTAACCTATGACATCTTCTAAAAGCCCTCCAGAAACCGTGAGGAGATGTGAGCTGGAGCCCAGCACCTCCACCCAACTGTGTGAGACTAAAGCTTGTCTCTCTTGATGTGACTCGACAAAGATAAAATCACCTTTGCTGCTTGCCAAGACAATAGCTGATGTGTATTGGGCAGACTCGGGAAGGTGCATAGATAAGGATTGATCACCAGACTGCAGCTGCCCTGGAAATAATGGGCAGAAGCCACTGCTATCCATACTCCCTGGAATATACATACCTAAAAACTCTGTAAAAGATCTGAGCATCTACTGGCTCAGTAGAAGGAAAAGACCAAGGCAATGCTGCTGAGAAGGAAAAACAGAGAGACTACCAGGACAGAGACATCACCATGTAGCCTGGAAGAAGCAGACCAAGAGAAAGCCTTTATCTGTGTCCTAAGTTCATAGACTCAACCAGGTAGGAAAAGACCTCAAAGATCATCGAGTCCAACCTGTCACTTAAGATCTCATGACTACTAGACCATGGCACCAAGTGCCATGTCCAATCCCCTCTTGAACACCTCCAGGGATGGTGACTCCACCAAGTTCTGCCTGCTGCAACTCATGGAGCTGAAGAGGCTGCCCAGAGGACATCATCTCTTCTACAACCAAAGCTGCAGCACCTTTCCTCCACAGACTCAAACTGTCAAGGGGTGTGATAATGTAATTCCTCTCCCTCTTCTCTCTCTCCCTCTCTATATTCTCTCTCAACCCTTCTGATCCATCCACTTTATTTGTGTAATAAACAGCCTCACTGTTGATATTTTGGCCTTGTTTGTGCCTCTAATTTCATGACACAGGAATATTCAAAAGAACTGAGTCTCTTTCCCTCTCTGGACCCAGACACCAACCAGGTGCCTTTGTGCACAATGGAACTTCAACACAATTACTATATATATATGGAGATACATCCTGGCCTGCATCAGAAATAGCATGGCCAGCAGGAGCAGAGAGGTCATTCAGCCCTGTACTCAGCACTGGTTATGTTACACCTTGAGTCCTGTGTCCAGTTCTGGGCCCTCAATTTAGGAACAATGTTGAGATACTTCAATGTGTCCAGAGAAGGGCAACAAAGCTGGGGAGAGATCTGGAGCACAGCCCTGTGAGGAGAGGCTGAGGGAGCTGGGGTTGCTTAGCCTGGAGAAGAGGAGGCTCAGGGGAGACCTCATTGCTCTCTCCAACTCGCTGAAGGGAGGTTGTAGCCAGGAGGGGGTTGGTCTCTTCTCCCAGGCAACCAGCACCAGAGCAAGAGAACACAGTCTCAAGCTGTGCCAGGGGAGGTTTAGGCTGGAGGTGAGGAGAAAGATTAATTTGCCATTGGGATGTGCTGCCCAGGGAGGTGGTGGAGTCACCGTCCCTGGAGGCATTAAAGAGGGGATTGGATGTGGCACTTGGAACCATGTTTTAGTTAGTCAGGAGGTGTTGGGTGACAGGTTGGACTTGATGATCTCTGAGGTCTTTCCCAACCTTCCTGACTCTATGATATACAGATATATAAGTTAGTTAAAGATTGCCATCTGTACTGCTTCAACTTCTATAAGAATTTTAAGTGCACCTAAGAGGAGAACCAGCACAGGACTGTTTATGGGTGTGAAGGTGTCAGTGCTGAATAAAACATTCAAACAAGACTTCAAAGCAGCATTTGGTTGCCTTAAGTATTTTTATGGCACCATGCTAAGAATTTCAAAACGTGTTTCTGCAAACGAAGCCCAGGCCCAAAGGAAACAGAAGGTGTCCTCTGGAGGACCTGCTGGATCTCTCCATGTGAGGAAGCAGATGGAACTTGCAGCATGTTCTTCCACTTTTGTGGGGAGATATTTTTGGTAGTGGAGAAGAATTCTGGTCTCAGCACTATTGCTCACTTGGTGTATGCTCTTTAGCACATCATAAATAGCCTTCCAAGGGCACTTCCTGTGAAGTGCTGAGTGTCTTCATGCAATATTGAGACACTTCACCTAAGAAACATGGATTTCCCTGCCAGTGAAGAAGAAATGTATGTTTTTAAAAGATGAGAGCTGATGCATGGAGTCCTACTCTACACTATTCCACCTGCTTAGACATCAGCTGGCCACTCAGAATCTTATGAAAGGCATCCAGCATTGTTTAGCATCTGCCTGAGGGGCTTTGGGAAGATTATTTAGGATGGGATCCATCTCAATAATTAACTATCTACCTAAAGAAATAAACAAATGCCTCACTAAAATCATCTTCCAGGTTATTCAGGATGGGATCCATCTCAATACATATATAAATGCCTTAATAAAATCATCTTCCAGGTTATTCAGGATGGGATCCATCTCAGTAAATACATAAATGCCTTAATAAAAATCATCTCCCAGGTTATTCAGGATGGGATCCATCTCAATACATACATAAATGCCTCAATAAAATCATCTTCCAGGTTATTCAGGATGGGATCCATCTCAATAAATACATAAATGTCTTAATAAAATCATCTTCCAGGTTATTCAGGATGGGATCCATCTCAATACATATATAAATGCCTTAATAAAATCATCTTCCAGGTTATTCAGGATGGGATCCATCTCAATAAATACATAAATGTCTTAATAAAATCATCTTCCAGGTTATTCAGGATGGGATCCATCTCAATACATATATAAATGCCTTAATAAAATCATCTTCCAGGTTATTCAGGATGGGATCCATCTCAATAAATACATAAATGCCTTAATAAAATCATCTTCCAGGTTATTCAGGATGGGATCCATCTCAGTAAATATATAAATGCCTTAAAAAAATCATCTTCCTGGTTATTCAGGATGGGTTTCATCTCAATGAATAGATATATGAACAAATGCCTTAATAAAATCCTCTGCCAGGTTTTCCTAAGGACAGTGAGTGGAGTGACACAAGAATAAATGCCACTTTGTTGCTTGCAAAAGTGAGAGGCAGACCAACTCCAAACATGTTGAGCAGTATAGCTCTCACAGGTTGCCCCTATGACTCTGCAGTACTTGAGGTAGATGTCACATTTTCCCTTTGGGGGAGCTTAAATTATGGGGTACGGGCTTTCAACAGCAAACTGTCACATGAAGCAAGCTTTAATCTTCTGAAGGAGGACAGGCAGAAGCTTCCTTCGTGATTACAGATGACCACCATGTTACCCAGCTTCAGCTTGGAGCAGAAAAGACACCAAAAGACTGAAGCATTGCCTTGACCCAATGGGTTTCTCAGTCAGCCCATAGGGGTATCAGCCACAAAACAATTTCCCTATCACAGAATCGCAGAATTGTTAGGGTAGGAAGGGACCTCAGGGATCAGCCAGTTCCAACCCCCCTGCCATGGGCAGGGGCACCTCACACTACAGCAGGTTGCTCACAGCCACATCCAGCCTGGTCTTAAAAACCTCCAGGGATGAGGCTTCCACCACCTCCCTGGGCAACCTGTGTCAGTGTCTCACCACCGTCAACGGGAAGAACTTCTTCCTAACATCCAATCTCAATCTGCCCATTTCTAGTTTTGCTCCATTCCCCCTGGTCCTATCACTACCTAACACCCCAAAAAGTCCCTCCCCAGCTTTCTTGTAGGCCCTCTTCAGATACTGGAAGGCCACAAGAAGGTCTCCTGCAGACCTTCTCCAGACTGAACAGCCTCAACTCCCTCAGTCTGTCTCCATAGCAGAGCAGCTCCAGCCCTCTGCTCATCCTTGTGGCCCTTCTCTGGACACCTTCCAGCACCTCCAGATCCTTCCTGCAATAGAGGCTCCAGAGCTGGACACAGTACTCCAGGTGGAGTCTCACCTTAGCAGTGTAGAGGGGGAAAAGTCACCTCCCTCGACCAGCTGGCCACATTTCTCTTGATGCAGCCCAGGATCTCTTCCCATTTGAGTCCTTTAGCCCAGACAAGACATAGATTTTAATACTACATATAAACTAAGACATTTTGCATAAGCCTTATGCAAAAAAAACCATCTGAGGTGAGAGCCAACAGGCTGTGGCAATGCAAATCCACAAATCAATCAATCATCATAACCAAAACTGACCAGAAAATACACCCAGGGCTTGGGGTTTTTTTTCACTTCATTTTCCTAGAACAGATTACAAACACCTCCAGGAGATGCACTCAGCATAAGAGTATTCACCAGAAAGCAGTGTTTCCATTCTGGAGCATGCCTCTGAGAAAAGTTGCTTTATTTAAACAAGAAGAGAAGAGAGCAGATTAACAAGTGTTTATATTCCTCTGGCAAGCTTAAGCAGGCTTAGCAGGTGCAATTTCCAACCCAAATGAAAGGAAACAGCAAGGAAATATTTGTTATTTACTATTTGTGTTGCTTATTTGTGCATGTAACGCTATTTGTGTTACATACAAGCACCTGTCAGGGAGCCCTCCAGAAAACCAGAACAAAAGCAGGTTCCCAGCCCAAAGGGTAAGTGGCCCAGACCCATTTAAACAGCCACAGAGAGCCAGGAGCCACTAGGATAACTTTGGTCAGCATGACAAGCAGGTCAATGTAATCATTCTCAACTGTATTATTCCATTAAAAATGGCATTAAACATCTGATTACAAATGGTTAGCACAGTGTCACAGTACATTAGAGGTTGGAAGGGACCTCCAGAGATCATTGGGTACAACCCCCCCGCCAATGCAGCATCACCCAGGGTAGTCTGCACAGGAATGCATCCAGGTGGGTTATGGATATGACCAGAGGAGACCCCACAGCCTCTCTGGGTAGCCTGTTCCACTGCTCTGTCACCCTCACTGGAAAGAATTTCTCCTCGTGTTGAAGTGAAACCTTCTATGTACAAGTTTGTATCCATTGTTCCTTGTCTTATTACTGTGCACCACTGGAAAGAGCTTGGCCCCCTCCACTTGACACCCACCCCTCAGATATTGATAGACATTGATCAGATCCCCTCCACTTGACACCCACGCCCCAGCTATTGATAGACATTGATCAGATCCCCTCCACTTGACACCCACGCCCCAGCTATTGATAGACATTGATCAGATCCCCTCCACTTGACACCCACCCCCCAGCTATTGATAGACATTGATCAGATCCACTCTCCGTCTTCTCCAGGCTAAATAGCCCCAGGGCTCTCAGTCTCTCTTGATAAGGGAGTGCTTAAGTCCCCTAATCATCCTTGTGGCTCTCTGATGTAGTCTCTCCAGCAGGTCTCTGTCTCTCTTGAGCTGGGAGGCCCAAATCTGGACACAGTATTCCAGGTGTGGTCTCACCAGGGCAGAGCAGAGGGGGAGAAGAACCTCCCTAGCCCTGCTGGCTACACTTTTCTTGCTGCACCCCAGGATCCCATTGGCTCTCTTGGCCACGAGGTCACATTGCTGTCCCATGCAGAACTTGCAGGACTCCAAGGTCTTTCTCCGTGGAGCTGCATTCCAGCAGGGCAGCCCCTAACCTGTCCTGGTGCCTGCTGTTCTGGGTATGCTCAATAAGTATTTTTTCTCTGATTTATCACACATTATTTGTTAATATTTTCAGTTACTTACTTTTTAATAGCTGTCTCCTATTGGAAACTACCTTTTACTGGTCACCAAATTTCACTGTGGTCTAGCAGGCCAACTTTGTGCCTTTTTTCCCCCCCCCCCCACTTTTGACTTTACAAAATAATTTGAATAGACTAGGAGAACATCTCTTTCTCTTGCAAAATTCTACTTGTCAAAGCAGCACCAGAACAAGAGGACACCGTCTCAAGCAGCGCCAGGGGAAGTTTAGGCTCGAGGTGAGGAGGAAGTTCTTCACTGAGAGAGTCACTAGCCATTGGAATGTGCTGCCCAGGGAAGTGGTGGAGTCACTATCCCTGGAGGTGTTCAAGAGGCTGGTGATTCTGTGATTATTCTAAGACAAGTGCATGGATCTGGAATGCAAATACATGTAACAAACTAAAAGCTCCTGCAGAATAATGTCACTGGTTTCCTAATTCAACATCAAAGCAATAACCTCCCAAGTTTCTGGAACTTCTTGTGAGTCCAAGATCTCACAGAATCATAACATGCTTTTGGTTGGAAAAAAACTTTAAGGTCAACAATGGACCTAACACCACCATGGACATTAAAATATGTCCCAAAGTGCCATGTCTACACACTTATTGTTTTAACACCTCCAAGTTTGGTGACTCCATCACATGCTGGGCAGCCTGAGCACCCTATTCAGTAAAGAAATTTTTCCTAGTGCCCACTCTAAACCTCCCCTGATGCAGTTTGTGGCCATTTCCTCTCATTCTATTACTTGATACAAGGGAGGAGAGACTAACACCCACTACAACCTCATTGGAATCGTCTGCCCAAGGAGGTGGTGGAGTCACCATCACTAGAGGTGTTTAAGAAAAGCCTGGATGAGACACTTAGTGCCATGGTCTAGTTGATTAGATAGGGTTGGGTGATCTGTTGGACTTGATGATCTTGGAGGTCTCTTCCAACCTGGTGTGAATTCTGTCAGGTAGTTATAGAGGGCAATAAGGTCACTCCTCAGCCTCTTCTTCTCCAGGCTAAACAATCCCAGTTCCCTCAGCCACTCAACACATGCCTTGTTCTCCAGCTTCTTCACCAGCTTTGTTGCCCTTCTCTGGACACGCTCCAGCACTCTTGTAGAGAGGGGACTAAAACTGAACAGAGTATTCACCAGTGCCAAGTACAGGGGCACAATCACTTTGCTGGTTCTGCTGGCCACACTATGCTTGATACAGGCTAGGGTGCTGTTGGCCTTCTTGGCCACCTGGGCACACTGCTGGCTTGTGTGTGCCACATAATGCTATTACTACAGCCAGTCCATGTTTGTTTTTCTTCATAGAGAGCATGCTGGTCTATCAGCTGGGCAGCCCCTGCCTGCTACCCCAACACCAGGCTTTTCTGCAACATAATAGCACTGTCAGGGCAGAGAGGGGAGGACAATGCTACAGAAATCAGTGTTTTAGCTAGGTTCTGGGGTCGATTTTCTCACCCTGGATTCATCTGCTCATTTCCCTCATGGCTTTCGACAGCTGTACAATTTCTGCTGACTTCAGGGGGGGAAAAAAGAAAAAGACAAGAGGAAAAAAAAGAAGAAACCTAGTTGATGAGGAAAGCAGGAGTGCAACTCTGACTTACAGGAAGAAGGAAATCTTTTCTAAGCAATCATCAGAAGGGTAAAGAAAGTCCAAAGGAGTCACAGACCCAAAGTGTTTCACATTGCTGACACTTGTGTCTATTTGAATACACCGGAGTGTCTCCTGCTCTAATTGGATCATATTTAACTATCTCAATCACTTCATAGGGGCCAGTGGTCCAATACAGGCCCCATGATAGCTCCCACTGCTACCTCTTCCTCAAGTATCCCAAGCGAGTCACTCATCTACAAAACAGCGTTTGAACTGCCCAGGTTGTTCAGCCATGCCTGGGCAGTTCTAATACAACTAGAGTGACTTAAACTGGTAACCATACTGATGGATATTTACATCTCAGACTTACGTTGTCAATTTACGGCTCTTTTTTTCCTTTCCCCTCCCCCCCTTTCCCCCTCCCGAAAATTAAGTATCTTAGGACCTCTCAAGATATCCCCGTGGATTTGCTGCATCTTCGCTTTAGTTTTGGAGCTTGCTCGGTGTATTTTGCTGCTTGTGCTTCTCCCTCCGCCACCAAAACGCTTGCCCTGGACGAATGGATCGGGGAAGATGCCAGCCTTGCCTCCTCACCCCCCTACCTCCACACCGAGACCTGCCGGGGTCCGCGGACCCCTCGCCTCCTCTGCGCACCCGGGTGGAGGGCGGGCTTCGGGCGGGTCTGCGCTGGGCGGGGGACGCTCTGGAAATCCCTCGGGATTTCCCAGTCCTGCCGGTCTGAGTGCGCCGAGCGGGGAAAACTGTGGAAAGAGGCAGCCAGCAGCCAGGCTCCGTCGAGGCGAGCACAGGTAAGGCGCAGCAGAGGCGGGGAGCGGGGCACTGTGCTCCGACAGTGCTGGCCCCCAGCTCTCCCGTGGCGGGGCGGTCTGGAACCGCTCCGCGCCGAGCGAGCGGCGCTCTGCCTCCTCGGCTGAGCTGAGGAGAGCTCCACATGGAGCGGCTCGGCTCGGCTCAGCGGCAAGGTGAACCTGCGGAAGCACCACCAGGGCAGGGGCGAGCGCGTAGCCAACAAAATCCTCCCGGCTGCGGCCGCGGGGAAGCAGGGCTGCGGGGGTGGCAGGCGGGAGCCGGGCGGGGCGCGGGCGGGGACGGCACCGCCCCTCGGGGCAGGGGCGGCCGGCGGCTCCCCCCGGCCGGGGTGGCCGTTGGTTTCTCCTGTCAGCGGAGGCAGGGCCAGGCGCGGCGAGGGTGGGCGCGGAGTTGGCGGCGGGGCCGGGGGCAGTCGGCGGTTCGCTCCAGCGGAGTTTGCTCTGGACGCGGGTCGGGAGGTAAGGGACAAGGACCAGGGCAGGGCTAGGCTCGGCTCAGCGGTGGGTTTTCCGGGCGGGAGTTTGCAGGCGTCGTGGTGCGAAGCGGAGAACCCCGGAGTGGGGGGTGGCAAGCGGGGAGCTGCGGGACGCGCGGGTTAGACCCTTCCCTCCCCTCCCCTCTCCTCTCCTATGTAGCATAGGAGGCACCGGCCAGGTGGGGAGGCGCAGTGTGTGCTGGAAGCGGGGGAAAACTTCCTCGGCGGGCTCCCCGGAGCAGCTGCCGGCCTGGGGCCGCCCTGCCGAGCCACGTGTCGGGGGCTGGGGGCGAGCCCTGGAGCCGGGAGAAGGTGGGTGGGCGCGGGCGGGCAGAGCTGCGCCGCCCTGCCGCTGCCCTCTCTCTTTCCTCCCTGCCGCAGGTCTCGCTGCGGGGAGCGGAGCCAGCGCCAGAGGGAAACGCCTGCCACCGGAGAAGGGGCTGCCCAGCGTGGGCAGTGCCCCGGCGGAAGCCGCCCGCCTCGCCTCGCCGCGCCGCCCCGAACCGAAGGAGCCCGGAGGGGAAAGTTGCGTGCAGGACCGGGCCGGGCGCGATGCCGGGGCGCGGCGCGCTGTGCCTGGGGCTGCTGCTGCACGTCCTGTTGGGCTGCAGCTCGGTGCAGCAGCCCGGCGGCTGCCCGGCCGCTTGCGAGTGCTCGGAGGCAGCCAAGACGGTGAAGTGCGTGAACAGGAACCTGACAGCGGTGCCACCCAACCTGCCCTCCTACGTGCGCAACCTCTTCATCACCGGCAACCGCCTGGCCCGCCTGCCGCCCGGCGCCTTCCCTGCCCAGCGCCTGCCCGACCTGAGCGCCCTCAACCTCAGCGGCAACCACCTGCGGGCCGTGGAGGCCGGCGCCCTCGCCGCCCTGCCCGCCCTGCGACAGCTGGACCTCAGCGGCAACCCCTTGGTGTCCCTCAGCCCGCAGGCCTTCGGGGAGGACGGCAGCCCACTGGAGGAGCTGGCCCTCCGGGGGGCCCTGCGCGACCACGGTGTCCTCCTCAGCGTGGCTGCCATGCTGCAGTCCGGGGTCCTGCGCAACCTCAGCCACCTGGAGCTGGCTGACAACGGGCTGCTGCTGCTGCCCTCCGGCATGTTTGCCACCCTGCTCGCACTGCGGCAGCTGGACCTTGGCAACAGCTCTCTGGTGGGCCTGCAAAACGTCTCCTTCCAGGGGCTGGGCCAGCTGCAGAGCCTCAACCTCAGCGACAGCTCCCTGGGTGTGCTGAGGAACCGCAGCCTGGCCCAGGTCCACGGTCTGCCTGCTCTCCGGCGTGTTGGCCTGGGCCTCAACACATGGGTCTGCGACTGCACCGTCGAGGACCTGGTGGCCTGGCTCAAGGAGAGTGACCAAGGGGAGGGCAAAGAAGCCCTGACCTGTGCCCACCCCGACAAGGTGTTGGGCAAAACTTTGCTGAAGATCAATGGCTCAGACCTTAACTGCTCCGAGCCTGTAGACTTGCCTTCCCAGCTACAGACTTCATACGTCTTCTTAGGGATAGTCTTGGCTCTCATCGGAGCCATTTTCCTCCTGGTTTTGTACTTGAACCGGAAAGGAATCAAAAAGTGGATGCACAACATCAGAGATGCCTGTAGGGATCACATGGAGGGCTACCACTACAGATACGAGATCAATGCAGACCCCAGGTTAACAAACCTCAGCTCCAACTCCGACGTCTGACGAAGCGCTGCGGACCCGGAGCAGCGCACAGTAGCTATGCATGAAAAGTAGACTTAAGGCTTTATCCTCGTGCTTGCTTCCCCCTCCTTGGAGAAACCTCGGACGTGTGTATAACTTGAGGGGGATATGCCTCCCTGTGATGTCAAGTTCATTTTTTGTTTTGAGTCGCCGGGCAGCTGCACATGGTGTAGGAAACAAGCTGCTGCTGCTGCTTTTCCTCCCTGCCCTCAAGTCTGAACTTGTGAGAGTATTTTGTTTCAAGATCTCAGTAGGAGCAACAACAAAAATACAAACCACAAACTCTTCTCTCTGATGCTCCAAAGCAGCAGAGTTTATATCTTATATAAAAAACAATATTACCAATGCAGACACCGTTCAACAAAAGCTGCCTCAAATTTTGGGGGGGGGGGGAAAAAAACCCAAACATGTTCCTGTGTGCCAGTTTTGACCTTGTATATCCGAACTGTGATGACAGCAATTGCATTTCATAGACCACCCCTGAGATTTAAACACAGCAAAAGGACAGAGGAACTCCTTTTAGCAGCTCTTCCATTACGAAGGAGGAAATCGAATAGCGAGCATGCACAAATGCTTTACATGTAGTTTTACATGTTAGGAAGCTAAGTCCCTTACCCTTTTGTAAAATTGTTTTTGATTGCAGTTTACTTGAAAAGAGAGAGGTTTTTTTTTATGCAGACTGGATCTAAACTCCCATCTGGAACTGTTGAATTCAATAAACAGTCTTAGAGGAACTGTTGTGTTGGAAGTTTGCTGTTCCGTGAGAGCTGTTCCGGACATCTAAGAATGTGGATAACTTCCCAGTCTCTGAAGTGATAGCCCTGCAGTAGTGATCTGACTAAATCTTTTTATACAAATGTGTATTTTAGAGACATAAGTACTTGACAGTTTTGTGGGCTATGCTAGGATGGATCAACGTGGAGAGCAGGTTCACTTTGGCACAGCCTGCTCTCAAAACCGACTGCACACCGTTGAGGCAGCTGCTGGGAAGGTACCAGCTGAGAGAATTTTCATAAGGTCTTCTCTACCAAATAAAAAATTCAAATTGCATTGTAGGGTTTGTAAGTTAAAGCAAATTTTACCTGAACTGAATTGTTTATTATATATATATATATAAAAAACACAAAATATCTTTATGTTCTGAACTGAATCAATTGCAGCTCAGTCGTGTGGTCGGTGAGCTTCAGGCTTGTGAATCAGCGCAGGACCGACCGAGTGCTTTACTGTTTCATTTGAAGCTCTTGGTACTTGTGAAGTTCTATGGTGAAGTGCATCAAGTAACTCGATGGAACTTTACATTTATCTTTCAAAGTTTATAGCCAGGTGTATTTCAGTATTGTATCTCCTGCTTATTACTTGCTTGGGAATGCATTTACTTGTAAATAGATAAAGCATGCAAAGGGAGACATCAAAAAATGCATCATTCAGTATGCAACTGATGACATAAGGAAAAAGGTTAGCAGGAGCCTTCCAATGGCCTCAAATAATGAATGCACTTTTTCTAATCCATTTGTAGGTTCTTAATGAAGAGAAAACAAAACCAAACCACACCAGCTGCCAAAGTGTGATGTGAATTGGTATCTATCAGTCTATCTGTGGAGCTTTTTTTTGCCATGGTCTGTGTTACTTGAAGCTCTTGAGCATCTCTTAAGATTTTATGAATTGCTGGCTTAATCCTTTTGCTTTCAAAAAGTGACAGTTTTCTCACAGATATACAGCTTTGGTGAGAGCTCATAAATACAAAGTAGTCCTTAAAGTATCAAAAGAAGTACAATATGTTTTGGGCATCGGCATTAATCGAGTGTATTTTTCTCTCCGTGCAACTTTAGGCAAAAGCAAGCAGCCCAAGCTGGGTTCAGACTAACGTTCTGTTGCTTTGAATTGGCTTTGTGCAATAGCAGTAATGGAGTTTTGTACATTCATCCTCCAAAAAGAGAAAGCATTCTTAAGTACAATCAATGTTTCGATAAGTCAGCATATTTTACAAGTAATGTAAGTTAAGTGATAGCCTGTGCCTCCTGCTGTAATCTTAACTGTATGAGCAATATCTGATTAACAGTGTATGAATTAAGTCTGTGGATTCTCAAAAAGCAGGCTGCTGGTCTGAATGTTTGCTGCCTATGTTTTAAGAGCAGCGTGAAACCAACCCCCACCCCCGGTGTGAGTAACTCTTGCTGTGCAACTATGCAAACGGTTCGTCCTTGGTGTATGCAAGATAGCTGCTGTAAGAAGCTGGAATTCACAATAGCTATGCAGCGTGCTTTGTTCTGTTGGTCATCTCAGAGGTTATCAGCTTACACTTCATTTGTGCAGTGCCAAGAGGAAGCAGAGCACCATCCATGCTTTCAGACGCTCCTGTAACATAACAGATAATATATATACAAGCCAAGAGGTTTCTTGGGCAGTTTCCTGGGTTTTGTTCATAGACACTTGAAAGCAACTACAGTGAAAACATTTCTCCGTGGCGTGTTAGCATAACAGCCACGCGTTTATAGAGCTGCTGTGTGAAGAGGGGCACGGACTTGATTCGCTCCTCTCTCACCAATGGACTGACTATTTGTATAGTGAGCGAGTGTACCCGTTGTACTACACCTGTTATTTCAAAGATTGTTATTTTTGTATCGTAGAAAACGTAGCAGAAGTTCAGTAGAGACTTGGTGACGGCTACTTGAAAATGATTTCTGCCTTTTGCTTACTTCTTGTGCGTTTGTTAGGATGTAACAGTTAGCATGCGTCAGTGTTGTGCTCGGTAGCGTTCTTCTGCGGCGGCTGACCGACTTGTGAATGCTTTGGTGTTGTGTACAATGCATTATTTGATCTTAAAATCCCCTTCCATAAAGGAGTGCTTGAAATTTTACCTCTCTTTTTCCTTCTGCGCAATAGTTAACAGTGGTACGGAGAAGACCCTCAGAAAGTAGCTCCCAAAGCGCTTCAGAACTTGATTAAAAGCTATGCATACGAAACGACGTCAGCTTAAAGGTACTTCTGAAGCGCATTTTATAATCTCTGCCCTGCTTTAACACCTGAAAATTCCACTTGGTGACTTATTTCCAGAGCAGCTTAGCGATGCTGTTTTCATCCATTCATTCCTTCTCCAATAAAACACGTGTAGCACTGAATGCCTCTAAAATGTGGTTTCTATACATAAACTTCCGATGTTCAGCGCGATGATGTTTCATAGGAAACATCTAGCTTAAGGTGGTGGACACATCTTTAGGGGAGGCTGCACAGCTAAGCAGTTTGCCCCAGGTTCAAGTGCTTTCTTAAAACTGGTTTTTAGCTGTAATAAGCTTATCTCTGACATACTTGTGATCTGTTTTTCCTAGAGTACTTTTGGGTTAAGTGCCGTTGCCAGGTACGAAACAGAATATTCTGTATCCAAGGTAGCTTTCACGTCTCACTTTTATTTCAGCAAGCCATAATATTACTGAGAATTTTGACATCCAAAAAAAAAAAAAAAACAACCCAGAGAAGTGATTGGAAGTTTTGCACAACTGCTTGAAATCTTTTTATTCAGGGTAATTTAGCTCTTAGGCGCTGGTGACGATCCCCGGTGACACGCCAGCTGAGGAAGCAGTCCCGGGTTTGGTTGTTGACTGGGATGTCGCTGAAGACGGGCATGGCAAAAAAAAATACATTCCAAACAGGACTGTGCTCGGATCCCAACTCTCATTATTCTACCAGTATTTTCCCTGTGGTATACTCTGCTCTTTATGCATCTGCATAATTTCTCCTTCGCCTCGTTTCTCTCAAGAAATCCATTAGAAAGGAGTTAATCCTGAACCTGCGCAGGTAGAGGGAACCAGCCCGGCTGCACCTGTGGTTTGAGGTTTAGCATCTTTGTTTTCCCTTTAATCCTGACTCTGAGAAAGCCTTTGTCAAAGTGGACAGAATGAAAATTTGATACATGCTTTCTTTTTTTTCCTTTTCTTTAGCAGCTGAATGTTCAAGAAGAGCCATTCATTCTCAGCATATGATGAAGGAAAATAGCATTTGGTAAGAAAAAAAACACCTCGTTTTGGTTTCAAGCTTCCGAATGACATTTATATTCTGAAGGGAGAAGCTTATAGAGGAGACTGGGGATACCCCCTTTGCAGTGGGTCAGCTCTGGAAACCACAGCACTAGCAACAGGAACAATTGCTGATTAATTCCATCATTTTCTGGTCATGTTTTATGGCTACAGCTCTAATTTCTTCCCGTTGCTATAAATGGAAACATTTTGCTAGGAAGTGGCGTCACCTCTTAGGGTGCAGGTGGTTTTTCCACTGAGATTTTTGTGGGGTGTAGCAGAAAGTGGGATAATTAACATTTGAATAAATAATACATGTAATTGAATAAATTGTTTAATAATAACAATTTGAATTTTAAATCAATGCTGATTTAATAATGGCTAAACCAGGCCCATAGCTTAATGCTCCTTTGGTTTTTGTCGTGGTTCTAACGCTCCTTTGGTTTTTGTCGTGGTTTGTTTTGTGTGGCAAACAACACTGCTTGCTAGTTGCAAGGACCTTGGCTTGGAATCAAACAGCGACAGCCCACTGAGGAAGAGAGGAAGCAGTCCTTTTGGGAAGTGAAACATTTATTAGATCTAGCTCACACATACTGAGAGAAGAGATACAAACCACCTGGGAGCCGAGGGTCCTTTGCGGATACAGAAGCAAGTGTGTTCTGCTGGCTCTCTTGAGTCGATACAGGGAAGCGGTGCTTTGTACCAATGCAACAAACCTAACAGCACCTCTCTCCCACCTTGAAAACAAACCAAAACAAAGCCCCAAGCTTTTAGAGTGCAGGTCTGCAGTCCGAGCACGTCCTTCAGAAAGGGCTTTTGCTTTCTCAACGGCGTTATGATTTCCACGCTGTCGCATCCTGGGAAAGCCTTGCTGTGCCAGAAGTCATCTGCTGTGGCGTAGGCAAAACTTGACATCAGGCCTTCCATTCCCACTGTCAGCCTAAATAGATAGAAGGAAAAAAAAAACCAAAATCCAAGGAAAAAAAGAAAACATTAAGAAAAGGAAAGTGGCACTTTAGATGCTGTCTTCGTGTCGTGGTTAATAATTTGATGCTTACAATTATTTATCTCCCCCCAGCCCCACTGAAGAAAAAAATTGCACTGGATAGCTTCTCCTTTTCTGATGGCAGACTAACAGATTTGTGTTTTCTAGTAATTATGCATGAAAGCCTCTGAATAAATTAGCAACGCTGGTTTGACTACACACAGTGATGAAAATGTGGCGAATCCTCTCTGCTCCGCGGTGTTTTCCTGCTCTAGGAATTTTAGCTGTGCAAGAACCGCTGTGACTTCTTCACACTGACATCTTCTTTCTTAAGTAAACAAAATGATTCTTCAAGGAAACCACAATAAAATATTTACCTGGTTGCTCCTAAAGGTTATGTGTTCACCCTGTTGATGTTATTGCTGTAAATCTGCCCACTGATGATCCCCGAGGTCCTTTCCAACCTAAGTGATACTGTGATACTGTGATGAGGCACTTGGTGCCGGGGTTTTGTTGGTTAGATGGTGTGGGGTGATAGGTTGGGCTGGATTATCTCAAAGGGCTTTTCCAACCTGGTTAATTCTGTATTCTATTCTGTTTGTTTTGCTGACTGTACTCTTTTTAGCTCAAATGGGTAATTCTGCTGTGAATTTAGAGTAGAGTAGACCAGATCAGACCAGGTTGGAAGAGACCCTCAAAATCATCAAATCCAACCTATCATCCAACACCACCTGATCAACTAAAACATGCAACCAAGCACCCTATCAAGTCTCCTCCTAAACACCTCCAGTGATGGTGACTCCACCACCTCCCCAGGCATCCCATTCCAATGGACAATCACTCCTTGTGTAGAACTTCCTCCTAACCTCCAGGCTAAACCTCCCCTGCCACAGCTTGGACTGTGTCGTCTTGTTCTGGTGATGGTTGCCTGGGAGAAGAGACCAACCTCTGCCTGTCTACAACTTCCCTTCAGGTACTTGTAGAGAGCAATAAGGTCACCTCTGAGTCTCTTCCTCTCCAGACTAAGCAACCCCAGCTCCCTCAGCCTCTCCTCATACGGCTTGTGTTCCAAGCCCCTCACCAACTTTGTTGCCCTTTTCTGGACACGTTCCAGCATCTCAACATCTTTCTTGAGTTGGAGAGCCCAGAACTGGACACAGGACTCAAGTTGTGGCCTAACCAGTGCAGAGTACAGGGCACAATGTCTTCCCTGCTCCTGCTGGCCACGCTACTCCTGATTCAGACCAGGATGCCATTGGCCCTCCTGGCTGCCTGGGCACACTGCAGGCTCATGTCCAGCCTACCATCGACCAGCACCCCCAGGTCCCTCTTTACCTGGCCACTCTCCAGCCACTCTGACCCCAGCCTGTAGCACTGCATGGGGTTGTTGTGGCCGATGTGCAGAACCCAGCACTTGGATGTGTTCAATCTCATGCCATTGGACTCTGCCCATCTGTCCAGCCTGTATGATAGAATATGAAAAAGCAAGTTTCTTCTAGATAGGCTGATCATTTTGCATAGAAAAAAATGTGGTCAGTGAATATAAGGGATATATATATATATATATGTATATATTGGGGTTTGGAGCACAAGCCCTGTGAGGAGAGGCTGAGGCAGCTGGGGTTGTTTAGCCTGGAGGAGAGGAGGCTCAGAGGAGACCTTATTGTTTTCTCCAACTACCTGAAAGGAAGTTGCAGACAGGTGGGGTTTGGTCTCTTCTCCCAGGCAACCAGCACCAGAGCAAAAGGACACAGTCTCAAACTGCACCAGGGGAGGTTCAGCCTGGATGTTAGGAAGAAATTGTTCCCAGAAAGAGAGATTGGCCATTGGAATGTGCTGCCCAGGGAGGTATTGGAGTCACCATCCCTGGAGGTGTTTAAGAAGAGCCTGGATGAGGCTCTTGGTGCCATGATTTAGTTGATTAGATGGTGCTGGGTGATAGGTTGGTCTTGATGATCTGAAAGGTCTTTTCCAACCTGGTTAATTCTGTGTTCCGTATTTTAATCAGTCTTACTATTTTGGACTTAAATTTGACATCTTTTGGGGGTTTAATGTATGCAGTATTGATTTTTTCCAGTGCCAATTTGAAATTTAACAGTAACTGATTTTCAGCTTTGGAATGACCAGATCAAACTGTGTGTTTTAAAGTCTTCAAATCCATATTTGCATAGTGAAATGGAACAGGTTGCCCAGGGAGATGATGGAAGCCTCTTCGCTGGAGGTTTTCAAAGGCAGGCTAGATGTGGCTCTAGGCAACCTGATCTAGTGGAAGGTGTCCCTGCCCTTGGCAGGGGGCTTGGAACTAGATGATCCTTGAGGTCCCTTCCAACCCTGACAATTCTGTGATTCAATTGTGTGATTCTGTGAAGTACAGAGGCACTGTTGGTACTGATGGTGTGAATTCTGTTACTGTGAAGGAAGCATGAAAGAAATGTACTGCTGAAAGAGGATGAAGGGTGAGCTGCATCAAGAAAAACCCCACCCCATTGTGATGGCAAATGCTTTTATTCCTCTGACTTTTTAAATGCAAATATTTAGGCTGGAAATTCAAAGGGAAGGATGACATTTCATCTTCTCATGGATAGCTAATGCAGATGCCTGAAATTTTAATGGGATAGAGTGATTTTTGTGGGGCTGTCCCAGGGGCGTTGCTGATGGCCATTGGAATGGGCTGCCCAGGGAGGTGGTGGAGTCACCATCACTGGAAGTGTTTAAGAAGAGACTGGATGAGGCACTTGGTTGCATGGTTTAGTTGATTTGCTGGTGTTGGATGATAGGTTGGACTCAATGATCTCAAAGGACTTTTCCAACCTGGTCTGTCCTATTCCTATTCCTATTCCTATTCCTATTCCATTCTGTCCTATCCTATCCTCTCCTCTTCTATTCTGTCCTATTCTATCCTATCCTGTCCTATTCTATGATACTCTATGCTATGCCATCCTATCCTATCCTATCCTATCCTATCCTATCCTATCCTATCCTATCCTATCCTATCCTATCCTATCCTATCCTATCCCATCCCATCCCATCCCATCCCATCCCATCTCATCCCATCCCTAACTTGGTTTCTCTTCAGTCTGAGATGTTTGCTTTTTGGGTATTTTATTTTAAGTAGTTTTGGTGGGTGTTTTTTTGTCCCCCCACATTCTTAGAACACCTAACACAGAAGCACATTGGGCTTTGCAAGTGATGGATTGATCTGTCCTACATTTTATCTGAGGATTGATCTCTCTCTTAGTATCTGTCCACAATGTACTTCGCATTTTCCATTTGTTCTAGCAGGACTTTTATCTGTGGCATAGCCCAGGGTAGCTTTACATGAAATCATGGGCATTTGTGCAATAAGGAACTCATTTGTCAAATGGACTTTATCAAGTTTCAGATGGACTTTTTAACAGACTGTGCTGTATGCTTCATGCTGGGAATATGCAAGCATCAAGTAACAGTAACAAAATACTAAACAAGAGAAAAATGCAATTTATTCTAAGAAGAGTAGAAGCAGTCAGGAACTGACACCACTTTTACTGGTTGCTAGTAGGCTGAACAGGAGCCAGCAGTGTGCCCAGGGGACCAAGAAGGCCAATGGCATCCTGGTCTGCATCAGGAATAGTGTGGGCAGCAGGAGCAGGGAAGTCATTGTGCCCCTGTACTCTGCATTGGTTAGGCCACACCTTGAGTCCTGTGTCCAGTTCTGGGCCCCTCAGCTTAAGAAACACTTGCAGGTGTCCAGAGAAGGGCAACAAAGCTGGGGAGGGGTTTGGAGCACAGCCCTATGAGGAGAGGATGTGGTTGCTTAGCCTGGAGAAGAGGAGGCTCAGAGGAGACCTTCTTGCTGTCTACAATTCCATAAAGGGAGGCTGTAGCCAGGCAGAGGTTGGTCTCTTCTCCCAGGCAACCAGCACCAGAATAAGAGGACACAGTCTCAGCCTGTACCAGGGGAGGTTTAGGCTTAATGTTAGGAAGTTCTTCCCAGAAAGAGAGATTGGCCATTGGAATGTGCTGCCCAGGGAGGTGGTGGAGTCACCATCACTGGAGGTGTTTAGGAAGAGACTGGATGGGGTGCTTGGTTGCATGGTTTAGTTGATTAGATAGTGTTGGGTGATAGGTTGGACTTGATGATCTCAAAGGTCTTTTCCAACCTGGTTAATTCTTGTCCTGTCCTGTCCTGTCCTGTCCTGTCCTATTCTATTCTATTCTATTCTATTCTATTCTATTCTATTCTATTCTATTCTATTCTATTCTATTCTATTCTATTCTATGCCGTGCCATGCCTATTTTTGATGAAGGCAAAAGGAGTAGTCACCATATTGATATTTTCCTGCTTAACAGTTTAGGAACAAGCTAAGCATATCCTGCAGATAGCTATGGACTTGAATCCATTGAAATAAGGGAGTTTAACCCCAATGCTTTTATGTTTCCCTATTTTTCAGGAGTGTGTGCTTTTGTTAGCCTGGAGGGGACTAAGAGAGAGATTTTAAACATCTGAAAATAAGATATTTTTTTAACTTCTTTTCATATCTACATGTAGCCCTTTTATCCCCACACACATGCATATATACAGGTAATATGAAACTGGGATATAGGAGGGGAGTACAGTCCAAGGCACAGCAGCCAGTCCAGTCCATCCTGCTGTTTACTTTACAAGCTTTTCCTTTTCTCCTACATTAGAAAGGGGACACAAGTCCCTAAATGGAGTAGTTATGCCCTTGGGAAGCACTTAAGAGGCATTTCATGTTGCTGCACACCTCCGGGAGCCATTAGCAGCAAGTTAACACAAAGTGGTGCTGAGTGGTCAGGATTTTACAAAGTGGCCCCAGTTTGGGGTTCTGCTTTCAAAGTGGCTTAAAGGGGCTTCGTTTTCAAAGGTTGTTGGAGACCTTTTGGACAGGTCACACAGGTTTAAGGTGAGTTTGACTGAATATAAATGTATCACAGTATCACAGTATAACTTAGGTTGGAAAGGCCCTCGAGGATCATCGAGTCCAACCTATCAACACAGACCCCATGACTAGACCATGGCACCAAGTGCCACGTCCAGTCTCCTCTTGACCATCTCCAGGGATGGGGACTCCACCACCTCCTGGGCAGCACATTCCAATGACGAATGACTCTCTCAGTGAAGAACTTCCTCCTCACCTCGAGTCTAAACCTCCCCTGGCGCAGCTTGAGACTGTGTCCCCTTGTTCTGGTGCTGGTTGCCTGGGAGAAGAGACCAACCCCTTCCTGGCTACAACCACCTTTCAGGTAGTTGTAGAGGGCAATGAGGTCTCCCCTGAGCCTCCTCTTCTCCAGGCTAAACAATCCCAGCTCCCTCAGCCTCTCCTCACAGGGCTGTGCTCAAGTCCTCTCCCCAGCCTTGTTGCCCTTCTCTGGACACGTTCAAGTGTCTCAATGTCCTTCTTAAACTGAGGGGCCCAGAACTGGACACAGGACTCAAGGTGTGGCCTAACCAAAGCAGAGTACAGGGGCAGAATGACCTCCCTGCTCCTGCTGGCCACACTATTCCTAATGCAGGCCAGGATGCCATTGGCATTCTTGGCCACCTGGGCACACTGCTGGCTCATATTCACGTGGCTGTCAATCAGCACCCCCAGGTCCCTCTCTGTTTGGGAGCTCTCCAGCCACTCTGACCCCAAAAGTGCCCTAAATGTGGCAAAAGGCATGTGCCTGGTATAGACCTGAGGGACAGTATCATTAATTGTAAGAGCTTTTGAAATGCCCTGATCTTGGCTCTTGCTTCAGATTCATTGAGATCTCTTTAACATCTTCTATCCAGAATATCCTTCCTCTTCTCCAGCTCGCTTGTTTAATCACCCCTAATCCAGATGGCTTTTTTTCCAGCACCTTTTTTGCTGTGAGCCAGCTTGATTGCTGCACATTGATAAGCAACAGTAGAACTCCTGTGAAAACAAAGTGATGCATAAAAGCAAATCTTGAATGTTTATGGAATGGAATAGAATGGAATTTAATTGAATTGAGTTGAGTTGGGTTGAGTTGAGTTGAACTGAATTGAATTGAATTTAATTGAATTGAATTGATTTGAATTGAATTGAATTTGAATTGAATTTGAATTGAACAGAATTGAATTAACCAGGTTGGAAAAGACCTTTGAGATCACCAAGTCCAACCTATCACCCAACACCATCTACTAAACCATGGCACCAAGCACCCCATCCAGTCTCTTCCTAAACACCTCCAGTGATGGTGATTCCACCACCTCCCTGGGCAGCACATTCCAATGGCCAATCTCTCTTTCTGGGAAGAACTTCTTCCTAACATCCAGCCTAAACCTCCCCTGGTGCAGCTTGAGCCTGCCACTAAGCAGGTTAACTAATCAGGCTTGTATCGGTTTAATTAATAAGTTAATATCTGTTTAATTAATAAGCTTTATGTCTGTTTAATAAGGTGTATATCTGTTTAATAAGGTTTATGTCTGTTTAATAAGGTTTATATCTGTTTAATTAATAAGGTTTATATCTGTTTAATGAGGTTTAGATCTGTTTAATTAATAGGTTTAGATCTGTTAAATTCATAAGGTTAGATCTCTTTAATTCATAAGGTTAGATCTGTGGTTAGACTTTGATTCAGGTTTTTCCCCATCTCCAGTTTTTCCCCTTTCTGTTCAGTTTTCCAGCATACCAGAAAGCTGTGGTAGCCCAGAGGAGCCCTTAGATTCCAATTTCTAGTAATAAGAAAAAGGAGATCTCGCTTTTGAGAGAGCAGCCTAGGAAAAAACAACAGCTTGCAGAAGCAGTGCTTGAAGGTTTCTGACAGGATAGTAAAATGGCACTGAAAATAGCTCTGCTGTAACATGTTCTTCATTTGTCAGAAACACTGTGTATGCAGAAAAGAACTGGAGTGCTGAATTTGTGCTGCCTCTGCTGGCTATCAGGACTGGGAGAGTTCTATTACAAATAGCTTCTTCTACCTCTGCTCTGATTTTCTCCTCCTTGCAGCCCTCCACACAGTCATAGTATCATAGTATCAGTCAGGGTTGGAAGGGACCACAAGGATCATCTAGTTCCAACCCCCCTGCCATGGGCAGGGACACCCCACACTACATCAGCCTGGCCAGAGCCTCAGCCAGCCTGGGCTTAAACACCTCCAGGGATGGGGCCTCAACCACCTCCCTGGACAACCCATTCCAGGGCTTCACCGCTCTCATGGGGAAGAACCTCCTCACCTCCAGCCTGAATCTCCCCACCTCCAGCTTCATTCCATTCCCCCTAGTCCTATCACTACCTGAGATCCTGAGAAGTCCCTCCCCAGCCTTCCTGTAGGCCCCCTTCAGATACTGGAAGGCCACAATGAGGTCACCTTGGAGCCTTCTCTTCTCCAGTCCAATATGCTTGAAGAAGACATGGATGGGTTTAGGAGGTACAGCCACAGCAGATTGTAGTTTGGTTTGGTTTGGTTCATTAATCAGGTGTGAAGGCTTGTGTTTTGGGGCACTTAAAGAAATATGTTCTAGTGCTTGTAATTTTTAACACACCAGCAAAGCCGATGGCATGAGCCTGGTTTCATAACTCAGCAAGACTTGGACAGACTGAGAGCTGGGCAGAGTGGAATGTAATGAGGTTCAACAAGGGGAAGTGCAGAGTCCTGCACCTGGGAAGGAAGAATAAACTGCAGCAGTACAGGTTAGGAAGTGATCTGCTGGAGAGCAGCCCTGTGGAGAAGGACCTGGGAGTGCTGGTGGACAAGTTCTGCATGGGACAGCAATGTGCCCTGGTGGCCAAGAGGGCCAATGGGATCCTGGGGTGCATTAGGAGGAGTGTGTCCAGCAGATCCAGGGAGGTTCTCCTGTGCCTCTACTCTGCCCTGGTGAGACCACACCTGGAATATTGTATCCAGCTTTGGACTACCCAGTTCAAGAGGGACAGGGATCTGTTGCAGAGAGTCCAACAGAGCTGCCAGGATGATTGAGGGACTGGAGCTCTGCCTGATGAGGAGAGGCTGAGAGCCCTGAGGCTGTTTCGTCTGGAGAAGAAAAGACTGAGAGGGGATCTGATCAATGTCTATAAATATCTGAGGGCTGGGTGTCAAGAAGGAGGGGACAGGCTCTGCTCACTTGCTCCCTGTGATAGGACAAGGGGTAGTGGATATAAACTACAGCACAGGAGGTTCCATCTCAACATGAGGAGGAACTTCTTCACTGTGAAGGTCACAGAGCACTGGAACAGGCTGCCCAAAGAGGTTGTGCAGTCTCCTTCTCTGGAGACATTCAAGACCCATCTGGATGCATTCCTGTGCAACCTGTGCTAGATTCTCTGGTCCTGCTCTGGCAGGGGGGTTGGACTAGGTGATCTCCAGAGGTCCCTTCCAACCCCTTACATCCTGTGTGATCTATAAATACAAAAAACCAACCCAAAACCCAACCCCAAAATACTCTGAATTGAAATTTGTAAGAAACAGAAGTCTTTCAGCAAACTCAAGTGTAAATTCAGCAAGGAAATGATGACACTGAAATTGATTGCAAGCAGAGCAGTGCCTCGCTCTTCATGGCAGTTATTACAGACCTGGGCCTTTTACACGAAGCTGTACAAGGTGTTTTATCCCTCAGGTTTCCAGGGAGACAGTCACAATCCAGTAGGGGTTACTGTTGTTCTTAAATAAAGCTCTCTGGATTTTGCAGTTGAGCAATTTCAGATCAAAATCACAGGGAGAGCAGATGGGAGTTGATAAAATGGCACTGAGTAAGCTGAATTGATCTGGTCTCTTGCAAACACACCCAGATGATGCTGTGGTGCACCAGCTTGGATTAGATGGTGCTGGTGCTTTCACCAGCTGGAACTGTGGTGTTTCACTGGCAGAAGATTCAAACCTCAAGGATTAGTCACTGTAGAGAGCTGTACAAATTGTCCTTATTTAGCAGCTGATATAGAACAGAGGATTTTTCCCCCTCAGTTTAGGAAAGAGGTTGAGTTGCTGGAAGGTGTCCAGAGAAGGGCAACAAAGCTGAGGAGGGGTTTGGAGCACAGCCCTGTGAGGAGCGGCTGAGGGAGCTGGGGTTGTTTAGTCTGGAGAAGAGGAGGCTCAGGGGAGACCTTATTGCTGTCTACAACTCCCTGAAGGGAGGTTGTAGGCAAGTGAGGGTTGGTCTCCCAGGCAACCAGCACCAGAACAAGAGAACACGGTCTCAAACTGTGCCAGGGGAGGTTTAGGCTTGAGGTGAGGAGAAAGTTCTTCCCAGAAAGACTAATTGGCCATTGGAATGTGCTGCCCAGGGAGGTGGTGGAGTCACCATCCCTGGGGGTGTTTAGGAAGAGACTGGATGAGGCACTTGATGCCAAGGTTTAGTTGGTTAGATGCTGTTGGGTGATAGGTTGGACTTATGATCCCTTGGACTCAGGAGAACTTGATGATACAGTAACTGGTGTATGAAAATCACATTAAGAGGCAAAATGCCTTCTCTCTCAAAAGAATAATAGTTGCTGCTCTTGTTATTGATGGGAACTCTAGACAATTTTCATCCCAGAAATATGTTGGCTTGGTGTATTTCTTCATCATTATGCTTTCAACACTGTTACTAGACGCTGCAAACTGCAGAGGAAGTGTTTGGTTCAGTGATCCATGGGTCAGCAATGTGCCCTTGTGGCCAAGAGGGCCAATGGGATCCTGGGGTGCATTAGGAGGAGTGTGTCTAGCAGATCCAGGGAGGTTCTCCTGTGCCTCTACTCTGCCCTGGTGAGACCACACCTGGAATATTGCATCCAGCTTTGGGCTACCCAGTTCAAGAGGGACAGGGATCTGCTGGAGAGAGTCCAACAGAAACCTACCAGGATGATTGAGGGACTGGAGCACTGCCTGATGAGGAGAGGCTGAGAGCCCTGAGACTGTTTAGTCTGGAGAAGAGAAGACTCAGAGGGGATCCAATCCATGTCTATAAATACCTGAGGACTGGGTTTCAAGAGGGAGGGGACAGGCTCTGCTCACTTGCTCCCTGGGATAGGACAAGGGGCAATGGATATAAACTCCAGCACAGGAGGTTCCACCTCAACATGAGAAGGAGCTTCTTCACTGTGAAGGTCACAGAGCACTGGAACAGGCTGCCCAGAGGGGTTGTGGATTCTCCTTTGGAGATATTCAAGACCCATCTGGATGTGTTCCTGTGCAACCTGTGCTAGATTCTCTGGTCCTGCTCTGACAGGGAGGGTGGGTTTGATGATCTCCATAGTTCCCTTCCAACCCCTAACATCCTGTGATCCTGTGACCAATGAATAGAAATGATGCTGAGGACCCTTCTGATCTAATTTTCCATAATTCTGCCACATCAAGGGGAGAAGTAGAAAAGGGAAGATTTTTGTCTGAAGGAACTGTTTAAAGAAATGTGGTAGAGCTAAAATTCCACCACAACAAATGTCCTTTTTGCCCTCAGAAAAATGATGTCACAGGATGTTAGGGGTTGGAAGGGACCTCTGGAGATCATCAAGTCCAACCCCCCTGCCAGAGCAGGACCAGAGAATCCAGCACAGATCACACTTGATTGAGGCTTGAAAACCTCCAGTGTGATACCACAGAAGAGGCAAGTATGGTTTCAGGTTATTTAGGTTTACTCAGGGGGTTGCTACTTTGGAGCCACAGCTAATTCATGCACCAACATTTAATCTAGGTCAGCAGAAAGTATCAATGCATTTTCTTCTCACGACTGTTTTTCCCCCCACTGTGCTCTGTGCCTTCCAATAATGCACGAAGCAGTTGTTCTCTCCTTCCCCCCCAAGGGAAGCCACTGGCTGAGGGGCAGTCTGTGCACAGACTTGCTTTTGATGTTTCTCAGAGAAGTCAGAAGCAAGGTAAAGCACCTTGTGCTTAAAGCAGAGATTGATTATCTTTGTGCTATTCCCTAATTCCTGGAGGAACAAGTTCCTTTTGGAAAGCCTGCTACGTGGGGCAAGCTCTGTCACCTCTGCCAAAAGCTTTGTTAGTTTAGTCCTAAGTGTTCAGCTTTACAAAAGGAGTGTAACAGTCTTAACATTTCCTTTTAGAATGAAATACAGAATTAACCAGCTTGAAAAAGACCTTGGAGATCATCAAGTCCAACCTATCACCCAAGACCACCTAATCAACTAAACCATGGCACCAAGTGCCTCAACCAGGCTCTTCTTAAACACCTCCAGTGATGGTGACTCCACCACCAACCTGGGCAGCACATTCCAATGGCCAATCTCTCTTTCTGGGAAGAACTTCTTTCTAAGATCAAGCCTAAACTTCCTCCTGCACAGCTTGAGACTGTGTCCTCTTGTACTGGTGCTGGTTGCCTGGGAGAAGTGACCAACCCCCACCTGGCTACAACCTCCCTTGAGATAGTTGTAGAGAGCAAGGTCTCCCCTAAGCCTTCTCTTCTCCAGGACCCCAGCTCCCTCAGCCTCTCCTCACAGGACCCTGAGCCAGACCCCCTCCCCAGCTTTGTTGCCCTTCTCTGGACACATTCCAGCATTTCAACATCTTTCTTGAATTGAGGGGCCCAGAACTGGACACAGGACTCAAGATGTGGCCTAACCAGTGCTGAGTACAGGGGCACAACGACTTCCCTGCTCCTGCTGGCTCCTGATGCAGGCCTTCTTGGCCACCTGGGCACATTACTGGCTCATGTTCAGCCTACTGTCAACCAGTACCCCCAGGTCCCTTTCTGCCTGGCTGCTCTCCAGCCATTCTGACCCCAGCCTGTAGCATTGCATGGGGTTATTGTGGCCAGTATGTAGAACCTGGCACTTGGACTCTGCCCATCTGCCCAGCCTGCCAAGTTCCCTCTGCAGAGCTCTCCTACCCTCTAACTCCTGCCCCCAGCTTGGTGCCATCTGCAAATTTACTGATGATGGACTCAGTGCTCTCATCCAGATCATCAATAAAGATATTGAACAGGATGGGGCTCAGCAGTGATCCCTGGGGCACACCACTAGTGCCTGGCCACCAGCTGGATGTGGCACCATTCACCACCACTCTCTGGGCTCAGCCTCCAGCCAGTTCCTAACGCAGCTCAGAGTGCTGCTGTCCAAGCCATGGGCTGACAGCTTGGCCAGGAGTTTGCTGTGGGGGACAGTGTCAAAGGCCTTGCTGAAGTCCAGGTAGACTACATCCACAGCCTGCCCCACAGCCACCAGGCAGTCACCTGATCATAGAAGGAGATCAGGTTGGTCAGGCAGGACCTGCCCTTCCTGAATCCATGCTGGCTGGGCCTGATCCCTTGGCCATCTTCTAAGTGCTGTGTGATTGCACTCAAATCTGCATCAGGAAGGAGAACATAAGCTGTAAATAAATGAAGCAGCGTGATGAAATCCACAGGAAGCCTGCTGTTTAGAAACAGAAGAAAAAGAAGGAATAAAGATCTTTCCAATGAAGTGAGTTTTTGAATTGCATCACAGCAGATAAACTCCCTCCATAGGCATCCTGCTTAAGGTTACCCTGCTCCTAGCAACAGGAGCAACACTCCTAGCACAACCCCCAGGATTCCTGCATAGCCACCTCTTGGGGCAAAGTATATCAACAGCAAGATGGGATTTGCACTCCTGTACTGGGTCAGTTCTGTGGGTTTGCTGCCATACTGATTTTTACAAGGGGCAGACCATATGCAAAGCTCTCAAATGTGGGTGCCCTGGTAGCCTCTGGGCTCTCCTCTTTCCTCTTCTTTCCCCTTTGCTTTCCTCTCTCCTTTCCTCTCCCCTTTCCTCTCCCCTTTCCTCTCCCTTCTCCTCCCTTCCTCTCCCTTCTCCTCCCTTCCTCTCCCTTCTCCTCCCTTCTCCTCCCTTCTCCTCCCTTCTCCTCCCCCCCCTTCTCCTCCCTTCCCCTTCTCCCTTTCCCCTTCCCCCTTTCCTGCCCTCTCTCCCTTCTCCTCTCTCCCTTCTCCTCTCTCCCTTATCTCTTCTCCCTTTTCTTTTCTCCCTTCTCCCCTCTCCCCTTTCTCTCTTCTCTCTCCTCCTCTCCACCTCTCTTGCTAAATCCTTCTCAGGGTGCAGAAGACAAGAAGTCTCTAACCTGAAACTGCCAGTCAGCTGCATCTCCTCCTCCTGTCATGGCACTTACCTTGCACACAGACAGTTTATTCCTGGCTGCAATTTCAGCTGATCCAGGCAGGCGGTACTGCTGGAGCCCGCATTACCTTACCTGAGC